>OZ007496.1:267096671-267696671 GCA_963931805.1 Microdon myrmicae
GATATAAAACACTGCAACCTTTCTAACATTCGTCCAAAAACGGTTACAAGTGACAAGCAGTGAGCAATTGTGGCGGCAATTGCCGTAAGACAGTGGTGATCTCTAGTGAATTGTTTAAACGCAACCTTCCGGTCAAGGAATAGGTGACACACAAATAAAAACAATGACAATCAGTGGGCAATTGTGGCGGCAATTGCCAGAAGTCATGAACGGGCAAACATCGCCCCAACGCCAGCCTAACAACAGCACCTGGCGAAACATCACCGGGAGTAGCCGATTGGATATCCAGCACGAGGAACAACACCATCTCCGGACCAACTTCACCAGGAAACGCAAACACCAGCACCAGGCAGCCGATCTACAATCGAACGTCAGGTATTCCTTAAAACTTTTTAATTTTTTTCTTTACTCCTTTCCTTTTTTGTATTGTCCTTATATAAGCTCCTTCCGGGCGTAACTTAAAATTTGTTTCCTAAAAAAAAAAAAAAAAAAAAAAAAAAAAAAAAAAAACATTGGTGTGCGGTGACATTTGTAGTCCAGAAATTAATTTACGGTTTGAAGTGCAAATTACCACACACAGTTCTAATTAGGCGATTTTCATGGTAAAGGTAGACAACTGGTTCGAAACAGTCGTCCTGCCAGTCTAAGAAAACCGTTTAATAAGCTTGACTGTTAAAGGCTATAAAAGATATCGATATTTATATGAATGGACGTATGTCCGGAAATATGTTCATTTGTATGAATGCGTTTCTTTTATTTTCTTTTAAAATAAACAAACATTAATCCGAATATTAAAAATATTTTTATATTCTCCTCTTTGTTCTCCTAAATTTCTGCCTTTCTTCTGTCTTACTTAACACTTTGTATATTAAGCAAACTCCAGTTATTTAAAGAAAACATGACCTTATATAAAACACTTAAGTATACCCATAAAATATTAATTATAATAAAGTTAAACCCTATACTATACAGTTTTGTTTCAAAACATGCGCTTTGTCGCACAAGAAATAACGATAGAAAGTCAGGGAACGCCTGTAACTGTTGTCCAGCATTAAATCCAGACTAAAATTAAGTAGTTTCCGATACTCTATTTATATTTACACACTATAATACATCAACATGTACATCTACAAGAAAAATTAACATATGGATTACCCCCTTTAAGATACGAAGACAGAGAAAGTGTAAGCAAACAGTTCCCTACAATTGTGTATAGTAATTGAAAGAATAAAAATAAAGCAACATAATAACGTGCATAACAATAATTAGACAAAACATAAAAATAATTTGTAATACCCTAAAGCAGCAAAATTTGTATTATACTAAATATTACGTTAGATGTACTACATCGTACCTAATTCTATTTGTGATTCGGTGGTATTAGTACAAGTTTTGTTTTGTTCTCGCCAAGAAACACGCACACTAATTAAAAATATACATAAAGTAAGCAACAAAATACAACATAATCAAATGTTAACATATTGTCAGTAAAAACAAACCAAAAACACATAAGCATTAAAGTTATATTATTAAAAATCGTAAACATTGTAAATAATATACATAAAACAAATGGCAATAGATATAGCTCAATAAATTGTATGCGCAATTATATATATCGACAAGTAACATAAAGTAAACGCACCACGGCACCATAATTACCTTACCTTTTTTTTGTGTGTGTGCTACCATATCTTATTGAATAGAAACGGTTGCTGCAAATTTTATATTTTAAAAAAAAAAAAAACAAACAATAAATAGTGTAAGCCCCTTCAGGGTATTAAGCAACGCACAATCTTATTTCATAATTTCCGCACGACTCCACACGACTCGGCACACTCGCACTCAATTTTGGCTCCGCCTTGTATTTTCTTCAACCCTACTCGACCACATGCGACTTCTGTACATCCACATTGCGACAATACCCGACCACCTTTCGACTCCACTCGAGAGTCTTCGGCTCCCTTTGGCCCCATTAGTCTCTCTTGACCTTTACATCATCCAACCTCGCTCGACTACTTTTCAACCTCTTTCGACTTCACGTCGCTCACAATCAACTCTCTCGACTCCATTCATTCCTCCACAACCGACTCCTCTCTTAATAGCTCGTCTCTTACATCGGGACACAATGCCCCTTAAACGCTGGACCCCACCCAACCTAACTTGACCCCACATCGGCTCAATTTAACTCCTTCAACCGGCTCCTCATCACACCCTTCGGACTCTTCGAGTTCAAAGTGATGACCTTTGGCCTTCTTTAAATACTGGCAAAACTCGCCTCTATCCACCCTTCTAAGACCCCTTTCCTAAATATTGGCGCACACTCTCGCCATTGCTCAACACCCATTTTTTGCAAACCGGCCCCTTAGCTAACAACAGCTACTACGCGTAGCATATAATCAATAGGACGCCCGGTTTTGTCTCGCGTGAAACACCTCACCCTTTTCTGTCTCTTTTCTGAAGGTTGGCGCTCACGCTCACCAACCATAGCCTTCACGCAACCCCAAGCAACCCTTCTCGACTCTGCGTGACCTCTAACAACTTTTTCTGCCTCTGTCCAATATTGGCGCCCATGCACGCCAAAGACAGTTATCACGCGACACCGTTCATCAATGCTCGACCTTTCTACCCGATTTCAGCAAGCCAGCTTCCCTCGTTACCACAGCTACTACGTGTAGCATCTATCAGGGCACCTGGTTTTGCCCCTTTATTTAAATTTTAGGACATTCGTCCTTAGATCTCCTACGTCTCCCAAATGTCTCAGCAACACCGGTCCACAAATCAAACCGATACCACCGGGCTGAGACAACATACCTGGTTCCCCAATCTTTAGCCACCATGGCTTCCCCTTTAGCGGCAACTAAAGGCTATACACGCCCCTCTACGCCGCCTCAAATTCCTAGGTGCATAATACTTCGGAGCGCACATCTAATAACCCTAGGGCGCCCTGGGGTTGCACACAATCAACCACCCACCAGGAGCCCCCTAATCAAAATCCCCTATTTTTCTTTTTTTTTTAAACAAGAGCGACGGCCGGCACCTCACAGCAAGTTTCCATTCGGTCGAGGTCGCAGCTACCGCTACATTGGCACCAATGTACCGGTCCTCCCTCGATAGGTAAAACGTGCAATTGAGGGCCCGCCCTCCTCTACCAGTCCCAGCGGCAAACAAATCGCCATACAAACGTATGGACAAAAGACACCCGCTCTGGACTTGGTCCCTTTCCATTCCGCACACGGCAACCCGTCACTGCGGATGGGAATTACCCTGGGATAAGTTCCCCTCCATCTCGCACACACTATTTTGTCACTGCGGATGTGAGCGGATTTCCGATAGGTTCCGACCTATTCGGGCGATAAGCCTGTTGGTCCACGAGACCCATAACAGGCCGATGGACCACGCCGCACACATTTGCCCTTGATGGCATCAAGCGGTAACAACTGTGTCCATCTTATCGATAAAGGCCCAAACAATAACCAGGAACTGGTCACCACGACAGTCCCTTAACATTACCACAGCGCATTTCCGAAGCAACCTCCCTATCATCACAGCACCCACCATCGAGCATTCCCTCGCCCCTACCTTTTTTTTCGTGACTACGTCACTGGGAGGGGAGTACTGTGGCGATTCCGCCAGATCCCACGGCTCGCCTTCCTAAAAAAAACCCCCATAACCATAACCCGGGTCTGCACCAGCTTTCGCTAATGCAATTCGCATTAGCATCTTAGATGCTTCACGCATCAAACAGACCCAATTATTATAACCCTAAAATCCCTATAAAGAAAACTTACCTTCATGCATCCCTTCGCATACAATTTTTCATAAGATTTCTTTGTTTGCTTATTTGGTATTCTGAACCAATTCGGTACCAGACAAATACCATAAATATCGCGCCGTCTATTTTCCTAGCCGCGCCATATACCTTTTCATATACATTGCCTGGCAACCTTTTTTGTTTGTCTTACCAACAAACAACCCAAGCAGCTGCATATAATTAGCGCAATAGACGCTGAAACCAAATTCTCCAGCAATTCCTAATGCAAATATGAACCCGGTTTCTATTGCAGCCAGAGATGCCATAAACATCCAATTTGCTTTTAGCACCTTTTTCTTCTAACGTCGAAAATAGCGACGAGGCATCGTATAAACATGACCCTCATTAAAGAGCGAACCATTTGGTCGTCTTTTCTTTTGTCTTTGCCGCCTGCCTGTTTCGCTTTTCCACTGCACGTGTGAATAGCATTGATCTCAACGATCCCACACATACCACCATGACCTGTATTACAAGATCTGGTTTCCTATACCACCGAGAGACTTTACGTTTCCCTGGTGGTAGGTAAAAAACGATATCCTTATTGATTAAAAATCGTAAACATTCTAAATAATATACATAAAACAAATGGCAATAGATATAGCTCAATAAATTTTATGCGCAATTATATATATCGACAAGTAACATAAAGTAAACGCACCACGGCACCATAATTACCTTACCTTTTTTTTGTGTGTGTGCTACCATATCTTATTGAATAGAAACGGTTGCTGCAAATTTTATATTTTTAAAAAAAAAAAAACAAACAATAAATAGTGTAAGCCCCTTCAGGGTATTAAGCAACGCACAATCTTATTTCATAATTTCCGCACGACTCCACACGACTCGGCACACTCGCACTCAATTTTGGCTTCGCCTTGTATTTTCTTCAACCCTACTCGACCACATGCGACTTCTGTACATCCACATTGCGACAAAACCCGACCACCTTTCGACTCCACTCGAGAGTCTTCGGCTCCCTTTGGCCCCATTAGTCTCTCTTGACCTTTACATCATCCAACCTCGCTCGACTACTTTTCAACCTCTTTCGACTTCACGTCGCTCACAATCAACTCTCTCGACTCCATTCATTCCTCCACAACCGACTCCTCTCTTAATAGCTCGTCTCTTACATCGGGACACAATGCCCCTTAAACGCTGGACCCCACCCAACCTAACTTGACCCCACATCGGCTCAATTTAACTCCTTCAACCGGCTCCTCATCACACCCTTCGGACTCTTCGAGTTCAAAGTGACGACCTTTGGCCTTCTTTAAATACTGGCAAAACTCGCCTCTATCCACCCTTCTAAGACCCCTTTCCTAAATATTGGCGCACACTCTCGCCATTGCTCAACACCCATTTTTTGCAAACCGGCCCCTTAGCTAACAACAGCTACTACGCGTAGCATATAATCAATAGGACGCCCGGTTTTGTCTCGCGTGAAACACCTCACCCTTTTCTGTCTCTTTTCTGAAGGTTGGCGCTCACGCTCACCAACCATAGCCTTCACGCAACCCCAAGCAACCCTTCTCGACTCTGCGTGACCTCTAACAACTTTTTCTGCCTCTGTCCAATATTGGCGTCCATGCACGCCAAAGACAGTTATCACGCGACACCGTTCATCAATGCTCGACCTTTCTACCCGATTTCAGCAAGCCAGCTTCCCTCGTTACCACAGCTACTACGTGTAGCATCTATCAGGGCACCTGGTTTTGCCCCTTTATTTAAATTTTAGGACATTCGTCCTTAGATCTCCTACGTCTCCCAAATGTCTCAGCAACACCGGTCCACAAATCAAACCGATACCACCGGGCTGAGACAACATACCTGGTTCCCCAATCTTTAGCCACCATGGCTTCCCCTTTAGCGGCAACTAAAGGCTATACACGCCCCTCTACGCCGCCTCAAATTCCTAGGTGCATAATACTTCGGAGCGCACATCTAATAACCCTAGGGCGCCCTGGGGTTGCACACAATCAACCACCCACCAGGAGCCCCCTAATCAAAATCCCCTATTTTTCTTTTTTTTTTAAACAAGAGCGACGGCCGGCACCTCACAGCAAGTTTCCATTCGGTCGAGGTCGCAGCTACCGCTACATTGGCACCAATGTACCGGTCCTCCCTCGATAGGTAAAACGTGCAATTGAGGGCCCGCCCTCCTCTACCAGTCCCAGCGGCAAACAAATCGCCATACAAACGTATGGACAAAAGACACCCGCTCTGGACTTGGTCCCTTTCCATTCCGCACACGGCAACCCGTCACTGCGGATGGGAATTACCCTGGGATAAGTTCCCCTCCATCTCGCACACACTATTTTGTCACTGCGGATGTGAGCGGATTTCCGATAGGTTCCGACCTATTCGGGCGATAAGCCTGTTGGTCCACGAGACCCATAACAGGCCGATGGACCACGCCGCACACATTTGCCCTTGATGGCATCAAGCGGTAACAACTGTGTCCATCTTATCGATAAAGGCCCAAACAATAACCAGGAACTGGTCACCACGACAGTCCCTTAACATTACCACAGCGCATTTCCGAAGCAACCTCCCTATCATCACAGCACCCACCATCGAGCATTCCCTCGCCCCTACCTTTTTTTTCGTGACTACGTCACTGGGAGGGGAGTACTGTGGCGATTCCGCCAGATCCCACGGCTCGCCTTCCTAAAAAAAAACCCCATAACCATAACCCGGGTCTGCACCAGCTTTCGCTAATGCAATTCGCATTAGCATCTTAGATGCTTCACGCATCAAACAGACCCTATTATTATAACCCTAAAATCCCTATAAAGAAAACTTACCTTCATGCATCCCTTCGCATACAATTTTTCATAAGATTTGTTTGTTTGCTTATTTGGTATTCTGAACCAATTCGGTACCAGACAAATACCATAAATATCGCGCCGTCTATTTTCCTAGCCGCGCCATATACCTTTTCATATACATTGCCTGGCAACCTTTTTTGTTTGTCTTACCAACAAACAACCCAAGCAGCTGCATATAATTAGCGCAATAGACGCTGAAACCAAATTCTCCAGCAATTCCTAATGCAAATATGAACCCGGTTTCTATTGCAGCCAGAGATGCCATAAACATCCAATTTGCTTTTAGCACCTTTTTCTTCTAACGTCGAAAATAGCGACGAGGCATCGTATAAACATGACCCTCATTAAAGAGCGAACCATTTGGTCGTCTTTTCTTTTGTCTTTGCCGCCTGCCTGTTTCGCTTTTCCACTGCACGTGTGAATAGCATTGATCTCAACGATCCCACACATACCACCATGACCTGTATTACAAGATCTGGTGTCCTATACCACCGAGAGACTTTACGTTTCCCTGGTGGTAGGTAAAAAACGATATCCTTATTGGTGAGGATATCGTTTGAGTCGTAATTCAATCTCCGTGGCGGTCGGGTCGCTCGCCATTCACCGTACCTCCGCCGGGTACGGTGCGAAACCAGTTAATTCGAGTCGAGTGTTTTCCTTTGAAGAAGTTAGTGTGGTGTAGTACTTTGTGGTTTTTAAAAGATGCTGGGCAATTAGATAACAAAACAAGTAGTTATTCAGATTGAATCAAATGAAGCCATTCGATAAAATACATCCAATAAAAATAAAGTTCATTAACTGTTTGATTTTCAAAATTTAAAGGTAAATTAAATTCGAAACTAGACACATTTCATTGTTAAAGCGTGTTTCCTGTACCTGTGCTGCTGCCCAATAAAACGTTTTCAAAAAGGAAGGTAATCCCCCAACATTCAACTTCCTGTGAACAACTGTTTTGGTGTTTCCTTTTGTGTCGGCGGAACGACGGATTTCCTTCGGTGGAACATTTAGTGAATGATGGAGGAGGAAGTAGAACGGAGTACCCATGCAGGTACATTACTTCCTCCCCACAAATCCACGGCAGTGCATTCCACAATTCGACCTTCAGCTCCATCGATAACGAGCCGATACCGGAACTTTTACCCCACATTGGTGACGTCCAACGGGCCAACAGCGTGGGATAGGCGTAGAACCCGTGCCAACGACAGCACACATATCTATCTACCCATAGGTTTGTGTCGGAGTACATAATATTACTTTTTTCATATTTCCCTATTTTATTGTAGAGATCTTCTGCTTCTTGTGGGGTTTCTCTGTCAATTTTGTCAGCCACATAATTTGGTAAGTCGAATGCTGTAAGGTCTATACGTGTTCCGGTATCAATTGTGTTTCTTACTTCCGATAACAATTTTTCTTTTTTTAAAGTATACTCAAGTAATGAACCTGCTTGGTATTTACAAGCAAATGCATATCTAACGGATGACCATTCTGTGTTTGCAAATCTTTCAGAAACGTTATTTTCCCATTTACTCCATTGCGCTTCTACTGTGAATTAGCATGCAACTGTACCAATCTATACTAGAGAATTCAAACTTTTTTTTTAAATTTCTATTTTCTTTTTATTATCGTTAATTTGGAAACGTTCACGTTCTTTATTAAAATCCTTGATCCATTGATATGCATTCTCGTTTCTGCCAATAAATTTCAGTCAGTGTGTCAGTGACATCATGGATAAAGATGATGTGCATGAGGTCATTGATTAACCTAAACCAAAAAACGCTATCCATTTCTGAACTTGGATAACCCCCAGAGGGGTAATGCAATTAATTGCACATTTCGGCATAACCATTTAACCACAAAAAGTAATCAATTGCACATTTCGGCATGACCAATAAATCAAAAGGAAAAAAAAAAAATTAAATGCACATTTCGGTGCAATCAATAAACCACGATAATTGCACAAGAATTAACTAGGTCAACTCGAAATTGCGGATGTCGAACTGTGGCTCAAATCGATGAAGAAATATCGGCTGACGCCGCAGTACAAAGCAATTGCGAATTGAAATTAAAATGCGGAAATTAGGTCACTGCGAAATAAAATTGCATTGTCGTAATCGGGAGGTGTTGACCCCGAGGTAACGTAATGAAGTACGAACAAGATAGGAAGGCAGTCGGTGGTTGGTCAGAAAGTCTGGTGGTGAGTGGATAGTTGAGTGAATGGACCGGAAGAGTCCGAAAATAGAGTCGGTTATTGATAGTTTTCTGAGAGTCGATAGTTGAGTTTCGATGTTAGTGCGGTCCGAAGTAAATTAACGTTCTGAAGAAAGGTTTAGTGAATATTCTATGTGAAAAGAAAAGAGACCTAAAGAAAAGTCGTAAAAAAAAATAATGTAAACAAAATAAAGCGTGACACAAGTAGTTAAGTTTAATTAAAGCAAACAAGAAAACTACAAACACTGTAAGATAAAACTAAATAAACTAAACAAAATAAAGTTTCACACAAAAACTTAAAATTAGTTACCGCAAGCCAAAAAGGTATAGATATTATAAGCTAAACAAAAGAAAGTGAATAAAGTAAGCTGAAGGCTTTTGAGGTTTGAAGATAATTAAGTTAAATAAGAAAATTGTAAAAACGAACAACTCTCTTAACGGAATGAAAGATACGATAAGATATTCAACGATTGGTGTAAAAATGTTTTGGTCGTTGTTCTTTTATTTTGTAATTTTTGTTTCGACGAATACCTAAAATTATAACTCGCGGCCCTCCCTCTAACGGTTTTTAAGAAATCAAGTGTTGCCGTTTGCAAACATTTATGGCCCGCCCTATATATACCTGGTTTTTTTTTTTTTTTTTTCCAGTTTCTTTGGTGAAAAAATAGGTAATTTTCTACGGAGATTAATTTGTTTTTATTCAAAAAATTGGCCATCGGCTTCTACACATTTTGCCCATCTTTCAGGTAATTTATGAATAGCATGCCAGAAAAACTGCTTGTCTTTCGCGGCAAACCATTCGTCGAGCCATCGCTGAAGTGCTGCTCTGCGAGCGCGTGCCCCATTGATGCGAAGAAGTGATAGTCAGATGGCGCCAAGTGCGGGGAGTACGGCGGGTGCAGAAGGATGCCCCGGTGTTAGGCCGACTGTGGCGCGGCTGACATCTTCTTGTGTTCTCGGGCACTGAATGAACGCTAACTTCACTGTTCGTTAAGTATGAAGTATAAAAATAGCGCATGGCGGGTACTCGCTCTCTCAATTTCCGGTGCTGAACGTACGATTTATTAATTGAAATTTAAGACCTTTTGTTAACATTATTAGAATAAATAAAGAAAACTTATCTTTTACTACTTCAGAAGTGGGATTTATCCCAGATTCAGCCCAGAAGCAATTCCAGCAGAATGAAGAATGAAGAAAGCGGAGGACGAGTCGAATAAGAGTGGCTTAAGGGGAGAAAAGGAGAAGTCCCACATCCTGCACAAGTCGATACTCCACGAAGGACTATGCAAAAACGAACCAGGTGAGAGCACCAAGGAACTAGGCGATACCAAACAGGAAACGACCAGTGCCGGATTAAGCCAATCGGGGGCCCTAGGCCATTCAATTTTTGGGGCCCTCTTTTTTTTTAATAATCGTAAAATTAATCGTTATTGATGCATTTGTATAATTTAAACAACTAATTCATATCATTTTAAGGTTTTCAAATACAATAAAATAAAGGAAATCATTTTTTTCAGTTGAATTATATATTTTTTGATTAAAAATAATTAACAGTATATTAAATTATAAAATAATCTTTAGACATCTCTTTGGAAGATGAAAGCGACGCTCGTTTTCAACAAAATTTTTTTCTACATTTTTGATCAACAAAATCAATTTGACGAAGAATGTCCGATTCAATGGACATCATACTTAGCATGTCTAATCGTTCTTGACGCATAACACTTCTTTGCTCGTTTTTGATGCGTTTTTTTGAAAAAGAGCGCTCTGTCGAACAATTCGTGATCTAAAGAGCTAAAAAAATGCGAAGAGCAATTTCAACGTTCGGAAAAACTACTTCAAGATGATCTTGAATCAAACTTTCGTAGAGGTCAGAGTGAGTGAACTTAAGTTTCATTGGGAATTTTGATTTAATGAAAGCGTGAAACTGTATGAGTTCAGGGTAAAATTCTTCTAAATCGTCAGAGTAAAAGTCAACTAAATCGGAAATCTTTTTGGAATACACATTTTCGGTCAAATCAAAATCAGCCAAAAACGAAAATCTCTCCGAAACCTCTAAGTAAACTTTGCTTCGTCTGTTGATTTCAATCTTGAGCGTATCGATGATTACCAAAAAACCGTTTACACGAAAATAGTCGCGCGGACTTAATGCAACCTCTGGAGCATCGCCATCGTTTGGCTGTCTTGTTCTTCGTCGAACTCGCGATGCAACATTCGCATAATCTGTCTCAGGTAAAATGGAACACTTCGAACTTATCTCTCATCTCATCTAACAAATTTTCTACTGACGAGTACATTAACGCGCAGGTTTTCAGATCAATTTCTACTGACTGCAATGCTTTGCTCGTTGCCCGAAAATTGTTCAAAATATCGCTCCACAAAACAAGCATGAAAACAAATTCGAAGGTTTGAATTTTATTCGCGATACATTCAGCTTCGTGTCTACAGTCACTTTTTTATGTTAAATCATCAGCAATTTCATACAATGCTGCTACGATTTCGTTGAAAGATTTTTGAATTTCCTCAGTGGCGGTCGCATGAGCTTCCCAACGAGTTTGGGATAACGATTTCAGTACCTTTTCGTTTCCGATACGTTCCTTCAAAACCTCTCACCGGTGGGTTGAGCTTGAAAAGAATGTGTACAATAGAAAAAAAGTTCACTGCAAACAAGCAGCACTTTACAGCAGTTTCTCCAACTAAGTTAAGCGAATGCGCTGCACATGGTAAATAAATCGCAAATTCGTTGATATTTAACAAGATCGATTGCATACCTGAGTAAATACCCGACATATTCGGAGCATTATCATAAGATTGACCCCTGCAGTATTTAAAATCTAAGCCGCAAATCGCAAGAAATTCTAAAACCACTTCAGCCATCGCAACACCTCTATGGCTATCAAAGTTTAAAAAAGTCAAAAATCTTTCAACGGGCTTTCCATTCTTAGCAACATATCGGACAACTACACTGAGTTGATCAACGTGAGCGATATCCGGAGTTGAATCGACTGAAAGACCAAAATATCGCGCGGCTAAGACCTCTTGTATAATGTGATGTCTTACTTTTGAACCCATAATGCTGATCAACTCCTCACAAATTGTTTTTGATAAATACGAAAGATTCCCCTTGCCTCGGTCCGCAAAATTTTCAATGTGACTTTTTAAGAACGGGTCAAACTGTGCAATTAGTTCGAGTAAACCTAAGTAATTTCCAATATCTGGAACGCCGAAATGCTCGTTTGTGTCTCTGAAAGGTAATCCTCGTTCAGCCAACGTTATGATGACTGGAATCAATCGTCGGACTGCATCTTTCCAATAATTTTTCTCTTCCTGGTACTCAAGCTGAAGGTTGTCGGAAACATCGACGCAGTTCTGTCGCCTTTGAATGTATGTCAACATACGAGGGTTGCCTTTTATATTTCGGGATTAGAGAACAAAAACAAATATTGATCATCGAAAATCACTTTATTGTTTTTCAAAATATTCCCCATGAAGATCTATACACTTTTGCATGCGTTTGAACCAATTGTCGAAGCACTTTTGCCACTCTAATTGAGGTATCCCCAACACATGCATTCTGAATGTAGCAACCGCTTCTTCAGGTGTCGAAAAACGTTGACCTCTCAGTTTGTTTTTTACGCACGGGAATAAAAAGAAGTCATTCGGTGCCAAGTCAGGACTATACGGCGGATGACCCATCAAATCGATGTTTTGCGTGCTCAAAAATGCAGTTGTCGCAGCCGATGTGTGAGAGCTCGCATTGTCGTGGTGAAGAGTGATCCGTCTTCGGCGGTTGGTTTTCCTGATTTCTTGGAAGACAACTGGCAAACAAATGGTTGTGTACCACTCAGAATTGACTATTCTGCGTTGTTCTAGTGGTACGGTTGCGACATGTCCAGTTTTTCCGAAAAAACAGGCGACCATTTGCTTGGAAGTGCTTCGTGCGCGAACAACTTTTGTTGGATTTGGCTCATCTTGAAACACCCAGACAGTCGACTGCTGTTTACTTTCGGGCTCATACGCGTAAATCCACGATTCATCACCTGTCACGATGTCATAGACGTGTTTCGAAGCACCGCGACCGAATTTTTTGAGCATTTCATTCGACCAATTGACACGAGCCTTTTTTTGGGCGATTGACAAATTGTGTGGGATCCAACGCGAACAAATTTTTTTGACAGTCAAATGTTTATGCAATTTTGAATGTATGCTGGTCCCACTAACGCCTAAGGTTGTCTCAATCTCACGATAGGCCACATGACGATCTTCCAATATCAGTTCGCGCACAGCATCAATGGTTTTCGGAACAACAACTGATTTTGGACGACCTTCACGAAATTCATCTTGGAGTGAACTACGACCACGATTGAATTCACCATACCATCGATAAACACTGGTCCTTGATGGAGCTTCATCGCCAAAAATTGAATTAAGTTCATCCATGCACTGTTGCTGAGTTAATCCACGCTGAAAGTTGTAAAAAATAATCGCACGAAAATGTTGACGATTTAATTCCATTTTTGGGCCGAGATGAATCTTTTAAGTTACTGTAAACAACACAAATAGCGCTCGTATGTCAAAACGTTCTGAGTGCGTATAACCTCAAAAATGTCCAACTTTACGACAGAGCTGTCAATTGCCGGATTGCAACACTAGGGTTGCCAAATCCCGAAACATAAGAGGCAACCCTCGTACATTCTCTGTGAAGAGATCCATTCTCATGTTGATGTAATTGGGAAACATTTTTCCAATCATTAAATCCATCGCTGGTCAGTTTGTTTTGTTTGTCTTTCGAAGCAAAAATTTT
Organism: Microdon myrmicae; assembly: GCA_963931805.1. Classification (NCBI taxonomy): domain Eukaryota; kingdom Metazoa; phylum Arthropoda; class Insecta; order Diptera; family Syrphidae; genus Microdon; species Microdon myrmicae. The sequence continues at coordinate 267,110,323 of OZ007496.1, forward strand.
ACATACAAAACAATACACGCAACCAATCGTGGGAGAATAAATTAGCCATTCGCGCTTGAACCGTTCTTGATTTGCCTTTCTTCCAAAAAACTTTTTTCTGAGTAATATCTTGCTCTACCTTCTGCATGGTAAAATCTACGAGACGGCTCAAACGGTCCAGAGTGATTTTGGCACATGCTTGGACCACGATTGATCCAAAAATTGGCGTCATCGTCAGTGAAATCACCCCACTTGCCTGGATCGCTCGAACAATTGTCACTGTTCGCTGCAGTTTCAAAAGTACCCAAATCCGCGGCTCTGAGCTCTTCGTATTCGTTCAGACTAACATCACGCTGCGAGTTTGATCCATCATCTTGATCCAAAGATTCAGAGGTTTTGAGATGATTGACTTGCTCTGTTTCAGATTGAATCTGCAAATTTGATAAAACAATTTTGAATTCAAAAGTTTTAAGAATTACATTTGCTCTAAAAACACTTTAATTTATATTTTATGAGAAAGTTATAATTTATAAATATCAACAGTAAATTATATTTCGATTCTTACATCTTCATTACTAGATTCGATCTGTTCACTAGCTGATGAAAAAGCATGTGCAGTGGAACTTTGGAAGAATGACGTCAATCTTGGTAGTTTCGATAAATCTGTCCCAATTCGTTTTTTCTTTTCATCCGCAATTTATCTTTTTTGAGCCCCGCTCTGATAGGATCGCCGCATTATGTAATCTACAAACATACTTAAATCGTAACATTCTGATAGGGAAAGCAAACATCAAATTCTGCATTTGAAATTAAACAACAAAGTTTAAAATCAAAAAATCGAACTCAAAAATAAATCAAAAAAACAAAACCAAAATGTTAAATTATCGAAATAGCTAAAACTAAATCAGTTTACAAAATCAAAATCGAACAACAAAACAAATTTCCAAAAACTGAACGAAACTTAAAAAAGAAATTTAAAACGAAAACAATATACAAACTTGTGGTGGACGAGATCGCTACGCCAGCATGGGCGAGAGTTCTACCTCGTCTCCACCGTCACTAAATGTTCCACCGAAGGAAATCCAAAACACTGTCCACCAACGCAAGAAGAGAAAAGTACGATACAAATATACTGGTGGAAACTGCAACGCATGAAAGAAACGCGCTGATTATCTGATTTATGGCTTTAATAGATACCTAGTACATTATTGGTCACATTTGTGTATTTACGATTTGTCACGGCGTTATTACTAGCAATTTGAGACACGTTTAACAGAGTACCGGCACGGTACGGTGAATGGCAGGCGACCCGACCGCCACGGAGATTGAATTACGACTCCCGACTCACGCGATTATCGCTCCCCTGTGCGCACCAGGGTAGCGATGGAGACACGACCTTGTCAGGTCGAAGGATGGAATTTGACTCAGCGATCGTCACCTCATGCAGAGATGATTTCGCTAAAAAAAAAGGAAGAGAGAGAAACACTTTTCTCTTAAGGGTGTGACCACTAAGAAAATGCGATCTTTTTGGTGCAGTGGTATATGTGCGCGATCGAACAGATTCAATGATGTTGCACGTGTTCGAAAGCAGGCAGGCGGCAAGGACAATAGGGAAAAATGACCAAATGCGCCGTTGGTAATGCGGGTCATTGTTTACACGATGTCTCGTCGCTATTTTCGACGTTAGGAGAAAAAGATGCCAAAAGCAAATTGGATGTTTATGGCATCTCTGGCTGCAGTAGAAGCCGGGTTCATATTTGCATTAGGAAATGCTGGAGAATTTGGTTTCGGCGTCTATTGCGCTAATTATATGCAGCTGCTTGGGTTGTTTATTGATAAGACAAACAAAAAAGGTTGCCAGGCAATGTGTATGAAAAGGTATATGACGCGGCTGGGAAAATAGACGGCGCGATATTTATGGTCCCTGTTATGGCGGTTACATTGAATCCAATCCGAATTATTTTGTTTACAGGAATTCATCTAAGGGAATTTGACTGGCGACGTAGATGTCGAAATTGATTGGAAATTCCTGGTAAGTTAATAAACAAATCTTAAGGAGCAATGGTATGCGAAGAGAATGCATGAAGGTAAGTTTTCTTTACAGGGACTTAAAGATCATAGATTTGATCTCTTAAATGCGTGCAGCATTTTCAGGTACTAATACTGTTGCATTAGCAAACTAAAGGGAGTTGGGTAGTACTTATGGGGGTTTTTCAGGTAAGTACACCGTAGGGTTTGGCGGAAACGCTACAAACTCACTTTCATTATTGTTGTTGGATAACAAAAAAAGACATTTTGATTGGTGATGTGTTTTGTGTTGTGTGAAGGGATACAATATAAAACAGAACCTACCTTTTTCAACAAATGCGTAGTTTTTGATATGTTCATTACACACAATACCACAATTTCACATTAATTGACATCTAGATTCGTCACTAATTGAAAAAACGTTCTTTTTTTCTCCGAGAACAACGAACAAATGTAATTTGCTTAAAACACTGAAAGGAATCGTTTTCGTTTATATAAACAAGCTCGAGTTTGCAAGCGCTGTTTCGGTTATTTAGCGCGCGATTTGAAATTCAAATCGTAGCTTAAAATAACAATCAAAAGAATAAATCAATTAAGATTTTTAAATATTTTTGTTTGAAAATACATTTGTATAATCAATTACATAAGATAAATGAATTGTCTTTAAAAAAATTTTTGTTTACAAAATTCCAAAAAATATAAAAAAATTTAAATAAAATTAAAAATAAATTAAAAACAATCATGATAAATTTGCTCGCCAGGGGCCCCAGGCCATGGCCTAGTCCGGCCTAATGGGTAATCCAGCACTGGAAACGACGCAGGATAATAATGATCAAAACACAGTGAAGAAACTGATGGACGAAATTGAAGCCACGAAGTCAAAATTTGAGGGAAATCGAGCTCATCCAAGCAAATGAACGGAGGGGGGAGACACCTGCACCAGAACAAAGAATAAGCGCCACCGAAGAGTGAATGATATCAAAGACTGGTTATACGGCGAAGGATGCGGCCGTGATGCTCTGTAAATTCGACCCCAGGAATACAGAAGGACTATCCTCCACGGCATATGTGAAAAGAGTTCAGGAAATTAGAGATGTCTACCAACTAGATGGAAGACTGGTCAACAGCAAAACGTTGGTGCATGCGAGTCCGTCACTCATCATTAGAGGAATTTCTATGCGATTTACTAAATAATTTCTCTACGAAAGATGATGCAGCCGATCTGCGCGAACGTTTGCGGAATAAAAAACAAATGGTGGATGAGGACACAGAGGAGTTTATATTCGCAATGAAAGCCATTGCCTCTGTCAGGGTCAGCTGGACGAGAGTACTCTTGTGAAATACGTGGTACGAGGCATAATGAAAACGGAGTGTCGCGAAATATTAAAAGCAATGCAGCCCGACACCATACAGGAGTTCCTATAGAAAAATCGGTGGAAAGAAAGTGTAACACCGCAGATAAGGTAGTTATCAATCACAACGCGCAATGCGGACGCAACGGGAACGACAGGGACAAATGCGGGAAGTCCAACAGAATCCGCCATCAGATGTTTCAGGTGTAACCTGATTGTAGACGTCGGAAAAAATTGCCCAGCAAACAGATGGGGTAGAGAAACAACTAAAAGCGGATTAATGAAGACCACCCAAAGCAGGACAGACGCAGAACAACCAACGGCAGCCAGAATCAAGTGCTTCAAGTGCAATGAGGTCGGGCACATAGCTCGTAATTGCATAGTAAGCGGGAGCCCAGCAGGTCAGAGCTCTAATGCGCATTACCAAGAAAAGAGAGCAGCCCAGCTGTGGGTACAAGAAGACGACAGTGTGTACCACAAGATAGTATATGTGAAAGGACAAGCGACCGATGCTTTTATTGGCCTGGGGAGCGATTGCGTCACGATGCGGGAGTTGATCGCAAACGCCAACAACTTTCGCTACTGGGGGGATGCCAGAAAACTAATCGAGTTTGGCGGAGGAAAATAAACATAATAAATAAACAATAGGAAAGTTGTATGAGGACATTCAAGTAGACACCCTGCGAAGTTGGTGCTAGTTGTCCCGGATGACAGCCAACCATACAAAATAATCATTGTGCGACGATTACTGGATCAACCGCAAGTTCGAATCGAGAAAAACTACAACGAACTCAAAATTAGCGATAGTAGTGCGAGCAGTGAAACGAAAGTTTTGGCGTTCACAGACGAATCGGCCAAACAGGAGCGCACCGGCATCAGGAGTGACGACATGGACACCGGGGAAATCTGAAAAGAGGGGGAACGCTCACCAAGATTGCTTCGCCCGAAGTTCTAACGAACTAGGTCAGTATAACTGGGGAGAATGCACAATAGAACTTAACACCTCACAACTAGTGTGCGTTCAACCTTACCCCATACCCCTCGCCAAACGGAAGTTAATAAAAGAAAAAGTCGATGAAATGCTGCAACAGGGAGTTATCCTTCAGGACTAAACAAAGTAACCCTTGCAACGTTAGGCGGGAAAATATATTTCACGACATTGGACCTCAAGTCCGGATATCACCAGATACCCATAGCGAAACAAAGTAGAACATATACCGCTATTGCTTCGGAAAACGGGTTGTATGAATTCGTTCGCATGCCGTTTGGCTTGGCGAATGCCCCAGCATACTTCCAAATGTGCATGAATCAGATAAAAGTACACAGGAACCGCGGAGATATAGCGATTTATTTAGATGACACCATCATCGGAAGTGATTCAGTAGCGGAAGGTCTACAGAAACTCGGACAATTTCTGGTGGTTCTGAAGGAGCCGCGACTGACCCATAATATTAGAAAGTGTGCGTTCCTGAAAACCAATATTGAGTTTCTCGGGGATTAACTGGACGGGAGCGGAATAAAACCCGCGGAGTGGAAGATAGCGGCGGATAAAGAGTTTCCTGAACCAGAAAATGTGCATCACATGACGCAGTTTCTGGGCCTTACCGGTTGTTTTCGGAAGTTTGTACCGAGGTACGTACAAATACTAGCGACCTTAACCAACCTGCTAAAAGAGGAAATTCCTTCGCGTATGTGGAGAGGTATCATGCGGCATTTGAAGACATCAAGTCCGCAGTGATTAACCCTCCTCCTCTGGCATTGCACGATGGAGGTTGTAATCACGAGGTGCACACAGATGCGTCAGCACTACGACTTGCCGGTATATTGTGAAGCCATAGAAACAACTCAGAGCCAACCACGTGGTATCACGTATCGCAAGGTGGTGGCTTAATCTCCAGGAATTTGAGTTTACAACGGTTCATCAACCTGGGAGGAAGGCAGGATATGTGGATGCTATGAGTCGTCGGCTAGTAGAAAGGGAGCCGGTTATGGAGGAGGCATCGCCAATATACTCAACATATGCATTGACGACGAGGATTGGTTAGCCACCATGCAATGGCAAGACGAGAAGCTACCCTACATCATAAACCAACTTAAAGGAGCGACGAACTGCACGAATGGAAGGAACCTCCACAAAGAATACCAGCTAGACAGAGAATGACTGTTTAGGTGCGACAGCAACCAACGAATGTTGGTCGTGCCGAAACGAGTTCGATGGTGAGTTCACCGCGTGTGCCACGATGAGGCGGCGGACATAGGCTTCGACAAAACTCTTTAAGGGCTGAGAAAGACGTACTGGTTCCCAAGAATGCGAAGTTTTGTCAGGGCTATGTCGAGGGAGGTGTGGAGTGCGCGTATACAAAGAAAAAGGATGGAGTGACAGAGGGAGAGCTACACTGTGCACAGAGGGTGCCCATACCCCTCCATTTGGTTCATATCGGACCCTTTTTTCACTTGATAGCACTGATGGACAACTTTACCAAATACACGGTTTTGAAGGCCGTAATGACAACTAATACAGAAGGAGTGATAGCCTTGATCAAGCAGGCCAGTGAATTCTTCAGTATGCCCAAGCGCCTAATCACCGACAAAGGTACAAGATTCACAGCCAGCGAATTTACAAGATATTGTCAAACTGACGGCATACAGCATATTATATCGGCCGTTAAACACCACGTGCCAACCGGCAAGTGGAGAGGGTCAACAGCACAGCACTAGCAGCGCTGAAGTGTGTTCCTGTGGCCGTCAGGGCCTGGGCCCAACAGTTGAGGAGCAATCAATGGAGTCCGAATACGGCGAGGAGCGCAACCACAAGGATGACCCCACACAAACTAATATTTGCCTATCATCATCATCGGCACTACAACCGAGAACCGGTCTTGGCCTTATTTAGCAAGTCCTGAGGCTTGTTAAATTTTACATAATGATTTATTTTTTCTGGGCAAGGTCATTAGTCTTGCGCCAGAGGCTCCCCGACGGGGAATCGGAGTATTTGCCTATACGCCAAGGGAAATAGCTGGAGACAAATTATTATTGGAACTTGAACAGGAAATATGCCACGATCAAGGCGAAATGCTGCCCTGCCCAACATCATGGTAGATCCTTAAAAACAGAAGGAACGCTTCGATAAGGCCCACAGAAGATCAACTACATATAAGGTAGATGATTTGGTACTGGTAGAACGGGAGCTTGCAGCAACCGGTGAGTCCCGGAATCTTGCTCCAATTTATAGGGGTTCGTACATCATGGCGAACGTGTTGGGAAATGACCGATATGTTTTGAGAGAAACCCCAGGAACGCGACGGGCCCAAAAGAAATTCGAGGGCATAGCAAGTTCAGGCGGGATGAAAAGGTTGTGTGGCCTTTTTGGTGACGACAGCTTCCGAGGACGAAACAACCGAAACGGAATCAGAAGATGTGGACATCGACGCGCCCGACCCTTCCAGAAGGGCTCGAGGACGAATCTTAAGTCAGGATGGACGAACTGTAATACACCTTTCTCACTAATAGCCGTAATTTTAAATGGTGGAAAACAATTTTGTTCAGTGTAACCCCGACACTGGCGCGGCTGACATATACTTATGTTCTCGGGCACCGAATGAACGCTAACTTCACTGTTCGTTGAGTATTGAGTAAAAAAGAGCGTTTGGCGGACAGTCGCTCTCTCTTTTTCCGGTAGTGAGCGTCAGTGTTATTAATAGAAATGTATGACCCTTTGTTAACATTATTAGGATAAATAAAGAAAACTAACCTTTTAGATATATCATCATCATCATCATCGGTACTACAACCGGGATCCGGCCTTGGCCTTATTTAGCAAGTCCCGGGGCTTGTTAAATTTTCGATAATAATTTGTTTTTTCGGGCAAGGTTATTAGCCTTGGGCCACTTTTAGATATATAATATTATATATATATATATATATATATAATGTATATATATATAATATTATATATACAATATTCACTCCTCGATTCAATGAAGTTGATGTAACCTTAATCTCTGTTGCCGAACGGAATATGAAAAATTAATAATAAATAATTCTTTAAGAAATAATTTTTCATTACAAATTTCTATGTATGTATTGGGCACGTTCATTGTTCACAGTACCATAATCCAAAATACGCCGCTAATCAACGCTAATATTGAACCAAAGCTTTTAATATACAATATTAGTACACTGTTCCTGAATGTGTACTTTGAGTTTATACTAGTTTATAATAATAACACAAAAAAAATGTTTTATTAATTTGAGTGACAACTAGTGTACCACGTTTTCTTATGGTATCCTACAACTTTTTAGAAATACTGTAACTACACTACCATGAGGCTGGTACCCATATTTTGGAAAATGGTACTACTTTATATAGAAAAACAATGCTCGAAACAAGGAAAGGAAATTATTTCGCGCACGAAAGGAGCGTTGTTTTCTTTTTAAATATAATCATGCAGTCGTTTTTAAAACTAATGGGCAGCGCATATATATTATTTAAAATATTTGTCACCAGGGAATTCGAAATGAGGCGTTAAACAAAACTAAATATAGGCGATTTATATTTTGAGTAATTATAACCGCATTCTTCTGCATTGGTTTGCCCTGCAAATACTATTCATGCAGGTCACACGTTCACATCCTTCTGGGAAACATGCCAAATGATGTAGGCTATTTGTAGGTGTCAATAACAAACGCTTCGGAGGACCGCATATACTCTTACCCCATAACAATGTTTGTTTTATAATTAGTACAAACCTGAAGGAATTCAGTTCGTTTCCCTTTATGTTTGATTTCGCCAATTAAGTGTTGGCACGGGCAAAATACGACAAAGATGCAAAGACAAAAATTAATAGACGCAGACAAAAGAGTTAAATTAGAAATTTCCTTCGTCCTTGAGCGATAAGAGGGGGTTACTCATATCTTATTTAGAATTGGGAGCCGTAATAAAAGAAAACTAACACACGAGGGTCGAAGGGTGTGCAGTAATGAAACACGTCAGCCTACCGAGAAAAACGGTTTCATAAGATCCGGTTTAGTTCTTGTATTATCCACAGGAGTCCTTTTTGTTAAATTATTCCTTAACTAGGAATAAATCTTTCAAATCCCCACGATTTCATCGGTTTTCCATCGAATTATCCATTGAAAATACAAATAAAAACTAGCTGGGTACGCGGGTACCTCAAACAAAAATAATTAAATGCGGGCATTGCATTATAAGGGGAAAATATATTTGTACAAAAAAGAGTAAATGACTATATATAAATAATATTATAACTTTGATGTACGGTGGCGTTTTATTGGATGATTAGAGTCTCACTCTTCACTTGCCGGCATAGATTTCAGTCGATATAAGATATAAAATAGTATTCATGGCGAGAACTGAAGTCGGTTATGGAAAATGCGCACTGTAAACAAATTACATAACAGATCGCGTTCAAACCTCACGTCAGTATAGGATTGAGGGCAGTTGTGTCAAAACGGCAAAATGAATTTTCTTTCGCCGAAAAAAATAACATGTTTCAATAAATCAATGAATGGTTAAAACCATAAGAAATACTTTACTCCAATAGCAACAACCAAAGAATTCGGGAGGCAAATTTGATATAACAAAACAACGTGTAGCTTTCGTAGTCAATGCCATTTCTATTACTTAAAATAATAATTCTCAACAATCACGCCACATTAATCTGAATGAAGTATGCATTTTATCGAAACCGAATTAAAATAATACATAAAACAAAAATAAAGCAGTTTTTTTTTACACAACAATACTCTCATATTATGAAAATTCATAAAATATTCCCCTTATTTTCTGAAATAGTCAGACCACTCTATTTACGCAGACCACATAAATATAAGTAAGTAATAAGAATAATCTTAATCAATAAACTTGTGTGTCAAAAGAATATTCCTCAACATCTTTAAATTTTATTCTGTAGGATACTCTCTCACCACTGTGGCTGGGATGCAAACACCAACGAAAAGACGTGATTGTTCCGATACTCTACTTGCGAAATGGGCTACGAAATGGCGATTTTTACAATCGGCAATACTTCGATTTTTTTCCTTAACCTTAGCCCTAGTAATCGTGATACCTCTGTTCCATATCATCCAATATTTAATTGGTTAAGGTCTCAATAGATTGTCGAATGTTTTTTAAGCGCAATAACTTAACTTTTGTACTGAAGAAGAAATTGTGGTGATCGGATCAGAAGAGAGTGAAGGAGAAAAGGGTCAAGAACGCAAGACTCCCATAAAAATAGGTTCTCGTTGTTCTGTAGCTAATTGTAGCAAGTACTTGTCGATAGGGGTAATGATAAAAATAATAAAAACACATTCATATAGCTAAGAGTTGATGTCAACTTTGTTCCTCCATTTCGAAATGTTGTGCAGTTGCTTAGACCGACCGATGACTCTTTGAAGAATGTGATATGTTTGATGAAATTCATTTTTAGGGTATAAGTGACCCCAAGATTATTCATACTGTCCAACCGGGATCCAGTCTTGTCCTTATTTAGCAAGTCTCTCCACCGGTATCCGGTCCATATCCGAGACATGTTAAATTGTCCATAATAATTCGTTTTTCCGGGCAAGGTTATAAGCCTTACGTCAGCTCTAATCGTAGTACCTCCTATTTGTGTTCGAATATTCTGTGAATATCGAGAAGTAGGTTGGGAGTGTTTACTACTCAGAATTACAGCTACTGCTTTTGATGGGTTAAGTCGAATTTTCCATTGAGTGTAATACTGATACAGTTCGTCCAGGTGACGGTTGAGTTGATTTGTTGCGAGTTTAGGGCCTTTGGATGACGTTTACAGTAGGATGTTATCCGCATACCATATCTGGTTTACACCCCCACCCGCAGGCCGAGGACTATCTAGTGTGTAGATATTGAATATTTATACTGGCCACTAATGACATCGATAAGGTCATTAAGAATTCCAGCTTGTACTTATACGCGGCACTGCTGTAATCTGACCTTGACAGCTTCTCGACTTGGTGTGACAAAAATTGCGTTGTACTTAACATCGCCAAATGCCAAACTATAACCTTTTCCCGTCAGCGTATTCACTCATCCCCACGTTCCTATATCCTTCATAACCAACCGCTGATCATTGTCCAATGTATTCGAGATCTTGGGATCCTTTACGACATGGAGCTTAACTTCCTCTCTAAAATTGATGAGACGATCCGGAAAGCCAATTCTGCCCTCGGATTCGTGAAATGATGGTATAAGAAATTCTCCGATCCATACGTTACTCGATCCCTTTACCTTACCCTCATCCGTCCACTGCTTGAATATGCTAACCAGGTATGGTCTCCTTATCACAAAATCCATATCTGTATATTTGAAAGTATTCAACGTCGCTTCTTTCGGTTCGTTCTCCGAGGGCTAGGATGGGAAAACCTTGGGTCAATAGTATCAGCCGATAACAATATGGAAGAAGAAATAGGCGAACGGCTAGTCAAATCCAACAAAGCCTATTATGGTCTATCAAGGATCTTCAAATCCCGACATTTATCCAGAACACCCAAGCTACTACTGTACAAGACCATGGTCTTACCAGTACTCATGTATGGATCCGAGACCTGGGTGCTCAATAAAAGGCACTCTGAAGTCTTAGCCGCGTTCGAGAGGAAGGTCTTAAGGAGAATTGTTGGTCCCGTATGTGAGGGGCGACGATTCCGGCGACACGGTACAATTCAATTTTTATTATGTAGATAATTATATTTATGGTATATTTTACAACTAGTACTTAAGAGATTTAGGATAGCAATTCCTTTACAACTATAATCTTAAATCTATATAACGACAATAGCACAATTTTAATGAATAACAAATAATAAATTAAGGGAAAACTACAAGAAAAAACCCTTATTTGAAGGGTCTTATCTTAAGACTAATATTGCACAGGTTTCCGGTTATGTTATGTAATAATGACCTCGATATAATTTTCATAGACAGAGTACATATGTAGTGATTTAGGATAACGCAAGACGGGAAACGAGAACATTGTCAGAAATAGAACAATTGAAGAAGAAGTTTCGATTGATTTTGTCAATAAGGAACTCTACCGGTTTAACGTTAGCGTTTTCATGTAGTTCATGTGTCGAATAATGTCATGGCAAATTCAGCAACATTTTCAATATTTTATTTTGACACCTTTGGAATTTTATTTTGTGTGTGCGAGCGCAATTACACCATACAGGGCGCCGTACAGGAGTATAGCTTGAAAAATAGTTTTAAAAATTAATGGATACAGAACTTTGACGACTTTGTTTATTTTGTCAATTGTGGTAGCGATGTGTTTTTGGAAGATAAGTTTTTTATCTAGAATAATACCTAGATATCTACAGTCTTCGGACCAATCAATATCAACTGCACACATACTGAGTTTAGTGCCATTTGGTAGGTAGCAGTGTTTCCTACATCTCGAAAACCAGACAGCTTGTGTTTTATTACCATTTATTTTTATTTTCCATTTGCTGTAATATACTGCTAGCTTGTCAAGAGCTGCTTGCAAAGAGTTGTAGACATTAGTGAATAAGGCACCCGAAGAGAAAATGGCCGTATCATCGGCAAACATAGCTACCTGAATGTTGTCACCTAGACATGGTAAATCTGCGACAAACAATGTGAATAATATGGGACCAAGGACCGAGCCTTGGGGTACGCCATAGTGGATTTGGTGAGTAGAGGATATGTCGGTTCCTATACTCACAACATATTTTCTCGAACGAAGAAAGCTCTGGATAATTTTGATAAGCGGCATAGGCAGCTTAAGCTTCAGTAGCTTATAAATCAAGGCATCGTACCATACCGTATCAAAGGCTTTTTCGATGTCTGGAAGAACCAGTCCCGTTGACTCCTTGTCGATGAATTTACCAGCTATGTAGTTTTTAATGCGCAAGACTTGGTGGATTGTGCTGTGACCACTACGGAAACCGAACTGAAAGTTTGGTAGGATGTCTGTAGCTTTCGGGCCTGTTCTTCGGTTTACTGGGTTTCGGGATAGGTATTACTTTTGCTATTTTCCAACAGTCCGGGAAATAGCAGTTCCTAAGACAAGCGTTGAAAATGAACGTTAAATAGTTACTTGCAGCAGGTGAAGTGCTTTAATTAATTTGTTGTTAATATTATCAAGACCAGCAGCCTTCTTAAGACTTTAACATTAACTAGAAAGCAATCGATTCTATAACGCAGCCATTTTCTTCTTTCAGAGTTTCGTAGCCTAATCAGATGTAAGATATTTTCAGGAAGCGGTGCCTTATCAACTGGAGCAGTGGAGCGTTTAGGTATCGCAAGATCGGCCGCTCTATTGATAACAGAAACAAAATTGTTACATAGGATATCAATGTGCTCGCTGCAGGTTATAGAATTTAGGCTGGTATCACCTAGAACCAAGTTCGTGTTTATATATGATTTATAACAATTCCAGTTGGCGGCCGAATAGTTCTGCTATAAACTGGTACGATTTACAGCTACTGTATGATTCACTGTAAGGTTGATCGGAAGGCGGTCTGAACTTAACGCATTTAGAGTTAATGGTACTGTGCAGTAATATGGAACATTAGTGGTATATAGATCGAGAGTTGGGGGGTTCTTGTTAGTACTCGAAGGGAGGGGAGAATTGGATAAAGTATGGAAAAACTTGGGCTGGATTCAGTAACATCTAGTAAAATGTTACCCCAGCAGTTTGCCCTAAGACAATTCCACGACTGATGTCTGCAGTTTAGATCACCACCAATAATTACCTTGTTTCGAGTGTTGACTCTATACAATTTTTGCAGATCCCGCTTAAAGTAAGTAGATTTCTCAATGTTTCTATTTCCACCAGGGAAATAGACCGAAAAAAGACTCACCTTGGAGTTATCACTTAATGTTACATCTATACTAATTTCCTCAATTAACTTAAGGTGCAATGAAGGACGCAAGGAATTTTCTATACATTTTTTCACAACAATGGCGACACCTCCACCACTAGCATGTATCCTGTCTAGACGATATCATATGTAATTTTGATGAGAGAAAGAAATGTCTTGTTTGAGCCAGGTTTCTGAAACAAGTGCAATTTCAATATTAAGATTTATCAAAAAATTAAAAAATTCATGCTTTTTGATTTTGATGCTTCTCGCATTCCAAGTTATGATGCTAAGAGAGCTTCTTCCGAATATATATATTTAATAGCTAATGAGGTAATGACGTTAAATTGGTCAGCTTTAGTTTGACAAGCACTAAGCTTGGTTACAACTTCATTAAGAAGAGAGTTTATCTCGCTAAATGAGAACAAGTTATCATTATTTATAGTTTCAGACGGATTTTTCTTGGTGTGTGTCGTATCACTGTTGGAAGGTTGCTGGTTTTGATGGAGGCCAGAAGCCCAGGTGGATGAAGGAAGCGAAGGTTGATGCACAGATCACGGTAGTGGAGGAAAATTGTCAATGGATAATCGGTCGGGCAGTGGCTGCTGTTTGTCACTCGGAGGATGTAGGAACGTTGTATTGTGGGTAATGTTTACGTTGGCATCAGCAAGGATGCAGGTTGCATAAAAACACCACAGATTGTTCACTAAAACTAAAGAAAATAAAACACACTGGAGTGGTAGCTGAAAATACATTTATTGTTCACTGGTGACTTTTACTATTTGTCGAATAAGGGTTATTAAACTTCTAATTGAAACACGTGTGGCCCATAAGAATACAAATTTTAACCGAAAACGGTGTTGGAATAACTTTAGTCTATCCCGGCACATCAATATTAATTAATTAATTGTTTCTCCGCGCGCGGTGCTTTTTTTTAATTCACTTGTCCTAGACACGAAAATGAAAGTTTAGACTTGGCGCTAAAGGTAAAATTAAATTCATCAGCGCACGCAACTCGATTCCGACTTGACACCGCTAAAACTCGACTTCACTCATTGGGTGGAACAAAAAAAAAACTACGAGACGCAACGACCTCGGCACGTCTGTCTAGTTAGGCGGATAAGATTTGACTCCTAATGATGCAACTCACATCCATCCGTTCGATGGCCGCGAATTGCATAGATAAGGGAGGATTATATATGTGGCGTATAGGACAAGTACAATGCCCCGCGATGAGGACCATGATCGGCAGACACCTGATCAAACAGAACACGGTTGGTGATGTATCCCAGAGATCGAAATAGTTTTCTTGTTTCAAAGTAAACAAAAACGCTATTTCACAGATCAATGGTGTATATGATGATGATGATGCACAGATGATGTATATGATGTGCCTATGATAGAAAAGGGGTCGTCATGATATTTGCCTAAGATTCCTTGGAAACACTGATGTAGGCAATATCCAATCTAGTCATATGGCTCCGGTGCACAAGGAGGCAAATTATTTTGTTGACATAAGTCAACATGGACCTCGTCAACGGCGGCAAAGGGTCAGACTGGATGGCTATATGTTTAATCTAGGTTTTCAGGCGGGTCATCATATGCATGGCATGGGTAAGGTTAACTAAATAATGATCTTTTCCATGCCAAAAATTCCAGGATCGGTTGATAACCGATGAAAAGGAATTGTCGCAAGTGTTGCCGACCTAAGGGTATAGGCGCGATATTCACTCATGAATCGTAGTAAGAATACCGGCTACAGCTATGTCAACAATTACGCTGGCCAGCGTGTATTTATCTTTTATAATTGCTGACTAGCTGAGCCGATTGTCTGGCACGGTACATGTATGAATGAAATAATTTGCTTGGAGTGCATGGTTGATAAGATTTAACTTTCAGGTGAAAGAGAATGAAGGGTAGCTTACGCTGCCCCAAAATTGCAGGTAGGTATAGTGGGTTGGAAAGTGGTTAATTTAAGAGGATGGGCGGTTCTTTGGGAATGTATTAAAAAGCCGCCACAGTATTTCCTGTACCACGCCCACGTGGGCATAATTTGCGGCGAATGTGTATGTACTGCTTTCGGCTAATGCATTCAGGATCGGTGGATTTATGTGGCCGACTGCAATTTGCACACTTTATGACCTCATTCGTTTGGCAGTCGGATGTTTTGTGGTTTTCCGAACAGATTGCATAGACGCTATTTATGTGACAAGGCATCGAGCCGTGGCCGTAAAACAGGCAATTGTGACATTGTATGACCTTACCTGGATGATGTTTTTTGAAGTCCCAGCGAACGATCGTTTTGAACAATGTAGATAAGTTACGTTTGAGTTCATTTAGTTTTATAGTACCGAGTTGGATGTAAACAATGTACAGGTAGTGTTTGTACAAGGCTTTTGTTGTTGAATTTATGGTGATGGTTTTAACATCTAAGCACTTTATCCCGAGTGCAATTAGTCCATTCTTCACTATATCGTTGCTAATCAAGTCTAATCCGGATAGCACTACCTTTAATGGGCGATTTTCCTTTCGCGAGTGGGTAAAAAACTCACATTTTAACCGCAAGAGTTCAGTTCTAAATTGGTTATATATGCCCATTGTTGGGGCACATATTTTTTGTCCAAGCGATATGTTTTTAATTAAGTAGTTGTCTATTTTAATGTTACTCAAAATATTACGCACTTTAGCACTGGTTGATTTTAGCACCACAATTGGCGGAACGGTTTCTTTAGTAACTTCTGCTCACTGATCGACGTTGGTCGAACCCATTTCAGGTGAGTCCTCCATCAGACTTTGAAGTGGTTGGAAAAAGTTAGTGTTTGAACATATATTGGATTTATCTAACACTTTATTATTCACTTTTGTAAGTTTATCGGGAGGAGTTTGGCCTCGAATACCGGGGTCGTAACGCAACCGTTTACGTTTGTTTTTGCTTAACAAACGTGGCCCAGGGGCCATAACTTAACGGTTTACATACTTGATCAACTTATGAGCTTGCGGTAGCGAGGCAAAGGTACTGTGGAGACGGTACAAACGTGAGTTGTACGCGATCTACCTTGAGCCTAATGTTGTAAGAAAAATCAAACACGGTAGACAGCGGTGGGCGGGACACCTAGCTCGAATGAGCGAAGAGGAGTCTGTCCGGAAAGTTCTTTGTGGCAGGATGTATGGAAGAGACAACGCGGCAGACCTTGTCTGCGATGGAGGGATGGCGTAGACTAGGATGCCCAGAGTCTGGGAGTGGCAAACTGGATGACATCGGCTCGAAATCGGGACCGGTGGAAAGATTTGTTAAATAAGGCCAAGACCGGATACCGGTTGTAGTCCCGATGATGAGTTGGCTTTTTTATGTATATACTCGACTATTTTTTTCTCTTCGTCGGACTTGGCGTGCTTCAGGGCTAGTGCTGCGTTCAGCGGTGGTTGACAATTATTGGCAGTTTGTGGGACTCCACGCAGTGGAATTTCAAGCCGACTTTTAATTCTAATAACCAAGTATTGTAAACTTTTAAAGGTGTAAGAAGTTTTTCAGAAGATGCAAAAAATACTTCATCCCATGTAATTTCCAAGACGTCTATTTTAAACGGAATAGTTACTTCAGTAATTGGACAGGTGCTTCAAAAGCACCTTTGATCATACTTCGTAGGATACAAAAGTGAACGTTGAAACACATTGCGGACTCAAGCGGAAGTCAGTCATGCCCGACATAACTCTCTTCTATAGGTACGACTGTGGATCTTGCTCATCTCATCTTGGTTAAACAATTTTTCTACTCCGAATATTTTTCTGCGATAGCCGTCAATCAGAGAATGTGAATCAGATCACGTTAAATGCCAACAAAGACAATCGTTCTTTAGCCGTATCACATTCTTGTGAAATGATCTGTCTGGTTATGTGTTTCATCGACATTGTTATATCCAGGCAGTGAAGACTTTTATTCTTCGTTATCCGCACTGCTCTTTGAGGGTACTCAACATCCCTTCTGTGTAAGCACTGCATGTAAAAAAAAAAAAATTGGCAGCACTATGAAAGAACTTGTGCTTGCCGACACCGATAATTTGGATGAATTAAAATAAAAGCACAATTTAAGCATTCGTTACAATAGTGTGAGTGTTTTTCTGTTTATTTTGAGCAACTTTCTCACAAGTTGAAGTTTTTCCATCTCATAAACTTCCCATGAACTTCTATTCTACCTCAGAACATCTGAAATAATTATTCATAATAGTGAAATATATTTAAGATCTGAAAGACATACTCATCAGTGAATTGCCATGGACCTTCAATTTATTGCTTAGATTAATTATTTCCCGTGTTCATAGGATATTGTTATTTCGAATATGCTCGTTGAATGATGGTCACCAAGCATTGAAAATGCACACGATAACTTCAAATAAAGTCTTTTTGTTTAACTAGTTTAAATAATTTGGCGATCCTATTTTTATTACAGGTCCAAATTGATATAAATACCTAAAATGTCTGTAGACGGTAACCTTCGATTCATTTCGTTCGTTAATTGCTGGTAATGAATACCCGGCAAGTTTCTATTAAAATTATTTTTACCAATTGTACTTGATTTTATTAAAGAGAAGCGATCTGTTAGTGTAATATGTTTTTCTTTAGTGGCACCTCAATTACAAATATTTTACATTGTCGCGATTTCCATCAAGGGGTGCGATCTAAATATAGGCGGCTCTGCATCCATTATAGTTGATGTATTTCTATTTTCATAGCACTTAGAAAGCAACTACATTATTGTAGTATCATCTCGTGAACATCTCGTGTACAACAGGTGAAAGGCGAGTAGTCGTTTGCCAAATGAAATAAGAATAATCGCATACATTCAATTTTAAGTAAAATGTCGTTTCAAATAATAGATCTTAAAAAAAAATTGGATCTTTCAGCCGCCAAGTTGCTTAAGATTAAATTGTCATCGATTTGAATTATAAACATCTTCTGCGACGTCGGTTATGGACATATCGTGGCTGTCGCTTTATAATGGAAATTCAATATTTTAATTTAGATGCACCACGTGAAATGAAATACCTTAATGCTACACTTATTCAAGTGAAAAGCGTTTTATGCCACACCAGTTGGTCTATATGAAAATTGAAATCTTGAAGTTGCTAGTACCTAGGCCTAGGATTTAATTACCTTTTATTGTCTTTTTCAAAGAATGGTCCTCGAGTACCACACACAATTTCGTGGTTTTAGTCTTATTACGAAATAAAAAAATTTTCCACAGTCAAATTTTGACATAATTATGTGCCATTATTAATTATGAATGTGTAATGTCGCTTTTTTATAAAAAAAAAACGACTGTTATGAAATCTGCTTTAACAAGTCGGAAATGCTGAAATGGTGCTAACATATGTGATGGTCAGACCTTTAGCGTAGACATTAATTTATGTATAATTAATTGGCACCCTAGTATGCTTGTTAATAATTTTGTCCTTTGTTATGGAGATTTCTCCCTTCAGCTTTCGTATTGTTGTTTAGTTACTAATATGGCAAATCACTCTGAAAATATTCTCATTAGTATTTGTGTAGTTTGCAAATGTATCTTTGAAGACTTTCAGAGTCTATATTGGCCATCAGTGTGTCATTTTTACATTAAAAAGCTGCGTAACACTGAATCACTGACTTTTGAGATATTAGTGATTCTACTAACTGGATTTGAGTCAATGGAGTTCGTCGAGCAAACATCGTATCGCCAAAAACATATGTACATTTAATAGAAACTGTTTCAAAAGAAATTAAATCGATTCAGTTGAATTTTTTATTATGTTTCCGCAAAGTTTCGACAACTCTCTTAATTGTCGTTGTAGTGAATTTCAAATTTCTTCCTTCACCTTTTATCATTCGGTTTTTTTATTATTTTTTTTTTAAGGTAATATATCTCGTCTATTCATTGAAATCTGTGTACGCTCTAAAAAAATTAAGAACATTCTTTGATAATGAATGAAATAATTCCTTAAATTTGTAAGTTATCAATTAGGATCATCAAACATGAAATTTGTACTTTTCTTTTCCTGCAAATTTCATACACCATGGTGGTTTTTGCACTCTACTCAGAGGCTCGACTATTTTTCTGGCCGACACAATGCTTTTGTGTTCCGTCTATTCCCGGGTCATTTTTTGATTTGTGCACTGATGCGTGTGGACACCCTTCCTCAGCATCGAGAACGCCCGACCGCCTGACTGATCTGCCGTCATCTTTGCAGCTACTGTTGTCGGTGAATCGCTTCATCCACGCTACTGTTCGTACCGTTCGAGTGAAGCTGGAGAATCTCCTTGTTATGGACAGCTCCTCTTGTTGGATTACGAAGCACGATCCCTTTTGCTCCTCGAGGTCTACTGGTGTTCCGATGTCCGCCTCTTGGACTTGGTAAGTGGGCGTCCGGGGCAACTTCAGCTCCTTGTCTCGCAGGAAAGCGGGTCCCCGCCACCACAGATCTGCTTCGGCGAGCGCCTTTGCTCTAAGCCCCCTTGATAGATAATTCGCTGGATTTGACGCAATCGGTACATGATGCCACTGGCCTCTTGGCAGACTTTCCAAAATGTACGACGTACGATTCGCGATGAATGTCTTCGACTGCCTGGGATGATCCGATAGCCATTGTAGCACTATAGTGGAATCGGTATATGCGAAGCATTGAACCTCTCTAAGTTGAAGGGCCTTCCTCACGAACGAAAAAAGCCGAGCCAAGAGCTGGGCGCCACATAACTCGAGTCTTGGGAGTGACACCTGCCTAACCGGGGCCACCTTTGCCTTTGCCATGATGATACGCACCTGGGGAGCCCCGTCCTCCTCAAATCCAACGTACAGGACCGCTCCATACGCCTTCTCGCTTGCGTCCGAAAATCCATGTAACTGAACGGGTTTCGGATGTCCCAACCAAGGTGGGATCTTCACCGACTCCAGCGCCGGCAATCCTCCGAAGTACTCCTTGCACTCTCTCCGAATCTCTTCATCCAGGGGTTCATCCCAATCGACACTTCTAAGCCACCGTTTTTGCAATACTAGCTTGGCTGGCACCACCACTGGAGCGACCAAGCCTAATGGGTCATATAGTTTGGAGACTTGTGACAGAACCTCGATCTCCTCGACAATTTGGACCAAACAACGCGTTGCCATAAATGGAGCAGACGCCGTTCCGTATGTCACGATTAGCTGCTTGAACGTTTGGTACTCCTCCTCTGGGTTGTCGCGCCAAACAATTCTTTGGAAGTCGGTGTGATCAGGTTGGACTCAAATTTGGCGAAACATCTAGGCGATATCCGAGGCAAACGCTATGGGATGCGTGCGGAACCGGGTCAATATTGAGATGAGGTCCAACTGCAAGGATGGCCTGACAATCAAGTGATCGTTCAGAGATGTTCCATTACTGGTGACCAGAGAAGCATCGAACACCACTCTGAGCTTGGTGGTTTCACCCTCGGCCTTGATTACTGTATGGTGGGGTAGATAGCAGCATTGGTTGTTCGGTAATTTTGGGGGTTCTTCTATCACCCGCTGCTGTTGGTATTCCTTCATAAATTCCGCATACTGATGGCCTAGCTCTGGGAACCGGAACCGCCTCTCCATGGACAGAAGCCTTTGGATGGCTGCTTCCCTGAAATCTCCCAATGGCGGCGGGAAGCGTTTGAAAGGCATCTTCACCTCGAAGGGTCCCTTTGCTGAACGCCGATGAGTGTCCGCAAAACGGCTCATTGCCCTCCTCTCTTCTTCTGTTAGGCGCTCCTTCATCTCGGGTACCTCCTCCACTGCCCAGAAGGCTCTCAGCTGCCCCTCTAATGGGTCGACCTGGTGGGTGACAGTGCAGCAATGTTGTTATTGATCGGGCAGAGCTGGTTCACTTCCTGCGATCACCCAGCCGAATATGGTGTTCTGCGCCATCATTTTATTGTCGGGATCCATCAGTCGTCCATCGCGCAGGACTTGGAAGATAGTGTCCGAACCCAGCAACAAGTCAATGGGTCTTGATTTGTGGAATAGCGGGTCGGCCAACGCCAGCGATGAAAAGCTTCTCCAGTCATGTTCCAGTGACCTTGACGGCAGATCCGAAGTCAATCGTCCCAGCACCAATGCCGTTACCCGAATATTTGTTTCCCCTGTTTGGCCTTTCAGTAGCATCCCGACCTTTCCTCGGCTGAGCTGTGGATTCGCTTCACCTATGCCACTTATCTTTACCTTCGCCTGCGTGCGTCGCAGGCCCAACTGTTGAATGAATGATTCTCGGACTAAGGATATGGTCGAACCGGAGTCCAGAAGCACCTCAACTGGTTTCTGTCGCCCACCACCGTTACGATTGCCGTAGGTAGTAGTGAATCCTGGGCTTGTACTGTCGCGCAAGATCCCTCTGAAGGTCCAGCCTCTGGTGATAACATCGGAACGTCTATCGACTGATGCAGCAGGGTGTTGTGCCGCCCGTTACACTCTCGACAGTTGCCTCTCTCACATTTGTTAATGCTGTGGTCTGGGCTAAGGCAATTTCTGCATAGCCTTTGGCGGCGGACAAACTGATCTCGCTGTAGGGCTGAGAGATTCCTGAATGCACTGCATCGGAACATTGGATGCGGCTGCGCGCATCTGGGACACTTAGCAGTCGCTGCTGATATGATTGCCGAGTACGTCTTCCTGGGTAGGCCGGCTGCTATACCTCGGTCCCGAACAAAGTGACCCTTTGAATTGTTCTTCGCTGTCAGAAGGCTCTCTAGCTCGGTGAGGCGGGCTTCCAGGAATTCGGCCAGCTCTTCGAATGTCGGCATCTCGTTCCTGCTGGTTCCGCGAGCCCACAACTGCCTAGTCTCACTATCGAGCTTCTCGACTGTGGTGAAAACCAACCAACAACTCCAGTGCTCCACTGGTAGCTCCAATGCTCGCAAAGCCCAAACCTGCTCAAAGAGGCCGTTGATAAATCTGCGGAACTTCGTAGCACCTGGTGTTTGGATAGCTGGAGTCGTCATTAATGCTCGCAGATCTGTCTCCACGATGATCTTCCTTTTGTCATAGCCCGAGACCAGTGCAGCCCAAGCCTCCAGATAGTTTGCCGCCGTGGGCGGGACATTGCGAACCACTAATAGTGCGCCCGCTCTTAAAGAAGTCCGGAGAAATTGGAATTTCTCTACTGCTGATAACTGGGGATTGTCGTGGTACAAATCCCGGAATGTTACCCACTGCTGGTAGTCCCCATCGAAAGTAGGCACGTCTGTAGTTGGAGTAGTTGCCGTTCCCAAGGTGTCTCCTGACGTATCCAATCTGGTGGCGCCTATGCCTGTTGCCATAGTCAACCGCTGGGTGAGCTTGCCTTGCAGCGAAAATTATCGCTCCTCGAAGGCTGCTCGGCCCTCGTTCTCCTTGTCGATGTCCAGGTCCGGGTCATTCTCCTCGATACATTCCTGGAGGTTCTCAAAGGATTTAAATGAGTCCTCCAGTTTGCGCAGTCTGTTTGCGACTTCTTCCCCGCTCACCTCATTCGACTTGGTCGCGAACTCCTCCATCCGCGTGAGGAATCCCTCGATGACTCCTCTTCTCCGTTTCATTGCCGGAACAGTCTGCTCCGCCATTGACTTGCTTAGCGCATCGCTGGTAGCCATTGCAACTTAGTTTGCCATTTTTCGAAGTGCCACTAGCTTCTTGATTCCGATTCTTGTGGATCGGCTGTAGCTTTCTACGCAACTGAGTGCGCTGCTGTTTGTTGCTAGCTTTGATCGGCTGGACGACCGTCTGTCTTGCTGCTTAGTCGCCGCAGGTGCTTCAATGTGTTGCTGTTGAAATGCTTGGTCCCACGTTGCCCTGCAGGAGAGGTTGTCCAGTCGGCAGCTGCTGTGTTTGGCCTTATGTGGCGTATATATTTGTGAATACCTCGGATCGTGGATCCGGCTCGAAGGACCAATTTGTAAAGCGACGTAAACAAACTAACTCGGCTTACTTACAATATGTTCAATAATTGTGTTGTCAATTGTACAACACGTAGTTTGCTTTCCGCCAACAGAGGTGCAGCTCTTCCCAAAATAAGCTCCCTCCAGATTGCAGTAATAACAACGGTTGTGATTATTGTGATTAACTCATTACTTTATTTAACTGATGGACTCGATTTATCTTGATTTACAATATTGAATCTTAAACTGCAGTCGCCAAGCGCTCCCGAAAAAGTGAAAGTCAATTTACAGAATGACAGATGATTTAATCTAATTTGAATGCCAGCTGTCTGCTGACATTTGTTGTTGATGTTGTGATTGACTGCATTAAATGCGACTTCGCTGATCGCATCCAGTGTTGCCGTCGTGTGCTGCTCCGTCCCCAACACCACCGGATCCTCGTTTTGGTTCCCATGAACCCTCAACAGGGTGAAGTGCCTTGCACTGCGGGGGAGACTGATGGCGACGTAACATACGAAGCCGAGGACGGAACAGCACACGACTGCCGACTGGCAAAAAAAAGATGGGTTGGCGAGAGGGCCGAATTTAGCGAGACAAGGACAGATGTGTCCTTCATCTTGTCTCTGACTTCTGGTCATCTTGCGATAACCAGAATCACCCACATCCGTGAGGATGTTGGGCTCGGTCTCGCGATATCTGAAAAGAAAAGAAAAAAAAAGGGGGGGGGGGGGGTATCCAAGGATAGCGTGGACAGTGTTAGTCCAGGTGTTCTCTAACTACTTGTATAGAGGGATGGTGGGAAAGAAATCAAACAAGACCGGTAGGTCTTGGGTGCAGTAGTAAACGCAGATCACGTCTTTGGCGTCTGATAATCTGCGCTTTGGTCGGTGTGTGTATGTTTGTGCCGTCTTGTACTGTGCGTCCGTGTGTGTGTGGTTTGTTAACAGTGGACCCTATGGGATGGATCCAGGAATCCTCTATTATAGAGAGGAATGTTGTTGGGAAGGGTGCTTTCTTCAGTTTTGTACTGAAGAAGAAATTGTGGAGGTTTGATCCGAAGAGATCGAGAGAGAAGGGTCAAGAACGCAAGAGTCCCGTACAAGTGAGTTCTCGCTGTTCTGAAAGCTTTCGAGGTACTTGTACGCTAATTGAAGCAAGTACTCGTCGATAGGGGTAATGGAGGTGCCTTCGTATGGGTGAGAGTTGGGGTAATGGCGACCGTCAGGCCTTCTAGATTGGTTGGTGCATCTTCTGAGGAGTTTCCTTACGAAAACTCGAAGTCTTTCCAATTGAGCCGAAGATATGCAGGGCCATATGGGAAAGGCGTACGATATTCCAGATCCGATTAGCTGCTTATAGCAGAGAAGCTTAACTTTGGTGTCAACTTTGTTGCTCCAGTTCAAGATGTTGTGCAGTTGCTTAGACCGACCGAGGCCCCTTTGCAGAATGTGGGTCACATGTTTGATGAAATTCATTTTTGGGGTATAAGTGACCCCAAGATATTTCATCCTGTCCTGTGGTCTAATCGTAGTATCTCCCATTTTTATTCGAATATTCTGTGAATATCGAGAAAGAGGTTGGGAGTGTTTAATACTCAGAATTATAGCTACTGTTTTATATGGGTTAAGTCGAATTTTCCATTGACTGTAATACTGATACAGTTCGTCCAAGTGAGGGTTGAGTCGACTTGTTGCGAGTTTAGGGCCCTTAGATGACGTATACACTAGGACGTCATCCGCATAGCATATCTGGTTTACTCTCCCGTCCACAGGGCGAGGAATATCGGAGGTGTAAATATTGAATAAGATGGGGCCTAGAATGGAGCCCTGTGGTACGCCCGCAGCGGCGTGAAAAGTTCGGGAAAAAGCTTTCCAATCACTCTAACTTGGAAGGTTCTGTTTCGAACGAACAGGTAGATGATACTACATATCGTTCTACTGAGGCCAGTATTCAATAATTTAAAAACGAGACCTTCGATCCAAAACGTGTCAAAAGCCTTTTCAAAGTCCAAGCTCATAGCAATGGTGGGTTCCTTATTAAATAGCCGCACGCACACGTGGTTTTGAAATATGTTGAGAGCCATGGTGGTGCTGTGCGCTCTTCTAAATCCAAATTGGAAGTCAGGTATTAGGTTGCTGACACTGATAAATTTATTTAGCTTCTCGTATATGAACTGTTCATATATTTTGCTGATGCAAGTGAGGAGAGAGATAGGGCGAAAGCTTGAGGGGTGATACGTTGGTTTCCCAAATTTGCTATTGAACAAATAATAGCGTGCCTCCAAGCTTGGGGACAGTACCCCATGTTGTAAGCATGGTTGAACAGAATGGAGAGCTTTATAAAGAATAAGACAGAAAGCCTTCGCAACGAGTGGTTTGACATGTCGATACCGGGTGACTGGTTAGGTTTTCGAGATTTAACCAGACTCTGTAGGGAATTTGGTGCGATGAAGCCGTGACCATTATCACGTGTGTTATCGAAGTATGCACTGTTAGTTGGGTTAAAGACAACAATTGGCTCTTTGAAGTCGTCCAACTTACTGTGGACCTCTGAACTCATGATCGCATACGTATCCGGGTCGCCGTCTTGGAGAGTAAGTTTGTGATTGTTTTTGAAGGTCTCTCCGATGATATTTGCTTTATTGGTGTCGTTATTAACAACAACACCATTGCGTATGATTGGGCCACTGATACGGGATGTGCGACATATCTTTTTAACTTTTTTATAAACGTTCTGGTCCATCTGAATACCCTTCAGTTTGTCTTCCAATTATCGGGTACGATTGTTTTGGATTCTCTGTTTTATCAGTGTACCAATATTGTGAATAATGGATCGCAATAATGGCTCCCTTTGCGTAAAGCGGTGACGATATCTCATTCTGCAGAGCTTTTTACGCTCCCGGATGAGACGAAGAGTGATGTCGTCATGGGGAATCTGATAAGTCTTTTCAAGTTTGTACTTCGGGACATGAGTCTCCGAAGTTTCAACTCGAATCTCGTGAAGTCGTTTTGCAGCGGTGTTTATCTCAACCGTCGTTAGGTTCCTGTCAGTGGGAAGAGAGAATTGGTGGAGTTTATCGTTCAATGTAATATTGAAGTTGTCTCAATTTGTCCGCCCATAATCGGGTATGTATCTGATATGAGCCCGGGATGCTCGATAGCCGCGAATGAATATGGTCACAGCGTTGTGGTCAGATACACCCGCTGGAACTTGAGGAGGAGGAGTGATTTGTGGAAGTAAGTCTTTGGACACAAAAAATATGTCCAGAATTGAGTCACCTTGAGTACCAACTGTAGGTGCGACTATTTCGAAGTTGAGGGCATTCGTGCTTTCGGTGTACCATTGGTACAGTTTTGTGCCATTTGGGCAAGAGACAGAGTTGTTCCAGTGGGGATGTCTGGAGTTAAAATCGCCGCTTATGATGAAGGGTGTATGCCCCGAGGTGCTTATTAGTTTGCCGATATCTTCGGGATTAATGGGGCCATTATTGGTAACTGCCAACTGGCAGACCGAGGATCGACAATTTATACCAGTCGCTGTTTTATTCCTGTAACAAAATGCGAACGAGGACAAAAGAGAGAATTAAGGCAGCGGCAGTTCGGGAGTACAACCAGTACAACGCAAGCACTGGGCAAGACTACAGTGCCCGTTATCCAGAGCAGAGTCCAGTTCTGGAGATGCGATAATTAAACAAAGAGATCGTGTAACAGATCAAATATTATTATCTATGTATATAGAATAAAGTAAAAATACAAATACAGTGCATTCATTAAATAAGGCGATCCATATTCGCGATATTACCGAGACGCCGCCTTGCAGTAACAAAGGGTACAATTGTGGGGTAGGTAGTCGTGGCGGCAGCATGGACGCGAGTTCTACTACCAACCCACCACTTTCACTTAGGTGTTCAAACAAACTTCATTCTGCTGCAACAATCACCAAGGAACGGAGAGTACAATAAAACACTGGTTTGTGTTCTAGTTAAAATGCACTGTTTATTATTAAAAGTGTTTACATTTGTTTAAAAATTCAGCACATTTAATTCACAATTTAAAAGGTTGTGGTTATTGTTGATATGTTCTATTTGATGTAAAATATATTGGCATTTACTAAGTTGAATAGATCCCGGTGATCTTGCTAACATTTGATTATAATATCGTTTTTAACTACCACTTTATTTATTGTTCGCGCAGCAGATTCACGCTATTCGAACTCGACTTTACTCCCACTCGGGGGCGTGCACACCCTGGTGGTATGTGTGTATGGTTCTTTCATGGATGAGAACGAACCTAGAACAAAGAAAGGGCATACAGTGCATTCATGGGATACGATTTTGGTGAAGCAAATAAAACCGAATTCGTCGGATGCTAATGGGATCTTTGTTGGAAATGTGCGTCGCGGCTAAACAAAGAGACGACCATGCGATGTGGAAATGTGCTAATGGGTTTTAGTTAGGTTACTGGGAAATGGTGTTTATGGCATCGCTAGTAAGGGTAGGTATGGAATTCCTATTTGCATTTGTTTATGGTGTCTCAGAGTTCAGACCACGTAGAATGCGTTAAATAGTACGTGGGCGGAATCTCACACTCCACATCGAAGACCGTAATGGCGCAATCAGAGGTGGTTTCCAAGGACCAGCTGAGAGGTTTGAATTAGCGGAAAACAAATTCGTGAACACATTCGCTTTATCTTTCGAATTTGTGACTACTGTCTCACTGCGGAGGAAAAGAGGAGGCAGCGATGTTACTGGTGATAGCCTTTGCCATTGACCGGACGGGACGGGGACTCAAGGAGTTTATTGGTTACTTTGGCGTTGTAAGCTTTCCTCGCTAGATCAATCGCCCGGTTACACGCGTTTCTGATTCTAACAAAACACGTTCTGTACACCTCGGTGGGATTGGAGCACCACTGTTTATGTTTTGCCGCTGTGATCGGCTCGCATTTTTTATCAAACCAAGGCTTATCAGATAAATTTCGTTTGATGGAATGCAGAATGTAGATCTCCGTTCCGAGAAGAATAATCTCTATGACCGACTCCGCGCTTGCTTTAACACCGGAGTTTTCAAGGCACACTTCCGACCATGGAAAGGATGCAAATCGTCCCAATTAGCAGTCCCATACAAGCATACATGACGAAGTTGTTTAGGTCGGTTATTCGTTTATAATGCAAGTGGATGCGCGACCGATACCAAGCAGTGATCTGAGTTTCCTAATAGAGTAGCCACTTCCACGGTACAAACGCTCGGCTCAGATGTCAAAAACTGATCTAGGGTGTCCGCATAATCACCTCGGGCATCCGGCAGTCGCGTAATTTCCTCCATAAGTTGAGTCAAATTGCGGCTAACAGCGAACACCTCAGCGAGCCTCCCAGCTTCGCCGGTTCTGTTAGAATGCACCAACCAGCCGGAATTGTGTACATAAAATCGCCAAGGACGACACTTTCAGAAGCCAGCTGGTTGATATGTATTCAGTCGACGTCACATAAAATATGTTAGAAAAATGAAATTTAGCAGAATTCCTCAGTACGACACTCAACCATATGATGGCCATGTTATTGGGTTCCAACGCCTCCATCCTCTGGTAAGCCGGATTGAATCGCGTGAAGACGCAAACTCCGCCTTAAAACGGAATCAAGAATGTAAGTCGTATCCTGAGCAACGAAGATATGTCAAATCAGTTGACGAATCGACCTGGTTCTCAGTTAGGGCAGGCGTATAAGGTTTCGCTGTTTGCGAATATTGGTGGACGGTGTTTACATTCGAATTGGTGCAACCGATGCCCCTGATGTTTCGAAAACGTACCCGATTACGCGATGACGAATTTCTTATTGTATGGGACTATCGAGTTCTACGCGATGTTTTCAAAAACAAGAAGTTAGATGGCGTAACGACGCCTATTTGTGAAAATTACGAACCTTTGGCTCCAAAACAGTTTAATTCTGGTGTGACAATAGTCCAAACTGCTTCGAATATATCTATCGTGCTGTTTATTGAAGGCTATTCAGCTATTATGAAGATTATAGACTTGAAAATTAGATTGAAAATTAAGAATTACACTGATATGTACGACTCATGAAGCGTATACGAGGCAATCTCGAAAGCACAAAGTATCCAGAAACTTCAAAAGCAGCATTTTTTGAAAAGTCTAAACACCCGCTGTTTACTCAAGGAATCGCACATTAGCTGTAAACAGTCGTAAGTATTCAAAAACGTTGGCTCTTTACAAAGTAAAACTTTAAACGCGATTTAATTAAAACCATGCTTTTGAAGTTGAATGGAATTGCAGCTCATCAAGTATTCATCAAACTCAAAGTTTAAAGTAATTCTTTTTGAAATTGTATGCTTCAGATAATCCTCTAGGGCTCCAGGACTTCCACCAATTTAGTCAGACTTCTCGCTTGGGTCGCTATATCTACACATAATCAAATCTAATTTTCGATAGTTTTATTTCTGTTCAAATGTACCCTACATGTAACAATGTTTCGTGTAAAAAAAAATGTTTCCTAGAAATAAAAAAAAGAAAACGCGGTTGAAAGAAATTTCGGCTGAATTGCACTCATCAATAAGAGCCTCAAATAATATAGGACTTGTTTTTGCCGTAAGCCGTACAATACTACAACAAAATTATTTTAATTTCATATTATTTTTTTTTTACGACTGTGACATCGTGTACATTTAGTTTTTGAATAAATATTTTTATGCAAACCAAATTATAGTTCGCCCACAAATTGGCGTTGGGGATTAATAATTGCCAATGTATTAACCACAGTAAAGTATTCAATGTTTTTCTAAACATTTTCTCACGAGATATTTAAGTGTTTTATAATCTGTATTCTTCGAATTAGATAGTCTCGCCCTCCAAAAGTGTGGGATTCCATTTGAAACAGATTCTTCTCGTTGCTTGAAAAGTTTCGGTTTAAAATTTTTTGGTGATCTGCCATTCAATGGACTGTCAAGTGCGCTGATGTTGGACATGAGAGTACTGCTAGTATAGCTCAGCACGTTTCTTTAATATTTTTAAGAGAATTTATGTACAATAAAAACATGACGAAGATTATAGTACGTTTCAACGTTAATAAATATTCTCTCTCGTCCAGGAGGCATGGGAAGTCATCCAGTCTTTCTTCGTCATTCAATTGATAACGTTTCGGAGACGACAATTTCAAAAGTAAAAAATATTTCAATCGTTCTACTCAGAATTTGTTCATACGAGACTAAATCCTAACGCGTCCTCATCCTTAGTGATATAAATTCAACAAAAAATAATTCTCAATCATGCCTTCGACCATGGTAAGAAAAAAGTAAAAAAAGAAGAAACAATAACAGATTACAAACCAATTGCATGTTTTAAAAGTGAAATGTCTTGAACACTTCAAACATAGACTCGTTGTTTGCTCTGATTCCCTATAAGACTATTTGTAATGCTATTGATGAATGTTTATGTTGAGTGTCCACAAGTACCTAAGACAAGACCTGAACTTCCGCAAGGAAGTGCTTACTATTCCAATTTTGAGATCAGTGTGTAAGGTGGGCATTTGTCTGTTACGTATGCGTGAGCACAATTAAAATTAATTTAATAACAAATTGAAAGAAGGCGGCGGTTTGCTATGATACTTTCATAATTGCTGCGATGATTACTATAAATGAATTTCTTTGGTTGCATGGCAGTTATTGTGCGAATGAAGTTATTGGCAACAATTGAAACTTTTGTATGCTTGTTTAATTTGCCTCTATATAAGAAAAGTGTATTTTTGTTTGGAACAAAATACACAGTGTGCGAATAATTAATAACATAACTATCGATCGTCTAGAAAAGTCGATTATCATAATTAAAGCACAACAAGAAAACATGATTAGTCGATTTTGTTTTTTCTAGCAAACAAACGAACCAACAATATTGCATGGATTAGCAATAACTTCTATCAGTAGAGTATAATTATAAAAAAGTGTCTACGTGTGGAAGAACTGTTGCCTACTCTATAAAGGATGTTCTGACTAATTAAACTCCGCAGGTGTCATGTTTGTTAACGTTATTTTCCTTGCCCTTATCTTAACATTATTGACCTGGAAGATAATTGAGTAATGTAACATCTTAGTCCTTGTTGAATGGCGTCTATTTTATCCAAACTTGATAAATACTGGTTTTCGTGATATTTTATCTAATTAGCTTTGAAATGGTTTAGGTTTGTGAGAATTATAAAATAGTATTTGAATATGATCTTTTGTATGCTTAAAAATTAAGGTTCTGTTCTGAGCACCTGTTCAAAATTCTTTTCAGAGTATAATTGTTACATAATATTGATGCATTTATATTTATCACAATACTGGATGTGTATAACTTAGTAGTGGTAATTTTCTTGACAATTCTATATTGGTGAGAGTAACTGTACTGATTCTCTTGAATAATTTCGAGAAACTCATCATCATCATCATCATCATCATCATCATCGGTACTACAACCGGGATCCGCCCTTGGCCTAATTTAACAAGTCTTAGGCTTGTCAAATTTTGCATAATAATTTGTTTTTCCGGGTAAAGCTGTTAGCCTTGCGCCAGGGAAACTCATAGGGGAACGTTATATACAAGGAGTGAAGTAATTTTGATAATACAAAAAATACAATTCATGAAGTAAACAACATAGAGTTATGTATGAAATCACGTAAATAGTCTTTATTGGTTTGTTGACTCATTTGTACTATTTTCTTGAAATTTTTCGTGACTGTTTTCCACCAATCTGGCTGAATTTCATTGATACAATGTTGAATTTATTCATTCAAGACATGAGTGTTCGCAGGCTTGAGCTAATCAGCATTAAAACAGTAGGAAGAAATTCAAATTGTTAATTCACAAAATTTGGGAAGGCAATTCTAATCACCAAAATGGAAAATTGTACGCCTAGGAAGTGACTCATGGAGGAATGAATCAGTTCTCTTATTATTATTTCGTATGGCACATGGTACCCTATTCCAGATCCATAGCGGTCTTAGAAAAACTTGGATTGTCATGTCGCGATAGCGAGAACCATTAAATGTCAGTGTCTAAAGTCCAGAAGAATGATCCGATGATTTAACCGGCTCATAAGTGGACTAACCTAACATGTTGTATGCATTTATTGTTTAACGATTTCTAATTTTCTGAACAAAGTTTGTGGCACCTTTAAAGAATTCAAATCACTATACCGCAAGGTTATGTCCCAATTAAATTGCGGAATACAATTCCTGAAGGGAGCCCGTGAGAGTGAAAAAAAAACAGCAAGGCTACTCCCGTCGAACTTATTTTCCTCTACAAGTCTGAAACCAGACCCGCACTCATATACGATTTGATATACATGTTTGGAATTCTGTTTCTAAGCCCCGAACTACTCGATAGCATTCAACAATCAGCCTAATCGAAAACATCAAAGGTAGAGTCAATATCAAATCGGAGTCGCGTGGTGGACCTTTGCTTCTTTTACAGATGTTACAACGGAAACTGTTCATGGAAGATTCGAGGTATTATTCCGAGGAACTCTCTTTATTTGCCTATCAAAGGGCAATCTGACAGATACCAGTAATTGGTAGTACATCTTTTAACGGCATGTACATCTTTCTACCAAAACTCATTTTGTTACAAAGTTATGGAACTCCCTCCTGATGCTAGTGTTTCTGGAGCGCTACAACCTTCAACTGTTCGAGAGGAACTCTAAAAAGTATCTAACTGAATACCCGTAGCCTTGACTCTGCAGTACAGATTTACCTTTCTTGAGAGAACTATTGTACCTTATATATAATATTATTTTTCTTCCCTGGATTGTAAGTTACGTCATCATCATAATCATCGGCACTACAACCGGGATCCGGTCTTGGCCTTATTTAGCAAGCCTCGAGGCTTTGTTAAACTTCCATAATAATTTATTTTCACGGGCAAGGCCTTCCGCCAGTATATGAAAGTACTAGTCTTTAACTACAAAAAACATGTTTTATTTTAATTTTATACAGCACAGCAGCACACGCAAGGAAAAACATCTCTTGCACCGATACAGGTCACAATTGTTAATCTGGAACAAAAAACCAATAAGTTTCGAAAATCGCTCATAAAATCTAAATAAATTAATTTGTCAAAAAAATGTTCACTAGAAAATTATTATCATTATTTTATTATTTATTGGCCTGTAGGAACCCGGAAGTTCATGACTTCACCGACACGGCTCCGCCATTATTCCCTGTGCTGTGCGCTCTCCTTCCACTTTCAACCATCCGATCCGATCTCCTCGAGGTCCAATCTAACATTGTACTCCCATCTCCGTCGCTAACTTTCCCGTTAGTTTACCGTCAAGAATTCTATGCACGGTCCTATCATCGCCCATTCGCGCCACGTGTCCGGCCCATCTTAATCTTCGCGACTTGATTAATCTCACTATTGTAGGTTTGCGGTATAGCTCTTCCAGTTCGTGGTTGTGGCGTTTCCTCCATTGTCCTGCCTCCTCGTCATATTTGCCGTCAAAGATACTCCTTAAAACTTTCTTCAGGAATACGCGGAATTTGTTTTCTTCCCGCTTTGTGAGAGCCCATGTTTCGAATCCGTATAGAGCAATCGGCATGATTATGGTTCTATAGACACGGAGCTTTATATTACGTGATAACAGTTTGGATTTCAATAGTTTACTGGCTACATGCCAACTAGCGTTTCCGGAGTGTAGTCCTTTGTTAATTTCCTTCGACGTTTCATTTCTGGTCGTCAGTATCGTTCCCAGATATTTAAATTCTTTGACATTTTCAAATATCTTGCCCCTGACGTTTATATGTGTTCTCTGGGGTCCACCTGCTCTCGCCGTAATCATGTATTTTGTTTTGTCGTCATTTATTTCTAGGCCCACCTCTTCTGCTGCTTGCATGATGATTTCACCGTTTTTATCTATAGTTTCAAGATTATCGCCCAGAATGGCGATGTCATCTGCATATGCGAGCACTTGTGTGATCCCGTTCAGGGATGATCCGACCATGTTGTCGTCTTGTACCTTTCTGATAACATACTCGAGGACAAGGTTAAAAAGACACGGCGAGAGGCCATCCCCTTGTTTTAGTCCGTCCCGGATTTCAAATGGTTCTGAGAGGTGGTTTTCTATTCTAACTCGCCCTTTGTTTTCGTTCATGCAAATTTGAATGGGGGTGGCATATTTTTTCGGGATCCCCAACTCAACCACAATATGGTAGAGTCTTTGCCTTGCGACCGAGTCGTAGGCCTTTTTGAAGTTAACGAACAGTTGGTGAACCGTCTCTCCGTATTCCCACTTCTTTTCCAGCAGTTGCCTTATTGTGAACATTGGTCGCTTGTTGACCGGTTCTTACGGAACCACATTGGTAGTCTCCCAGTATCTCTTCTGCGTACTGTGTGATTCTCGCCAGTATGACATTTGTTAATATTTTGTATGTGGTTGGGAGCAATGATATTCCTCTGTAGTGGCATTCAGATCTGTCGCCTTTTTTGAAAATGGGAACGACTATTGAGGTTTTCCATTCTTCCGGAGTGACTTCCTTATCCCATATTGTTTGGAGGAGCTGGCGGATCTTTCGAGCGGCTACCTCTCCTCCATGCTTCACAAGCTCTGTCGATATGCAGTCGACTCCGGGAGTTTTGTTGTTTTTCAATCGACTTAGTGCGCCTACAACTTCGTTGAAAGAGGGCTCTGGAATCTGAGGCTCGGCTGTATGTACGTCTGGTGCGTTTATTTGTGGTTGGTAGGGGCATACATTGTGCAGGTTTTCAAAGTACTGCTTCCAACTTGTCACGATATTGTTTGTTTCTGTCACCAGACAGCCGTTTGCGTTTCGAATTATTTGGACTCTCCCTCGGTGGCCATTTCTAATTGAATTTATGCCGGCATACATACCTCTGCTGTTCTTTGCTCTCGAATTTTCTAGGAGTTTTTCGATCCGAGTATTCTCCCATTCGCGTTTTTTGCGTTTGAAGAGTCTCATTGTCTCTCCCCGAATCGTCGCGTATATTTCTGCGTTGACTTCATCATATCTTTCTAATTGGATCGCTCAGAGGCATTTACGTTGTTCGATCTTCGCCCTGCACTCATCGTCAAACCAAGGTTTGGACATAATTGGTTTCTTAAATCCTAATACCTTTTGGACTGTATGTTTGATTGTGTCTCTGATCGATGTCCATTTAGTGTCCACACTACTAGCTTCTTCTTCCTCATTGCTCCCATTCTCTAGAATGCTAAATCTATTCCTTAGTTCCTCTTGATATTCAGCCCTTTTGCGCAAGTCTTTTAGTTTATCAGTGTCGAACTTTTTGCTCGTTTCCCGCGACTGCCCATGTCGGATTGCTGCGAGGCGACTCTCGATTTTGGCCATCACTAGAAGATGATCGGATTCGCAATCTGCTCTTCTATATGATCTTACGTCAAGGATATTTGAGTGGTGTCTTTTGTCTATGAGGAAGTGGTCTATTTGGTTACGCGTTACGCCATCGGGTGATATTCATGTGGCTTTATGAATTTGCTTGTGCTTGAACATCGTGCTTTTCAGTAACAGATCTTTTGACGCTGCGAACGTGATAATTCGAATTCCATTATTATTTGAAACGTCGTGTAGACTTTCTTTACCTATAGTTGGTTGGAAGATGTGTTCCTTTCCATTTTTCGCCTTGAGGTCCCCGAGGAGGATTTTGACATCGAAATATAGGATCCCATCGAATACTTCTTCTAGGGTCTCGTAGAACGTGTCCTTCGTTTCTTCGTCGGTAGATTCTGTTGGGGCGTGTACGTTTATAAATACATAATTGTACCATGGTCCCTATATTTTTAGCACCGACATTCGGTCATTAATACATTTCACATCTTTTACAGGAGCCGTATTCTTCTTGCTTATGATGAAGGCAGTCCCGAGGTTATGTGTATCGGTACCTCCACACGCCAGTGTAAACCCGTTGGTTTCGATTACTTGACGTGGGAGTCGAACTTCCTGAAGCGCGACGATGTCCATTTTATATTGTTTCGCGTTTTCTACGACCGTCTGTATCGCGCCTGGTTTATATAACGTTCGAACATTCCACGTTGCGACGCGTATATCCCGCTTTTTCCGTTTTTCCCTACGCCTTCTTTTTGCCGAGTCGGTGTTTTCTTGATGATTTGTTCACTTATGGTAGTGTCGGTATAGCGCTTGAAATAATAGTGAAGAAGAACGTGTGATTCGAACTGAAGCTATGACAGTTTGAATCACGAAAAAAATTGAACCTAAGCGTTACCCATCAGGCTACTGGCCGTGTTTAGAATTTGATTTCTAAACTCGACTATACTCCACTGATGTGAATTATTTTTTTGTTATCGCTTGGTATACGGTTCTGATGTATTTTTCTTATCCGATTTTAGTTCGCTGCTCTTCACTATTTTGCTTGTGAATTGTGTGTGTATCTGTTAGAGTCGCTACACCACTCCCCCCGCAGTAACTTCGTTACGATCAGATTCGTATGCGAACGACGGACGAACGAGAGAACGAGAAAACGTCGGAGGCTGGGCTCTATGCGGAAGTCGTGACCGTGTGTGAAGTTCAGCTTACTATGGGAAATTGTATGCTGTGTGTACAGATCACGTCGTAGTCACCAATTATAGCGTTTGAAATAATAGTGAAGAAGAACGTGTGATTCGAACTGACGCTATGACAGTTTAAATCACGAAAAAAATTGAACCTAAGCGTTACCCATCAGGCTACTGACCGTGTTTAGAATTTGATTTCTAAACTCAACTATACTCCACTGATGTGAATTATTTTTTTGTTATCGCTTGGTATACGGTTCTGATGTATTTTTCTTATTCGATTTTTCGTTCGCTGCTCTTCACTATTTTGCTTGTGAATTGTGTGTGTATCTGTTAGAGTCGCTACATCGGCTCATCACACCTACGCCTACCGGGTTTTTTGTGAGATTGTTTTCTGTGTATTGATCATTCATTTCATTGGATCACTCTGGGGTTTCAAATGGTCCGCCATATCAGAGCCTCTCTTTGATATGGTAAGGTCTGCTTACTGCTCTGATTCGACCCGGTGTCAGAGAGGCGCCGTTATAATAGAGCCGGTATACTCCTGGCTGCAAACCATCCAATGGGCACGGTGACGCGTAACACCCTGGATTAGGGGCGGTAGATCTTTGTGTGTTACTCCTTGTTAGCCTGTCTGACATGGGTGGCCCTACTGGAAGCGTATGCTTCCGTCAGCATAGCCTGAGTGATTCATCGTAGTTTAAGCCCCCGCACCACGTCAAGGTTTCTACCAAGTGGGGGATATTGTCGCAGACACCGATGTTATCTTTATACACAGTACACATACATCCATAGTAAAACAGGATATTGTTACAGTTATAGCTTCTGCACTGAGCAGGCTTCTCCCACGTTTATTTGTATTTGATTTATTGAATGTCCTTTGTGTTCGGGAGAAGACAAGATAGACGAAGAGATATAGTTTTTGATGTTTTGATTTACAGACATTTTTGCTGTCCGTATAAAGCACCGGCTTTCTGAACATGGTAGAAGTTTCACCTTGGATATATTCTTTGCAGCTATCCGTTGTCCTCTTCAATTTAGTCTGGTTCTCCTCAGTAGGTTATAACAAAGGTAATAAGATGTAAGCGCTGTCGCTTATCTATTCTGAATTTCAGGGTTCATCGTACACTGGTCTTTTGTGGCGATGACATGACAATTTTGCAACATCCGAGGGTTGGGGTGCGGTTTCTTCACTGTGGCTGCCAACATATACTACCACAGAATAGAAATCCTTGGTCTTATTGACTAATGCCGATAGTAACTCAAACCAATTCTATGCTTTATCAAACTATTGATAGGAACCTGATTCCACACCTTTACGCACAAATCGGTATTTCAGCCGAATTCAGTTCCCCTAACTCTTAGTGGGTTTGGTATTTTAGACGGAGAATTCTTGAAGGGAAATATATTGTGCTCGCTTACATACTCCTAATTAAGGAGTCTGACATTGACAACGCACTGTATCCTTTTCCTTGCCAGCATAATAAATACACACGTTACTTGATTATTTCCATTTCCAAGTAACAATTCTGAAAGACTTTATATTCATTTTTCAATGTTAATGTGAGTATCGACGAACCGTGCCATGAGCTATATTTAATTAACTCATAGCTAGCAATGTGCAAATCAAATAAATTTTCAAGGAACAATTTTACTTTTCTGGGATTTACATGATGATTGCCTTACCTAGACGAAAGGATTCGTTCTGCCAAATCCATTTAAACAAAGATAAATGTCTAATAGGCAACAATCGCTACGAGAACTCATAAACGACCATGATGAACTTTGACAAACTTAAACTTTAACGACCAATAAAATTCTTTATAACGTCACAAGTTATACTTTTGAAAGATATTTTCAAAGACAATTCCAGCCAAAAAAAAAAACGTTATTGCAAGACATTAATTTCTAGGCAAATTGCACTTTTTTTTCATTCGATTGGTTGAGTTTCTTTGCGAGGGCGATTTTTACAAAGCATGGTAAATAGCAATTGGTACACCCTAGTTAACTACCAGAAGCAATACCAATTAGCGAACCATCGAGCTATTTCCCCACGATATACACCTCTGGCAAGCGTGTATTAAAAGTCGAAAACGGTTTTGGGAAGGTAAGCCAATTATATGGGAAACCCGGCAGGTGCGATTCATGCCTGTACAGGGATGAGAAAAAAACGATCGTTGTGTTTCAGGTGAGATGGCACGAGCGAGAGCATCCATACTCTTACAATGTACATATTTGTACATATACGTGGCCGCTACCCATCATAATTTGCTCATGATAAAAAAAGAAGACTACATATCTACACAATCTTGGCTAAGATCCTATTTTTGACATCCAGTCACTGTCTTGGCCCAGTGCAGCTTGAGTGTAAGACAACTGCAGCCCAGTGTTATTATTTTAAAGGAATTCGTATACAGACAAACGAAAAGAGCAGCATACGCCTCCCTTGTGAATAATTTAAGTTTGTAATTATTTTCTAGCCATTGTCGAAGGATTTTTTGTTCGTCAATCTTTATAATCCGTGTATGAAGATTGAGAACCAACTATAAACATTTGATTAATTCGGGCCAAAGATCGATCTTCAAAACTGCCAACACAAAATCGTGTGTCGAATATAATTTTTGTGGCTTTGTTCTTGTTGCTGTTTTTGGCTTTAGTTTATAGTTTTCGTCTCTTAATTTTTCTTATTTTCTTTATTAATGTTAAATTAGAACTACCGGTAGAAGCTGAGGAAACAACAATACGTGTTTTATCTAAATTGTATTGTTTTTTGAGTAGTATAGCGTGCAATTGGTTGACGTTTGTTCTTTTGTATTTGAGTGCAATTTGTCTGGGGCACTATTGTAGAAGCATTTCTGCCTACACTCCACAGCCACCAGCCATAAACCTATCTATAGTTGAAAAAGTGAAGAATTACGAGGGCAATTTTTGGGCTTATTATTCTGTACTCGATCGGCTGAACAGGTTTTGTGCGCGGCTCGAAAATCTTAAAATTTAACTGCTCGTTCCACATAGTTATTTGATCTCTATATACAATTACCGATTCGAATAACAGCGGTATTTGTAGTTTTTTCTGAAAAAAGTAATTAATATCAATTCCACCGCGCTATTTATTTCAGTAATTGATTTTTTCCGTTCATTAATTAATCTGACCAATTTGAAGTTTTCCTTTTATAAATAATTCGAGAGCTTTTTGTTTTAAAAAAGAAGCTATTAACTAAGCATCGTTACTATGGCGGTGAGTGTCCTAATGCATTATAAAAATACTAAAAAACAATTGTTTGGTGGATTTATTTTATTAATTTGTTGATTAATTGCGATTCATAAGAAACGTAAACAAAATCATCAAATTCAAATGAAAGGATAAACTCTGTGGTTGAATAATGTTACAAAAACATTAGCACTTACGAAAGCAAAATCGAAAACCATTTTTTTTTAATTAAAAAGTTCTGAGGCAATCGCTTGTGGGAATAGATGGATTATAAGCTCATGAATTATTGATTTTATTTAACTCAATCGGAGCTCTTCCGTCGGTAATGTAATTAGCTTTAATTTCTTCAAAGAACAACTGAAGGACGAACACAATTTTTCAAGACTACTTCAAAGAAACTAAAATAATTTTTTTTAACTAACATGACATGAACTATTGATTATGAGTTCCCCTGGGTCTAGTTGAGTATATAAATGTTAACATAAAATTTATAATAATTTTGATGTTTTCAAAGGTTTATCGACTTGAAATTGCTTAGTTAATGACAAGAACATACCAGCTGAAATAAAAAACATGATATCTCTGGTGAATAGGAAAATCTTCTTCACTAACAAAACTAGACACGTAATAGATAGTATACATATTTATTTGGCAAGTCCACCGCAGAGCAGAGAACTATGACAAAATTCACTCAACATTCACTCTGGTGTTCCGTTGTTTCTATTCCATAAGGCGATATTTTTTACAGAAGTGAAAGACCTGATAGATAACTTATAAGAGAAGAGACATTTATATACATTAGTTATGATAGATTTTGAGGGACTATTCACATTGTGGCATTTTCCACCATGTTACAAAATCTAGAAGTCTGATAAGTAATTCATATTTTTGAGTTTCCATACTACAGATTGATGTACAAAATGACAGATCTTAAGGAACATTGACTTATGTGTAGTTCAACTCAAGGAAGTATTGTATGCAAAAATATGGGTTTTTGTTTTTGTTTTTGTTTTACTTCCACATTTATTTAACAATTCAATTACAGATTTTACTTAAGACTAAATGTTAACTTCTACTTTACAAATATCATTCTTACATAAACTTACTGGCTCTTCGCAAGCACTCTAAATTATACATTATCATTTTTCTTATGCCTTTCGGCGTACAATAACTAGTGTTTTTAAAACATGTTAAAATAATTGATGTGTTCTTTTTTAAAATGTATTCTATTCTTTCTATATCATGTATTCGTTTTTTTTTTTTTAATCTATTACATATATAGGGGGTTGATATAGGTGGCGCAAGGCTCACAATCTTGCCCGTAAAAATAAATTATTATGGAAAATTTAACAAGTCTCGAGAGTTGCTAAATAAGGCCAAGACCGGATCCCGGTTGTAGTGCCGATGATGATGATGATGATAGGGGGTTGACACGCAAAATAAAAAAAAAACGAAACAAAACCTACAAACATATACAAGGAATACAAATAAAAATAAAATTAAAAAAAAAAATAAAAAAAAATTGGGAATTGAGGATAGAATGAAGGAAAGCGGTGCGCCAAAGAGGCATACTATATTTGGGGACGTATTGTCCTTTCTTCATGACTGATCCACCACCAGTTGGGATGGGATCGACCTTTTATTGATTAGCTCTTTCACCGATCACCATACTAAAACGCAGGCGATCTGGAATATTAGAGATATCGTTATTATGGAGAATTCGTTTATTCCTGGCACCACGGAAAGCGTGGTAAATCATAGGGACTCCATGCTTGTCTTGAATAAGTCCTTTTTTATCCAAGAAATGGAACGCTTCTGGGGGAATGAACCCATTGTGGAGAGTACTCTCCATATACATACCATTGGGATAGAATGCTCCCGATATGAGATCATTTTCACTGTACATTGCCCTAGTTGTGTGACCACGAATAATCTTCATAATGAAGTTATACATTCAGTTTAGTTCTGATTTGTCATACAAGACTTTATTGGGATAGTATTTCTTATACTGGGACTCTGCGGTTCTATACATTCCGAGGCAGGAACGCAAACACTGTCTCTCGAACACCCGAAACTTCTCCATGTAGAATGGGGATATGTTATACCA
The DNA here is from genome assembly GCA_963931805.1 of Microdon myrmicae. Classification (NCBI taxonomy): domain Eukaryota; kingdom Metazoa; phylum Arthropoda; class Insecta; order Diptera; family Syrphidae; genus Microdon; species Microdon myrmicae. The sequence goes on from OZ007496.1 coordinate 267,152,264, forward strand.
TACTGGGTACAAGCATGCAATTATTTTCACCTTGGGGTACTACGGAAGAGACTTCGTGTCATTGCATATGCGTTTTTAGCTGCTGTGAAAGCAGCTGCTGTACGCTTATCAAAGTAAAGATACTGATCAAGCCAGATACCAAGGTATCTGACCACAGTTTTTACTTGTAGTGGAAGATTATTACTTCCTGCAATGGAAAATGTTTTCCAATTCCGTTTTGTATCCCTTGATGCACTGGACAGGGGCGTTCTGAAAAGTATAGTCTCTGTTTTTTGGAAATTTATTTTTAATTTCTAGTCATGGCAAAAACGTTTGATTTTGTTGAAATCATATTGCAGAAGTCTGTTGATGACATCGATCTTTTCTCCAGATCTATACACCACTATATCGTAGGCATAGGCAATTTCATGGTTGAGAGAACCCACTAAATCACTAGTGTAAATGTTAAAACAAATGGGAGAATTCACTGCTCCCTGTTGTAGACCGTTTTTGATGTGGGAAGTCTTGTGTGAGATTATATCTCCACATTTCACTACAAATTGTTTACCCATTATCATATCGTAAATAATGTATAATAAATATTCGGGCATACTAAATTTGATAACTTATATACAAGCCCTTTTAACCATACGGTGTCGAAAGCATTTTCAAAGTCAACCAAACAGAACGCTGTGCATTGTCGGTTCGCCTTGTTCCACTGTATGCTGGAAACAAGTTTTGTCGCAGCATGAACTGTGTCATGTTGGGATCGGAAATAATACCATTAATCTCACACCAGTTAGTCAATGCTTTATTTATAATTTTCTCGAATACCTTGGTGATGTTTAGAAGCAAAGTAATCAAGCGAAGATTGGCTGGATTGCTCCTGTCCTTGCCCTTTTTGGGGATGGGATAGGCTTCTCGATAGTATAGTGGTTAGTATACCCGTCTGTCACGCGGGAGACCGGGGTTCGATTCCCCGTCGGGGAGTCTCTGGCGCAAGACTAATGACCTTGCCCGGAAAAAACAAATCATTATGGAAAATTTAACAAGCCTCAGGACTTGCTAAATAAGGCCAAGACCGGCTCCCGGTTGTAGTGCCGATGATGATGATGATGATGATGATGATGATGGACTACTGCAGATTTCCGTTGGGTTGGATAATATGCATTATTTAGAGTGTATACGTTCACTATCTATACCAGAAAATTTTTTGTTCTTAATGGTTCTACGAATGTCCATCAGTTCATCCTTGTGTACAAATATGCTAGTGTTTAGATTTATAAGTGGGGAATTCGCTCTATTATTTTCACTAAAGATAGTGAAACTTCGACTTAAGAGACGCCAATTGTTAAGTTCATTGCGTAGCGAAATATGTTTTTGGAGAGCTCTATTTTCCACGTCAAGGTCGAGATGAGCCGATTCGTTTAATCTATACACTGCTTCGAAACAAGCACCAATTGAGTTCGCCTTTTTTTGCGGATCCTCGACTACTATGAACTCTTCGTTAGAGTTAATGTGTTCGGGGGTAACTCCTGAGTACAACAGAGTTTGACAATTCTCGGGAATCCACGGAACTCGCAGACATGGAATGTCATTATAATCTTTCCTTCGAAAGATTTTATTTATTTGTGGGAACATATTCGGTCCACTAGCTTTAATGGCTCGAATTCTGTTGTTCCAGTCTTCATTAATTAATGATCTATAGTTGTCCCGGATCAGTTTTTGACGATTTTTAATTAGTGACTTAATTGTTTTTAATTACTGGCTATTTGGATCGTTGAACTGTCTGTAGAGCAGTTTTAACTTAGAGAAAATTTAACAAGCCTCGGGGCTTGATAAATAAGGCCAAGACTGGTTCCCGGTTGTAGTGCCGATGATGATGATGATTTGGATCGTTGAACTGTAGAGCAGAATACTCTTTTGCTTATATAGTTCGTCGATCATTGAGTTTCTGTATCGGTTTGTATGGCTCTCCATGTGAGGCACTTTTGGTATAGAACGATTCATTGTATTAGTAACAATGTTGTTCATCGTAGAAAGGTAATGATCATTGGAGCGTAATTCCTTTTTTATTATCCGATCAAAGCGCGACCAGTGTGCTTTCCCGAAATTAAAAGAATGTATTTGTTTATACTGCTCAAGTAGTCAGTGTTCGTTTGGGACATGTATTACAGCACCAAGTTCATAATGATCACTATCGTACTCGATTGTACGAAGACAATTTCGGGTGGTTAGATCCGTATTTACTAATTGTATTCGCTGGTCCAGCAACAGTAAATCCATGAAGGCATTTCCTCTTGGATATGATGAGTACTTGTAGTATACAATTCTAGTTTATATTCGATAGCGTTTGTTTGCCACCAGTCGAACAACACATTGCCTCTTGTGTTTGTGATAAAGTTACCCCAAGCACTGTGCTTGGAAATGAGATGCTTTTGACTTTTCAAAGGAATATCTATAACGCATGCTTCTAGTACCTGGAACTTGTATACATCTCTACTGTAGACGACTTTGTGTTGTAGACCATTTTTAACTAAGACAGCGACCCCGCGCCCCTGAGTGGAATTTGGACGACCTCGTCTAACTACTTTATAATTTGGGTAGCCCAATTTGTGCCTTTGATTTAGCTTAGTTTCGCTAGCCAAAAGCGCATCTGGGCGTTCAGCTTCCAGAAGATTGCTGACATTATCCCTTCTTTCCATGCGGATTAGGGAATTAACATTCACAGCAATAATTTTTACGGTTAATTCAGCCGCAGTGAACGTTATGATTAAAGTGTGGGTTCATCTGGAAACAGGGTCGAATAGATAATGTCCGTTCGAGCCATTTGTTCCGTCAGTTTTTTTTCGATCATTTCGAATTTTTTATCAAACGCAGCAAACTGCCCTTCTATGGACAGTAATATAGCTGTTATATCAGTTTGTGCCTCTGGAGCAGGCGTTTTTTTTACTCCACCTGTCATTTGGGCGTATGACACACTTGGTGCCAGGAAGTTGTTGTAAGAGCGAGTTTTCATCCGTTTCTCTTCTTCAACTTGCTTCTTTCTGGCTTCCAACTTTAATTTTAGTTGTTGGTATTTAGGGCAACCTCTCAAGTTAGCAAGGACACAGGATAGTTTACTTCTAGCCGGGAGCTGTTTTTTGCCCAGTGGGCATTCTCCATTAATATGCTTATTTAGGCATTTGACGCATCTGAAATGTATATTGCAATTCGCTGCCACATGGCCGAAGCGTTGACAGCGCATACCATACACTACAATACGCGGTTGGACTTCTTTATACTCTCCCAACTTATTGTTGTCCATCAATTTGGGGCTTAGCGACACAATGAAAAAAGGCAACTTACGGTTGCGATTTCTAGAATTAGCTGTAGAAAATGGTTTCACACCTGTAAATTTCAAGGTATCGTTTTCGAAACTTTTTAGCTCTTCGAGCACTTCTTCGACAGTAAAGGAAGGATCAACTCCTTTGAGGAGCATGGAGACAGTTTTCTCCGATTTAGGGGTGTAGGTGTAGTACTTGCTTTTCGATTTTCCCAATGCGGATTTAATTCTGCTATAGCTTTCTAAATCATCGCATGTTAAACTTATCTTAAAATTATTTATACGCTTAGTTTTAAAAGTTTTGCATGTCAACTCACCCAATTTTATGAAATCCTTTGTCTCCATGTAACTGATATAGATAGGAGGGACTTTCTCCCTTTTTTTGACTGGCACCTGCTGAGATGGTTCCTACCTCTGATTTGGTTCCTGCTGTTGTTGTTGATGTGATTCCTCCTGTTGAGTTTCCTTAGCTTCTCGTGTTTTCCTTGTTTTCGTGGGTTGCTGTTGTCTTTGTTCTTGCTGTTGTTGTTGTACCACATTCGTTTCCCGCTCATTCTGGTTCAAATCGTTTTTTAGTTTAAGAACTTCCTCCATTTGTTTATCCAGTTCTTGTTTTATAAGACTAATCTCATGGATAAGTCTGTGGAGGACCTCGACCTGATTGCTGGCGTCTGCATTGTAGTTTAGTTTAGTTTAGTTTAGTTTAGTGAGGGCAGAACCCTCATTTATTTAGCTTAATACAAGCATAATATAATATAATATCTTACAGACTAACTTAAAACCTAAAGTAATAATTAAAAAAGAAAAAGAGACAAACGCAAGAAAAAAAAACAAAGAAGTGAGAAGAGGGGGTGGGCATGTGGGGGAAAACTAGTTTGAGAGCGGGAGAGGAGAGGTAGGATTGAGGGGGTTATTGAGCGGATGTGGCGGGGGGGGGGGGGGGGGGGGTGGCCGGGAATGTTAAGAGACGGCGTTTGAGAGCGGGAGTGGAGAGGTTGAAATGAAAGGCGGTGGGGAAAGAGTTGGTCCGTCGTTGTTTAGTGAGAGCAGAACCCTCGTTTATTACACTTAATACAAGCGTTTTTTTTTGGATTACAAAAAATTACATTCGAATAAGTAAGAAGATAAAAAGGTGGGAAGGTGGCTGTGCACGTGATGGGTTGTGACATTTGGCAACATTGAGATCAAGGCAGTTATTACGGCACCAGGTTGAGAAGCTGTCGAGGTCCTGTTGGAGGAGTGAGGAGTCGAGGGGAGAGATGATTGTTTTGTAGAGTTTGGTGTCGTCCGCATAGAGGGATATGGATGAGTGTTTAATAACAGAGTCGACATCATTGATGGTTAGGATAAAAAGGAGGGGGCCTAGATGACTTCCTTGCGGAACCCCAGAGGTGGGAAAAAAAGGATCGGAAAGGGAGGATCTGAATTTGACACGGTAGGATCGGTCTTTCAGATAAGAAGATAACCATTTGATCAATAGGGGTTCGAAGCCTAGGGAGGACAGCTTGAAAAGGATGAGATTATAGGAGATTTTGTCAAATGCCTTGCTGAAATCGGTGGTGATAACATCAACTTCGTTGCCATTCTCTAAGGCACGGAGAGTATGGGATGAGAACTCAATCAGATTGGTTGTGGTCGACCTACCCGAAAGGAAACCGTGCTGGTTGGGTGAGATGATGGATTTACAACTAAAAGATAACGCATTGTACAGAAGCCCTTCGAACAGTTTGGGGATATGAGATAGTTTGGCGATGGGTCGGTAGTTGCTGATATCATTTTTAGGTCCCTTTTTATGTATGGGGGTGACATAGGAGGATTTCCATATACTAGGGAAGGTCCCTTGAGATAGAGATAGGTTGAAAATCTTTGATATCGGGAGAGAAAGAGAAGTGGAACAGTTCTTTAAGAATACAGACGGAAGTCCATCAGGTCCTGGGCTGAACTCGTCTTTGAGTAAGTTTAGTTTCTCCTCAACTACGTGACGGTGAATAAGTTGAGGAGAGAAAGGACCAAGGGAGAATTCGGGCAAGTCATTGAAATACGACGGATTGGGTTCGAAGGAGATCTCCGTGAAGGATTTATTGAAAAACGACGCGAACAGGTTGGCAATAGTTAAGTTGTCGTTTGACGTAGTCGTGCCATAAGAGAGGGAGTTTGGATAGGCGTCGGATTTACGTTTATAATTTATAAAGTGGAAAAAGGATTTGGGATCGCTAATCAAATTGGATTGTGTTTTAATAAGGTATTTGGAATAGAGGGAGTTGTAGAGTTCGGAAAATTTATAAAAGGCCCCGAGATAGTTGGAGTAGTTTTCAATGGATTGCGTTTTGAGGAAAATGTTCCATAAGTTATTCCTTTTGTTCCGAAGATTGCGGAGATTGCGGTTGTACCATGGCGGCGAAGAAACCGATGACCTGCGGCGAGAATAGGGGACATATAAGGCGACGGCATAGTAAATCTCCTTATAGAGAGTGGCCGTGGCTTCTTCTACACCCAAATGGTCAAAGCGAAACGCTGTTTTGCTAAGATGTTCATTTAGGAGGCGGAAATTAGCCTTATGGAAATTGTAAGAAAAGCAGTCAGGGGGTAGAGGGGGCTGGGTTTCATGGTCGAGATATAAGGATAAGAGCAGTGGGGGGTGATAATTGTCAATGGTAGAGAGGGCGTGTGGGCTAGGGGCAACTGAGGACATGAGTGGGTCGGTTGTGAACACGAGGTCCAGCTGTCTCGCCATATGATTTGGGACATTGCTAATTTGATAGAGGCCTGAGTCGGAGAGCCCGTTAATAAAAATACGTTCATTAGAACTAGTGGGGTTAGAGACGTAGAAGGCTAGTTCGTCAGCTGATGTCCATTGAAGGTGGGGCAGGTTAAAGTCGCCAAGAACGACGATATCGTCTAATGCGGTGCTTAACACTGTAAGGTTATCTACCGCTTCTATTGCGAGTTCGTATGACGCGGTGGGTCGAGAGGGAGGAATATAAAAACAGATAATAAATAGAGACTTAGGGCGCTTGTCAATTTTAATAGCGACGTAGTCGAGATCCGGAGAAGAAGAGATGGCAATTAGAGATGAAGTGAGTCTGTTATGAGTGGCGAGCAGCACTCCACGGCATGGGGAGTAGGGACCTTCTCGATGAGCGTCGTCATCGCGAAAAACGTTGAAGGAAGGAGGGAATAGTTCAAGACTACTGATACTAGGGATAAGGTTGGTCTCCGTCAGAGCGTATATGTCGAAGGGGAGGGAGTGTGCCTTTTCCAGAGTCGAATGTGTTTTGGAGCGGAGACCCCTAACATTCTGATAGTAGACGGTTATGGGCAGAGTGTTGAAATGATTAGAGGGACCAAAGGGGGGCTGAAAAGGGTCAAAAGTAATATTGATTATTGGGAAAGGTAATTTTGCTGTCAATATACTGGCGAAATGCTGAGAGATCACTTAGCACCTTATTTGGGGGCATATCGAGATTATTATGGAAGTTGATGAATAGGCTGCGAAGGCTAGGGACGTCAGTAGGTAGACCTTCCTGCTGGATGGATGCCATTACGCTGGTTTTCGTAATACCATCGTAACAGACGGAGTCGGCTTTATCGTGGAGGAAAGCAAGATAGAGGCGTACATTCTCATAGATCACTTTGTTTCTAAATTTAGACAGGGCATACCGGTTGTCCGAAGAATTAATGGTTTGCTGAGTGAGTTTAACAGATGGTGGTAAAACTGGGTCGATTAATGGTCTAGGGGGGGGAGGTCGAACGGGGGCGCGAGATGGGCGGGGGTGAGGACTAGGTGCGGGAAGGAGTGGGGCAAGAGGCGGCCTGGTGTTAGGACCAGTAGGTGAGTGAAGGGAGGAGGGAGGATTAAGAATGTGTGACCTATGGAAGTTAGAATATTTCGCGCCTGTTTTGAGGTCGAAAAGGGGGATTGAATTGGAGACCTGGGCCGAGGGTGGTGTGGGGCGAGCAGGTTTGCTATTATTTTTACGGGGGGCTATATTACGGGCGGACGAGGAGGGGAGTACAGAGTGGTGGTGGCGGACGTGGTTGGGGCTAGGGAGAGGAGCTAGGATCTGGTTAGGCACAGGATATTTCTTGGATCGGCCATTCCCTTGACTGGGTCGGGGTGGGCGTGGTAAGCGAGGGAGTCGAGGACGCATTGGTAGGGGACGATTTGCTGTTGGGACGGGGAGAGCCTTGGGGGGACGTGCAGGCGGGATAGTGTTGGGGATCGGTTCAGGTGGGCGTCGGTTGGGACTGTATACTGAGAGATTGGGGCGGGTGGGGGTGGGGTGGAGTTTGGTTGCTGGGATGGGGTTGCAGTTTCTCAACGACAGCCTACCAATCCTGCAGCACCCATTTTTGTTCGGGTGGAAAATCCAGTCGAACCTGGAGGGAAGAGAGACGCGGAAACTTGATCCAAAATCGGAGGGAGGAAGCACGGTGCATTCTGTTATGGATATCTTGAATTTTTTACGAAAGTATTCCGAAATCCATTCGGAGCTCGCGGATTTGGGGGCGCCCTTTAGCAGATAAGAGGTTGTTGGGGTATTAGAACGGTTAAGTTTATTAATACGGGCCATCCATTCTTCGCGGGTCCAAGAAGTACCAAAGTGAACAATTGGCGGGTAGACATCCTGTACCGCCACAGAGAACGGAGGAGGGGGTGTTGGTGACTGAGGTGAGGTAGGTAGGCAGGGGGATGCGGTTGCGTTATTGAGTTCTTCAAACAAAGACAACTCACATCGCGGTGAGGGGAGTGGGTTAGTGAATTTAAGTTGTAAGGATGAGAGGGCGCCGTCGAGCTGGCCTAGGGTGGAACGGGAAACCGCAAGCTCGCCAAGGATAGTATCGAGTTTTTGTAGGATAACGTCGAGTATGGGGTCGGGTTCGGGGATGGTAAGGGGGTGTAGAGAGGAGGAACGCAGTAGGGCAAGTCCTTCAGAAAGGCAGTTAAGCCTAGAGAGAATGTTCTCATAAAGGGGGTTAGTATGCGGAACGGGCGGTCGTTTGGAAGTCGACTGAAGGCACCTGTCGAGGTTCAAGCGGATGTTGTCGTTCAGATCTTGTGTGAGTGAGTTGAGGGAGTCGTTTATCGCATGGGTCAACTGGCCAACGACCAATTTATTGCTGTCACCAATGAGGGTCTTGATGTCGGTTAGAGACGCTTGGTGGAGGGAGCCAACGTCATCAATGCACTTAAGACTACTCTCAAGATGTAAGATCCTTTTGGTGATTTCTTTGAGGTTGGAGTTGTGAGAACTCTCGTTCGCGAGTAGTCGATTCCTTTAGCAAGTTCAAATGGTAGTTAAGAGACAACCCCCATATTGGGACTTACTTACGCCGCAGATGCGAGATTCTTTTTTTTTTTTAGTTACTAGGGGCTTGATTCTTCTTTCATTTGGATGAAGCGGTTTGTGGTACAAATCTCTGCTGTACACGATTCACATTTGTGTGTAAAGATTCTGTGCATTCTTAGGAAATGCCATCCTCTAACACTAATTGAATTTTTCTTCACCGGTTTGATTAGTTTTCTAAATACTTTTTCCTAGTATTTATTTTATATTGCATTTACCAGCTTCGATTCAACACATCTCTGACTTAAGATAAGTTCCATTGCTCGTTTTTGCACCCTATTGGGCACGTGTAGTGCAGTTTTGGATGCGCCTGACCAAATATGGTAGTTGAAGTCCATTTTGGGACGAAGGTATACCTTGTAAATAGTGGCTAGGTTGGATGGGTCTTTTTTTGCGTCTATTAAGGAACCCCCACATTTGGCCACACTATTCGCAGCTTCAAATATGTGGTCGCCCCAATTAAGTGTCGAATTAATTCGAGTGCCATGGGTTGATAGTTCGTTGGGTTCGTCATGGCAAGTGCCGTTCATCGACAGTATATTTACTCTGCGGTTCGCTTTTGACGACAAGGGGCAGCACTGAATTCTACTCGGTTATATAATCGCCATTGACATATTTTGTTGAGGTCGGGATTCAATGTATTGTATTAAACAAAACGTGCTGATTGGTGATGACTTTCGAAGCGTTTTGGGAGTAGAATAAGAAGAGTGAAACACTTTGGTTTACTGAGTGAAGAATGTCATCCGGACCAGCGGATTTGTTCGTGTTCAAATTCTTTAGCGTGCGGGGAACACTACGCGTTCGAAAGTGAATCTGGCTATTCTCAAGTTAAGGCGGAACTGATGTAGTATCAGGCAGTTGAGTTCGCTGCAAAATGTGTAGCAAGTATATTCGCTTTCTCTATTGCACTGGTGACTGGTCTGTCATCGACGATAAGCGAAGGAATGGATGAAGAGACCCAGTTTTGAATGTTTTTTACGAATGTCCAGAAGTTCCCACTACCAGTGGGAGAGTGTAGTATTTTTAGTCAAACTCTCTGGTCACGCAAGAACTTTGCGCATTGCAATCATTTCTAGCTCTCTTAAATATTTTCCGGCCTTCTTCAGTATTAGAAGCTTAGCTCTTTAGACTTAATGACATCTCTGCACCAGGAATCGAACCACATACGTATGATATGCTTACGAAAGTGTAGTTTTAGCCACGACAAATTAAATTCTGGATTGGAGCAGAGTCGATATTGTGGCAGAAGCTGATAAGCAATATCACTTCCTGTGTATGTGGCTAGAACGCGATGCGGAAAGAAGAGATACACTAAGTTATAAACAGATAGACTGAATTCGGAGATATTTATATTGGTTATTTCTTGAGTTTTTTACCCAAAACGGATTTCACAATTGATCCGATGGTACGAATCATGACGCATAAGCGCACGCGCTAACTCATCGGCGATTAGATTAGGAATATTCGTATATTTGTCGCTGTCTTAGATTCAGTTCTTGATTTTTTTTTTCGTCAGAAAAGGGAAATCCGAATACAGCGTCCCCGAAAGGTAATAACTAAGAAAGGCAATCAATTAAACTACATTCTATCAAATGTCAACCCGGAATTTTTCAATACAACAAAATTGAATTAACCATCAACATTTATTTCTTCGCCTTCAAATCTGGCTCCTTCCAAAGCAATACACATATGCCAACGATTTACCCAATCATGTATAATTTCAAAGGCCGCGGCCGGGGTTGATTTTAGCTCCTTCTTCAATTTATCCCGTATGGCTTTCAATCGAAAAGTGTTCCATGAAGTGGCAATTTGAGTTTAGGAAACAGGAAAGTCACTGGGGGCCATATTTGGTGAATCAGGCGCCTGATCAATCACAGTAATTGAGTTTTTGGTCAAAAACTCGCTAACAATGGTAGCTTTGTGGGATGGTGCATTATCGTGGGAACTTCGAACTTCGAGAAAACTTTGGTTTCGGTGGTAGTCTGTCCCAAGGTGAGATATCACCCCCTCACGCTGTAAATTCCGCAACAATCGACTATGTTTCGGATGTACGGCTGATGGCGAACACCCTGGATCTGTTTTTGACATCCGAGCCGAGCATTTATACCATGAAGATTGCTGTGCCACTGGGAAACTCAGATCACTGCTTGCTATCGGTCGCATAGACACTTGCATTTCAAACGAAAAACCGACCTAAGCTGCTTCGCCATGTATGGAGGTATGGGACTGCTAACTGGGACTATTTGCGAGATTTCTTTGCATCCTTTCCGCGGTCCGAAGTGTGCTTTGGAAAGTCCGATGTTAACGCATGCGTGAAGTCGGTTACAGAGATTATTCTTCTCGGAATATAGATCTACATTATGCACCCCATGAAACGAAATTCATCTGATAAACCTTGGCTTGATAAAAAATGTGAGCAGACTACAGCGGCAAAAATATAACTTTTAAACAAAGGCACTCCAATCCCACCGAGGTTAACAGAACGAATTTTGTTAGAATCAGAAACGCGTGCAACCGGGCAATTGATACCGCGAAGGCATATAACGGCGGAGAGACAAATAAACTCCTTAAGTGCCCAACTGGTTCGCGTCCCTTCTGGTCAATGGCAAGGGCTGTCAGCAGTAACTCGGCTTCCTCGTCTTTTCCTCCATTGCTGACGGGCAGCGGCACGTTAGTCACAAATTCGAAAGATAAGGCTATTGTATTATACTATTCAACGAATTCTACTTAGGTTGGACTGTAGTAAGGCAGCGGCCCATACGGAATACCAGCAATAGTCCGTAAGAACTGTACTGCAGAACCACCGGTTCTTGGCAGGCTCTTTCGCTTATCTTATACACGGAGGACATTAGCTATCTGCTGGAAAATCGCTCGAGTTCAGCCTATCCCAAAGAGGGGAAAAAATGGTGTCTCGCGACATTACCGACCGAGAGCATTACTGTCTATGTTATGTAAGGTAATGGAAAAGGTCATCAATTCTGAGTTGATTAAGTATTTGGAGTGCAACGGACTACTGAATGATCGTCTATATGGATTCCGTGGGAGGCGATCCACGGGAGATCTTTTGACGCTTATAACCGATATATGGACATCTGCGCATCTTGAAGGGCATGGTGAGTCCAGAACGGTCGCATTGGATATCTCCAAGGCTTTTGATCGCTTCTGGCACGGGACATGGCTGATCAAACTTCGTTCATATGGACTTCCCCAGCAGCTTTGCCACCGGACGGAAGATCTTCCTCGAAAATCAATCGATCCAGGTTGTTGTAGCCGGCGAGTCTTCGGATCTGTATCCAGTTAAATCCTGGGTGCCTCAAGGTTTTATTTTGACTAGAACTTTGTTTTTGGCTCACATAAATTATTTGTTGGAAAAAAAAACACAAAGTGTTCAGTTTTGCGGATGATAGCACTCTTGTTCCCCATTTTCGAGTGATTGGCCGATTAGTCCAGCAACGTGGCACCATCAGAGCTGTATTCAGATCGACTCTCTGAATCCGGATCTGGATACGGTCCTGCTGTGAGGAAAGATCAATCTCGGCGACTTCACTGCAACGAAGACACAGTATACAACATTTATAAAGAAATGTAGATCATCATTTCCACAGCTGATGATGAAGGACCAGGCCCTAGAATCTGGGGAAAGCGTGAAGTTGCTCGGCGTCACTGTCTGTGGGAATGTGGCATAAACACGTATCGGATATCGCTAGGTCCGCCGCAGCAAAACTGAGTTATCTTTTTAGAGCGAAGAAATATTTTTCTCCGTCCCAACTTTTTCTCCTGTATAAATCCCAAATTAGACCGCCGCTCGAATATAGCTCATATAGTTGGAGCTCTGCACCTAAACATACTCTCGACCTACTTGAGTGCATACAGAGATGAGCGATCCGCCTGGTCGGGGTCACGGCGTTGATGTCGGGACTACAGCATATCACATCGAAGCCGCATAGCTAACCCCTGTCTGTTTTGTAAATATTATCACGGGTACTGTTCTTCGGAGATTCGAGGTATTATTCCGCGCAATTCGGTTTATATGCGCTCCACAAGACAATCCGAGGGACGCACCAGTCTGCGGTTCATCTCCCGACGACTCGAATATCCGTGCATCAGTACTCGTTCCCTTACAGAGCGGGGAAGCTGCGGAATTCCCTCCTCGCGCGAGTGTTTCAGAAGCGTTATAAAGTGCAACTGTTCAAGAAGAACAGCTGGTTAATTGGTAGTATCTCGGGGCACCGTGTCGGGGCTATAGGTTCGCCTCTCCTGAGAGAAGTATATATATATATATATATATATATATATATATATATATATATATATATATATATAAATAACCGAGATATGCATTGGTTCACTACTTGGCGGGTGCCAAAGTAGCTATCTGGGGGTGTCACATGGAGACTGCATGTCAACATGGATTGAACAAAGACAAGGATCGTCCTGGCCTTCGCCGGGTTGAACGCAGAGACTTAATCCTGTATGTTCGCTCCCATCCCTCATGAGAGAACTATATTTATATACAAATATATATATATATATATATATATTCTATAAAATATATATATATATATTTATTTATATATATATATATATATATATTTATATATATATATATATATACATATATATATATCTATATATATATATATATATATATATATATATATACGTATATATATGTATATATATAACGAACTGAGAGAGACAATACTGTTCAACTAAACACTGGAAATTGTCAGTACCGAATTGTACCTGCGGCATAATCTGGTATTAATTATAAGACTTTAGAAATTGAGGACCGGTGAAATGAGAATGAATTAATTACGGCCAAAAACTCTTTACATTAGCTTTGTAATAGACGATGATCAACCACAAATAAATGTACTAGAGGTACAAAAAGGCCAGTCGCACTGTGAGAAATACTTCGATGGCCTAACAATTGGCGCTGGTCAAACTTCGACATACGTATTTACATTGGCACGGAAATATATACCAGGTGTATGCATAAACTTCCGGTTTAACCAAGATATGGCCCAAGCGAAAAGTACGCAGCGTATTAATTTGACACATACGTCATTTTGTTCGTTTGAGATTTAATTATATACACAACAAGTTGAGTCCGTCAAAAATTAGCGTCTTTGTTTTATCGTTCAGTGATAATGTCGAGTTTTGTGCCTGAAAAAGAACATTTGCGGCACGCATTCCTTTTCTTATTTAATCTGTTGAAAGTCATCGTTTGCTGGTAGAAACATCTGAGACAAGGTTTCGACAATTTAAAAGTGGTGAGATCAATGTGAAAGACAGTGGGCGCTCCCAGAGACCACAAAAATGTGAAGACGAACAATTGCAAGAGTTATTGAATGATGATTCAACTCAAACTCAACGGTAATTAGCAGAAGCATTACATGTATCACAAGAAACAATCAGCAGGCATTTACGACCAATGGGGAAGAATAAAGTCGGTAAATGGGTCCCAGACGATTTGAATGAACATCAAATGGAAAATTGCAAAGTCACTTGTGAAATGCAGCTTGAACGCCACGAAAGGAAATCATTTTTGCATCGAATTGTGACGGGAGACGAAAAATGAATACCCGAAGCGGAAAAATCGTGGGTTTCACCTGGCAAAGCCGGTCCTTCAACACCAAGACCAAATCGCTTCGCCAAGAAGACCATGCGCTGTGTCTGTTGGGACCAGAGCGGTATTGTGTGTTATGAAGTCTTGAAGCCCGGCGAAACCGTTAGTACACAACGCTATCGTCAATAAATGATTAATTTAAACCACAGATTAGTCGAAAGATGACCGGAATGGGACAGAAGACATGGCAACGTGATTTTTTTACACGACAACGCGCTGTCTCACACAGCACAAACTAGTGAAAGATACCTTGAAATCGCTTGGATGGGTCATCCTTCTACACCCGCCGTACTTCCCCGACTTGGCGCCATCTGACTATCACCTCTTCGCATCAATGGGTCACGCGCTCGCAGAGCAGCACCTCAGCGATTTCGAGGAAGTTGGAAAATGGCCCGACGAATGGTCTGCCGCGAAAGACAAGCAGTTTTTCTGGCATGCTATTCATAAATTACCTGAAAGATGGGCGAAATCTGTAGAAGCCGATGGCCAATATTTTGAATTAAAAAAAATTAATTTCCCTAGAAAATTACGTATTTTTCTTATCAAAGAAACCGGAAAAAATGCATGCATACACCTGGTATGTCCTGTCAAGTAGTCCACTACTCTCACTACTCTAAGATGTATAATCCATTCGAGTCCATCGTTTCAATCCAGACCCAGTTGCTTGGACGTTGACAAACTGATTCAGAACGGTAGGAATTATTTTCGATGAAAGCCAGAGGTGATCCTCGCACTGGTTGTTAACAAAGGCACCAACGAATTTGGACACTAATGCACTCGGAATTCTACACTTCTTTTGATTGACTCTTTCACAAGTCTTTAATTTATCATTTACGTAATAGATCAGGAGCTAAATCGATTGAAACCTAAAGGCAATAAGCGATTTAGTTAACATTGTTGATTTGTGACTAAACCAATACCCAGCAACAATACATACCAAACCTCGGTATCTAACTATATCTCGGTTAAGGACTCATTTTTTTAGTCCTCTTCCTTGTATTCCACTTAGTGTACGGATGATGGTGGATGAAAACTAGTGCCGGCAATCGAACACCTGCAGATGGCTGAAAAGTTAAACGGGAGCAGCATGATGAGGGTTGCTGACTCGTGAACAATTGTGGCTGTCATTAGTGGATCTTTATTTGGTGCATAAAATAAACATAATATATGACTTTGTGTCAGGGTCTGGTAAAGCAATGAAACTAATTGAAATGAATTCAAGAAAAAAACGAATATCACATACGACAAAGCCATTGGTGGTCGTTTATGTTTATAGTGGGGAATTTGAACGGGATCTTGAAGGAAGCCGTCGGTCAAATCTTACGGTGCTATACAATGGTCTGGCGTTTCGTTTAACAGCATCCCTAAAAAAAAAAACAGCCATCTGGAGATATATTTAAGTGAACCTATGATAAAAGTCATTAGTCTCTAAATTTTAATAACACGAAATCTTAATGGGTCATCTATCACCAAATTGAATCATTGAACACCTGTCTCTAAATGCGGCGGCCTAATTAATCGAATGATCAAAAACAAATACTCTGAAGTGCGCAAAACAAGTGACCTCACTTCTACACAAAAGATACTTAAATTGTTTGGCTCTGTGGACCAATTAAAAAAGTAGATCCAAAGCTCAAGAATTACGTCTAGTAACGTAAATCAAGGGCAGAACTACACGTGTTTAATAGACTTTCACGGATGACCAAGGTAATTTTATAATTAAACACAAGCATACTGTGGCACACCTCTGGACTAAAGGGGAAATAGCCACCTGATCTATGTGTGTGCCGCTGATACTCATCAATCAAACAATGCTTATTAGTGCAAGGAAATAGTGCGGTTTCTTTTCCTGATGAATGAAAATGATCGCTTGTGTATTTCCGGATATTGTAACATTTGGACATTGAAGGGTAACTTCTGTGAATCAATTTTCCTTACCTATGAGTTCTGTGATACTACATACCCTTCTTGGACGGCAAATTATAAAAATAGATTCGATCTTATCTTTTTCTCTTATTATTGTTTCGGGTCCATTAAAGCCTGTGTGAATATGTCATCTGTTTCTGTAATATGAGGCGCATCTATACTGGGTATTCCACCCAAAAATGCTATCATTTCGCCATGCAAGTCGTGAAATAATTACAAAAATGAAAGAAAAAAATTGGCACCCGAATTGATCTAATACGCGATTACCTTGTTATGAACACAGCGCGTTTATTTTTATTTTATTTATACAAATATTTTAAAGGATTTTGAAAATATACTAATGCAGCATTTATGTCCATCTTTTCTTTCAGGATGAATTGAATAAAGAGCAAATCGCCTGTAAGTATACGCAACATTTTGAGGTTCTGATAGATGTGTACTGATATTTGAATGAAACATTTGCCAACCACAAACGTGGGATATATGATCCGAGGCTCGCCCCAGAAACATTACTAAATATGAATGAGAGAATCGCGAAGGGTTTCAGATAGATATGTCGATTACCTCACGTGCAACTCTGTTGGGCAAACAAGTGGCGGTGCAATACCAAAAGCGGGTCGAGTACTTTGAGGTTGATGACAAGGTTTCTATCGATACCGTGGTATCAGTTCGAGGGAACAGTTGCTACAAGCATTCATAAACAATAAGTTTTCCCACCAAATTTGTGTGAATTTTTATTACCGTTGTAGTGCGTAACTTTGCACGGTGCTCTCGTATTGGCACTGTTTGGCAAATGCAGACCACAAGAGATATGCAAATATCGCTAGGAAAGGGCGTATCTTTTGATTCCCAAGAAAGCAATTTACAAATACGGGAAGAAGAGATTGCGAATTTTTACGTTAGCTACCCGCCTACTTGTTCTAGTTGTTGGTCGTGGACAAGCAGAGCCGTTTACGTCATAAATGGCGTTAATTTCACGTACGCGAATGAATTTGGTTTGATCTGCATGCGTCCGAATTGAAGGGGTATCAAAGCGTGTTGACCGATCTGGTATCGACAACTAATCTTGTGCGTGCATGCCGCTATTCGTCGTCCATTTAGAGTTATTTTAAATTAACGCACTCCCATCATCACATCAATAACTTTTATAATTGATATGCAGCCATGACGACATTTCTTGAAATATAGTTTAATGTCTCGTGGTAGCATGTGTTGTAATGTCTTAATTTTCACGATATTTTTTTAAGTATTGCTTTCCAATCTCTTATCGTCAAATCAATTACATATGTACGTTTGAGAGCCTCAGATTTTCTGTAGCAACTATATCCATTGGGTTGGCATTTTGTGTAATAGGACGAATGCCGTGTGAGTTTGCGACGTAAAAGTCATTGGACTCGTTAGTTGGAGAATTTTGCCCACTTAACACCTTTTTATTAGCAAACGTTCAAATAGTATATGACTTGAAATGAAATAGACTTAAGTGCTAGGAATTGACTGGTTTCATGGTTTCCTCCCCCATCTGAAATTAGTTTAACTTTCCTCATCACACTTGTTGAAAGAGATGACAGATTATATATATAGCAAATGTAAGGACAGAATGCAAGTTTTTTTAGAATCCTTTGGATAGGGTTCTATCGGGTGTATGAATAAGTTTCTTCCGGTTTCTTTGGTAAAAAAAAAATACGTAATTTTGTAGGGAAATACATTTTTTTTATTCAAACTATTGGCCACCGGCTTAT
This sequence comes from Microdon myrmicae, assembly GCA_963931805.1. Classification (NCBI taxonomy): domain Eukaryota; kingdom Metazoa; phylum Arthropoda; class Insecta; order Diptera; family Syrphidae; genus Microdon; species Microdon myrmicae. Next base: position 267,170,213 of record OZ007496.1, read on the forward strand.
ACACATCGCCCATCTTTCGGGTAATTTATGAATAGCATGCCAGAAAAACTGCTTGTCTTTCGTAGCAAATCATCCGTCGAGCCATTTTCCAACTTCCTTGAAATCGCTGAAGTATTGCTCTGCGAGCGCGTGCCCCATTGATGCGAAGAAGTGATAGTCAGATGGCGCCAAATCTGGGGAGTACGGCGGATGCAGAAGGATGTCCCATCCCAGCGACTTCAATGAGTCTTTCACTAGTTTTGCGGTGTGGTGCGGACTTTTCGCTGGCTCCATCTCTTAGTTAAACTGGAAAAAACGTATGCATACCCCTGGTATTCATCTTCCCAATTGCTCGTAAATGTCTGCTGATTGTTTCCTGTGACACATGTAATGCCTCTGGTAATTTCCGTTGAGTTTGAGTTGGGTCATCATTCAAGAACTCCTGCATTTGCTCGTCTTCACATTTTAGTGAACCCTGGGACCGCTCGCTCTCTTTCACACTGAAATCACCACTTTTGAATTGTCGAAACCATCTCTTACATGTTCCAATTAGCGGAGCATGTTCACCATATGTTTCTACCAGCAAACAATGACTTTTAGCAACCTTTTTCTTTTGATTAAATAAGAAAAGGAATGCGTGCCGCAAATGTTCTTTTTCAGGCACGAAACTCGACATGATCAGTGAATAATAAAATGTAGACGCTAATTTTTGCCGGACTGTTAAAAATTTTTTCTTAACAATTAATTATTTATGTAATATGGATTTTACACCAAACTTACCCCACGATGATATTGAGAACAGGGAGTCTCGGGGAGTCTCGATATCGACTATGCAAATCGACATGCACACAAGAGAAATTGAACACCAACACAAACGAAAACTATACATTTAGTAGTTTTTTCTTTTTGTTTTATTTATTCATTTAATGTAATTTTTTTTATTTACTTTAATACATTGAACACCAACACAAATGAAAACTATACATTTAGTAGTTTTTTCTTTTTGTTTTATTTATTCTTTTAATGTAATTCTTTTTATTTACTTTAATACATTGAACACCAACACAAATGAAAACTATACATTTAGTAGTTTTTTCTTGTTGTTTTATTTATTCTTTTAATGTAATTCTTTTTATTTTATTGTAATTTACCGCTTCACCACACACGCGTCAATTCAAAATTTGAGCGACGACCACACGCCATGAACTCACGAATTAAAAACAGCAAAAACAATATTTAAATTAGGTAGGAGCGCACCGCACAAACACTCGCTACCATGACTCGATTCACAAGCAGGAAACATCTCGTGTCTTTTGCCACACATCCTTTTTCGTTTCGCTTCCACGGTAGTGATTTCGAGGAAGCGGCCGAGATGGCTAATGGCTAATAGGGGGCGACTATGGCTAATACAAAGAAAATGACTATTGCAATGTGAATGGGGTTTTAAATTGGTTTTACGTTTATTTAAATTAGATTCTATTGTAAATGGGAATAGGCAATTCGTACTTTGTAGGGAAGGATGAGGGATATGTGCGTAAAGACACGAGCTGTTAATAATTCAAGGGGGAGTGATAATTAATTCACATTATTTATATAACAGGACTCAACTTGTGTGCATTTGTAGTTAAATCTCAGACGAACGAAGTGACATATGTGTCAAATTAATACGCTGCTTACTTTTCGCTGGGGCCATCTCTTAGTTAAAACGGAAAAAACGTATGCACACCCCTAGTATCTCCCATTCGTTCGATAACCTAGTGTTGATTTTTGTCTGGCTTTCGAATTTGTACACGCTTCTGATGTCTGATGCTTCAATTCTTTACTTCTCATCTGTTTCGTTGTGTGTTCAATTCACATTCTTCAATACCCTTGCTAAACGCTATAATTGGTAACGCCGTCGTGATCCAAACAGCACACAATCTTCCATAGTTAAACAGGACTTTACTACTACCGTCCCGACTTCTGCGCAGAGCACCGACTCACTCACCTGCTTCGAAGGTCTCTCGTTCGCTCGCACCTTGGCCCACGTTCGCAAATTGATCGTAACAAAGTTACTGAGGAGGGAGTATGGTGGCGTATCTAACAGATACACACACTGTGCATAAGCAAATAGTGAAGAATAACAGAGCAAGAAAATCGAATAAGCAAAAAGAAAAAGCATCATCCGTATACCAAAATAATAGCATACCAATTTCATCATCATCATCATCAGTTGGGTGTACTTGAGGTTAGTAAAAAAAAAAAAAAAAAATCGAATTCGTACACATGACACTGGCCGGATGTGTTGAGCATTGGTTCAATTTGTAGTGATTCTCACCGTCATAGCGTCGTTTCGAATCACACGTTCCTACCGTGGCAACGCTATAACTCCATAACTTTTAACAAAATATAAGTTAGTCCTATAGAACAATAGGAAGAAGACGATGATTTGCCACCGCTTTTGGGATTAAGTTAGATGTTCGCGGATTTTCATATATTTGAAAATTGATCAATTTAGTAATGCAGACAGATAAGCTTTCCATGGGGAGAACATATCTTCAATATTATAAAGGGAATGCCATCCGGACCAGCATTGCAATCATTCCATACTATTTGATTTATTAAAAGCTGAACTTTGTTGTGCTAGTAGCCTCCGTTCACTTCGGATCGGATAATATATTTGACCTAAGTTTGGTGTTCTGTACTCTCTCTGAAATAAAGCATCACATATCAAGTAGAATCATTTCTGTTATTGCAAACAATTTCGACAGTTTAACCTACCAAAAAAGTCTTCTACATCGTCTTACGTGGCTCTCTCGTAGAGCTACACTATATTTCTAGAAGACCTTTTGTTAAGTGGTTGGAAGCTCTGTAGCTGACACAATGCAGTTTTCTGAAGTTTATATTGGGGCGGGAGCTGAAGAAGCCAGTGTCCTGGCGAAATTACCGGCGGTGTCTACTGTAGGTATAGTTACAAGTTAAGTTAAAACAATATCCCACAAACATCACTTATCTTTAAATGTCATCTCATCCAACTGCTCGTTTAACCTGTTAATAAGCCAATAAATTAGGGAAAAATTGGAACTTGGAAAGGGGAATGACTCAACTATGCAACAATTCTGTATATCGTTTTAATTTCGAATTTAAATACCTGGGAACAATACTGACGGCCAGTAACGAAAAGTCAAAGGAAATTAACAAAAGACTACACTTCGGCAACGCTAGTTGGCATGCAGTCAGCAAACTGCTGAAATCCAAACTGCTATCATGGAATAGAAAGCTCCGTGTCATAGAACCATAATCATGCTGATTGTTCTATACGGATACGAAACATGGGCTCTCACCAAACGGGAAGAAAACAAATTCCGCGTATTCGAGAATAAAGTTTTATGAGGTAACTTTGGCGGCAAATATGACGAGGAGGCAGGACAATGGAGGAAACTCCACAACCACGAATTGGAAAAGCTATACCGCAAACCTACAATAGTGAGAGTAATCAAGTCGCGAAGATTAAGATGGGCCGGACACGTGGCGCGAATAGGCAACGATAGGACCGTACATAGAATTCTTGACGGTAAGCCGACGGAAAGGGACCGACAGGATGGCCGCGACGGAGATGGGAGTACAATGTTAGGTTGGACCTCGAGGAGATCAGATTGGCTGGTCGAACGTGGAAGGAGAGCACACAGGACAGGGAACAATGGCGGAGTCGAGTCGGTGAGATTATGAACTTTCGGGTTCCTACAGGCCAATAAATAGTAATAGTAGTAGATGCACTAGGTCCCAAGAAATTGTTGTAAGAACGAGTTTTAATTCGTTCTTCTTCTTTAAGTTCCTTTTTTCTATCTTCCAACTTTACTTTTAGTTGTTGGTATTTAGGGCAACTACTGAAGCTGGTAGGATGACCCGTATTCTTGCAGAGGACGCAGGATAACTTCTTCTTATTCTTTTTCCAATGGGGAATCTCCAATAATGTGGCCGTTTAGAAACTTTACACACCTAAGTTGCATATTGCAATTCGATGGCATATGGCCGGAGCGCTGACAGCGCATACCTTGCAATACGCGTTCGAACTTCTTTATTTTATGACAACTTATTGTTTGGTTGTTTAGATATATAATATACCTAAGCCCATCAACTTTACTATCGGGACGTAGTGACACAATAAAGAAAGGCAATCTTGCGCTGCGATTTCTAAAGCTCGCGGTAGAGACACCGTGCCTATAAACCATAGACTGTCGGTTTCAACAGTTTTTAATTCTTCAAGTAATTCTTCTTGGGAAAAGAAGGATTAACTCCTTTTAGGAGCAATGAGACGATTTACGTACGTGTAGTACTCGCTGGTTGCCCTACTCAAAGCAGATTTAATTATATGATACCAATCTAAAATACACATTATACTAATTTTCGCTATATTGATGCGTTTGGTTTCAGAGTTCTTACATGTTAACATACCGAGTTTTAATACGTCTTTAATTTCCATATCGTTCACAGTGATCGGAGGTACTTTCTTCCTTCTATTGATTTGTTGTTTCTGTTGCTGTTTCTCCTACTGCTGCTGCTGTTTCTGTTGTCGTTGCTGTTTTTGTTCGCATAATTGTGAACGCAGCATGTTCCGTTTTCCAGAGCTGCTTTTACTTCTTTGCACAGCTCATTTCTTTATTGGTAAGCTCAGCGATAATGTTGTCGAGCTCTTCATCAGACTTATTATCCACTAGCTCCTTAATGTCCAGATCTTTGTATTTTCTCCCTGCTCTAGAGCAGTGAGCATCACTGGGATACACATTTTCATCATTTTTACGTATATCAGGGTCCTCCTTCGCATCTGATTGTGGCTTTAGGCATTTAAATTCACCTCCTCCTTGTCTTTTTACCTATGACCTTCGGTTATGGTCAGTGCGTCACTTTTTTTTTAGTGTTTTTCGCAGAGAGTAACAAAGTATTCAGTTTATTTTTGTGTTTATGCGGTGCTTAATGCATCAACGTTGTACGAGGTGAATTATAACCAGATCAACACTCTGAATCGGGATCTGAATAAAATTCTGCAATAGGGAAAGGTCAATGTCGTCGATTTCAATGCAGATAAGAGGCAATATGCGGCGTTCACTAGGAAACATGTATCGTCGGTTCCCCAATTGATGAATGAATGGCCAAACTATTAAATCTAAGGACAAGCTGTAACTGTACGAGAGGAACGATGTCATAAACAGACTTTTTCTAGTGAAAATTAGAAATTAATTTCAGAAGCAATCCCTTTTTGAATGTATCTTTCTGGGCCTCGCAGGTTAGAAAGCAAAATTGCACTTTTTCCCATTGGTTGAAGCAGTAATCTTTCGCTACAAATAAAAATGTAATTAATTTCCATCGTATCTGGTTTGATCAGTAGCTGTATTTTGGAAAACATATACCAGTTGTCTTATCCAAACAAATGCTATGACAAGAAGACTATTTCGTAGCCAAAATAATCTCGTCCTTGGTATTCGTTTGACCAGCATTGATGTATATAATGTATGTACTATATAGAACATTACTGTTGGCGACGTAACATACGAAGCCGAGGACGGAGCACCACACGACTTCCGATTGGCGAAAAAAAAAAAAAATGGGTTGGCGAGAGGGCCGACTTTAGCGAGACAAGGACAGATGTGTCCTTCATCTTGTCTCTGACTTCTGGTCATCTTGCGATAACCAGAATCACCCACATCCGTGAGGATGTTGGACTCGGTCTCGCGATATCTGAAAAGGAAAGGAAAAAGGGGGGCCTCCAAGGATAGTGTGGACAGTGTTAGTCCAGGTGTTCTCTAACTATTTGTATAGAGGGATGGTGGGAAAGAAATCATACAAGATCGGTAGGTCTTGCGTGCGGTAGTAAACGCAGATCACGTCTTTGGCGTCCGATGATCTGCGCTTTGGTCGGTGTGTGTATGTTTGTGCCATCTTGTACTGTGCGTTCGTGTGTGTGTGGTTTGTTAACAGTAGACCCTATGGGATGGATCCAGGAATCCTCTATTATGGAGGGGAATGTTGTTGGGAAGGGTGCTTTCTTCAGTTTTGTACTGAAGAAGAAATTGTGGAGGTTTGATCCAAAGAGATCGAGAGAGAAGGGTCAAGAACGCAAGCGTCCCGTACAAGTGAGTTCTCGCTGTTCTGAAAGCTTTCGAGGTACTTGTACGCTAATTGAAGCAAGTACTCGTCGATAGGGGTAATGGAGGTGCCTTCGTATGGGTGAGAGTTGGGGTAATGGCGACCGTCAGGTCTTCTAGAGTGATTGGTGCATCTTCTGAGGAGTTTCCTTTCGAAAACTCGAAGTCTTTCTATTTGAGCCGAAGATATGCAGGACCAGATGGGAATGGCGTACAATATTCCAGATCGGATTAGCTGCCTATAGCAGAGAAGCTTAACTTTGGTGTCAACTTCGTTGCTCCACTTCAGGATGTTGTGCAGTTGCTTAGACCGACCGAGGCCCCTTTGTAGAATGTGGGTCACATGTTTGATGAAATTCATTTTTGGGGTATAAGTGACCCCAAGATATTTCATCCTGTCCTGTGGTCTGATCGTACTATCTCGCATTTTCATTCGAGTATTCTGTGAATACCGAGAAATAGGTTGGAAGTGTTTACTACACAGAATTATGCCTACTGCTTTCGATGGGTTAAGTCGAATTTTCCATCGACTGTAATACTGATACAGTTTGTCCAAGTGACGGTTGAGTCGATTCGTTGCGAGTTTAGGGCCTTTGCATGACGTGTACACTAGGACGTCATCCGCATAGCATATCTGGTTTACTCTCCCGTCCACAGGACAAGGAATATCGGAGGTCTAGGTATTGAATAAGATGGGGCCTAGAATGGAGCCCTGTGGTACGCCCGCAGCGGCGTGGAAAGTTCGGGAAAGCTTTCCAATCACTCTAACTTGGAAGGTTCTGTCTCGAACGAACTGGTAGATGATACTACATAGCGTTCTACTGAGGCCAGTATTCAGTAATTTAAAAATGACACTTTCGATACAAGTCGTGTCAAAAGCTTTTTCAATGTCCAGGCTCACCGTAATGGTGGGTTCCTTATTAAAGAGCCGTACACAGACGTGGTTTTGAAATATGTTGAGAGCCATAGTGCGCTCTTCTAAATCCAAATTGGGTCAGGTATTAGGTTCCTGGCACTACTGCCGACTGGCGGATTGAGGATCGGCAATTTATACCAGTCGCTCTCTTTGTTTCTGTGACAACATGCGAACGAGGGAACGGAGACAAAAGAGAGAATAATAATAATAAGAAGAATAAAAGCAGTGGCAGTTGGGGAGAACCGCCAGTACAACGCAGGCATCGGACAAGACTACAATGCCCGTCAACCAGAGCAGAGTCCGATTTAACAGTATATTTACAACATAATAGGTGTGCAAGCTGAAACTCGTCTCTAAAGTGGGTTGCTTTAAAAACATATTTGAACGCATCCAACTCATTCGCCATTCTGGATATGAAGCTTAGTCATTGTTGTTTTTATGACTAAGTTTTAATCATTTACAAGCTGTAATTCCGTGTGTATCAGTTGTATAAGAGATGGGTGTCGACAAGCAACATTCACGCCATTGCATTCAATTCTGTTTTTAAATGAAAAAAAAAATGCTTCTCTAGCTATGGAATTGACGAATTCTACTTTGGGTGAACATTCTGTAAGTCGTTCAACAGCAAAAGAGTGATTCGCAAGATTTCGTGAAGGAAATTTTAGCCGTGAGGGCGCTCCACATCCAGGTGCAGTATAATAAATTGGTGGCGAACAACTTCGACTTTTTTACTTACTTTACTCAAGAAGAACAGCTACTCCTAGTAATATAAGCAATATCAATCAATCTTTGTATAAGTATTTTTTCCAATAAATAGTTAAGTGGGACTACCACCCCATTTATTCGCTTAATCCAAGCAACATAATTACCTACAACTAAAGTATATATATGTATGTTACAAACTAGAGAGCTTAAGAACTATCTTACCTAGGCTTAACCTAAGGTAACCAGGACAAATTAAGAAGGCAAGAGTAGGGGCGAGAGGTGGGGGTAGGTTATAGTAAAGTGTAGAAGAGCCGCTTAAGATTGGAGGTGAGATTGGTTTATGAGGCTTTGCTTGCGAGTACGGGTAGAGAGGTCGACGTCAAACAAGGTGGAATTGGAGTTGAGATTTCTCAGCATCCGCGAAAGAGGTTCGTTGAGACCATAAGAGGTCCGATGAGGCGGAACGTAGAGAAGGCGGGGATTGCGCGTATTTCGAGAGTTTGTGTTGAATAAATAAATAAAGTTGAGTTACTACTTGCACACTTATAATATGTACTTACTAATTAATTGGCTTTAATTTGTGCAGTTTTTAGACATTCGATTCACTTGTCTATGACTGTGGCAAGATTAAGACGCTGAGATTGATTTTAAAGTCTTGTCTGAACACATTTTGTGAAATTATTATTCTTTTCTGTCTGAGCTAATTTCTTTATCATTTTCATATGTGTTCCTTTTGCAGATTAAGCAATCATTAAAGTCATTAATATATTTCTTATAAAACACATTAATTTTTTCTCGTTTTCGTTTTTCTGAAGTGCTTAAAAATGCCTTTAACGCATTTGACCCACAGAAGAATGGATACATCGACACCACCATGGTAGGTACCATTCTAAGCATGTTGGGTCACCAGTTGGATGACAAGTTGCTAGCCGAAATTATAGCTGAAGTTGACGAAGATGGCTCGGGACAAATTGAATTTGAGGAATTTACCACACTGGCGGCCCGCTTCTTGGTTGAGGAAGATGCCGAAGCTATGCAAGCCGAGCTGAAAGAAGCATTCCGCTTGTACGATAAAGAGGGTAATGGTTATATTACAACCGGTGTCCTCAGAGAGATCCTGCGAGAACTGGACGACAAACTAACTAATGATGATTTAGACATGATGATAGAAGAAATCGATTCCGATGGTTCTGGCACAGTGGACTTTGATGGTAAATTAAATGTCGTTTACAAGTATCATGTTCAACCTTTCTTTTGCAGAATTTATGGAGGTTATGACAGGCGGAGACGACTAAACCCTCACTCGAGAAAAAGAATCTCACTTAATTGTATTCAGTTGAAGGAACATCAACTTTTTATGTTAATTTATTGTTAAAATTTCAAGTTACCTTAGATTGTATTTATGCAAGATAATTCACTTTAAAATAGTTAGTAGTATTAAACCATAATATGATTCAAAGAGCCGCTTTATATGTAGTCGAATATATGGCTGATGCACATCCTAGCCGTACTCCAAATGTAGGTTAAGCGTTCGACCAGAATCCAATTGTAACTTATTATAAACCCCACTTTTGTACAAGGACAAACTAACTATAATCGAAGGGATATATGAAAGAATACAATCGTTTTTATTAGTAATCATCCATCAGATCGTCCATAAGAAAACGAGACAAACGGCTTTTAACGTGAAATATTTTAGCATGTACTCCATATTTGTCGTTATGATGAAAAGTACTTACTGTATTTAAAAACATAAATTGATTCAATGTAAAAAGTTGTAAAGATAATAAAGGTGTAGCTTCATAAAAGAAACTACTTGTGCGTGTGATCGATTTTCTTGAACAATATTTGAAACATCTACATATCTATCAAATAAATTATTGAGACCTGGATTCTCTTGTAGCGTGTGTGAAATGACTCAGAGAAGATTCCACAGATTATTGGTATGACATTTTGGGTATTTTTAGAGCTGTAATAACGCATAGAGATATAACAACTTCATTTTGAGTTTAAAAAAGAAAAATAAATCTGGTCGACTTAACTGAAATTTTTTTTCTTAAAAGAAATGGAGAGTACAGGGGAAAAACCGCGGAAGTCCATTTTTTTTAATTTGAAACTGGTGCTGCTATCTGTGAGTATATGAAGTGTATTTTCTTTTCCAGTATATTCGATTGGTGAAAAAAATACGTTAGTCCCTATTAAATTGACATTATAAGGTCGGCATGCAGGGGAAAAACCACGGTAGTCCTGAATGCAGGGGAAGAACCACGGTAGTCCATGTCGCGGCTTTTAGAAATATTTTTGGCAATCATTTTAACATTGCATTTGGCTATCCCAGAAAGGATACCTGTATCCAATGTGATTTGTTTACTGCACAAGAATCGTTAGGATTGCCTTACCTCCTTTACTTAGTATTAAACAAAAAGATCTGGACCACCTGAAACTTCAGTAGATAATTCATCTAAAAAAAAAATCGAACAGTCTTATAGTTTAAAAAGAAGATTTAAGAAAGCATCTAAAATGTGTAGTACTATTGCAGCCATAACTATGGACTTTCAGAAGAACTTGGCCACACCAAATATTACGACAAATTATGTTTATTATAGGCGCCAATTAAGTTTTTATTCATTTCACATCCATGAACTTGGTACAAACGAAGTTTTTTTACACATTGGTAAGAAAGGTTCCGATGATCTTTGTTCAATGCTGGATCATTATATTAGTAACTATGTCAAAACAGAAGTTCGGGAATTCGTAATATTTTGTGACTCCTGTGCGGGTCAAAATAAAATCTATACCGTCACACATTATCTTCACTACTTGGTAATGGAGAAAAAGAGATATTAAAGTAATGTTTCCATTTCTTGAATGTGATAAAGACATGGGATTAATCGACCCAAAAAGTTGTGTGGAAGTACCTTCGGAGTGGAGAGATGTAATTCAAAATAGCAGAATAAACCCATCCCCCTTCAAAGTCATTGACTGCACCCAAGAATTATTCAAAGCATGGGGCGAATTCTTGAATCCAATGTACCAAAAAAATGTCCAAATCCTACAAGGGAAAAATTTAAAATCAAAATCTTTAACCGATTTCAAGATATTTGGCCATATATTACGACGGCAGTTTGTTAAGTCAGTGACTTTTTGAATAAAATATTTTTTTCGGCAAATAAGCATTTTATTTCTCAACCTAGTCTCCTTTAAGCTCAATACACTTTGTCCAGAAACTTTTTTATTCCTTCCTGTGATGACCTCTTCATGGGACCCAAATCTCTTACCGCTCAGCCATTTCTTTAGGTTTGAAAACAGGAAATAATCGCAAGAAGTTAAATCTGGAGAATATGCTGAATGGGGTATCAGTTCATAGCCCAATTTAGGGATTACGCTTATTCAGCACACAAAATTCACTTTACTCCATTTTCGTTAAAATTAACGAGGTTCTCTGCATTCAATGGCTGTAAATCACAGCTTGCCCAAACTTTGACAGTAGTCTATTTATGAAATTGACAGGACCAGTGTTGCGTTTATTATTTCTATGCGGGAAATTCAAAAAGTCACACACTTATCAACTGCTCTCGTATATCAAAATATTAACTGAAAACAAATGAAAACATCTTTTCATTTAAAACTTTAATCGCGTTTTTATGAAAATACCATTTTTCAAACTCGATCGCCCCAACTCTTGGAATATTTATTTTGTTATATATTATACGTTATTTTTAAAATACAGTTCAGTTTTAAATTTGCCGTGGACTGTGTCTTTGTCCCATATTCGACTAAAGCACACTCGGCGTATTACACACAAAACCGAAAATGTAATGAACGTTTTTTTCTCCTTTCGAAAATATGAGAAGACATTTAAAAAAGTTTCATAATATTGTCTTACCTAAAAAAAACATTCCTGAAAATTGGCGTTTTGTTTTTTTCATTTCTAACATTTTTATTAAATCTTGTAATTTTAATTATTGTTAATTTTTAAGAGCTGTGGTTCTTTATTAAACATAGTACATTATGAGAAATTTTTGAAAATGTATATGACCCTAAATAAAAACAAAAAATCTCCTCTTTGAGGTGAGGAGTTTGTGGGGTTACTTCAAGGCGCCGAAGAACCACCCATCGCTTTAACCCCACCTAACCTGCAATTGCCATAGCCAACTTACCTGCAATAGAGCAGCGTTAAGCTACCCTTTCAATATCCTACACCTGAAAATTAAACCCTCAGCAACAGCATGTATTTCAACCAAACCATTGCAGTTAATTTTATATGGATCAATTAGGAATCTGAGCGGTTCCTCTGGGCGGAAACCCGTTGGTCCAAAAAGACAGGTCGGCTACTTGCTTGCTTGCACATCTGCAAGCCAGATTTCTAATACGAGGGTTGCCTCTTATGTTTCGGGATTTGGCAACCCTAGCGTTGCAATCTGGCAATTGACAGCTCTGTCGTAAAGTTGGACATTTTTGAGGTTATACGCACTCACAACGTTTTGACATACGAGCGCTATTTGTGTTGTTTACAGTAACTTAAAAGATTCATCTCGGCCCAAAAATGGAAGTAAATCGTCAACATTTTCGTGCAATTATTTTTTACAACTTTCGGCGTGTATTAACTCAGCAACAGTGCATGGATGAACTTAATTCAATTTTTGGCGAAGAAGCTCCATCAAGGACCAGTGTTTATCGATGGTATGGTGAATTCAATCGTGGTCGTAGTTCACTCCAAGATGAATTTCGTGAAGGTCGTCCAAAATCAGTTGTTTTTCCGAAAACCATTGATGCTGTGCGCGAACTGATACTGGAAGATCGACATGTGACCTATCGTGAGATTGAGACAACCTTAGGCGTTAGTGGGACCAGCATACATTCAATATTGCATAAACATTTGACTGTCAAAAAAATTTGTTCGCGTTGGATCCCACACAATTTGTCAATCGCCCAAAAAAAGGCTCGTGTCAATTGGTCGAAAGAAATGCTCAAAACATACGGTCGCGGTGCTTCGAAACACGTCTATGACATCGTGACAGGTGACGAATCGTGGCTTTACGCGTATGAGCCCGAAAGTAAACAGCAGTCGACTGTCTGGGTGTTTCAAGATGAGCCAAATCCAACAAAAGTTGTTCGCGCATGAAGCACTTCCAAGCAAATGGTCGCCTGTTTTTTCGGAAAAACTGGACATGTCGCAACCGTACCACCAGAACAACGCAGAACAGTCAATTCTGAGTGGTACACAACCATTTGTTTGCCAGTTGTCTTCCAAGAAATCAGGAAAACCAGCCGCTGAAGACGGATCACTCTTCACCACCACAATGCGAGCTCTCACACATCGGCTGCGATAACTGCATTTTTGAGCACCCAAAACATCGATTTGATGGGTCATCCGCCGTATAGTTCTGACTGGGCACCGAATGACTTCTTTTTATTCCCGTACGTAAAAAACAAACTGAGAGGTCAACGTTTTTCGACACCTGAAGAAGCGGTTGCTGCATTCAGAATGCATGTGTTGGAGATACCTCAATCAGAGTGGCAAAAGTGCTTCGACAATTGGTTCAAACGCATGCAAAAGTGTATAGATCTTCATGGGGAATATTTTGAAAAACAATAAAGTGATTTTCGATGATCAATATTTGTTTTTGTTCTCTAATCCCGAAATATAAAAGACAACCCTCGTAAGCATACCCTACGATCTGTTTTCCAATTAAAGCATAAATAAACCTTTATCCTAGCAGGCGGATGTAAAAATTCGGTTTATTATGATTCCGTTGTTGACGGTTGTTTTTGAAGATACGGTTTTTTTTTTTGGCGACATACAGAGTGAGTTGAGAGTTGGAAGGGAAAAACAGCAATGTCCGGTATTTTTTGATAAGAAGAATATAGAAAAATTGTGAAAAGGAAAAAAGAAGATTTTTGATTCGTAATGTAATAGCACGGTTTTTTTTTAGTCTAAAAATAAAGGAAGAAACTTTATAACGTACTCGCAATTGTTTTTACCAAAAAGTATACGGAAAAGTTCAGTTACAGATTTGTGTGCCTAAATTGAGAATGACGAATTGAGTAAAGGAGAAGACAGTAAATCGAGAAGATTATCGAAACTTTCAGGAAACGACATGTGCTGAACAATTGGTCCTAAGATCTGTGGATCAATTCACCAACTTAATTTTACACCGGACCTAACGGAACACCGGCAGGCAAGGGCACCGCAGACGGGATTGTGCCTGGGTGCTCAACTGGGCGCAGGATCGGCGGCCCAACCACTATGTAATCCAAAGACTTGGTGAACGAGAAAACAGGTAACCACTGTATATATACATTGACTATCCAAATTTTTGTGGCTATATACACCACACTCCCAGATGGATAGAAATCCATCTTCATCACGATGCGTGGATGTTGACGACGAATTCGTCCTGGAGTCGGATTTTTACCACCACCGCGATCGTGTGAATTTGGTGGAGTTCAGTGGATTGTTTTTCATGTCATTTTTCCGGAGTCAGATTTGAATCGCGGAACCTATCACCACGGAGTCAATGAAAATGTCCTGTTGACTTTCTTTTCGCGTTTGTGCATTTATATTAGGCATTCGGTTTTTCTTGACACTAGGAACTAATAGATTATATGAACGTAGAGTTTTCTCCGGTATGGCTGAAAGTGTGAATATTTATAACACTTAAAATCTGGTGGAAACAAAAGCCAAAAGTAAATAGTTAACCTTTTCTTAAGCCTTTGTTCTAACTTGTAAAATGTGAATGACAACCAAATAAATTACAATAGACGTGAAACAGTGTGTGTTTGTTTATCTGATGTCCGCTCCGTTTAGGAAGTGATTTTCGAGACAAACCTTTTGACCGGAGTTCCGCAAATTTAAGTGGAGTTGTTGCTGAACCCCATGCCCATGAAGGCGTATGAGCGATACAACCCACAAGTTCTCTAGAGGAGGGTGTGCCATTTCCAGCAAATTCACACAAACTATAGTGAAGAGCACAGAACAAAAGACTCGAATAAAAAACCCTGATGGTATAACATAGGAATCAAAATAACAATCCACTGGTTAAGACACGGGAAAACGTGGCCTAGTTTATACACGGCCGTGGTCTAATGCATTAGTGCTCGGTTCTAAACTCTTCGAATCTTCGAAGCAAGTGTTGGCATCACTTTCATTGCTAAGCGCTATAAGGACATACAGTTTATCCAGCATTATTCAGATACCACCAGCTGAATTGGAGCCCATAACTATTTGATTTGTCTTGTTCATTGCCGTACCGAAACGAGGGAATTTAGCAGTATACTCGTAATTTTAATAGATATTTATATATGCCTACGTCCACGAAAAGAGTGGTAGACGATAACAGCTCCATGTTTGTACAATAAAAGAAAGCTTTAAGCATTGTATAGATCACTAGTTAGATATATGTTACTGGAATAAAAAACACCCGAGATAAAATGAGTTTAATGTGTCATGGCTACGGATAATTTTAGTTACGAAATCATCTATCTAATCAGGTGTAATCTCTCGAGAATAACTATTACTTCTTACCATATATTGTGACTTATAGAGACAAAAGATAAAAAGATAGGCATGAAGAAGGAGTGAGAAAGCGCGGATGGGGGGTGGGGGGGGGGGGGGGGGGGGGAGAAAGAACAGCAAACGCAACACAATAATGAGCAATTAGTTTTACGTGACCTCTTAAAAGGTAATTTATCGGACTGTAGTATAGTCTAATTATTACTGGTACGCATTAATGTCGCATCATAAAGTTGATACTGTACAATACCCATGATAGTAAGTGACAATTGTATGCTTCAGTCGCATACGCTGTTGGTATGTCTGATTAAAAAAAACTTGGTTAACTGCAACATTAGTGAGAACGCTGAGTCAAACGTGTGGTTTTACCTCATTAAGCCCATTTAACGAATCTGCAGTTGCATAATATGTTTATTAATTATTACTGGAACAAGATGCGAAACTGGTATTTAATTCCATTTATTTCAGCACTACATATTATATATGAGTAATGCCATTTGTTTGGTTTTTTATACTTCTATTTTTGTGTGTTGGAGAATGTGTAAATTTAAAATGACAAACTGGTTAGTTGTTATGGGTTATATAAGAATGGTAATAGGGGATTTCCCATTATAATTCACTAGATAAGGAGGAAATTATATTTCCGCGTTCGTGACAGTTAATGGTTCTTCAAACCCCCAAAAGGGTGCACTTACAGTAAAGGAAAAAAAGAAAATTATTTGCAGAGCCGTAGGCAGGGTTTAGTGCAAGGAAAAATCATCTACCTTACACCTAACTATACCAAGGAAGAGTGACAGGGTGTATGTATTGCATATTTAACGAATCTGTAAACAATATGCTTATTAATTAAACTGGAACAAGATACGAAATTGGTATTTAATTCAAATTATTTTAGCACTACATATGATATATGAATAATGCCATTTCCTTAGTTTTTTGTACTTCTGTTTTTAATGTGTAAATTTAAAATGAATAACTGGTTACTTGTTATACGTTAAATATAAAGGGTAACAGGGGATTTCCGATTATAATTCACTAGATAAAGAAAAAACTGTATTTGTACCTATAAAAAAAAAGGAAGACAATTATTCACACAGCCCTAGGCAGGGTTTAATTCAAGGAAAAATCATCTACCTTACATCTAACTATACCAAGGAAAGGAGACAGACATAGAAAGTGTACGTATAGCTCAGTCAGGCTAGCGAATGGGTACTACAATTGAAATTACAAATCTCATTATAAAGTCGGTTCTTAATAGTTCACCGAAAATAAGAAAAACTCAAATTTGTTGTAAAGTAATCGTTTCATTTTTTATTTATGATTTTTTAACGTAAATTAATGAACGCCATTAGCCTTCGAGGTGGTTTATTGGGCATCAAAAATGGATACAGATATATACGTGTACATCCAACTAGTTAATAGTTAACATGATTTTGCACATAATGTAACCTTAAAGTTAATTGTGCTTTTGAAAAAATTAAATTGAATTGTTTCTGAAGACTATTAGAGGCGGTACTCACACCGGAGGGACTAGAATCAACCCCACTGTAAATAAGAAGAATCCGTCCACTGATACTAATGAAACGAACCTCATCAGAAACATTGGTTAAACAATTCCCCGATGACTTGAGGCCATATTGAATATAGTAGCCATTGAATGGATTTATGTTTGTGAGATTATTTTGGTTGTGAGATTATTATTATTATCATTAAAAACAACTTGCGTGGTAAAGTGACAACTCTTCGAAGAATTAAATGCTAGCTTTGTCAATTTGTAGGTCAGTAATTGATACACTGTTGTTAGAAGTAACCTAATTTAGAATTATTGTTATATTACCTTTATGCAGAAAGTTTAATATCAAGGAAATAGTTAACAATTATATAGATCATATATATATATATATATATATATATATATATTTATATATATATATATATATATTTATATATATATATATATATATATATATATATATATATATATATATATATATATATATATATATATATATATATATATATCTTTTGCGACGATAGTAAAGAGTGTGTGATGCGAACCGACGCTATAACGTTTAGAATCACTAAAAGACAGAACCAAACTCAACACATCAGTCCACTGCCAGGTGTACGAATTCGATCGTTTTTCTCAAGTGCACTTAACTGGTGTGGAATTGCTGTGTTATTGGTATGGTATACGGCTCTAGGAGGTGGCTTTAATTTTTCGACTTGTCTTTCAGTTTTGTTGCTCTTCACTATTATTTGTGTTTATCTGTTAGAAACGGCACATCTTTTATGTCGGTATGTAGACATTGAATCATCATCATCATCGGCATAACAACCGGGATCCGGAATTGGCCTCATTTAACAAATCTCCTCACCAGTTCCCATTTCGAGCCCATGTCATCCTGGTCTACGCCATCCCTCCATCGCAGGCAAGGTCTGCCGCGCTGTCTCCTTCCATACATCCTGCCCTTTCCGGGCAGGCACCTCTTCGCTCATTCGTAGCGTCTCCGGAATCGTCCTCCCTCACGTATGGGGCCAACAATTCTCCTTAAGACCTTCCTCTTGAACGCGGCTAAGAGTTCAGAGTGCCTTTGTAGTAGTTTATGTCCCTTTGGCTCTGAGGAGTCTTCCCATTGGTCAATTAACACAAATACTCTGACAGTTTTTCTTCATTTATTTAATCCTTTATTTGAAACTTAATAAACATAAATGACAACTACATTACAGGAAACATTGCTTTTCGGGCTTTAACACAAAAAGGAACCCACTGTTCGGAATTGTTGTAAAAGCTTTTTCAATTCAATTTTATTTGGTAGATAATTACATTTATGGTATATTTTACAACTAGTACTTAAGAGATTTAGGATAGCAATTCCTTTACAACTATAATCTCAAATCTATATAATGACAATAGCACAATTTTAATGTATAACAAATAATAAATTAAAGGAAAACTACAAGAAAAAACCCTTATTTGAATCTTAAGACTAATATTGCACTGGCTTCCGGTTATTTTATATAGTAATGACCTCGATATAATTTTCATAGACAGAGTAACGTATGTAGTGATTTAGGATAACGCAAGACGGGAAACGAGAACATTCTCAGAAAAAGAACAATTGAAGAAGAAGTTTCGATTGATTTTGTCAATAAGGAACTCTACCGGCTTAACGTTAGCGTTTTCATGTAGTTCATGTGTCGAATAATGCCATGGCAAATTCAGCAACATTTTCAATATTTTATTTTGACACCTTTGCAAATTTTATTTTGTGTGTGCGAGCACAATTACACCATACAGGGCGCCGTACAGGAGTATCGCTTGAAAAATGGTTTTAAATATTATAATTTTATTTTCGATGCTAAGCTTTGACTTTCTACACACTAATGGATACATAACTCTTACGACTTTGTTTATTTTGTCTATTGTGGTAGCGATGTGTTTTTGGAATATGAGTTTTTTATCTAGAATAATACATAGATATCTACAGTCTTCGGACCAATCAATATCAACTGCACACATACTGAGTTTAGTGCCATTTGCTAGGTAGCAGTGTTTCCTACATCTCGAAAACCAGACTGCTTGTGTTGTATTACCATTTATTTTTATTTTCCATTTCCTGGAATATACTGCTAGCTTGTCAAGCGCTGCTTGCAAAGAGTTGTAGACATTAGTGAATAAGGCACCCGAAGAGAAAATGCCCGTATCATCGGCAAACATAGCTACCTGAATGTTGTCACCTAGACATGGTAAATCTGCGACAAACAATGTGAATAATATGGGACCAAGGACCGAGCCTTGGGGTACACCATAGTGGATTTGGTGAGTAGAGGATATGTCGGTTCCTATACTCACAACATATTTTCTCAAACGAAGAAAGCTCTGGATAATTTTGATAAGCGGCATAGGTAGCTTAAGCTTCAGTAGCTTATAAATCAAGGCATCGTGCCATACCGTATCAAAGGCTTTTTCGATGTCTGGAAGAACCAGTCCCGTTGACTCCTTGCCGATGAATTTACCAGCTATGTGGTTTTTAATGCGCAAGACTTGGTGGATTGTGTTGTGACCACCACGGAAACCGAACTGAAAGTTTGGTAAGATGTTATTGTCTTCCACAAAGAGATCAATCCTTTCCTTAATGATTTTTTCTAAGAGCTTACTTAGACAGCTAAGTAGACTAATAGGTCTGTAGCTTTCGGGGCTGTTTTTCGGTTTGCCGGGTTTCGGGATAGGTATTACTTTTGCTGTTTTCCAACAGTCCGGAAAATAACATTTCTTAAGACAAGCGTTGAAAATGAACGTTAAATAGTTTCCTGCAGCAGGTGGAAGTGCTTTGATTAATTTGTTGTTAATATTATCGAGACCCGCAGCCTTTTTTGATTTCGATTTTTTTATCAATTCTTTAACTTTGCTGATATTAGTTGCGTAAGTACTTTCAGCTGGTGTTTGAGAAAGTACATGGATAGTGTTAGCAACTTTAGCTTCAGTATACGCGTCGCTTAGATGCATAGATATGGAGTCGTTCTTACTAAACGTGTTAGCAAGTAGGTTCGATTTCTCCACTGAAGAAATAAACAACTTGTCTTGAACTTTAAGCGGAGGAATACTTGACCCTCTCTTTTACATAATTTTTGATATTTTCCAGAACGGTTTGCTAGCTTTGTCAAGAGAGGAAAGGTGTTTATTCCAACACTTGTTCCTATATGTTGAGATTTCGTTTTTAATTATATTATTTAAGACTTTAACATTAACTAGAAAACAATCGATTCTATAACGCAGCCATTTTCTTCTTTCAGAGTTTCGTAGCCTAATCAGATGTAAGATATTTTCAGGAAGCGGTGCTTTATCAAGTGGAGCAGTGGAACATTTAGGTATCGCAAGATCGGCCGCTCTATTGATAACAGAAACAAAATTGTTACATAGGATATCAAGGTGCTCGCTGCAGGTTATAGAATTTAGGCTGGTATCACCTAGAACCAAGTTCGTGTTTATATATGATTTATAATAATTCCAGTTGGCGGCGGAATAGTTGTGGTATAAACTGGTACGATTTACAGCTACTGTATGATTCACTGTGAGGCTGATCGGAAGGCGGTTTGAACTTAACGCATTTAGAGTTATTGGTACTGTGCAGTAATTTGGAACATTAGTGGTATATAGATCGAGAATTGAGGGGTTCTTGTTAGTACTCGAAGGGATATAAGTGGGGAGAATTGGATAAAGTATGGAAAAACTTGGGCTGGATTCAGTAACATCTAGTAAAATGTTACCCCAGCAGTTTGCCCTAAGACAATTCCACGACTGATGTCTGCAGTTTAGATCACCACCAATAATTACCTTGTTTCGAGTGTTGACTCTATACAATTTTTGCAGATCCCGCTTAAAGTAAGTAGATTTCTCAATGTTTCCATTTCCTCCAGGGAAATAGACCGAAAAAATACTCACCTTGGAATTATCACTTAATGTTACATCTATACTAATTTCCTCAATTAACTTAAGGTGCAATGAAGGACGCAAGGAATGTTCTATACATTTTTTCACAACAATGGCGACACCTCCACCACTAGCATGTACCCTGTCTAGGCGATAACATATGTAATTTTGATGTGAGAAAGAAATGTCTTGTTTGAGCCAGGTTTCTGAAACAAGTGCAATGTCAATATTAAAATTTATCAAGAAACTAAAAAAATTCATGCTTTTTGTTTTTGATGCTTCTCGCATTCCAAGTTATGATGTTAAGAGAGTTTCTTAACATGTTTTTTCCGAGTATATGTACTGAATAGCTAATGAAGTAATGACGTTAAATTGGTCAGCTTTAGTTTGACAAGCACTAAGCTTGGTTACAACTTCATTAAGAAGAGAGTTTATCTCGCTAAATGAGAACAAGATATCATTAGTTAAAGTTTCTGACGGATTTTTCTTCATGTGTGTCGTATCACTGTTGGAAGGTTGCTGGGTTTTATGGAGGCCAGAAGCCCAGGTGGATGAAGGAAGTGAAGGTTGACGCACAGATCGGGGTAGTGGAGGAAAATTATCAATGGATAATCGGTCGGGCACTGGCTCCTGTTTGTCACTCGGAGGCTGTAGGAACGTTGTATTTCCTGTACCACGTCCGCGTGGGGATAATTTGCGGCGAATGTATATGTACTGCTTTCGGGTTATGCATTCTGGATCGGTGGATTTATGTGGCCCACTACAATTTCCACACTTGACGCCCTCATTCGTTTTGCAGTCGGATGTTTTATGGTTTCCCGAACAGATTGCTATTTATATGACAATGCATCGAGCCGTGACCGCAAAGCTGGCAATTGTGACATTGTGTGACCTTACCTGGATTATGTTTTTTAAAGTCCCAGCGAACGATGGTTTTGAATAAGGTGGAGTAGTTCCGTTTTAGTTCGTTTAATTTAACAGTACCGCGTTGAATATAGACGATGTACAAGTAGTGTTTGTACAGGGTTTTTGTTGATGAATTTAATGTGATGGTTTTAACATCTAGGCACTTTATCCCGAGTGCATTTTTCACTATATCGTTGCTAATCAAGTCTAATCCGGATAACACTACCTTTAATGGACGATTTTCCTTACGCGAGTGGGTGAAAAACTCACATTTTAACCGTAAGAGTTCGGTTCTGATTTTGTTATATATGTCCATTGTTGGGGCACATATTTTTTGTCCAAGTGAATTGTTTTTAATTAAGTATTTGTCTATCTTAATGTTGCTCAAAATATCACCACTTTAGCACTAGTTGTTTTTAACACCACAATTGGCGGAACGGTTTCTTTAGGAAGTTCTGCGCACTGTTCGTCATTGGTCGGATCCATTTCAGGAGAGTCTTCCATCAGACTTTGAAGTGGTTGAAAAAAGTTAGTGTTTGAACACATTTTAGATTTTTCTAGCTCTTTATTGTTCACTTTTAAAAGTTTATCGGGAGGAGTTTGGCCTCCAATAACGGGGTCGTAACGCAACCGTTTGCGCTTAATTTTGTTTAACACACGTGGCCCAGGGGCCATAATTTAACGGTTATAACACTTGTTCAAATTTTTGTAAGCGGAAGACGAGACAAAGAAAACAAGATAATAATTAAATTGTGAAAATTGTTGTAAAAATAACGGTTGATTAAGATAAATAGCACGAGCGAAACTGTGAGACAAGTTGTCTGTTTGAAAGTCAGCTAGGTGATTGTAAAAGCTTTGAAATAATTTAAAACAGTTAATTATGCTTTAGGTGAATTGAATTGTCGAATCTGGTTAACATTGATTTAAGAATGCATTTAACACAAAAAGAAACTCCACTGTTCGGAAGTGTTTGTAAAAGCCGATTTGGACATACTCAAATGATTTAAAAATGTTTCTAAATAAACTGAAAATGACGACGATTTTAAGTATCTCTCAGGAGTGCGGATTCTTCATCGACGGTTGTTGGGTTTCGACTCAAATCATTTAACGTGGAGGCATGACTTGCCTCCACGGAATCCGTATCGCGATTGATTCATTCACCGAAGACGGCAGCACAGTAAATTTCGTTCATTGCTTCGGTGCCCGTCAAGGGATGATTTTCCTTGCATTGGTCCAGCAAAAGGGCGTGAAACGCACACACGATGATCGTTTCTGCTGCTCATGGTGTGTGTTCACGAGTATGCGGACCGTGGATCAACCGAATCCATAAGAGGAACATTAGCTGACATGATTGCAGCTGGTGCAAGCAGCTGGAGATTTAGGTGTTTACACGAGCAGCAACTGCGTACAGCACTTATGCTGATCGTGCACCTCTTGGCGGCATCTCCAAGTAGTCGAATCCTCGGTGGTAATTTTCCATTTAGGAGAACTCGATTTGTTATTGTATTTGTCGATTTTTATTTCAGCTAGAATTATTGATTCAAAGTATTTCTGAAGATAGTTGGTACACTATGGAAGGTAAATACATGTTTTTATGTGTTTTAGGAAACTGTTTCTTCATCATAGGTTTTAAGGTGAGCAGTGGCGTTCAAGCGAACCGCCACAGTACTCCTTCCCCCAGGTAAAAAAAAGGTAGGTTAAAGTATCGCTCTGCTTGCGATGTGCGCGGAAAAGGAAAAGAGAACGAAAAATGGATAATAGAACTTAATACTATACTATGGAAAAGTGCCAATGGACCCGTTTGCGCCGCGGTGATGCCGACAGGGGCAAAAGGTGTGCGGTATGGTCCATGGTGGTACTATGTACAATGAAAAAAAAAGAGCAATGGACCCGTTTACGCCGCGGTGATGCCGACAGAAGTAAAAAGTGTGCGGTACGGTCCATGTTGGTGTTTGGGTTATTTATGGGCCGACGAGTGGTATTTTCCAATTAGTCGGATCCCATGTGGCCTGCTGATATTGGTTCTCCAAGGTGTCAGGAGGTGGGGATAGAGGCTCGCTGGCATTGGTACTCCAAGGTGCCAGGAGGTGGAGTGCTAGAGATCGCTGGCATTGGTGCTCCAATGTGCCAGGATGTGGGATGAGGCCGGGCGTCCTACTGTTTGTTTGCTACGTGTAGTAGCTGGTGATTAGTGAGGAGCCGGCCCGAAGAACTGTAATGACGCGCGACGGAAGGGTCTCACTTGTCTACGCAAAGCGGCAGAAAAATTGCCGCGCAATATTAAGCGGTTGAAGGACGGGCGTGGAGCGTGTGATAACGGATCACGCTAGTCGAGTATGAAGGTGTCGGTCAGGTTAGTTAAAATAAAAAAAAGGTCGAGTAGTTTTTAGTCGTGGTTATCGGCAAAAGGTATCGACTTCTGCCGCCCAGAAGGGGCTTACACATGCGTCTGAATGTTGGTGCCTACAAAAATCAGATCCAGCGTAAAACTACTCCGCAGCAAGATTTCTAACCGGGAAAATTTTGCTACCGTAAAATCATTTGTAGAGTTTACTACTGGCATTAGCTGGATCACCTAATGTACTTGCACTTGTGGTACTGTTAGTTTACTATTTATTAGCTTAGTTAACCAGTCTACGAATTAATTATATGTGTAAATGTCTAAATATTTAAAAGTAAAATGGTGAGGTTTTGCAGCAACACTATGCGGTGTTTACTAATATTAAGACGTAACTTCGTACTTGCAATTGTATCTTCTTTTTTTTTTTTAAACAATAAAAAAATCTAGTATAACAAGTTCTCACTTAATAGTCGAGAAGAAAAAAATAAATTTTTTTACAGAAAATGTAATTTGTGCTTCATGCTTGGCGGCTCGGAAGGAGCCCACCACAAATAGAACTTACTAGCTTACACAACGCAAAAAAAGGTAATAATAATAATAATTACAATGCACGAGGAAAAGAAAGGACTAAAAAAAAACCTAGTATCCCACGCTGGGTGATTGCCGCTGGACTGCGCCAGGTGGCGTCGGTCAGGTCTCGTACAGCATGGTGTTAAGTTGGGGCACTCGTGCCTTTTATTAGCCTTTAGTGTTTGAACCCTTCTGTTTTTGTTCTGTACACCAATCACTTGCACTGCGAAGTCAGAAATCAGAAGGCGTGTCTTAACGTTCGTCAGACTGTCACCAATGTAGTTATTTAGGTCACTTGTTTTATATCGTTTTTGGATGCCCTATATTGGAAGTTTTCGCGATACGCGGTGTGGTAACTAGGCGACTCCTGTGCCGTGTGCGCACTTTGGTGGTTGTAATACGACTCAGCGATATCTTGCTCGGGCAGAGCTCACTCGCTAATCGTGATCATGGTGGTATGTGTGCATGGTTCTTTCATGGATGTGAACGAGCCTAGAACAAAGAAAGGGCATAAAGTGCATTCATGGGATACGAAAGCAAATAAAATCAAACTCGTCGGATGCTAATGGGATCTTTGTTGGAAATGTGCGTCGCGGCTAAACAAAGAGACGACGATGCGATGTGGAAACGTGCTAATGGGTTTTAGCTAGGTTACTGGGAAATGGTGTTTATGGCATCGCTAGTAAGGGTAGGTATTGAATTCCTATTTGTATTTGTTTATGCTGTAGGATTTAATTGATGCCAAGAGACGCGGAATGCGAATTTGGTTTAGTCCCTTGGGTGTAAGTCACCAGCCTATGTGTATGTAGGGAACATTGTTGTACACATGGCGCAGCTGGAAAAATAGACGGCGCAATATGTATGTTCCTGTCATGACGGTTACATTGTATGCAAACCGAATAATTTTGTTTACAGGAATTTTTCGGGTACCGAAGGTGCCGAATTAGTTTGGAATTCCAGATAAGTGAAGCAAGAAATCTTACGGAAAATTGTATGCGAGGAGATGCATGAAAAGTTTTCCTTTACAGGGACTTTAATATTATATATTTGATCTATATAATGCGTGAAGCATTTACAGGTGCTGATGTTGTTGCATTAGCAGAAACTGATGTAGATTGGGTTGTAATAATGGTAAAGAAAGGAATCTTACGCGAAATTGTATGCGAAGAGAATGCATGAAAGTACAATTTCTTTGGCAGGGACTTTTTAAGGTCATAGATTTGATCTATATAATGCGATTGCATTAGTGAAGTTAGGAAATTGGCTGAATGTTATGGGGGTTTTATGGTAAGTAGACAGTGGGGTTTGGCGGAACCGCCACAAGCCGCCCCTCATTACAGGCCGACGCCTTAGGACGCTTCTCCCTTTTTTCTTTTTCCCTCGTTTCAGGTTTCGTTTGTCCTTTACTCAAATGCATTGTGGGGGCTCTCTATATCACACGGAGAACCAACCCACAACCCCAACCTAACATGCAAAAACCATTCCCACAATAGTATACATCTCCCAATCTGCAATAAAACATTTTCCAAACCTCCAACAGAATATAATTCAACCGAATATATTCTAATCATCCCGGCATTCATTTTCCCAAAATTGCTTCGGTCAATTATCTATATTTCCTCATTGTGACCAAGCTATACCAATTTCCACGAAATTCATATGCCATAACAA
This sequence comes from Microdon myrmicae, assembly GCA_963931805.1. Lineage (NCBI taxonomy): Eukaryota > Metazoa > Arthropoda > Insecta > Diptera > Syrphidae > Microdon > Microdon myrmicae. The sequence goes on from OZ007496.1 coordinate 267,196,373, forward strand.
AACGCATATCCCAATCCTCAATGGAACATTAACAACTAACCAAGCCGCGCACATTTCCCCGACATTACTCCGGTTAACATTTCACCCAAATAATATTCCTTGCAAAAGCAATACCAATTTCCCCCGAAAATGCATGCCCATACTTGCTCGCGTCCCCAAGCCATTTCCCGGTACACCCAACCAACGAATTCAACCCAGGCCGCACGGCCAGAATTCGCTGGAACTGAGTTCTATGCGACCATAGCAACTCCTCCAAAATTCTTCATAATTGACAGCGAACCTAATTCCGCCATGACGCACCGCCACGAAGCATTGAATGAATCATTTTCATTCACAAGTCAGTCGACATCTAACCGCCATCACGTGCGCACCACCCCCTTTTCCCACCAGTCCGAGTCGCCCAGTTGAAATGCTTAGTCGTGTTGGTCGCTTATAAGAGTTGCCCGTTGTGTCAAGCGTAAAAGTTGTTTAAGAACCATTGTCCGCGTCTCAATACCTTTATTTCTTTCAATACGCATCCGAAATTTCAACGCGGTAAACAAACCACGGGCAATGGCAAATTACGTCCGGGTGTGATTAGTAGGATTAACTAGTGGATCAAATGTTATGTGAATAACTAGTCAGCGGAACCGAATTGCTGTTTGTATGTATACCAAAACGACAAAGCCGATATAAACTCAAGTGATGTCAAATTATTAAATCTTAAATTCCCCGAGCTGAAATCGTTGATGTCCAAAAACAATAAGTAGAATAGAACCAAAAAAAGAAAAAAATGTACTTGTGAGAATAAGCTTAAATAAGAAAACTCAGATACGGAAATCAGTCTAAATAAAAAAAACGTTAACAATAAAACCATCTCAGTGAGTTTTTTTTGGGTTGAGCTACTCTTCGTTGGCGAACGATTTTCAACGGACGATCGTTTTGTGAAGGATAAGCAGGTGGGTGAAGTGAAGCCAGTGCAGTACGGCCGCACACCATACTCAAGCCCCCACAGCATCGATAAACACTGTGATCTGTACGATCGCCCATACATGCATTCACCATGATGTTTCGTTACGAGATCTGGTTTTCCATTCCACAAAGAGAAACTTTACGCTTCTCTTGTCGTAGGTAAACATATCCTTAGCCGAGAGGATATTCACCACCGCCAAATCGAGGGTGAATCAAGATCCAGATTCCAACCCTCGATTGAGTCCTTTACCATCCACTGACCGAGCCGGTCGTGCCACTCCCGCCCCCGGTGCGCACGGGGACGCGAAAGTCAACCGCGAGTCGCGTGATTAACGTTTATCACCAGAGTGTGCTTAAATTAAAACATTGTTTAGTTATTTGTAACCGGTGTAATAAGTGTAATTTATCACCAGAATGCGCTTAAATTAAAACATTGTTTAGTTATGCGTAACTGTGTAATTAGTGTACTATAAAAATAAAGAAAAATAATAAAAAGCATAATCGACAAACAATAAAATAAAAACAATATCCTGTGTATTTATTTCGGTGGTTCTGTGTCCGCTCGGGTATGAAGATAAAACATTGCTTTATTATTTCTGTTTTTTTGGTGAACAGTTTGCTGCCGCGGAAGTTCTAATTTGTGAGGACGAAGTAGAACCCTGCGCCCATGCTGGCGCCACGACTTCGTACCACCACAGGTCTACCGTCAAGAATTCTACGCACGGTCCTATCATTGCCCATTCGCGTCACATGTCGGGCCCATCTTAATCTTCGGGACCTGATTACTCTTACTATTGTGGGTTTGCGGTATAGCTCTTCCAATTCGTGGTCGTGGAGTTTCTTCCAAAAAAGTGTAAAATTCCATTGTACGTAATATTCCACAGGAGCGGACCAAGTACTGACCCTTGAGGGACTCCTGTCGAGACGTCATCGATTTGTCTGCCATCTTCCGTATCATACATAAGCTTTCTATTAGTAAGTAGCTAACGACAATTTTTAGGAGGTAGGGTGAAGTGCCTATTCAAAATAGAGCTCTTCTGATGGACATCCGGTATGTCAAGTTAGAGGCGTTGATTATGTCCAGTGTTACCAGGGCACAGTATTTCTTGGTTTCTCTTTTCCATCTTTTACCTTTCATTGCTTCGGCTCCCGTATCCACCAATGTTTTGATAGTGACGATCTCGTTCACGACTATATGAAGCCATGTTGATGATCCGAGAACACTCCGTTGTTTTTGTCTATGTTGAGATATCTATCATATATAATCTTTCTCCATTGCATCCAGGAGGCATATGGGGCGATGGAATGACGTTCTCTCCGATGGTTTATTCTTTCCTTTTGGAAAGACTTCTAGATATTGAATTTTCCACGCATTGGGAAATGTTCCTTCTTCGAGGCATTTTTGCATCGCGGCCTGGAATACCTCAGGCCCCATTTTAAGTGCCGATTTGGCAGCTTTGTCTGTTACAACGTTCCCCTCCGTCTTGGGTGTCAGAGGAAAGAAATACTCTACTATTGAGCGCAGCAAGATTCAATTCTCTGTCATGATAGCAATGTTTAGTTCATAAAATTCCTCAGTTTCATTCTGACCTCTCGTACTTTCAACAATTGACAACTAGCACCCATCTCGTCTTTCTTTTTTTATGACTGAAGGATTTGAAGAAGTAGTTAATGTGGGCTAAAGCGGTGGTTAATAGACTGAGGTGTTGTTTTCACTAAGAAGTTTAGACTTTCGGTGTATCCTATGTTGTATACTCGTACTTTTAGCCTCATTTTGTCCTTTCACTTATAGTTAGTTTACGACCTTCTTATTATTTATTCTTGTGAAATTGTCGAACATTTCAGGTCAAAAGGCCTAGGATTATGTTTTAAAGATTTTGGAAATTTAAACTTTGTTTTGTTTATTCTTTTTATCAAATTTTCTTCGAATCAAAATTTAATTGCGTAAGCTGAAATTAATTTAAAGTTATTTTTCATTATGGGGTATTTTATATCCCAGTTGTGTTCGCTTTTATTTCATGTGCTGGTAGTACTTGCAGCGTCCTGTTGTCTCGTAGACTTAGACAATTCATCTGCAAGAAAGTTCTTTTCATCTAACTAAGAAAAATATGATAAAGTCACTGGATATTCGAAGATTTTATAAGAATAAGCAACTGATTACCGATATTGTTATTTATTTAGAAGACCTTCGGAAATCTAATATAAGGAAGGTTTTGAAGTGTTTGTATTGTCATAAAAATGGGATTACGATGAAGACTTTGTGGCGTTCTACGAACGCACAATTCCACCCAGGTAGGGTTGTGGCGATTTTCCCGAACGCCACCACCTAACTTCCTAATTATGAGGTAAAAGCTCCCAGCTAGGACATCCGTTCGCTGAACGCCACTACTTACATAATAGGTGAAAAAGAGTAAACGTGTCCTAAAGTACCCCAGCAAGTGCTTACCTTCTGTGCTGGGCCTGCATGAACGAAGAAAAGTCATAAAGCATTGGTTCATGTACCTATTTGGTCGCACTACCCGCAAAACAACATTGCCCAGTCGTGTCGGTCGCCGATCACCCGACAAAGCGAAGCATGGGCACCAGCACAGCATGCCCCTAATGACCAGCTCGTATAACATTATGTAACCAACATAATCCCCGAGCTCAACCAAGCACACGAGAAGAGGAAAATTTTCCACGCATGTTCACGGTACGCCATGCACACAAAGCCACCGGTCGATCGTATCGATCGGCATTGGCATACTCTAAGCAAGGGGACACCTCGAAACCAGATTAATGTAGCATCAACGAGATGTTGACTGGATGTTGGATGATGTGACCATCCAACGTTCCCCCATACACCTATACCGCCCTGTCGCAGCAGTTTCGGCAGGGATTCCTGGTCGAAGCTGTTGGCTGTCTATGGATGTTTACTGCGAAACGGCGCCGATGCTGTGCCCCGCAGTATCATCGAAGTAAACATTTCAACCCTTTTCTTTCGTGGAGATGCTTGCACCTGTTGCGAATGTGTAAAGGGATCGTTGCTGTGGCTGCATATTCGCTGACGCACACGATGAGCAGCAAAAGCAAGCATCGTGTGTACATTCCAACCCCTTTTGCGTTGAACTTAAACGCAAAAGGGATATCTTACCATATTTGGTCATGGAATCGATGATCAAGTGTGCAAGATACAGATAGCGTCCATAAACGAAGAAAAGTTTAGTTTAGTCTGAATTATCTCATCGGTGGCGGTTGTTCCAAGCGGCAAATTGCGTGTACGTTAGCCAAAATAATATTGTGTTGCAAATTGAAAATTACATTTTACGTTAACCAAAATAATATTGTTTGCGAATTGAAAGTTACATTTTACGTTAACCAAAATAATATTGTGTTGAAAATTGAAAATTACATTTTACGTTAACCAAAATAATATTGTGTGCGAATTGAAAGTTACATTTTACGTTAACCAAAATAATATTGTGTTCAGAATTGAAACTTACATTTTACGTTAACCAAAATAATATTGTGTTCAGAATCGAAACTTACATTTTACGTTAACCAAAATAATATTGTGTGCGAATTGAAAGTTACATTTTACGTTAACCAAAATAATATCGTGTTCAGAATTGAAACTTACATTTTACGTTAACCAAACTAATATTGTGTTCAGAATTGAAAGTTACATTTTACGTTAACCAAACTAATATTGTGTTCAGAATTGAAAGTTACATTTTACGTTAACCAAAATAATATTGTGTTCAGAATCGGAACTTACATTTTACGTTAACCAAAATAATATTGTGTGCGAATTGAAACTTACATTTTACGTTAACCAAACTAATATTGTGTTCAGAATTGAAAGTTACATTTTACGTTAACCAAAATAATATTGTGTTCAGAATCGGAACTTACATTTTACGTTAACCAAAATAATATTGTTGGCGAATTGAAAGTTACATTTTACGTTAACCAAAATAATATTGTGTTCAGAATCGAAACTTACATTTTACGTTAACCAAAATAATATTGTGTTCAGAATTGAAACTTATATTTTACGTTAACCAAAATAATATTGTGTCCAGAACCAAAACTTACGTTTATGTCAACCGAAATATTGTAAACAACTGAAATAATATATATGGTGTGCACTGCAATTACATTCTGTGTTACACTTGCAAATAAAGAATGAATGTGATACCGGCAAGAGATCCCAGCGTTTGATTTAATTAAGGTTCCAACAGTTGATCCGGACTCAGTCGGTGAAGGTTGCAGTGACAATAACCCATAGGGTTCCTACCCTTCAAGGAACATACCTACCCTGAAAACGATACACGCGCCCACAGACGCGTGCCACTAAGTCCGCTAGCGCCTTGAAACATTTGGCCAACGTTGAACCCGACACGAAAAAGCAAGGAGCTGAACGTCCCAAAGCTTTCAATGTCAAGCTCAACAATTCGAACATGGCATACCTGAAACAAAGGAAAACATTCATTCATCCTATCCCCAAAGGCTGAAATGCGCTGCACTCCAGCACTGCACAATCGGAAATCCTGAACATCGTCAGCAAATTAGCCGACCAACGGATGCACGTGCGGGTGGTCTGCCACAAAGACCATCAAATCCACCGGCAAACAAAAGAAACGGTAACCTCATGCAATAAAGCATATCGCCTATCCGCTACCAAATTGCAGGCAACCGTAATTATCTCAACGAGATAATTCAGAAAATGTATGAGGTTAAAAACCTACAAAGAATCTATTCCGATCCCATGGTCGCTTTTGAATTTCACACCATTAGAAAGATCTAATGGATTTCGGGTGTATTGACAAAAGTTAAACAAAACTCATGGACCATACGTCCATCCGAATTGCAGGATATCCTTCGGCCTGCCCGCCAGATGTTCTATGTAAATAATGCGGCACACAATCGACAACCGTCGATCTGAATTTCGATCACCACCACGGATGGTGATAATGATGTTTAATGATGTATGCAAGGAATGACTTTTCCTTTCAGAATTATAGGAAATTGCCCCTGGGATGAATTAGCATGCTGCTAACAGAGATATTGACGATTCTGTTAGTGAGCAGAATGGGGAATTGTCTCTGGGGAAGAGACATATACGATCTGTATCAAGATACTTGTGGGTAGTGCAGATTTCAATCGTCAACGGGACGACAATTCTCACGTCGAGGAGGTAGTGAGAAACTAAATGTAACTCGTTTTTAGTACCGTATCCTGATTTCTTTTAATGTATCCTAAGGGAGTTAACGTGTGTTTCGTTCGGATGGCTAGCTGCGTTCTGATAAAATATTGTTGAGACCTTGTGTAATTCGAATCCGTCATTTATAAACAATTAGTGTGATTAAATAAAAAAGTAAATCCAGAAACGATCTTCATGTTTTATTTTGTGCTGTTCGCTCGGTGGATTTTTTGTGTGCTAGCAGTGTTTGGCGGAACGCTGCAACCAGGGCCTTCAACCGAAGGAAGAACAACATCCGACAAAGTTTAATACACACAATAACCGAACCGAAACATAACGCCAAAACTTCAGATATAATTTTCAAACACATATACGTTTTTGTTATTGAACTGCCAAAAATGCAACACAACACTTACCACCATTCATATACTGAAAGATTGTCCCCATCTGAAACATGTAAGAGAAGATCTATTTTGGGAGATAGGTATTTATAAAATTCTTGAAAATTCTATCCACGATAATATTGAAGACAATCATAAGCTTGTAAATACAGTCAAAATAAATTGTAAATCAAAAGAAGAGAACCAGTGGCTTCCGCTGCTAGGCTGATTATTTGTCAATTTTATTGATATGTAATTTTAATTTCTTCTTAATAAGAAATAATAATAAAAATAATATTATTGATTTGCATAATCCTCCTCCTACTCCCGTATACGTCATTAATTGACATTGATATGACACAAAATGTGTTCGCAGGAAAGCCGAGCAGTCGAATACATGCAGAGAAATTAATTTGATCGATTCTCGGTTATACTGGTATCCGCTCGTACGTGTGTACCAATAGAAGATAATTGTTTTAAAAGCCGTCTAGTTGTGCGTTCTACTGTGTTAGCCTACCTATCGGACGATTCTGATTAACTCGACGATGATGTATCCTTCAATATGATGCGTTAATGGAAGTCACACTTTCATAATGGGGTGTACATTTATTGTAATTGATGCTTTGGACGGATTGGCCAATTAACCATTTGCATATATAAATTGTGGTAATTTTATATGATTTTAAACCCTGTATATGTGGTCACTATAATTTAATATAAACAACTGGTTGGTTGTTCGTTGATTGGGTCATAAATGACAACTTCAGACAGTGACAAACGATATATTTCCCTTTCTTTGCCATGTTGTATTTTGGTTTCAAGGGAAATTGCTTTATTTATAGACCATTTTTAAACTAAGTATTACACTGAGCTAAGTAACACAATGATGATCGCTTAAGACTGCCTAATTTTTCTGTGGCGGGCCCTACGCTTCGCGTTGTGGTGTACTCTATTTCACACTACTTTTGCGGATTACAAGCAGGAAACTTAAAATATTAAGTCCAATATATCGCCCAATTGCACAATAAGTACAAAGACAGATCAAAGGAGTGCCAATTAAAAAGTCGTTTTCTCGTTTTGAAAATTTGATGATATATTGTTTGAGCATGTATATATATTTTAATCAAAAAAAAAAAATTAAGATACCCGTTCCAATAAAGACCTTTTTTCAATTTATATATGAAGGTATCGGGTAAATAAATTCGAAGAATGGTTTGCAGGTAATCAGCCAAACTTGATTATTTACATATCGGCTATTCTAGGTCGGAGCCGGTTAACTGGAAATTTTTTGAAATGTATAAAAATACTATACAAAAACCTGTTTGTGAATAGGTTCTAATTGCCTTGCCTTTTCTGCAGTATAATCATTATGAAATATCAAGTACCGGAAGTCAGTGGTTGGAGAAGATAACAGCAGTCAGTCGTAAAATATAAGCTCTTTAGTTTATCAAGTTTAGTGCAAGCATAGAACGGTGGTTCGAGGATCAAAATATCACCTTATAATTTGCAATAACTCACTTTCATGGTATTAACAGTTGAATCGAAAGTAACGTTTTTTGTGGGTTTTTCTTGGCAACAATACCATTCAATGCAATGTCGGCAGGCCAAGCTAAAATGGTAATATAATGAGATGATTCAGCTTATATGATTAGCAAACACAAATGTCTGAAGTAATAAGTTGCCACTTGTATGGAAATTTCCAGCATTTCATGAATCAAGTGCATGTCTACTAGCAATTATTCCCTTGTGTTTGCCAAGTATAACACATAAGGATCATAAAAAATTCGTTCAGTTAGTTGAACATCAAAACTCCTTACTAAAATTACGCACGGTCATTTGTTCTTCTTTTTATGATATATGTATAATATTTAGATGGACAACATTTTTCACACAATCTACATCGAGTAGAACATAGGTGTCCAGCAACTTGCGTATTGTTAGAATATTCTACACTTTTCATAAGAAGAAGTTTAACTGTGTCAAATGGAGGGACTGCGTGAACCATTAGTATTACTCTTTTTGAAAAAGAAAACTTCCATCTTGATTGTTCATGAGGTGCAACAGTTTCAATGGTTGCTTAAATATCACTAGAGCTAAGTGCTGCTAGCTTTAGAAGCAAAAAAAAAAAACAATAATAATAAAAGGCCGAAAAGCAATAGAACCTATATTAACCTAACAAGGTGTAAATGATCCTAATAATCTTCCTCACGTCATAGTTTTATATACCTGGGATAAAAGCCATGAAAAAGGCGCTCAATAAAATAAACAAATTTTTCCCATAAAACGTGCACTCTCTATATACAGGGTGCTCTTTATGTTCTAGGTGGAGGTTCTTTTTTATAAATAACTTTTAAATGCGTTACAATTTCATAATTTAGTACATAATAATGAAATATTAAAAATAGCTCTTAAGCACATTTTCATAATAATTTCGCAGACTTCTTGGCCGGGTAAAATTTCTCATAAGATTAGCATAGTTGCATAAACGACGGCACTGTCTTGTTGAGACCAAACGTAAGCCTAATTGATTCAATTCGGACACATCATAGTTATAGCATTATGTCTTCGTTGTCTCAATTAAGGGCTTTCGATTTTCCATTGTGGAAATCCATCAAAAAAAGTATATGTGTGTGTTTGGTACAATAAATTCTTTAAATGGCGAACCGTTCGGTTAGGTGGAAATCTTCCAAAGATATCTCTGGACCGATCCAGAGACGTGCCGGATTTTTACTGACTAAAACCACCTTCCGCCGGGAAATATTCCTGTTGATCTTCGCGGAACGGAGCTTATCTGTAACTCTGCTCCGGTTGCTCTATGTATATGTATGTGTATATGTATAGATATAAGTAATATTAGTTAAGGGAAAAAAGAAAAAAATTAAATTAAAAAAATGGTCAAATTGTAGTAAAAAAATAAAAAATTGTGCACATAACTTACCGCTAGACTTTACATCATTAATGTAAACCCATTGTGACTGCTCTAGTACAATAGGACGATAATGGAGGGACTTCCGGTCCCTTGCCTTCTTCTTGTTCGAGCAGTCACGGCGGGTGGACGTAAGAAAGAAATTAAAATTGTGAATGCCGTTAATTTAAATAAAAATATAATTCCTTAAAAATAAAATAATAATAACACAAAAAAGTAATAATATTAATGAAATGGAAAAAACGTATTTATTTGTATTTAAGTAGGAATAGGACACTGGTCAACAACAATTACCCATAAGACCTCGGAGGCAAGGGTCAAAGGAAAGGAATTGTAAAAAGAAGAGAACTGGATATTATAAAAAAAGCAAAATTGGGCACTGTGGCAAATTAAACCGGCGTCACGGTAGTAGCAGGGCCAAGCATTAAAGATATATATATATATATATATATATATATATATATATATATATATATATATATATATATATATAATAGTTTACAAGCACGAGTAGATTAAAGATATATATATATATATATATGTATAATAGTTTACAAGCACGAGCCATGTAAATTAAACACAATGTAGTATTAATACTACTTCATCGTAGATAATATTTCACAGGAGGAGACCATGTATTGTCCCTTGAGAATTGTAAATACCTTTTTAAAATCATCGGTTACTTCATTTAAGTGTTTTTTTTTTTCAGTACGGATTTGTATTTTCTTTGATTAAGTGTAGCGCCTACAAATAAGTCAGGCGTAGTACGAAAATGAAGTATACGAAGAATATGACCCTATAATTTGCCTTTGGCGGATTTTTATCGATTGCAATTGCGGCTTGTGTTGCGCCGAACACTGTTCATAAGAAACAAAGACAAATTAATATTTTTTTTTATAAAAACGGATTTTATTTTTATTGGTTTTTTTTTTCGGAAAACTCGCGGCGACACACTCGGTCGCACCGGCACACTCGACTGCGTTTCGTTTATCTTGAGGACCGTTCCTCCACCCACGTTTTTATTTCCAGGAGATCGCGCCCTTACTTGTCCTACGATTTCGTATTGTTCGTAGGAATACTGTGTGGATGCACCCACACACACACATACGCGAATCTTGCTGTTCGTGTGGCCGGAGTTATGCCGAGGATCGTCAGGATTTTCACACATCTGCGGTATCCCTTTGTGTACATTACCTTCGTGTGGTTTATGACCCTGGTGATTTCATCGGCCAAAGTCATTATCTTCGGGTGAGATGTTTACGTGGTTTCGATTTCCTTGTAGGAACAATGTCGATTGTTTGCTTTAGTGTTTAACCTTTGTTCCCTCAATTGTTCTTTCGATAAGCAAAACCAAATTGCGGTTGGCTCAAGGAAGGGTCATACACTTGTTTATTCCTTGGCCATACATTTATCGCCTGGGATTTTTCGGGCTGTCGGTATCTGGTGCTACCACACCGGCCACTTGTGTTTGCCCAGCTAATGGGTCGTCATTCTTTTCTGGGCAGTGTCCTTCGATAGCCATGCAGGCATGAGGAATCAGTGGAGAAATTGGGCACACGTGTCTGTGGATACGTGCGGTCGAGGACGCCCGTATGCATGTCCTCTTTAGCTGGGCGGAAAGGTAAATTTGGCCCACGTGTGTGTGGGCACGTGGGGTTGAGGATACGGTAAGTATGTCCCCCTTGGTTGGGTGAGAGGTATTTAACCCCACAGTGGTTTGTGCGGTTCGCAGGACCGCCACAGGCCTACTAAACTCACAATTTTATATACTATCGAAAAAATTGAAACCATATTCTCATTATTTAATAACACACAACCACATAGACCACATCCAGCAACTGAGAGTGCACGCAATGGCCGCAATGAATCAATTCCGTTTTAAATAGCTTGGGGTGTCGTATGCAACATTTTAAATTAAGTAAAGATCTTGTTTTAAAAGCACAAGAAATTCAGCTCGTGTAAGAATTGAACCCGGTTGATATTCCGAAACGTCACCGCTTCAGTCTTTGGGCTCTTGAAATTTTTGTATAAACGTTTTCGGTCAGAACGGACCATGTCGAACGTAGTTACAGTCAACATATGTATTTAATACTCAATTCCAAATAATGAATAGAGGTTGCACCGGATTTACGCTCACTCCTTCTCTTTTGATCCTTTTCATTATGAAATTTCAATAATATAGGGTTTTCCAATAGAGACTTGACAACTTTGAATTTAATTTGTGAACGCACCCTTTCAATAATCATTGAACTGTCACTGTCATTTATTCAGTAAACTCATCATGCTGAAGTACACGAACGAACAACTTCTGAAAATTATAAAAATTTACTACCGAAATTTGAAGTCGGTGACCGCAACTTTAAGATCGTTAACTCCAATTTTCGGTCGTAATTCTCACCCCAGTAGACGGGCAATAACAAATTTAGTGCAAAAATATGAGTCTACATATTCGTTGTGTGATGGTGCCGTGCCAGTGAGACAACGAAAATATCGCTGCCGTTCAGGCGCCCGTAGCAAACGATCCAAATCAGTCAATTCCACGGCGTTCTCAAGAATTGGGCATCGCCCAGACCACTTTATGGCGAACTTTGCGCCAGGATCTTGGTTTACACCCACACAAGATCAAGCTGACTAAAGAATTGAAGCTGATGGACGATTTGAAGCGACGTACGTTCTCGAATTGGGCTCTGCAAGAGGACCAATTTCATCGCAAAATCATCTTCAGTGACGAAGCTCATTTTTGGCTCAATGGGTTCGTCAATAAGCAAAACATGTGTTATTGGTCGGGTGAAAATCCACATGTGCTTCATGAATCACCACTTCATCCACAAAAAATAACTGTTTGGTGCAGTTTTGCGTGCCGGTGGCGTCATTGGGGCATATTTTTTCGTCGATGATAACGATCGTCACGTTACTGTGATTGGCCATCGTTATCGCGCCATGATTACCGATTATTTTTGGGCCGAATTGGAAGATATGGACTTGTGCGGCTTGTGGTTTCAACAGGACGCTGCCACAAGCCACACAGCACACGATACAATCGATTTATTGAAGAGTAAGTTTGATGAGCGTGTTGTCTCAAGAAATGAGCTAGTCGGTTGGCCGCCTACTTGCTATTTTCTTTGGGGCTACGTCAAGTCATTGGTGTATGCCAACAAGCCAACGACGTTGGAAGAGCTCAGAGCCAACATTGAACGCGAAATAGCGGCCATTTCGGCTGAAATGTGTGGCCGAGTCATCGAAAATTGGGTCCAAAGAATCGACCGCTGCAACCGTGCCCACGGTGACCATATGAACGAAGTCGAGTTCCATTCATAAATGTTTTGATTGTACTTCAAGCCGATAATAAAGTTTTGATATATCTCAAATGGTTTGCGTTTTATTTAAAAAAAAAGTTGTCAAGCCCCTTTTGGGAATCCCGATATAATTACGAGGGTTGCCTCTTATGTTTCGGGATTTGGCAACCCTAGTGTTGCAATCCGGCAATTGACAGCTCTGTCGTAAAGTTGGACATTTTTGAGGTTATACGTACTCAGAACGTTTTGACATACGACCGCTATTTGTGTTGTTTACAATAACTTAAAAGATTCATCTCGGCCCAAAAATGGAATTAAATCGTCAACATTTTCGTGCGATTATTTTTTACAACTTTCGGCGTGGATTAATTCAGCAACAGTGCATGGATGAACTTAATTCAATTTTTGGCGATGAAGCTCCATCAAGGACCAGTGTTTATCGATGGTATGGTGAATTCAATCGTGGTCGTAGTTCACTCCAAGATGAATTTCGTGAAGGTCGTCCAAAATCAGTTGTTGTTCCGAAAACCATTGATGCTGTGTGCGATTGTGTGAGATTGAGACAACCTTAGGCGTTAGTGGGACCAGCATACATTCAATATTGCATAAACATTTGACTGTCAAAAAAATTTGTTCGCGTTGGATCCCACACAATTTGTCAATCGCCCAAAAAAAGGCTCGTGTCAATTGGTCGAAAGAAATGCTCAAAAAATACGGTCGCGGTGCTTCGAAACACGTCTATGACATCGTGACAAGTGATGAATCGTGGATTTACGCGTATGAGCCCGAAAGTAAACAGCAGTCGACTGTCTGGGTGTTTCAAGATGAGCCAAATCCAACAAAAGTTGTTCGCGCACGAAGCACATCCAAGCAAATGGTCGCCTGTTTTTTCGGAAAAACTGGACATGTCGCAACCGTACCACTAGAACAACGCAGAACAGTCAATTCTGAGTGGTACACAACCATTTGTTTGCCAGTTGTCTTCCAAGAAATCAGGAAAACCAGCCGCTGAAGACGGATCACTCTTCACCACCACAATGCGAGCTCTCACACATCGGCTGCGACAACTGCATTTTTGAGCACCCAAAACATCGATTTGATGGGTCATCCGCCGTATAGTCCTAACTTGGCACCGAATGACTTCTTTTTATTCCCGTACGTAAAAAACAAACTGAGAGGTCAACGTTTTTCGACACCTGAAGAAGCGGTTGCTGCATTCAGAATGCATGTGTTGGAGATACCTCAATCAGAGTGGCAAAAGTGCTTCGACAATTGGTTCAAACGCATGCAAAAGTGTATAGATCTTCATGGGGAATATTTTGAAAAACAATAAAGTGATTTTCGATGATCAATATTTGTTTTTGTTCTCTAATCCCGAAATATAAAAGGCAACCCTCGTATTATCCATAATCGGTTTAATTACTCTACTCTTCTCAGGTCCGCCTACAAGTCACACCGATGGAATTTTACAGCCCAAATTAAGGTGTAACGATGTCCAGTATTATTGTAAGAATTACGTCTTCAATAAGTTGGTACAAAGTGTGTTATATACTGGTGGGAAATCTCTATCACTCTCATATTTGATGTATACCAGCAGTGGCTACAAAAGTCAAACTCAGCTCTGGGCAAAAATTACAAAATTATATTAAATTATTAAATAAATAAATAAACGATTGTAATACAAATGTTCAAAGTGGGTTCGTCTACTTGTTATGCCATATAGCAATATATGTATATTTAATATTCTTTTATCTCCAACTGTTATCTGTTATTTTCTCACTTTACCAAATAAAAAATACGATTATTTCATGTTCATAGCAACAACAGTTACTAATTAAAAACACCTGAACCATGTTTTGGAAATAAACAAATGAATCGTGCGTGTAGAGCATATTAGATTTGTCTTCATTCAGCTGCGCCGACAGACATGCGGCAATAAAGTATAAGTGGACCCACTTTAGCATCTTTCTTTATTTGGGGATTTTCTCGACAGGTTACACGATACCCAATTAAAGCATCCGTTAAGTAAACCGCCATAACCCGGTGAATAATTGGGGCCACATCGAAAGTACCCCAGTGAATCAATGAGCCCACATTAGAGTGGACTTTTGACATATTTACTATGAACAAATCCATACATCGCACTGCCAGTGCGTTCATCTTATTTCCACTTACGAAAATAGATATTTTGTTAGTAGTGAGTCTTCCGAACAAAGTGCGCTTTGGGGCAGAGTATTTCTGTCCAATTTTAAGTCGACCATCGATCGGCCAATTCTTGTGCCCATTGACACATTGAGGGAGCGCAGTTCTAATTAGCAAAATGATCACCAATGACCACATTGAGATGTCTGAAGATTCCGAGACTCCGACGTTGTTTAGTGCCCACTGTTGCCACAGTGTAATCGATTGCCTTCGATCGGATTGATTTCGTTGTTTTATTATTCTCTAATTAGAAATTCCTTCGCTGCTTCTTGTCCATCTTTATCTTCCCACAATTTATTGCTGCGACATGTCTGCCGTACCTGTCCAATGGGCATATTCATTTTGAATATTATATGAAACTAATTTAGCGTTTAATGCACAGGGTCGGATGGGAGATACATTTTGAGAAGGCGGGATGGGGGCTTACGTTGGGTGTGCATTGGTTGCCTTTTATACTAAATCATTTCTGAAGAACTACCCGAATGTATAGCTACGCACTAGTGGCGGTAGAAAGGGGATTCTTCCTTTCAAACTGTGAGTGTGGTGAACAGAATTCCAAATTTAATTTCGGTAACGATTCGGTTCAACAACGAAGCATAAAACGAGCGTTACTCTTGGTGGCGTTTGGGTAGTGGTTCTTATACTATACGTCCCATTAACGATAAAAAAAGAATCGAAAGAATCCAATCTATTCTTTTTGATTACGATACGCCAACTAGCATAGAAGCGGGAGATCCCAATCGGTTTTTGTTTCTGTATTCCTATTTATTTTTGTTTACTCATGTTGCAAATAGTTTAATTCTTGTTTAGTTCAATAGAAGGTTTCTGATTTTATTTAAGTTTTTTTAAATTCGCTTTTTGCCTTTTATATTTTGCATTGTCGATTTAAATTTAGATACTGATCAGAAGGTAATTTTTTATCTTTGAGTTAGTTCAAGTCCTGAGTGATTACAGAAATTCGACGCGGTGAACAACGTCTTGATCGGTAATCAAGCTACATTTGATTAAAAACAAAAGAAAGAAACATAATAAAATTAAAATAAAAAGTACAAAAAAAGAAAATCGATAGTAACCTAAATATCGTGAGAACGTTATATAAAAGTTTATTTATCCAGTGTTGGTTGCTTCAGTTCAAATTTAAAACACACATTGAGAATGGTATCTAAATCGCAATGTCTGATATGCATATTTGTTTTAGTAATTTTTAACAATTTTCTAACGTTCACCAACGGGTTTTTTGTTGTTACTAATAAAAACCACAACAGCACCAGCATCAAAACAAAAATAAAATATTCCATAATTCCCTTTTCGAGTTGATTAACAAAACTATTAAAGAAATAGTATAAGCACCTGCTGATAACTCAAACTGGATTTGATATCGCGAAATTGATTTAATTTACAAACCAATCCATTCCTACTGCTAGCTACATGTAAGAAGTGTTACATTTCAATTTCTGACACTCCAATCAACGATTTAGGCGTGGCTGCAATGTTCATATCCTGTATTGCTTGCACTCCTTTATGGATAACAATTAAAGAATCCACAAAACTTGGAAGAAAGATCATTAATATTCTTTAAAATAATTTTGTATCTATAATTTGAACTTTCTAATGAGTGAAGTGACTTGGCTGAGTTTCTATTACGTTACATAACTTCGACGTGAACTGAATTCAAAGCGAAATGTTAAACTTGAGGAATTATAATTTATCCAGATTGCTAATACAAAATCGAAACTAATTGTCCCATAGTTAGTAAACTATTTATGAATTAGATATTCTTTATGTAACATTATTTACCAAGATTGGGTGATATGTGTGAGTTGTTACGGAATAGTGCAGCATGTAAGAAAACATTTTCGGATTTTCATTACGACAAACTTTTCTAACTTAGATGTTCTAAATTGTTCTAAAAAAATCCAACTAAAGAGTTTGCTTACTAATGTGTATCTCACTAAAAATGTAAAAAGTTGTCCCATTCCAAGCTCAGAACAAGAAAGGTTTCTTTTGGTACAAGGTTCGCTTAATTCGCTTATCATTCTGACCGTTTTTAGAAAATGTATACCTAAGTAAAATTTGTTTAATTAAAAAAAATCATTGTGGAGCAATTGTAAAATAGTTACTCCATAAAGAGAATTAATTCAGTTTATAAACTTTAAGTTTCCTCTTGAAATTAAACACTAAACGTTCTATTAGGAGTATCACTATACTAATACATTGCCGATTTAATCAACGAAGAAGTATATACTTTTGGGAATTGAAGACCATTATGTAAACTTTTAGCATTGTGTAGGTTTACTTCCGGTTCCGTAGTGCAAACTATTCTCATGTTATTAATCTAAGATTATGTTCCCCTAGTATCGTTGCTGTTTCACATAATTTGCACCTCAGTACTTTCACTTTTAATTCTATTAATCACAGTTTTCGAGCTTATTCTATACGAATTGAAACTTTTCCAGGGATTGTTTGGGTATACTTTTGTAGTACTTTGATTAAGGTCATCGCACCTGTACGCATCCTGAACTTGTGTATCGCGGATAATTTGCTCGAATATCAAATTGAATATTGGCTCATTCGTGAAGCTTTTCTGAGCATTATTATATTTCAGTTTATCTGGGCTTTGTGTAGACGTAGTTACATCCACATCAGTGAGTACGGTAAGGATAGAAATATCTCTGTTCATACTTGAAATCAACGTCGAGAATGTGGCGACTAGCAATAGCATTAAGGAACCTTATTCGAACCCAGACTAAGTAACTATAAAAACTTAGAACTGAAATACTAACGTATCAGACCACATTACACGGTGGTAGTTAAGCAACATATGTATTATTAATTTAAACCACTTGTGATAAGTTACAACATCTAAAGTTACTTCTCGGAGGTTTTGATTTCATACAGGGTGGCGCAAAATTAATCACCCTTTTTGAAGATGTAACATTTTTTTTTAAACGGTGTCGTACGTCAATCATATTTGGGATTTGTGAACTAGACATCATATTTGGCATTTGTGAACTATAAAAAAATTGTAAAGGTGCAAATGCATCACTCGAAATCTTTTTTTTTTTTTTAATAATTTTTATTAAAAAAGTAATTCAGAAATAAAATTGGATGATTAATTTTGCGCCACCCTGTATAAACTGAGATACCGTTGGATTTTATTTTTTTATTTATATATAAATATATTCTGATTTATCCACCATAGTCCCTAAATAAGTTGTAGTATAAAACTTCAAAGGTTTTGCCACCAACTTCCTAACAACCGTAATCGTTTTTCAATATTGTTTAATAAGCACTCGAGCATTATTTTTCGGACATCAATTCAAATTTATACTAGAATTAGTTGTTTATTTTTTAAAATTGTATGCATAAAATTACAACGAAAGTTAAACGCTGCTTCAATGGTAGAGTTGGTAAGGGGGTCGTCTCATCGTTTGACTCTTGCTATTGTGCGCTTCGACACAATTACTAAGTGGTAAGTTGCACCATAATGCCCGGCCGCCGGGTAAAATACCACACCATTAAGCTATGGGCTCGTGGGATAGTTGAAGTTGAGCCCGACTGCTGGATCCGATCGAAAAACAAAATCTCAGGGCGCCAATTTCGTCCTTTAGGTTTACCTTTCTTGAGAGAAGTAAAGCAAAAAAAAAAAGCATTTTTAGTTAGAGACGATAGACATTAGTTTAAAAAGCTATTTTTCCTGCAATACACAACCTCGTACACAAAAATTATAAAAAATATTCAATACATTGCCCAGCTGTGTCATATTTTCGCAAAACCTTTTATTCATTTTAAGATATGATTTTTAACTATTCATTATTTTGTTGAGTGCTATAATTTGTCAATACATATGGTAATACATAATTCAGTAAATGATTAAACAATATTTAAACTTCATGTTCTTATTAATTTACCAACCGTATTGCATGCAGTAATTGGCGCAAGGCTAATACCATTGTAGCGTCCTACGAACGCACAATTCCACCCAAGTAAGGTTCCAAACCTTCAAGGAACTTACTTACCTTATCCATTACACGGGCCCACAGGCACGTGCCCCCAAAGCTCCTAATCAGACCTGTAACAAGGGCATAGGGAGCTGCAACAATGTTAAACCCGACTTTAAAAAAACAAGGAACTTAACGTTCAAAAACTTTCAGTATCGAGTCAACGCATCCATTCATAGTATGCAAAAACAATCCCAGATTACAGGCCATAAATCTTCCATCCGAAACATCTGCACGATGTTTCCAAGGAATTATATTTTCGGTAAATTAAACGGACCAGGGAGACATACTCGGGTAGCTAAAGGCAATTAGCACCTCTAATTCCGTGCAAGATCCCAACAGCTAAAGCACCGCATACAGATCTCCCATTTTAAACATCTGCACGATGTTTACCAGGAATTATCATTTTCGGTAGATAGATAACAACGGATGCATACGCTGGCAGCTAAATGCAAGAAAGCATATCGCCTATCCGCTGCCAAAAATGGTAAACAACCGTAATTACCGCAACAAGATAATTCGGAAGATTTACAAGACCAACGCCAACAAAGGAAATACTCCGGTCCCACGATTCCTGTAAGAATTTCACACCCATTAGAAGGATCTAATGGATTTCGGTTGTGTTTACAAAAGGCCAACAACCACAGGCTGTACGCCCGAACAATCATCTCCGTTCCGCGCGCCAGATGTGCTATGCAAATAGAAGCGGCACACGATCGAGAACCGTCGATCCGAACATCGATCACCACCACCATGGTGATAATGATATAATGATGTATGCAAGGAATGACTTTCTCCTTCAGGAAAATAGGAAATTACCCCTGGGATGAAATAGCATGCTACTAACAGAGATTTCCGGAATTCTGTTAGCAGATCGAATAGAAAAATGTTTCCGTACGGATACGGATACCAGTTTGGAATCTGGATATCTGTGTGGGCAGACAGACAGAGAGATTTTGATCGTCGACCCGAGGAGTGGTACAGAGAGCCTCCTCCCTTCAAGGAGTTAACGTGTGTATCGTCTGTGTGGTTAGCCGCGTTTTAATTACTGTTATTAAATATTGTTCGCTGCGTTTTACTTTGTATTGTGAAATATTGTGAGACACTATTGTCAAACAGATTCCGTTAATTATAACAATTAGTGAAAAAAAAAAATAAATAAAAAAAGGATTTGAAATCGACAAATAACCCTCAGTGTTTGTTTTTGGACAATTGTTTTCACTCCATTGGTGCTCCGGTGTGGATATTACTTCGGACGGTGATTGGCGGAACACTTACAACATACCCGAAACACACCGCCGAAGTTACCCAACATAAATACCGCCAAACCATTGCCCGGAAACATAAATTATTATGGAAAAATTAACAAGCCTCAGACTTGTTAAATAAGGCCAAGAGCGGATTCCGGTTGTAGTGTCGATGATGATGATGATGATTGCATGCAGTAAAAATTCTCTCATGGGTGGCAAAGAGGTATCGACGAACAAAACTGATTTTAACCAAAAATAATTTCTTTTAAAGTTTCGACGCGATTTTCTTTGCGGAATGTTTACTTTGGATAGCTCGTTATATATCGCTCTGTTCGTAAATCCTAACTTCTGTTGAGATCATGAAATTTATGTATATATATATATAAGTGGGGTCTCTAGCAGATACAAACGACCAATAGTGAAGAACAACACCACCAAAAGCACATCCATTAACGCCGTATACCATAGCAATAATATAGCATTTCCACATTACGAATGTACTTGAGTTTAGAAATCCAATTCGAAAACGCGGCAGTGGCCTTATGCGTTGAGCTTTGGTTCTATATTTTAGTGACTCTAACTGTGATAGCGCCGCGCGAATTACTTGCTCTTCACTATCGTCCCAAAACGCTATATATATATATGTATATATATATATATATATATATATATATATATATATATATATATATATATATATATATATACATATATATATATATATATATATCCACTTATTTGTTTATTTATTGTTTTATATCGCTGTGCGCGTGCGTTGCATATGATGACAGTTATTGGTGAACTTCATACTTATTCCTTCACTCTTGGCCCCATTTCCGTCAGATGTTTTGGAAGTCTGTATGAAAACATACACTTATAACAAAATTTGATATAAACACACTTTCCAATACTAGTCTAACTAAACTTATTCTTTCTCCCCACAGAGTGATCAAGAGTACGACAAGGAACAATTGAGAAGTATGCTCCGCTGTTACCTCGGTTATTTATAAATATTGAATACCAGTACTTTTTCTTCTCTAAACAGTCTTACGAAATGCCTTTAAAGCATTCGACCAGGATAACACCGGTTTTATTGATACCAGTGACATCAGTACCATTCTGGAAATGTTGGGACAAAAGCTCGACGAAAAATCAATTAAAAACCTGATTAAAGAGCAAGACAGGTCGAACACCGGCAAACTGAACTTCAGCCAATTCTGCTCATTAGCCGCGCGATTCGTCGAAGTTGAAGAAGATGCCGAAGCTGTAGCCAGAGAACTAAAGGAAGCTTTCAGAGTTTATGACAAGGAAGGTAAAGGTTATTTGACGGTCCAAACTCTTCGAGACATTCTGCACGAATTGGATGATAAACTATCAAACAATGAACTAGATATGATCATTGAAGAAATTGATGCTGATGGCTCAGGAACTGTTGATTTTGACGGTTAGAAAACTTTGTATATATAAATGTGTAAATATAAACTTTCTATCTTTTCAGAATTCATGACTGTAATGCAAGGTAATGCCTATTTCGTGTTTTCGATGTATTCAAATAAAATACTATTCAAAAATAAATATGTTTCATACCGCCACCCATCCTCTCAAAAAGTATTCCTACAAATGTCAGTCAATCTGCTTCAACAGACCTTACAATTTTAAATTTCTAAACTGTCCCAGATGGTCGTAAACCATCAATACTCACACCTCGCATGTCATAATGCGCGAATTACCGTCAAAATTCACGATTCCAATGCGTGCCGTATCAATCAAACCCACCTAATTCCTTTAAGTGTTCAAACTTAGTGTATTGTTCAACTTAAGATTCAATCTTTTTCTAGGATAAACATTTGACAAAATAGTACAAAGGAGAATAAGACGGACGTCCATTAGGTAAAGGTACTCCTTTATCGTAAATTGTTGTCAGAATGAACAATATTACATCGCGTTCTTAGCAATATTAGTGACTTAAACCACCTAAAATAAATCGTATTATCTTAAAGTTTTCAGTAATGAACGTCAATATATATGTTAAATATAAAAATCTTTTATTTACGCATGTAAACTATTGAGTAGAACAGAAATTTGAGAAAAAAAATAAATTTAATAAAATAAAATCTTTATTATTGTTATTCTTATTGCTATTACCATTATTATATAGTGGTAGTATTGTAGTTAAAAAAGTTCTAATTGATACAACATCTGAATATGGGACTGAAGTTCGTATTAATGTTCTCATAATAAGGGGGCTAGCAAAAACAATCAATATTTGAATCTCCTCGAAATCACCTTACGTGGCCAAGAATTTAAGTTGATGTTTGGATACAATCGAGACAAATTTAATTGTTTTGAGGATATTCCCGTAACGCGTCAACGTAATTGTTTCAGACGATCTGCCGACTTTTATGGGTCTATTGATGATCCCAATTTGCGAGGTTGTACGTTTTTTAGTAATCGTATCATAATTGGTTCCCAAAAAAAAAAAAAAACAAAATGAAACAGTATCACAATTAAAATTTCAAATAAATATTAAAAAAAAAAAGAAACTAAAGAAAAAATAAGATAACTAAGTCTAAGGGCGACAAGAAAATAAATAAGAATCAAGTACCTGGCTGACTTTCAAACAGACAACTTGTCTCACAGTTTTGCTCGTGCTATTTATCTTAATCAACCGTTATTTTCACAATAATTATCACAATTTAATTATCATTATCTTGTTTTCTTTGCCTCGTTTTCCGCATACAAAAATTTGAACAAGTGTTATAACCGTTAAGTTATGGCCCCTGGGCCACGTGTATTAAATAAAATCAAGCGCAAACGGTTGCGTTACGACCCCGTTATTGGAGGCCAAACACCTCCCGATAAACTTTCAAAAGTGAACAGTACAGTTCTAGAAAAATCTAAAATGTGTTCAAACACTAACTTTTTTCAACCACTTCAAAGTCTGATGGAAGACTCTCCTGAAATGGATCCGACCAATGACGAACAGTGCGCAGAACTTCCTAAAGAAACCGTTCCGCCAATTGTGGTATTAAAAACAACTAGTGCTCAAGTGCGTGATATTTTGAGCAACATTAAGATAGACAAATACTTAATCAAAAACATTTCGCTTGGGCAAAAAATATGTGCCTCAACAATGGACATTTATAATAAAATCAGAACCGAACTCTTACGGTTAAAATGTGAGTTTTTCACCCACTCACGTAAGGAAAATCGTCCATTAAAGGTAGTGTTATCCGGGCTAGACTTAATAAGCAACGATATAGTAAAAAATGAGTTAATTGCACTCGGGATTAAGTGCCTAGATGTTAAAACCATCACATTAAATCCGTCAACAAAAGCCCTGTACAAACACTACTTGTACATCGTCTACATTCAACGCGGTACAGTTAAATTAAACGAACTAAAACGGAACTACTCCACCTTGTTCAAAACCATCGTTCGCTGGGACTTTAAAAAACATAATCCAGGTAAGGTCACACAATGTCACAATTGCCAGCTTTATGGTCACGGCTCGATGCATTGTCATATAAATAGCTTCTGTGCAATATGTTCGGGAAACCATAAAACATCCGACTGCAAAACAAATGAGGTCATCAAGTGTGCAAATTGTAGTGGGCCACATAAATCCACCGATCCAGAATGCATAAGCCGAAAGCAGTACATAGACATTCGCCGCAAATTATCCCCACGCGGACGTGGTACAGGAAATACAACCTTCCTACAGCCTCCGAGTGACAAACAGCAGACAGTGCCCGACCGATTATCCATTGATAATTTTCCTCCACTACCCCGATCTGTGCGTCAACCTTCACTTCCTTCATCCACCTGGGCTTCTGGCCTCCATCAAACCCAGCAACCTTCCAATAGTGATACGACACACACGAAGAAAAATCCGTCAGAAACATTAACTAATGATAACCTGTTCTCATTTAGCGAGATAAACTCTCTTCTTAATGAAGTTGTAACCAAGCTTAGTGCTTGTCAAACCAAAGCTGACCAATTTAACGTCATTACTTCATTAGCTATTAAGTACATATACTCGGAAAAAACATGTTAAGAAATTCTCTTAACATCATAACTTGGAATGCGAGAAGCATCAAAAACAAAAAGCATGAATTTTTTAGTTTCTTGATAAATTTTAATATTGACATTGCACTTGTTTCAGAAACCTGGCTCAAACAAGACATTTCTTTCTCACATCAAAATTACATATGTTATCGCCTAGACAGGGTACATGCTAGTGGTGGAGGTGTCGCCATTGTTGTGAAAAAATGTATAGAACATTCCTTGCGTCCTTCATTGCGCCTTAAGTTAATTGAGGAAATTAGTATAGAGGTAACATTAAGTGACAATTCCAAGGTGAGTCTTTTTTCGGTCTATTTCCCTGGAGGAAATAGAAACCTAGAGAAATCTACTTACTTTAAGCGGGATCTGCAAAAATTGCATAGAGTCAACACTCGAAACAAGGTAATTATTGGTGGTGATCTAAACTGCAGACATCAGTCGTGGAATTGTCTTAGGGCAAACAGCTGGGGTAACATTTTACTAGATGTTGCTGAATCCAGCCCAAGTTTTTCCATACTTTATCCACTTCTTCCCACCTATATCCCAGCGAGTGCTAACAAGAACCCCTCAACTCTTGATCTATATATCACTAATATTCCAAATTACTGCACAGTACCATTAACTCTAAATGCGTTAAGTTCAGACCACCTTCCGATCAGCCTCACAGTGAATCATACAGTAGTTGTAAATCGTACCAGTTTATACCACAACTATTCCGCCGCCAACTGGAATTGTTATAAATCATATATAAACACGAACTTGGTTCTAGGTGATACCAGCCTAAATTCTATAACCTGCAGCGAGCACATTGATATCCTATGCAACAATTTTGTTTCTATTATCAATAAAGCGGCCGATCTTGCGATACCTAAATGTTCCACTGCTCCAGTTGATAAGGCACCGCTTCCTGAAAATATCTTACATCTGATTAGGCTACGAAACTCTGAAAGAAGAAAATGGCTGCGTTATAGAATCGATTGTTTTCTAGTTAATGTTAAAGTCTTAAATAATATCATTAAAAACGAAATCTCAACATATAGGAACAAGTGTTGGAATAAACACCTTTCCTCTCTTGACAAAGCAAGCAAACCGTTCTGGAAAATATCAAAAATTATGAAAAAGAGAGGGTGCAGTATTCCTCCGTTTAAAGTTCACGACAAGTTGTTTATTTCTTCAGTGGAGAAATCAAACCTACTTGCTAACACGTTTAGTAAGAACCACTCCATATCTATGCATCTAAGCGACGCGTATACTGAAGCTGAAGTTGCTAACACTATCCATGTACTTTCTCAAACACCAGCTGAAAGTACTTACGCAACTAATATCAGCAAAGTTAAAGAATTGATAAAAAAATCGAAATCAAAAAAGGCCGCGGGTCTCGATAATATTAACAACAAATTAATCAAAGCACTTCCACCTGCTGCAAGTAACTATTTAACATTCATTTTCAACGCTTGTCTTAAGAATTGTTATTTTCCGGACTGTTGGAAAACAGCAAAAGTAATACCTATCCCGAAACCCGGCAAACGGAAGAACAGCCCCGAAAGCTACAGACCTATTAGTCTACTTAGCTGTCTAAGTAAGCTCTTAGAAAAAATCATTAAGGAAAGGATTGATCGTTTTGTGGAAGACAATAACATCTTACCAAACTTTCAGTTCGGTTTCCGTAGTGGTCACAGCACAATCCACCAAGTCTTGCGCATTAAAAACCACATAGCTGGTAAATTCATCGACAAGGAGTCAACGGGACTAGTTCTTCTAGACATCGAAAAAGCTTTTGATACGGTATGGCACGATGCCTTGATTTATAAGCTACTAAAACTTAAGCTGCCAATACCGCTTATCAAAATTATCCAGAGCTTTCTTCGTTCGAGAAAATATGTTGTGAGTTTAGGAACCGACATATCCTCTACTCACCAAATCCACCATGGTGTACCCCAGGGCTCGGTCCTTGGTCCCATATTATTTACATTGTTTGTCGCAGATTTACCATGTCTAGGTGAAAACATTCAGGTAGCTATGTTTGCCGATGATACGGCCATTTTCTCTTCGGGTGCCTTATTCACTAATGTCTACAACTCTTTGCAAGCAGCTCTTGACAAGCTAGCAGTATATTACAGGAAATGGAAAATAAAAATAAATGGTAATAAAACACAAGCTGTCTGGTTTTCGAGATGTAGGAAACACTGTTACCTACCAAATGGCACTAAACTCAGTATGTGCGCAGTTGATATTGATTGGTCCGAAGAGTGTAGATATCTAGGTATTATTCTAGATAAAAAACTCATCTTTCAAAAACACATCACTACCACAATTGACAAAATAAACAAAGTCGTAAGAGTTATGTATCCATTAGTGTGTAGAAAATCAAAGCTTAGCATCGAAAATAAAATTATAATATTTAAAACCATTTTTCAAGCTATACTCCTGTACGGGGCGCCTGTATGGTGTAATTGTGCTCGCACACACAAAATAAAATTGCAAAGGTGTCAAAATAAAATATTGAAAATGTTGCTGAATTTGCCATGGCATTATTCGACACATGAACTACATGAAAACGCCAACGTTAAACCGGTAGAGTTCCTTATTGACAAAATCAATCGAAACTTCTTCGTCAATTGTTCTTTTTCTGACAATGTTCTCGTTTCCCGTCTTGCGTTATCCTAAGTCACTACATATGTACTCTGTCTATGAAAATTATATCGAGGTCATTACTATATAAAATAACCGGAAGCTCGTGCAATATTAGTCTTAAGATTCAAATAAGGGTTTTTTATTGTAGTTTTCCCTTAATTTAATATTTGTTATTCATTAAAATTGTGCTATTGTCGTTATATAGATTTAAGATTATAGTTGTAAAGGAATTGCTATCCTAAATCTCTTAAGTACTAGTTGTAAAATATACCATAAATGTAATTATCTACTAAATAAAAATTGAATTGAATTGAAATAAATAAGAAGATAAAAAAGAGGACGTGTAAAATAAAATGAAGAAGTAGAAGCATAACGAATAAAGCATCAAACTTAAAATCCCAAAATTTAAAAAAAAAATGTATAAATTTAATAATAAACAATTTAAGTATAATAATCATCGGCGATTTTTTTGAAATTTATCTTAATGATCTACTAACAAACATTTATACGAGGATGGCTTGAAAAGATTCCGACCTAACAATGAAACAAGACATTTTTCCTTAAAATTTATTTATATTCTTATCTACATAGTCTCCTTGTAACTCTACACACATCTCCCAGCGATGCTCCAAATTCTCTAACCCGTCCAAATAGTACCCTGGCGTTTTTCTCTATAAAATAACTGTTCACGAAGGTGATTGACTCCTCATTTGACGAAAATCTCTGTCCTCCGAGCGCAATTTTTAGATTAGGGAACAAAAAGAAGTCGATTGGGGTTTGATCTGGTGAATAAGGCGGTTGGTCAAGCAGTTCAAACCGTAATTCGTGGAATTTCGCCATGGCAATCGCTGAGGCGTGAGACGGCGCGTTGCCTTGGTGAAACGGGATTTTTTTTTTCTGCAAATGTGGCAATTTTTCCGGAATTTCTACCTTCAGTTGGTCAAGTAATGATGCGTAGTATGCTCCTGTAATGGTTTTTCCTTTTTGAAGATAATCGATTAAGATAACTCCATGCCTATCCCAAAAAACACTCGCCATCACTTTCCTAGCCGAAAAAACAATTTTGCTTTTTTAGAGCCGATTCCCCCTTTGCAGTCCTTTGTTTTGACTGTATGCTTGTTTCAGGCGTATAATGGTGTATCCAAGTTTCATCGACAGTAATTAATCGGCGCCAAAACTAGGATTTATTCCGCCTAAACTGCGCCAACAGAGCGTTAGAAATGTTCATTCGAACACGTTTTTAGTCTAACGTAAGCAAACGCGGCACCCAACACGCGGACAGCTTTCTCATGCCTAAATCTTGATTTAATATGTGACAAATACGTTATTTGGACATTGTCATAGCCTCTGCTATTTCTCTCACTTTAATTCGGCGGTCGTCTAGTATCATTTGGTGAACTTCATCGATGTTATCATCAGTTGTTGCAGTTTTTCGACGTCCCGAACATTCATCATTTCCCAAGCTCTCACGCCGACGTTTAAATTCAGCTGCCCAAAATTTCACGGTGGTAAATGATGGAGCAGAATCCCCATACACAGAGTACAACTCATTTTTGATTTGCGTAGGCGTATTGCCTTTCAAAAACAAAAATTTAATGACAGCTCGACACTCAATTTTGTCCATTTTTACAAAAACACTCACATCGACTCACTCAAAGGACTGTTAAATAAAAACTACGCGTCCAAAATGGTTGAAATTTTGGCGAGTAACTGCCAAAAGATACACAACTACATTCAGTATCTTTTATTGACGAGTGCTGCTATCTTCACCTTGAGGTCGGACATTTTTCAGCACACCCTTGTAGCTTGAATGTGTTATTTGAAATGCAACAATCGGATTTTTATTCCACACATAGGTAAAGAACATCAAACCCAAGCCAAATATCTGCACTTTTAGTTACTCATACTGTTAAATATACTGTCGATGAACTAATTCAGGTTTTAATCGAAACGACCACATATTTGAAATTGGGAAAAGTGCAGCCAAATGTATAGGGTTCCTTAAGAGATGCAATAAATAATTCCTCCCATCCAACCTAACCACTATTTACAAGGTTCATTCCAAAATGGAGTTCAACTCCCACATTTGGTCAGGCTCCTCCAAAACTGCGCTACACGTGCTCGATAGGATGCAGAAACGAGCAGTGAAATTTATTGGGTACCCACCCACAAGTCGTTCAATTCCGTTGTTAGAACAGGGACGCAACTTATCATATATGCCTCTTTTCTATAGGTATTATTA
This sequence comes from Microdon myrmicae, assembly GCA_963931805.1. Classification (NCBI taxonomy): domain Eukaryota; kingdom Metazoa; phylum Arthropoda; class Insecta; order Diptera; family Syrphidae; genus Microdon; species Microdon myrmicae. The sequence continues at coordinate 267,225,505 of OZ007496.1, forward strand.
CCGCGGTCGCTGCTCAAATGAAGTACCCGTCAATCTGAGAATGCGCATCAGTTCACTGTACTGACTACAAAGTCGAGCCAATTAAATACTAAAATTTCTCCGGTGTGGTAAAAATTATTTTCATACAAGACTATAACCAAGTCGCGTATGATTCTTTATTTCGATTTTAAAACTAGTTTATAAATTTAAGTTATCATCATCATCATCATCATTGGCACTACAACCGGACACCGGTCTTGGCCTTATTTAGCAAGCCCTGAGGCTTGTTAAATTTTCCATAATGATTTGTTTTTTCCGGGCAAGGTCATTAAGTCTTGTGCCAGAGGCTCTCCGACGGGGAATCGAACCCCGGTCTCCCGCGTGACAGGCGGGTATACTAACCACTATACTATCGAGGAGCCAATTTAAATTTAAGTTATACTTCACTGTAACACTAGAGGAGTTCTCAGACACAATACCTCTCTGGAGGAGTCCTCGTACACCACACCAGCGATGCAGATTGTATTCTATATATTTTACTCGTTATGATGGTCATGTATCTCATCTGTGTCATAGTCATTCATGCATATATAGCGTTTGGGATGATAGTGAAGAACGTGTGATTCGAACTGACGCGCAACCCATCAGGCCACCGACGTGTGTACGAATTCGATTTCTACACTCAAGTACATTCGTACTATGGTATACGGCTCTGATCCATTTTCTTATTCGATTTTTCGTTCGGTGTTCTTCACTATTTGTGTGTATCTGTTAGAAACGCCACAGATATGTTAAGGTATAATGAAAAGGAATCCTTTATTTATGGGTATGCTAAGAGGTTCTTTATTTATAGGTATGCTAAGAGGTTCTTTGTTTGTGGGTATGCGAAGGGATTCTTTATTTCTAGATACGCTAAGAGTTTCTCTATTCATGCATATCCTAAGGGATTACGATGATAGTGCATAGAGTTAAATAGCGCGACCCCTAGCCAAACCGGTTCCCCTAGTCTTCACAAGCCATGCACAAGATCACCTAGCTCGCAACTAGTTTTATATATATATGTATATATTAGGAGTAAACATATTTATTTAATTTATTTAATGAAAAAATTTGGAATGCATTGTGAAAGAACGGTACATTTCGTTTTATTCAAAGTACTGTCCATTATTAACCACTACTTATTCCCATCTTTCTGGCAGCATCAGGATACCACGTTGGAAGAACTCTTCATCTTTTGAGGATATCCACGAATCGACCCATTTTTTGGTATCTTCATATGTTGTAAAGTGCTGCTCGGACAGACCACGTGCCATGGATCGAAATAAGTGATTATCCGAAGGGGTGAGGTCTGGTGAATACGGCGGGTGGGGTAGGACTTCCCAATGAGGAGAAGAATAATTTTATAATGACTGGAGTGGTAATGGGCGCATTTTTCCTTGAGTGCTCGGCCCAACCTCATTAATTGTGTCCGGTAGAGAACTGCAGTGATGATTTCAGCAATTTATAATACACGGCACCAATCTGATCCCAACAAATACACAGCATGCATTTTTTCCCATGAATATTCGGTTTTGCTGTCGATGTTGAATCATTGCCAGGGTTATCGTAGTGGATCCATTTCTCATCCCAAGTGACTATACGATGGAAAAAACTGTTTTTTTCTTTGCCGGGTAGGCAGCATTTCACTTATGCAAAATCGGCGTTCATCGTCTCTCGGCTTCAGTTCATATGGAACGCAATTTCCTTGTTTTTGGATCATCAACGGTTTTAAACGATGTGAGATTGCTTGTTGAGTTACATCTAATGTACGTGCAAGTTCTTTTTGCGTTTGGAATGGATCTTCCTCCTATATTGTTTCCAATTCCTTGTCTTCGTACACTTCCGGTCTCCCACTTCGTTCTTTGTTTTCTACGTCAAACTTTTTGAAACTTTTGAAACCACTCACCAGAACTTCTCTCACTCAAAACAGCCTCTGCAAAATCGATGTGCCTCAGCGGCAGATTTATTCAAATTAAAAAAGTAAATCAAAAGTTCCCACAAATGACGATTATTTGGCACAAAACTAGACATTTCTGCACGGAAAAAATTATGTAAAGCTGATACAAAGTCACTAATATTTTGAGGTTATGTTGTTATCACCTGTTGAAACTCGCAATATTACATTTGACATCTGACAATGTCTATATAATTTTCTGGTGGGGCCATCTTTTGTTGAACGGCGGAAACTTATTTGTACACCTAAGGACATATGTGTATACGAGAGTTGCCTCTTATGTTTCAGGATTTGGCAACCCTAGTGTTGCAATCCGGCAATTGACAGCTCTGTCGTAAAGTTGGACATTTTTGAGGTTATACGCACTCAGAACGTTTTGACATACGAGCGCTATTTGTGTTGTTTATAGTAACTTAAAAGATTCATCTCCGCCCAAAAATGGAATTAAATCGTCAACATTTTCGTGCGATTATTTTTTACAACTTTCGTCGTGGATTAACTCAGCAACAGTGCATGGATGAACTTAAATCAATTTTTGGCGATGGAGCTCCATCAAGGACCGGTGTTTATCGATGGTATGGTGAATTCAATCGTGGTCGTAGTTCACTCCAAGATGAATTTCGTGAACGTCGTCCAAAATCAGTTGTTGTTCCGAAAACCATTGATGCTGTGCGCGAACTGATATTGGAAGATCGTCATGTCACCTATCGTGAGATTGAGACAACCTTAGGCGTTAGTGGGACCAGCATACATTCAATATTGCATAAACATTTGACTGTCAAAAAAATTTGTTCGCGTTGGATCCCACACAATTTGTCAATCGCCCAAAAAAAGGCTCGTGTCAATTGGTCGAAAAAAATGCTCAAAAAATACGGTCGCGGTGCTTCGAAACACGTCTATGACATCGTGACAAGTGATGAATCGTGGATTTACGCGTATGAGCCCGAAAGTAAACAGCAGTCGACTGTCTGGGTGTTTCAAGATGAGCCAAATCCAACAAAAGTTGTTCAATCAGAGTGGCAAAAGTCTTTCGACAATTGGTTTAAACGCATGCAAAAGTGTATAGATCTTCATGGGGAATATTTTGAAAAACAATAAAGTGATTTTCGATTATCAATATTTGTGTTTGTTCTCTAATCCCAAAATATAAAAGGCAACCCTCGTATATATTATAATGAAATACTAATGAATTTATATTCCCTAATGACTAAATGTATATATATATAATATATATGTATATATAGATATTTATACATATATATATATATATATATATATATATATATATATATATTATACTGAAATTTGGGTTATTATTATTAATAAAACATTTATCAACATGAAAATATTACTAATTTCTTTTACTATTATTAAAAGTAAATAATGAAATAAATAAATTAAATAGAAAATAAACAAATTAATAAACTTATAAATATAAACACATATATAAAAACATGATAGTTTACGAACACTGTGATATTATAGAAACAAACAACCAACAAATTCATACAGAATAGTTAGAACTAAAATTAAAGGAAACAAATTTATATAAAACGCAAAAATATGCAATAACAGGAAAATCACATGCTACTTTATTATTATAAGAAAAAACACATGTGTGCAAAAGTATAGTCCTAACTCAATAAAACAAAGGTAAAATAAATTAAAGGGAGAAATGTAAACTCAATTTTGTAAGCCGTCACAAACACGAACCTCGCGCTCCACCACTTACATATCATACCTATTCCCAAGCCGTATTATTCCTCTTCTAAGAATAATACTCAGGGGGCGGGGGGGTGGGAGGAAGGAGTTGTTACACACAAAACCTTCCACGCCCTATTACTTGTCTCTTTGGAGCCAGCCTACATTGTTAATCCTGTTACACGCAGAACCATCCACTTAATGGGTGCTCTACAAGCATGGAATCCAATTTCCAATAAATTGAACTAAACGTTAATTTTTCGCGCACTGAATTCAATTCATAAAACCCAATACTCGATAAACGAACGAATTCCCTAGATCAAAATGTGCGGACCAGATGTAAACAAATATTGTTGGGAATCATAAAATGCGCGTCTGAATTTTTATGTTGGTATAAAAATTTTTTTAACAAATCAACATCATTTTCCAAAACCATTTTGAAAACTTACAAATTGCGCCATAAAACAAACCAACTGTTAACTTTATCGCCCACCAACTTCTAGGATTATAAATGCATATCCGCAAGATCCTTTGGGTTCCTTTTTTGTTTTCCCTCACGTGATCCCAATTCGGAAAAAATAAAGAAAAATGAATCGCGGGTGGCAAAGGGATAATTGAAGTAAGGAATATATCCTTGAATCTTCACAAACGACGGAAAGAGTACTCTTTTGATCAAACGATCAGAAAAAAAGGGATTGGACTGAAACGTTGTGCTGAAGTATCCTGTATTTTTTGAATTATGATATAAAGTACTTGTAAACATCGCGAGAGACTATACAAAAAACAAAGTAATAGAAATAAAGATATATATATTGTTGAAACAGTAAAGGAAACGTGTTTGTATTAGCCAGTTGTATGCTGTGGAGTTTCGAATAAATTGTTATACGAGAAGCAAAAATGCAGTTTGTGGCATTCGATGTGGGAATAAATAATACACCATAAGGAACCAAGGAAACACTCCATCGCATTGAATTCTGTTAATACATGTGCAGACAACCATTAAGAGCAACTGCAATAAACAGGAGAGAGTCGGCGTGTCCACAACCATATTTTGCTACGCAATGAACTTAACAATTGGCGTCTCAAAAGTCGAAGTTTCACTATATTTAGTGAAAACAATAGAGCGATTCCCCTCTTAGAAATCCAAACAGGAGTATGTTTGTGCACAAGGATGGAATTACGAACATCCGCTCTAACAACGCTCTAAATAATACATATTATTCAATTCCTTGGAATCATCCCTAAATGGGCAAAGACAAGAGCAATCTAGCCAATATTCTTTTGATCAGTTTAGTTCCAAACATCAGTAAGGTATTCGAGAAAATGATAAATAAAGCATTGATAAACTGGTGTGACGAAAATTATATCATTTCGAACAACCAGTTTGATTTTAGATCGCAACACGACACAATTCATGCTGCGACAAAACTTGTTTCCGACATACAGTCGAACATGGCAAAGCGAAAATGCACAGCGGCCTGTTTGGTTAGTATACCCGAATATTTATTGTACATTATCTACGAAATGATAACGGGTAAACAATTAGTGGTGAAATGTAGAGATATAATTCCTAATAAGAGCTTTCACATCACAAACGGTTTACAGCAGGGAGCAGTGAGTTCTCCCATTCTATTGAACATTTACACTACCGACCTAATGGGTTCTCTCAACGATGCAATTGCATACGCCGACGACATTGCGTGTATAGATCTGGAGAAAATATTAATGTCATCAACAGGCTTCTGCAAGATGACTTCAGTAGAATCAAACGTTTTCGCAACGATCGAAAATCAAAGATCAATTTGCAGAAAACAGAGACTATCGTTTTCAGAACGCTCATGTTCAGGGCATCGAGGGATACAAAACGAAATTTGAAAAAATGTCCATTATACGAAGTAATAATTTTCCCCTACACGTAAAAACTGGAATTGGTGTCTGGCTAGATCAGTATCTTTAGATTGATAAGCATACAGCAGCTGCCCTTTCTGTGGCTAAAAACGCATATGCCATGACAAGAAGTCTATTTCGTAGTAGACTTCTAGACTCCAAAGTCAAAATAATCTCATACTTAGCATTCATCCGACCAGTATTGGTATATGGCTAACCACTATGGTATAACATATCCCCATTCTACATGGAGGAGTTTCGGGTGTTCGAGAGGCAGTGCCTGCGTTCTTGTCTTGGATTGTTCAGAACCCCTGAGTCGTAACTTAGGAAATTCTACCCCAATAAAATCCTGTATGATAAATAAATAAAAAGAACTAAACACGAGAGGTATTTCATTATCAAGATTATCTGTGATCACACTGCAAGGGCAATGTGTAGTGAAAATAAACCTATTTCGGGAGCATTCTATATGTAACTCGAGATGAAGAATGGGTTTATTCCCCCCGAAAGTGTTCTCCTTCTTGGATAGAAAAGGATTTATCCAAGACAAACATGGAGTACCCATTATTTACCATGGTTGCCGTGGTGACAGGGATAAACGAATTCTCCATGATAACAATATATCCAATGTTCTAGCTCATCTACGTTTTGGTATGGTGATCAGTGAAAGAGATAATTCAATAAAAAGATCTATCTCATCCCAGCTGGTGGTGGATTAGTGTCAAAAGACTATAAGTCCCCAAACATAGTATGCGCGCCACGGGCAGCGCTTTCCTTCCTCATTACCCATTGCCAATTATTTTTAATTTTTATTTTATTTGTTTAATTTTTAAATTTTTACCAGCCAACTTAAAAAAAAAAAAAATAAATTAAGAAAAATGTATATATTGCAAAAAGAGTACAAACTTAAAAGAGGAATACCTCTTACATATAGACTATTATCATACGTTGTTGAAAACAAAAGTAATTGTACACCGGAAGGCATAAGAAAAATAAATAGATATAGTGTAATTTAGAGTGTTTGCGAAGAGCCAGTAAGTTAAGGAAAGAATGATACATATAAAATAGAATTTAACAGTCTTATGTAAAATCCGTAATTGTATTGGAAAAAAATGTGGATATAAAACTAAAACTAAAAAAAAAACTGTTGGCGTTGTTTCTTAATTTCTCTTTGATCTAAGTGATGAAGATATCCCCCTATTGTATCGCCCACACTCTTCATCTGTATGTGCGACTTTCCACCCATAATCTATCCGCTTATCTATGATCGATCGATGCGTCCTGAATGAGGCCAATCATATCAAGGCAAAACCAGTTGTCACGGGAAAGGAATGAGTGCAATGTATATTTAACGTCTAAAAATCTTCTGGGATCCAAAAGTAAGATAAAAAATATTACGAGTACACTATCTCATAGGTGGTAGCGCGTATGCAGAATATTAATACTAGTAGTAGAAGTTGTGCAGAATATTAATAGTTGTGTCGACTTATTCATTTCAAGCGTAATAGTCAAGTGCAATCAAGACGAAGGCGAATCTACATGCCAACTTTCACGTTGCCTGATAACAAATTTTCTCTGCTTCTACTTGAACTTCGCCTTCCATGAACCTAATTCAGTCTCGCACTCGAACCGCTATCCTCAAAGGTCAAAGTTGGTGAATCATTCAATGGACTTATGCCTTTATTTCTAGGCATTTAAATCACCTAGTATTCGATGACTTCAATCTACGAGATTAATGCTGGTGTTTCTGAGTGCTCCGTTCTGGAGCCCATTCGATTTCTTATTGTTCCCTATGTTCCCATAATTTCTTATTTAAACAACAGAAGTAGGTGGTCCCAAATTTTCTTTTCTTAACCCACCTTAAAGACTTTTCTTTGCGTTCATTTTATGAGCAGTTCTTTCGATTTCTCACATAAAATTGCCCTTAAAACAAACTATTCGCAATTGTTTCATCCCATTTTGTACAAATTAAATTCATTTGCCACATTTGGCTGGAAGCATTAGAAAGAATATTGTACGGGTTGCATCCTTGATAGAACAGAGCGATTAAACCCAAGGGAGTCCCAGGCATCGCGCAGATGTACAGGCGGAACGTATCCGCAGATGTACAGACGGAAGGCTGCTCTGTATATATTACCAAATTGTTTAAGAGAACTTGAAAATTGTTTTCCTCCATTCCAAAATATTAACTCGGTTACACTCCATAGGCGTTCATGACAAATATGCGTCGAGACCTCTTTTCTAAACTTCTGTCCCTTTTTCTGCCTGTACCAACTGTTAAAAATTAACAAATCATTTCAATAATCGCTTTTCTGTGCGCGTATTATAAAAAATTTCAAGGTTGTCACATGTCCTGGATTTGATTACCTTCAAATTAATTATTGCTTTATTATTATTACAATTTTTATTATTTAGTACTCTGAATATAAATATGGCAATCAATTCAAATATAACCTCATCTACTGAGACTTATCCTATACCAAGGACCTTAATATAGAAAATTTCACAATGCACCCAACCCCCAAGAACCGCAACTCAACCCATGAGTGACACAGTGACCGAATTCGGACGTGTTTGCAATTCGCTTATTGAGTGAAATTAAAAAGTTGTTTTTGTGAGCCCGGGAGCGTTTAAAACACATTTATAATTAAATGCCATCGATAAAACAGCCAAAGCAAAATGAAGATGTATTATTTGATTTAGTCGACCAAAATAAATTAAAAAAAAAAAAAAATAATAAAAAGACAAGACAGTCAAAACAAAGAAACTGAAAATCAAACAAACAAAACATATAATAAATGTGAAAACAGTCCAGTGCAGAGCGAAAAAAAAAAAATCAAAATCCAAAACTGATCTCCAGTGTCATACTTACTTCAGTTCATTTATACTCGTTGCGTACACGTGTGTGTTTGTGTCTCCCTCAAAGAGGAAACAGAAGTGTGTGCTGTCGGGTCTACCGCCGTGTACATACCGAACGATCAACAAAAAAAAAAAAACGGTGTGTGTGGTAATGTGTATACGTGTGAAAGCAAATGTCCCTGCATGTTGCTTCACAAATAAAATATTAGATCTAACGGTAGCAACTAATAATAATGGAAAAAAGAAAAGCTGTGCTAAAAGTGATTTCAAAGAGGAGGCCCAAAGCCCAGCCAAACCTCCTTGCCAAACGGCATAAGGCCAACTCTAGGGTAAAAACTTTCATAGAAGGAATGACCACTCCTGATAAGCCCTGACTCAACCCAGCCAAAACGCAACTCATAGTGTTTAAAGGCAGAAATGCGAATTGTACTAACAACACCATACGCTGCCATAACAAAATCAGAATCAAGTTAAATAACAATATAATTAAACCCTCCAAAACCTTGAAGTACCTGAGAATAACCTTCACCAACAATCTGTCCTTCTCCGTCCACACTAAAAACTCGATTTGCAAAGCCGCAATTCAACTTAATCTCTGGAGAAAAGTGATGTACAAGCCGAATGGTCTCTCTCCCAAAGTTAAATCACTTATCTACAAACAGATAATCAGGCCCACTCTCACATATGCATGCCCGATATGGTACCATATCACACCCGCCCAAATGGAGAAGCTACGCATTTTCGAAAGGAAATGCTTCAGACTAATCACTGGCCTCAACCGACATCCCAACTCCCACAAATATTACAACAGAAGTTTGTTCTACTATGCCGCTAATATTGAACGTATAGATCGACGCTTCCTCGAGCTGTCCATCAAATTTATCGAAAATCTTCCCAATAATCCCAACCCGATAATAAACGCGCTCACATCGACTCCGTCAGATAACCGAACTGCCTTCTCGAACTGTCTCCACATCAGAACGTTCTCCACCTCTGGCAGGTTGGTTAATAACTATAATGAGATTGTATACCACAATACAGAGCTTTCACCTCACCTATTTAAATATAGTAATATTCAACCCTTCTCCAATATTTTGCGTTTCAACGAGGAAACGGAAAGTAGTTCCCCAACCCACATCCCTGACTGACAATATCCCCACTAACCCATAACCTACCTATTGATCACTATGCTTCCTCCTTCCACACTACACTAACTTATTTCAATAATAATTAGGTAACTAGACTAAGTTAAGATAAGTTAAGTTAAGTTAAGCAAATTAGCATAGGTTAAATAAATAACTATATCCTGGTTTTCTGACCTTTTCCAGGAAGCTCTACCCACTACAGTCTTAATCCATAATCAATATATAACTTTTATCATATTGTTTGAAAAATGTACTAGTAAGTATATGTAAACAATTATAGCTAAAATATCATAAGTTATCTGTATTGCTTATTGTAAAAATTATTGGTTTTTTAGGTGATAGTTTAGATGACTATCATAAAATTAAATCTGCTCTAAGGGAAGCAAGTAGTGAGTACTTCACGTACACACCTAAATCGGAGAAAACTATCTCCATGTTACTTAAAGGAGTTGATCCTTCTTTTTTTTTTTTTCAACATTCCCAGACGAACTCTCGAACAGCAAGGACGCAAATTTTAACCGTATTGTGCAGTGAAAGAATTGTGAACACAAAACCGCGTGTGAATATTTTATTACGGTACTGTGCGTGTTGTAAGTGTATTGCTTTTGTTAGTGTACTTTAAATTAACCGGTTCCAAAGTAAAGCAAAATTAAAAGAGAAATAAATAAAAAATGGCCTTAGGGCCAAAGCAGCACACCGGCAACAGATTCGGTATGTTGCAGGAAACAGCCTTGGGTGACGTCCCCGTCAATAAAAAAAAAACGGCAGGCATTTAGTCCTATTGAATCGAACTTCCCGGAATTACCAACAAAGACAAGTGAAAAAAAACCCGAAATTTATACAAATTGTTCCTAATGACGCGACAAAACCTCTGACCGGAGTGAACGTATTCGTGTTAAAAAGAGCTATAGACTCAATTAGTACACAATATGAAAAAGTGTCCATGCTAAGAGACGGTTCAATTCTCTTACTAGTTAAAGATGAACAAACAGCTCTACGTTTTGTAAATACCAAACGGTTCGATCAACTATGTCCGGTAACAATAAAGTTGCATCCGAAATTAAACCTCTCGAAAGGTATTGTTTACGCACCATACCTAATTAATGTTCCGGAAGAAGACATCGTCCAAGAAATGAAACCTCAAGGAGTGGTAAGTGTCCATAAGGGCCTGCGGACTAATGTTGTTTTCATTTGACCGCTTCAATCCACCGAGTAACATAGAAATCGGATGGATGGTCTTGGAGTATATCCTAAGACCAATGCGCTGCCGCCAATGCCAACTACTCGGACATACAGCCAAATGGTGCAAACGAAACCCAGCGTGCAACAACTGCAACCTTCCTCCACACCCCGACTTAGAATGCGCCCGAACCCACTGTGCCAACTGTCAAGGCCCTCACCCTGCTTCATCACCATCATGCCCCCAATATATAGAAAACCAGTCCATTCTTGAAATACAGACAAGAAATAAAATTTCCCTATCCGAAGCGAAACGGATATATAGGGAACGAAATCCCACGCCATCAAACAAACCAAAGGAATCCTATGCCGCACTGCTCAAAACAACAGCCACACATATAACACCACCAATAAAAGAAACTACAAAACAAAACCCAACAAAAACTACACTCCAACCAACATCGACAAACACTTCATTTATTTCAAACTGCGCTTCTACATCTGCAGAATACCGTAAAGCCATACAAAACCAATCACCTCTAATCATAAAACCCACAACAACTAACCGTAACAACGAACCTATACCTATTAAAAAAAACACTAACATAAATATAAATGAACCCACCATTCAATAATTATTAAACTCCCCACTCCCTCACAATAACCACATATAACCCTAACACTCCCAACGAAAGCACAGTCTCTGTGTCTCGAGAAAATCCCAACTCGGGCCGAAGCAGACAGGGCATCGGCTTGAATGGATCAACACTCGAGACACGGAGACTGAACCCTTACAACAACAAAATCCCCAACAGCAGCAGGTTTAATATACACAATAGCATTCATGTCCATAAACTCACAATACTACAGTGGAATCTGAACGGACTCAAAAACAATATGCATGAGCTCCAAATACTCATCAAAGATCTGAAACCATCCATCATAGCTCTACAAGAAACGCACATCCGCCACGACTGTCGGGCCACAGGACCCAAAGAATACGCGGCATTCTTTCACAACCTTACGGAAAATGTTGCTTCTAAACATGGTACAGGTATACTTATACATAGATCAATCCCACATAAACTTATAGTAGTACACTCCGCAATCTCGGTCGTAGCAGTAGAAATAAATATCGGCAGAAACCTCACGATAATATCAGCATACACCCCCACATCCCAACCAATAACGATACACGATCTTACCACTATCACAGATAGCATCCAAACACCGATACTTCTCCTCGGAGATTTTAATGCGTGGAGTCCCATCTGGGGATCTTCGTCCACCAATAAAAGGGGGAAAACCGTAGAGAAATACATACTGACCGCAAATCTAGCACTACTCAATAACGGTAGCCACACACATTTTTCCACTCACAAATCCTTCACACATGTAGACTTATCACTAGCCTCACCTCAATTGGCCCCAATGTGCACTTGGAATACTTTACCCAACCTGCACGGGAGCGACCACTTTCCAATAATAATAAACATTAACACTAGAGTGTGTCCCAAACCCTCCAAACTTCTTCCTAAATTCCAAACCGAACTTGCTAATTAGAGTAAATTTCAAAATATAACTACCCAGGCACTAAGTCAACATGTAGAGAGTCAAAATATTAATCAAGAAACAGCCATAATCACTAAAGCAATCCGAATAGGAGCAAATGCCTCGATACCACAAACAAGTCGAAAACTCCATAAGGCAGTAGTTCCCTGGTGGAATCCAGTATTGGACAACCTAAGGAAGAAAAAACAAGAAGCCTGGTGAATTTTCAAAAGATTCCCCTCCGATTTTAACCTAATCAATTATAAAAACTTAAATGCTCTTTTTCGCAAAAATGCCAAGGAAGAAAAAAGAAAAGCCTTCCAAACATTTACCGAAAAGTTAAATCCGAACTCTACTCCCAGAAAAATCTGGGCGGATATAAAAACGCTAACTGGGCAGTATCACACCCTCTCAATAAAATGCATGAACACCGACTCAGGCACTCTCACATCTCCCCAGCAAATTGCAGACCACCTCGGCAAAACATGGTCAAACTACGCAGAAGACGTAAACTTTCATCCGTCATTTCTCTCTGCCAAAAGAGATACAATTAGCCCGTCCCCTCACACAAGCCCATCCTCTAAATTAATAGATCCCCCGATCAATAAAATTGAATTAGAGTCAACCCTACACGGCGCCACAGGTAAAACACCAGGATATGATCGAGTCGATTACATAATGTTAAAGAACAGTCCACCACTCCTGAGACACCGAATACTCCATCTCTTCAATAACATACTCTAAACAGGTGTAATTCCACAAGTGTGGAAAATAGCCACAATTGTACCCATACCAAAACCTTAAGAACGTGGAGGAAGAAGAATGGCACCACTACACCCACCTGTACAGCACTATTAAACAGGACACCAAACCCGTTACTTACCCAACAACAGTCTCAAACAGAAAAATAAAATGCTTCCTACGACTCCGGCTAGGACACACCAAAATCACACACCAACACATCCTTACAAAAACCAGCCCCCCACAATGCAGTAACTGCAACAACCAAGTCCCACTTACTCCACATCACATCATATTCGACTGCCCAAAAGTCCAAACCATCGCAAACCAACTATTTGGAAACGACCCCTTCAGCAACATTCTGGCAAAACCATCAGAACAGAATATCAACTACACATACGAATTACTAACACTTACTAATCTTCATAACAAAATTTAAAGTAACTCGATATTAGCCGAAAGCCCTAGCAGCTAGCGCTATTTAGAATTAAGTTATTGTGTAATTAATTACATCGTAATAAATAATAATAATGATCCTTCTTTTTCCTCCGAAGAACTCCTCTCGGAACTACAAACCGTCGAAAATGACAGTTTAAAATTTACTGGTGTGAAGCCATTCTCCACTTCTCTCTCCCGAAGTCGCAACCGCAAGTTGCCGTTCTTCATTGTCTCCATAAGTCCCAACAGCAAAGTTGATGTACTTAGGAATAGTAAAGTTATTTTCCACCAAACAATAATTTGGGCAAAAATACGGAAAGTTGACCGCGTGTTGCAGTGCATGCGGTGCCAACGATTCGGTCACGTTGCATCTAACTGCTGTATGGAATTTAGATGTGTAAAGTGCCAAAACAATCATACAGTAGGAGAATGCCCCTTAGGTAAAGAACAGGTTCAGGATAGGACCAAACTATCTTGCGTCCTGTGCAAAAATACAGGTCACCCGGCCAACTTTAGAGGATGTCCGAAATTTCAACAACTAAAAGCCAAGATGGAATTAAAAAAAAAACAACTTGAAGAAGAGAAACGAATGAAGGTTCGTTCTTATAATAACTTCCTTGCACCTAGTGTATCATTCGCTCAAATTGCCGGTAGTCCATTAAATTCCAAACTTCGCGGCACAGGGAAGTAATATCACAAAATCTTCCGGACCTAGCATATCATTTTCTCAAATGGCTAGTAATCCAATTAATACAACGGCGGCGGAACTTTCACGCAACGTCATAAAAACGCTCGCCCCAGAGATATAAGAGCAATCCTGTTAGCCATACAAGGACAGATTGCTGGATTTGAAAATAACTGACTGAACAAGCGGCCCGAATAGATATTATTTATTTGTCCTCGTTCTCAAACAACCCAACATACCACAATGAACTATCCAACTAATTTTACACTAAAAAATTATTGCTGTGAATGTGAATTCCTAATCCACGTGGAAAGGAGGGATAATCTCGGTAACCTGCTTGAAGCCGAATGCCCCGATGTGCTTCTAGCTAGCGAAACCAAGCTAAACCAGAGGCACAAATTGGGCTACAAAAACTATAAAGTCATTAGATGAGATCGCCCACACGCCACACAAGGAGGTGGAGCTGCTGTCTTAATTAAGAAAGGCCTTCACCACAAGGTCGTTTACAGCACAGCTGTACACAAATTTCAGCTGCTGGAAGCTTGCATTATAGATATACCTTTGAAAAGTCAAAGGCATCTATACGTGGTATCTCTGTATGCACCTGAAGCTCCTCAGTGTTCGCAATTTATCAGCGAACTGGATACCCTTTTTCGTAATCTCAAGTTAGACTCGGAAAACAATTATTTTGTTCTGGCGGGAGATTTCAACTCCAAACACAGTGCTTGGGGTGATATCACGCCGACCACAAGAGGTAATGCACTATTCAACTGGTGGGAAGCAAATGCAACAGAATATAAACTAGAATTGTACGCTACAAGTACACCATCTTATCCAAGAGGAAATCCTTTCTGGACTTACTTATGATGGACGAGAGACTACAATTATTAGGCATGGACCTAAATTGCCTTTGCACAATCGGGAATGATAGCGACAATTATGGCCTCGGCGCCGTTTTACATGTTTCAAATGAACATGCAATACTTGAGCAGTACGACCAGATACATTCGTTCGTTTTCCGAAAAGCACATTGGTCGCGCTTTGATCGCATAATAAAAAGAGAACTATGCTCTAATGGCGTAGACCCTCCAACTAATAGAAACCTTCGAAATGAAGAAATAGATCATTATCTCTCAACGATGGACAACATTGTCATCAAAACAATGCACCGTTCCAACCAAGAGCGGCGCACATGGAGGAGAATTTTAATAGATACAGAAACTCAACTATTGATGCCCTGTATAGACAGAAAAGCGCTCTGCTCCCCCAGCTCAAACTGCTCTACAGCCAGTTCAGCGATCCTTATAGCCAAGAAATAAAGACAATTAAGTCATTGATTAAAAACGCTCAAAAGATGATCCGTGACAACTACAGATCAGTAATTGATGAGGGATGGAAACGTAAAATTCTCTCCATCAAAACCAGCGGTGGGAATATGTTTCCGCAAATAAATAAAGTATTTAGAAGAAAAGATCATAATGACATTCCCTGCCTTCGAGTCCCGAGGACTCCCGAGAATTGTCAAATATTGCTGAAGGCAGGACTCACCCCGGAACACATTAACTCCAACGAAGAATTAATAGTAGTCGAGGATCCGCAAGAGAAAGCGAACTCAATAGTCGCCTGTTTCGAGGCAGTACACAAAGTGAATAAATCCATTCATTCTAACCTCGATATCGAAAACACAGCTATCCAAAACCATATTTCGCTGCAAAATGAACGGCAAAGTTGGCATTCCGAAAACAAAAGTTTCACCATCTTCAGTGAAAACAATAGAGCGGATGCGCCGCTTAGAAATTTGCACACAAATATATTTGTGAACATGAATGAACTCATGGACATCCTTAAATCCATTAAAAACAAGAAATCCTCTGGAACAGATGGTATTCCGAATACAGTTCTTAAACATCTGCCTCCGGAAGTGGTGAAAATTTACACTACCTTGTTCAATAACGCTCTAAATAATGCGTACTTTCCAAGACGTTGGAAAATAGCAGTAGTCCATCCCATCCCCAAAAAGGGCAAGGACAGGAGCAATCCCGCTAACCTTCGCTCGATTAGTCTGCTTCCAATATTAGCAAAATATTCGAGAAAATCATAAATAGGGCATTGATAAACTGGTGTGATGAAAACGACATCATTCCGAACAACCAGTTTGGTTTTAGAGCGGGCCACGACACAGTTCATGCAGCTACAAAACTTGTTTCCGATATACAGTGGAACAAGGCAAAGCGACAATGCACAGGCGTATGTTTGGTTGACTTTGAAAAGGCCTTCGATACCGTATGGTTAGAAGGACTTGTACATAAGTTATCAAATCTAGGTTTGCCTGAATATCTGTTATACATCATTTACGACATGATAATGGATAAACAATTTGTGGTAAAATGTGGGGACAAAACCTCCAATAAAACTTTCCATATAAAAATGGCTTACAGCAGGGAGCCGTGAATTCTCCCATTCTCTTCAATATTTATACTAGAGATCTAGTTGGGTCTCTTAATCATGCTACTGCATATGCCGACGATATTGTAGTATACAGACCAGAAAAAAATTCGATGCCATTAACAGACTCCTTCAAGACGACTTCAATAAAATCAAACGTTTTTGTGACGATTGGAAATTGAAAATTAACTTCCAAAAAACAGAAACCATCCTTTTCAGAACACCTCTTTCTACAGCTTCAAAGGATACAAGGCATAATTGGAAAAACGTTTGCATTGTAGGAAGCAATAATCATCCGCTGCAAATGAAAACTGTTGTCAGGTACCTTGGTATCTGGGTGGACCAATACGAGTACCTATACTTTGATAAGCACATAGCAGCTGCCTTCTCCGCAGCTAAAAGTGCATATGCAGTGACAAGAAGTCTGTTTCGAAATAGTCTCCTAGATCACAAAGTTAAAATAATTTCGTACTCAGCATTTATTCGTCCAATATTAGTGTATGGTTGCCCGGTATGGTTTAACGTTTCCTCATCCTACATGGAAAAGTTTCGCATGTTCGAGAGGCAGTGCTTGCGTTCCTGCCTTGGATTACATAGAACACCTGAGTCTCAATACAGGAAATTCTATCCTAATAAGGCACTGTATGACAAATCAGGACTGAATAGGATAGACAATTTCATTATCAAAATTATTCGTGGTCACACTGCAAGGGCAATGTGCAGCGAAAATAATCTTATCTCGGGAGCATACTACTCCAATGACATGTACCTGGAGAATACACTCCAAAATGGGCTTATCCCACCAGAAGGGTCCCTCTCTTGGATAGAAAAGGTCTTATCCAAAACAAGCGCGGAGTCCCTATTATTTACCACGCTTTTCGTGGTGCCAGGGACAAGCGGACTCTTTATAACAGTGATATATCAAATGCTGCAGTTCACTTGCGCTTTAGCATGGCAAGAGGCGATCGAGATAAATCTATAAATAACCGATCCCATCCCAACTGGTGGTGGATTGACAATGAAGAAAGGATTTAATATCCCCAAATATAGTCAGATCTTCAGACGCTACGCCTTCCCTTCCCATTCCTCATTTCCCTTTTCATATTTATTTATTCTTCCTTTTCATTTCCATTTTTCATTTAGATTCCTTTCGTTTTAAAATTACTTTATGTTAATATTTTTGTTAATATGTTTGTTATTTACCTAGATTTATATAGATTTAAGATTATAGTTGTAAAGGAATTGCTATCCTAAATCTCTTAAATAATAGTTGTAAAATATACCATAAATGTAATTATCTACCAAATAAAATTAAATTGTATTGAAAAAAAAAAAAAAAAAAAAAATACAGAGAGAGAACTTCTTCTTCTAAAATATTCGGGTAATACGAAATATAGTGGTTAGCATATCCGCCTGTCGATAGTATAGTGGTTAGTATACCCGCCTGTCACCCGGGAGACCGGGGTTCGATTCCCCGTCGGGGAGCCTCTGGCGCAAGACTAATGACCTTGCCCAGAAAAAATTAATCATTATGGAAAATTTAACAAGCCTCAGGACTTGGTAAATAAGGCCAAGACCTGTTCCCGGTTGTAGTGCCGATGATGATGATGAATACGAAATATATAAAAATATAAAAATATTATTGTACGCCGAAAGGCATTTCACAAAATTGTATCGTGTAATTTAGAGTGCTCGTGTACAGCCAGTAAATTATTTTATGAATTAGAAAAGATTGTAAAATAGGATTTAGCATTTAGTCCTAAGTCAACATTTGTTAAATTATGTACAATAAATGCGTTATTCAACAACAACAACAACCACAACTCAACTTATTGATATTTTAAAACAAACAAAGCACTTAACCTGCTACCGCCTCCAGTTTATGGCAATAGCGTTTATAATTCTGTGAGCAATTGTAATTATACTCACACCCGGAAATTAAAGTATCATATATGCAACAAACTTTTTGGTTCAAATACCTTTTATAAAATTACAAACATCTCTTCATTTAGTTACACTTCGTAACACACGCTAATGGATTTACTCGACCATAGGGACGATAATTTATGCCGAATTTTCCAATTGTTATGTTTAATTGCGCTTGCATATTTGGCATTGCCAATTAAAATGAAAGGAAACATTCGCAATCCTAAGAGGTACTTATACGAAATGAACAAATTTACACCTCTTTCGCATACTTCAACAAAAGCGCATTCAACACGCGAAAGCAACCGTTTCTGCCATTGTAATACGCAACAGAGTTGCTTTACTTATTCAGGGGTTTGAAGTAAACATGGATTTAACTTATCATAACTAACCGCGCGCTCACCTTAAAGCAGAGTCACATTCGGCAATTTGTGCCTCACGCGCACCGGTTCAGACCGCCATGGGTTTGGTGTGTGTAAGGACATAATTGGCGAACGTGCCAAACCTGGAGCGAAATCATAAGCAAGTAATCAAAATTCAAAATTGTTTAAATAATTAAACAAATTGACTGCCTAATTGGCCATCGAAAACCGGCTCGAACCGTTGCTGACCGACTTCTCGGGCGCGAAAGCGGAGAAGATTGACTACCAAACTGTGGGTGATGATCGTCGCAATGATACCGCCAACAGCCATGCTTCCTCGAACTGCAAACCGTGATGGATTTCGTGAAAAAACTTGCGTGCTGTGCTGGAGTTTGGAGAACCGCAATCAATTACATATTATATAACTCGTTCATAACCTGAATCTACACGGTATATATAGGAGACCGGGGTTCGCAAAACAACACGATCATTTTTCTTTAATCGGCCTGCTTTCCGCGTATAAGCCCAGAGAGACAGTTTGTGCCTTCTAGAGACTGAGCAAACCAAACCAAAAGTAAATTAGTGGGAGGGCGCTACCTAAATAACAGCTACCTCCAACAGGCGATAGATACTCGTGAGCCAAACATATCACCTCGATGTGTCCCTATCACTGTCCAGCAAAGGTAAGAAATCAACAACTACAACAACTAGTCGTTTAAGTCTGCGAAACTTTTCCCTCAACACAAAAATTAACAAATACTCGAAACTGAAAAAAAAACCCATCGCATTAAATATTTCTTATAATGCATCAATTGATCTTTAACATTCTGGTGAGAGCAAACTGGAAATTTCACAGTATGACTTTTTTAGGGAAATCCTGTGTCATTTGAATAAATGTAGTCTATGCATATTAGGTTAGTTTTAACTAAAAACAAAACTAAAATATTATGGAGTTGTCACTTGAGTTGATCGTCAATAAGAGCTTGATTATACCCAATCCTATTCGCTTCATATATTTGCTAGTGAAATGTATTATGCGTTTCTCATAAGAACACTTTTAAATACGTAAATTTGTAAACATGTGCAAAAATAGTATGCACAGAAAGCAATAATTGTAAGCCGTTGAGTTCTCAAAAGGACGCGTGTAAGCTTTCCATATTTTATAGTAAATAAATTAATGGTAAAAATAGAAATACTAGTTGTTTTTATAGGGAAGTTGTTTTCGCTCCGTCACTTTTCGTACTCTTTTACAGGTTGCCCTAGGGCAGTAAACCCCACCAGTCTTAAAGGTTTCGTTTCTGGAGCAATGGTGTTAGAGCACCGAGAAATGGCGTTCTATTCTTGTACTTGTGGGTGTCAGTGGGTTACTTCGTTCCTTACAGGATATCCTCAACCAGCTTGCGCAAGCGACGTCCAAAGAAAAATGCAGTCCACTATAACTCCTGTGAGTCGGTAGATCCACTCCATTGGAGCGTGATTCTATTTTTATTAGCCGATCAAAGCGCGACCAGTATGCTTTTCGGAAATGAAGAGGATATAACTGGTCATATTGTTCAAATAGCGAGTGTTCGTTTGGGACATGAATTACGGCACCTAGTCCGTAATGATCACTATCGTACTCGACTGTACGTAAACAATTTCAAGTAGTTAGATCCGGGGCTACTAATTGTATACACTCGTCCAGCAAAACTTAATCGAAGAAGGAATTTCCTCTTGGATAAGACGGCGTACTTGTAACGTGCAATCCTAGTTTTTGTTCGATGGCGTTTGTCGATTTTGGGGTCACTGAACAACGTCAGGGGTTTCGCGCATGGTTTCATATATTATAATAACATAATTGTGACACATTTTTATTAATATGGAAGTTAAAATAAATAACAATGAATAAATTATTATCAATTTTTACGTCACAAGTAAAATAGAAATATAGACAGGTGCATAAAATTCAAGTAATAACAGGCATCGCGATGAGTCAGGCAGATTTGTGGCGCTGCTACCAGATACACACACTATACACAAGCAAATAGTGAAGAACACCGAACGAAAATCGAATAAGAAAATGCATCAGAGCCGTATACCATAGCGATAACATAACAATTCCACATCAGTTGAGTGTACTTGAGCTTAAAAATCGAATTCGTACACGTGGCAGTGGCTTGGTGTGTTGAGGATTGGTTAAATTTTTTAGTGATTCCAACTTCTAATTCCATCATAGCGTCAGTTCGAATCGCACGGTCTTCACTATCGTTGCAAACATAATAGGTTTATACAGGAGCGCAATAGAGTTGATACGTGCAACAACTTGTCTATAATATGAACTATAAAAGTGTGGCGCATATAATTTCCAATTCAGTTCTATCTTATGTGTGATGTGAAGTGCTTACAACAACTTTTCCTAGTCTTGGACAGAAAGAAGTATAATTTTTTGTATTGTTACGCAGATAGCGTTTTATATCCCCATATTTATACATAATCCCAATCATATTCCCCAAATGAATGACATACACGACAAATTAAACCAAAACCATTTGTCGCACATTTATTCAATTCCCAGTAACCTTAACATTATGAAATGCCCAAATCCAAATGCATTTCATAATTTCCTTGCGGAAATTTGTTCAACCAAATTCCCATCCACTTCCTAGAACCCCATTCCAACTAAATCACACACGAAATCTTGTTTGTGCTTCTTGGAATTTTTATGTAAAACTCTTAACAAATCTCTGTCGCTACAGAATATAAAAGGGTGGCACATTTTGATTTCGACACAGTGCCGCTTTTTTTTCAGATAACAGTATGAGTAAGATGAAGAAAAATACAGTGTTGAATATATGAAATATGGCTATAGCATTTGGAATGATAGTGAAGAACGTGTGATTTGAACTGACGCTATGACGGTTAGAATCACAAAAAATTGCACCAAAGCGCAACCAATCAGGCTACTGCCCGTGTTTAGAATTCGATGTTTAAACTCAATTCACTGATGTGAATTGTTATATTATCGCTATGGTATACGGCTTTGATGCATTTTCTTATTCGATTTTCGTTCGATGTTCTTCACTATTTGCTTGTGTATTGTGTGTGTATCTGTTAGAGACGCTACATGGCTTTGTTCCGTCACCAGGAAATAATACTTTACCTTTCTGTCTTCCATGTAATAAAACGATGTCAAACGATTCAATGAAACCTTCTAAGCTTAAGGAACATTTAATAGAAATCCATAATGACAAAAAAGATAAGGATTTAACGTTTTTTCAAACAATCAAAGAAAAATATTTGAAAACACGGACATTGCAAGAACTCATAGGGGCAACATCTTAGAGAGATGACGATGGACTGCTTGCTTCTTATAATATTTCTTTAATGATCGCGAAGTCCGGAACACCGCACACTATTGGCGAAGAACTTATTCTACCAGCTGTAAGTGAGGTAATACGCACCGTGTTGCACAAACCAGCTTTCGATATTATAAAAAGAATACCTCTGAGTAATAATACTGTGTGAAGAAGGATCGACGAAATGGCTGAGAGTGTAGAAAACTCTTTATGTCACTACTTAAAAACATCTGAATTCTCTATACAGCTTGACGAGTCAACATTATCGGGAAGCGAAGTTTTACTTTTAGCTTATGTGAGATTTATAAAAGAAGAAAAAATGTCCCAAGAATTGTTATTTGGTAAATGTATGGAAACTGATACGAAAGTTGAAACGTTATTTACTGAATTAAAAAGATTTTTCGATGTAAAAGCTATACCGTTGACTAATATCATCTAGGACGACACCGAGGCTTTCTGACATACTTAAAACGAGTTATACCGAAACTATTATCGGTGCATTGTGTCATTCACCGACATCATTTGGTCGCAAAAAACCTTAGTTAACGTTTGCATGAATCACTACATTATGTCATCAGAGCAGTTAATAAAATCAAAAGGAATGCCTTAAATGAGAGATTATTTGCTCAACTTTGTTTGGAAAATTATGATGACTATAATCGTTTACTACTTAACACAGAATTACGTTGGTTATTTAAAGGTGCATGTTTGGATCGCTTCTATTCGCTCTTAGATTCAGTGTTGGAATTCCTGGAGGGTAAGGACAATGATTTGCGGCACAATTTAATTATCTCGAAAATTGACATCGCTTATATGACTGATTTATTTGCCAGATTTAACGAGACTAATTTGAAACTACAAGGTGACACATTAAATTTCTTCAAAACTAAAAGTGTAATATCTGCTTTTGTTGCAAAACTTTTGCTATACAAACAAAACTTGGGAAGAGGAGAATGTACTCAGTTTCCAAACCTTTCAACATTGCAAAATAGAGATGTAGATTTGTTTGCTTATTGTACACTTAACGGCGCTTCATTCCGACCTTAACCAGAGATTTTAAGACATTCTCCACTTGGATATTCCCGACTGGGTATTGAACCCTTTTGCAAGTAGTCAAACTCAGAGCACAAATGCAGATGAATACATACTAATACAAGAGCAACTTATTGAATTATCCACAAATGAGGAACTGAAACCAGTGTTTAAACAAGGATATGACAATTTCTGGTTACAAAAACAGATCCCCATTTTATATCCAGCATGATGGGTTATTGTACAAAAGCTTTGAACGCTTTTCTGTCTTCCTATTTGGTAGAACGTGACTTCAGTGCCGTTATGAGCCTCGTCACAAAAAAAAAAAAAAAAAAAATAAACCGTCTAGAAATTAGTACTCGTGGGGATTTGCGGGTGCTACTCACCAACATTGAGCCGGACATAAATACACTCATAACATCCCATCCGGTTCATCCAAGTCATTAATTTATTTTGTATTTTAAAACAAAAGTTAGCATTTCAATAAATATTTCTTCAACAAAATGTTTTATTTATATTTTATTTTTACGTCACCATTTACCATTCAAGACATAAAAGTTAAATTTTTAATTTTTCTGTTATGCATTTATGTAGTTTTTTACCCAGGGTCCGTGGGAAAGTTTTGACTATGAAAGGGGGTCCGTGAGCAAGTTTCGATTATGAAAAGGGGTCCGTGGGGCTAAAGAGTTTAGGAACCACTGAACACATCTAAATTTCATATTGCATTTCGATACCACAAGGCTGACATTGCATACATTGCAATAAACATTCGGATTTCCTTATTTTCTCCCAACTTATTGTTTGGTGGTTTAGATGTCTAATATACCTAAGCCCATCAACGTTACTGTTGGAACTTAGAGACACGATAAAGAAAGGCAACTTGTGGTTGCGGTTTCTGAAGCTCGTGGTGGAGAACGGTTTTGCGCCTATAAACTTTAGACTGTCGGTTCCAACAATTTTTAATTCCTCAAGTAATTCTTCTGGGGGAAAAAAAGGATCAACTCCTTTTAGGAGCAATGAGACAGTTTTCTCCCATTTTCGTACGTGTAGTACCCGCTAGTTGCCCTACTCAAGGCAGATTTAATTATATGATACTCTTTTAAATCACTACACATTATACTAATTTTCGCATAATTGATGCTGATGTTAGCTTATCGAGCTTTATTACGTCGTTAGTTTCCATATGGCTCACAATGATCCGAGGTACTTTCTTCTTCCTATTGATTTGTTGTTTTTGTTGCTGTTTTTCCTGCTGCTGCTCCTGTTGTGGTTGTTCTATTTGTTCACATAGTTGTAAACGCCACATATTTCTTTTTTCCAGAGCTGCTTTCTTTCATTGCACAGCTCCTCTTTTCTTTTGATAAGCTCAGCGATAATCTTGTCTAGCTCTTAATCGGAGTTATTTTCCACTGGCTTCTTAAAGTCCAGGTCATTGTATTTATTCCCTGCTCCAGAGTAGTGAGCACCACTGGGATACAAATATCATTCATTTTTAGATATTTCGTGGTCCTCCATCTGATTTAGTGGTTAAATTCGGTTGAGGATTCAACCTCCTCCTTGTCTTTTTTGACATGGTCAGTGCGTCCCTTTTATTTTTTTCTTAATGATTTTCGATTTGTTATTTGAATTAATTGCTTGTGTAATAACACACGTGATTGAATCATTGAATACGAGGGTTGCCTTTTATATTTCGGGATTAGAGAACAAAAACAAATATTGATCATCGAAAATCACTTTATTGTTTTTCAAAATATTCCCCATGAAGATCTATACACTTTTGCATGAGTTTGAACCAATTGTCGAAGCACTTTGGCCACTCTGATTGAGGTATCTCCAACACATGCATTCTGAATGCAGCAACCGCTTCTTCAGGTGTCGAAAAACGTTGACCTCTCAGTTTGTTTTTTTACGTACGGGAATAAAAAGAAGTCATTCGGTGCCAAGTCAGGACTATACGGCGGATGACCCATCAAATCGATGTTTTGGGTGCTCAAAAATGCAGTTGTCGCAGCCGATGTGTGAGAGCTCGCATTGTCGTGGTGAAGAGTGATCCGCCTTCGGCGGTTGGTTTTCCTGAGTTCTTGGAAGACAACTGGCAAACAAATGGTTGTGTACCACTCAGAATTTACTGTTCTGCGTTGTTCTAGTGGTACGGTTGCGACATGTCCAGTTTTTCCGAAAAAACAGGCGACCATTTGCTTGGAAGTGCTTCGTGCGCGAACAACTTTTGTTGGATTTGGCTCATCTTGAAACACCCAGACAGTCGACTGCTGTTTACTTTCGGGCTCATACGCGTAAATCCACGATTCATCACCTGTCACGATGTCATAGACGTGTTTCGAAGCACCGCGACCGTATTTTTTGAGCATTTCTTTCGACCAATTGACACGACCCTTTTTTTGGGCGATTGACAAATTGTGTGGGATCCAACGCGAACAAATTTTTTTGACAGTCAAATGTTTATGCAATATTGAATGTATGCTGGTCCCACTAACGCCTAAGGTTGTCTCAATCTCACGATAGGTCACATGACGATCTTCCAATATCAGTTCGCACACAGCATTAATGGTTTTCGGAACAACAACTGATTTTGGACGACCTTCACGAAATTCATCTTGGAGTGAACTACGACCACGATTGAATTCACCATACCATCGATAAACACTGGTCCTTGATGGAGCTTCATCGCCAAAAATTGAATTAAGTTCATACATGCACTGTTGCTGAGTTAATCCACGGCGAAAGTTGTAAAAAATAATCGCACGAAAATGTTGACGATTTAATTCCATTTTTGGGCCGAGATGAATCTTTTAAGTTACTGTAAACAACACAAATAGCGCCCGTATGTCAAAACGTTCTGAGTGCGTATAACCTCAAAAATGTCCAACTTTACGACAGAGCTGTCAATTGCCGGATTGCAACACTAAGGTTGCCAAATCCCGAAACATAAGAGGCAAACCTCGTATATGTTTATAAAACACGTGGACTCGCGCCCTCACGCATGCACTCACAGCGTTTTTAATTTATTGCTATTGAATGTGTATACCAGCGGCGGCAATACGTCCACACTTCACTTTTATATCCTCTTTGAGGAAGACACACACACACACACCCGTATACTCGAACAATACTTTTAATATATTTGCGTTGACGAGCGACGATCGATGTAGGTTGTTCAACGACTTTTCGGATACGGTTCGTAGCACGTTCTGTAGCTCAAAGAAGAACCATCTAAATTATGATGTGATCGCAGGAGTTGACAGCCTACTAGTTGGTGTGTAAAGAAAAAGGAACTCAGTGCAACCACGTATGATCTTTTCCAGTATTTATTAGATCAAGGAAGTTTTCTGTTCAGATCTGTAGACATCAAACATTTATAAAAAAAAGAAGGAAATAAAGTAATTTCCGTTCTTAAGCTGCCTGCAATACATAGCCTAAGTAGACTGTCGGATACAAGACCAAGTTCTTCCACCGGGATGTAGTACTCTACATAATATCCATAAAAACACGTATACAACTTTCAATTTAATCCAATTCGTTTCCTAACACATATGATCATCGGAGACCGGGAATAAAGTAGACCTGATCGCTACGGCTTGCAACAAAATCTCCTACAAAACAATCACCTTCAAACTGAAAGCTCTGGACGACCCGTCACATTTCATAATGTGGACTAAATCAATGAACCGATCTCTCGTATATTGCGTATATTCAACGATTCAACCGGAAGGTTTGGAGACTGCATGTCAACTTGGATTGAACAGGAACAAGGATCATCCTGGCCTTCGCCGGGTTGAAAACAGAGACTTTGCCCTGTATGTTCGCTCCCACCCGCCAGATATTTGTGTTTGGCCTGTTTATTTCTTATTTGTCGTTTTTCTATGTAATGAAGGGTTAGTATTTTTAATACTGGATATAGTAACAGGTTGGTTGTAACACGAAGGCAAAATCTTTAGTAACATTGACATAATATTTATTGTCATAAATAAATACATCTGATTCATTAAAATCCCGCTCATGGTAGTACGGCGACGTAAATCACTTAGACTATCCTGACGAAATCCAGGGGTAAACCGGCTGTTTTATAACGACGCCCCTCTAATACCGGGTCGGATCAGAACAGTAAGAAGACCTTACCATATCAAAATGGGGCTCCGATATTCCGAACTATTTGAAACACCAAGAGCCGTGGGAGCAAAAATGAATGAAAACTATAAATACAACCAACAAATTTGCAGACCACGACAAAATTAAAGAGGTATTAAAAAGAGTCACCGAGGAATTCTACTCGTTCACGCCGAAGCAAACAAAGAGCGTAACAGTTCTATTAAAGGGTGCCGACCCTGAAACGGAACCGGAGGCTCTGCTCGATATGCTTCAAAAGTTGAAGCACGACGATCTCGAGTTTATCTCCGTAAAACCGTTCACCACAACCAAGGCAAGAAGGGAAAACCGCAAGCTACCCTTCTTTTTAGTTCAACTAACGCCCAGCAGCAGAATTGGTGGTCTAAGAAAAATTACAATCTTGGATCTTCAAAGTGTCACATGGAACAAATTAAAAAAAGGCAGAGACATCCTGCAATGTGTCCGCTGCCAAAGGTTTGGTCACGCAGCGGCGAACTCTGAAATGCAGTACCGTTGCGTAAAATGCGGAAAGGACCATAAGGCAGAAGCATGCCCTCTGGGAAAAGAAAGGGTAGAAGACAAAGCCCCTCTAAAGTGCTCAGTGTGTCGGAATGACGGACATCCCGCGAATTATCGAGGATGCCCTAAATTCCGAGAAATAATGGCAAGAACTGTGAGTTGGCAAAAAAACACAGAGCCAGCTCGTACTACAACAATGCCCGAAATATCGCAGCGGTCGTACGCACAAGTTGCGTCGGGTGGAAGAACACCAAATCAGGCTACAACACTGGTAGCCACAAATACTCCCACACAGACTGAAATAACACCGCAAGCAGACGTGCTCGCAGTCCTGCTCAATCTGCAGAGACAGATGACACAGCTGCAAAATCAAATAAACGAGATCTACTCGCACTTGCCCAGTCTAAATAAAAAGTCGATATAAGCCCTCTAACCAAAACATCAATCAAAGCTCTTGTCGTGAATGTAAATTCACTAATAAGAACTGAGAGAAGAGCCAATCTTTTCAACCTGTTGCAAGAGCAACAACCTGATGTACTTCTGGCGGGGGAAACAAAGTTAAACCAGAGACACAAGATATGGCATAAAAATTACGATATTATACGAAGAGACCGGCCCAACTCCACTCAAGGAGGGGGTGTCGCAATCTTTATTAGAAAAGGGATCAATCATAAAGTAATATATAGTGGAGAAGTGCGCAGGTTCCGGGTGCTGGAAGCCTGTATCGTACGCATACCCCTTCAGCAAGGAAGGGGTTTGTATGCGATTGCGGTCTATGCACCTGAGGAGCACCAACATAACTTATTTATAGCAGAGCTCGAGACACTCTTACGATGCTTTCAATTGCACCATGACAAAAACTACTTTATCCTAGGGGGAGAAATGAACGCCAAGCATAGAAATTGGGGAGATTATATATCTAATCCCAGAGGAAATCAGTTGGCAGGCTGGTTAGATCAGTATCATATTGAATATAAAACTGACCTGCTAGCTACGGAGTATCCATCGTTCCCTAGAGGTGGATCGTTCTTAGATATCTTGCTAATGGACTCACGACTGAGACTACTTACCACCAACAGACGAAACAGAAACTGTTTACGGACAATTGAATACGACAGTGACCACTGTGCATTCACGGCAGTAATAGAGCTTCCGAGCGATCTCGCAGATCTGGGGGAATTCGTGATCCCGCAACCCTATAACTACGGGGCAATGCGATGGGCGCGGTTCACCAGATCATTAACAAGAGAACTTCGTTCGAATGACTTTAATCTGCCAGTAAACAGAAACCTGACAAATGACGAAATCAACAAATACATTCAACAAATGGACGAAACCGTAAAACGAACAATGGACAAAACAATCCCCAAAACAACAGTTACAGATCACATTAACATGTACAGAAATACAACAAAAAACGCACTTCACAAGAAAAAGTACAGACTGCTATCGAAAATAAAACAATTACACAGACAGTTTACAGACAGACAAGACCAGGAGATAATATCACTGAAATCCCGATTAAAAAACCTCCAACAACTACTTAAAGCTAACTATAGATTAGCAACAAATTTGTATTAGAACAACAGAATTCGGGCTATAAAAAC
Organism: Microdon myrmicae; assembly: GCA_963931805.1. NCBI lineage: Eukaryota > Metazoa > Arthropoda > Insecta > Diptera > Syrphidae > Microdon > Microdon myrmicae. The sequence continues at coordinate 267,255,014 of OZ007496.1, forward strand.
TAATAACCTATATATGTTCCTACAAATAAATAAAATATTCAGGAGAAATAATCAAAACGAGATTCAGTGTCTCCAAACTCCACGTACTGATGTAAACAAGCAGCTGCTAACCAACATTGGCATAGATACAGAGAACGCGATCCTCAATAGTGAGCTTTTCGTGATCGAAGATCCTTTGGAAAAGGTGAACGCTGTGGGAGCTGTCTTTCAGGAAATGTGTGCCAATGTTGGGGCTAATAGCCTTTCAATTGCTGCTAGGGAAGGAATCCAGAGTATCTTCGACTCATTAAGAAGCAAAAAGTCAGTGGGAATAGATGGAGTACCTAACATCGTACTCAAGAACCTGCTCCCAATGGCAATAGATATATACACGATCCTGTTTAACAACGCTTTGAATAATGCATATTATCCCGCGCGTTGGAGAACGGCTATCATTCAGCCCATCCCAAAAACGGCAAAGACTGTACAAACCCAATGAACATGTGTTCAATAAGTTTACTCCCAAGCATCAGTAAAGCATTTGAAAGGACTATTAACAAAGCTCTACTAAAATGGGTAGACATTATTACAAATAACCAGTTCGGCTTTAAGGTGGGTCATGAAACCACACATGCCGCAGCTAAGCAGGTCTCTGACATACAATGTAATAAATGTAGGAACCAATGCACAGGGGCCTGTCTGATGGACTGGGAAAAAGCCTTTGATACCATCTGGATCGAAGGGTTATATCACAAGCTGATCAGACAAGGCATACATAACCCTCTACTATATGTACTTTACGATATGTTAAAGGACAGGAGGTTCGTGGTCAAAAATGCTAATATGACCTCTTTTTTTTTTTTTTTTTTTTTTTTTTTTTTATTAGACTTCTCTCGGGAGAGGCGAACCTATAGCGCCGAGTGGGCGCCCCTAGATGCCATCAAATAACTGTTGCAGTTCTTTTTGAACAGTTGCAGGTTGTAACGTTCCGGGAACACTCGCGTGGGAAGGGAGTTCCACAGCTTCCCCGCTCTGTAGAGGAACGAGCTCTGACGCAGGGATGTTCGCGCCGTCGGGAGATGAACCACAAACGGGTGCGATCCGTCGGATTGTCTTGTGGGGCGCATATAAGCCGAATTGCGCGGAATTATACCACGAATCTCCGAAGAACAGCACCCGTGATAATATCTGTAAAACAGACAGAGGTCGGCCACGCGCCTTCGATGTGATAGCGACTGTAATAAAACGTATAATATCAAGAACGGCTTGCAACAGGGAGCGGTACTTTCTCCGATTCTTTTTAACATTTACATTAGCGACTTATTAGATGCACTCCCGCAGGCTATTGCGTACGCAGACGATCTCATAATTTACAGAACAGCTCCGAAAGTTGAGATCATAAATAGTTTAATACAGCGGACTTCAACAAAGTCCAGCGCTATTGCGACGACTGGAAACTTAAGATCAACTTCCAGAAATGTGAAGCCATCCTATTTAGAACCCCATTATATAAAGCCACGAACGACACAAGGAAAAACTGGCGAATGCTAGTTATCGTGCGACCGCATGGAGATAAACTGAAAACCAAGAGTTTAGTTAAATACCTGGGCATCTGGCTAGATCAATATCTGTATTTCAACAGACATGTAGATGCTGCTTTGGTCAAAGCTAGAAAAATATTTGCTATGACAAGGAGGCTATTTCACAGTAGCCAACTTGACAGTCATATGCTACATGACGCTAATCAGGCCAATGCTCATATATGGTTGTCCAGTATGGTTGATGAAATTTGATGGAAAAGATCCGGGTGTTCGAAAGGAAGTGTCTCAGAATCTGTCTCATATTATATCAAACACCAGAATCGGAATACAAAAAGTACTACTCAAATAAGGCTTTATATAATGAAGCCTCCATAAATAGGGTGGATAATTTTATGATCAAATTAATCAGAGGACATATTGCGAGAGCAATAAGCTCGCCCAATGACCCAATTTTCGGGGCTTGTTATCCAAATACCCTGTACTATGAGAACGTGCGTTGCAACGGCTTTGTTCCACCAGAGGCGTTCCTTGATTTGGACATGAAAGGGCTTATACAGGATAGATCCGGAATTCCGCTGATCTATCATGTAAGTAGATCATGCGTAGACGGGCGATTGTGCTACGAACTCACGGCCAATGGCAAAGAAAGCCAATAAAAGACTGCATTCCGACAACGCTGGCTGGTAGACAGTTAGCAAACTGCTAAAGTCGACTGCCATTACGTAATATAATGCTTCATATCTGGTTTTTTCGAAGCATTGGTCATTGCTTTCTACACATTTCGACCACCTTTTTTTTTTTTTGTTATCTTAATCTTTATTAATTTTTAACTTTAGATTTCTCTATTCAATATTTTTTTTTTGTTAATTTGAATACCCTTTACCTATATAAGAATTTGTCGGAAAGATTCCTTTCCATTGGGCAGATCAAGCTAGGACCAAACCTACCAACCCTACAAAACACCACATTCGCATGGGTAATAGTAGGGAAAACACTGCAACCAACAACATCAACTCTTTCATGCGGGATGTACACGATAGAAGAAGAAGGCATCCAGGACACCATAAAGAAGTTTTGGGAAATAGAGGACGGAATGGACATGCGTGAGAACCATCCCACAGTGAAGGAAAGACGCTGCGAACCCATTTTCGAACAAAATTACATGAAGATAAAGGACTGCGATGTGGAACGAAAACGCTCAGCATTGGTAGCCATCGTAGAAGAAAAAGAAACGACTCACATACTCGATACCATCAATTACAGTGGGTCTTTCAAAAAGTTGAAATGGATCATCGCCTACATCTTGCGCCTAGGAAATCGTCGGAAGGATCAACCACGACCAACGTCATCGCTGCAGGTGGCAGAACTAGAAAGGGCAGAAACGGCCATCATCAAGGCAATGCAACTTCAAGACTTCAAGGATGACGTAAAACACATCCGACAACATAAGGAACCATCAAAGACAAGTGCCCTGGCAGGCCTAGACCCATTTATTGACGACGATGGAGTGTTGCGAGTTGGAGGCAGGTTAGAAAACTCCAATCTACCATACAACGCGAAGTATCCTATGCTGCTGCCATACATGCATCCACTTACAAAGATAATCCTGTCCGAATTACACATTGGAAATCGTCACAAGCCACAAGCACTATTGGCGATAGCCCGACAGAAATACTGGCCCATCAAGGGAAAAATTCTAGTAAGAGCACGGCCAAGGTTGTTAAACCAAATGATGGGAAATCTTCCAGCAGAGCGAGTGCAGCCAGCTAGACCGTTCATCAATTCGGGAGTCGATTTCTGCGGACCATTTCACACCCATTTCAAAATAAGAGGAAAACGGCCACAAAAAAGCTACATTGCCGTTTTTTTGTTGTTTCGCCACGAAGGCCGTACATTTGGAACTAGTGACAGATCTTTCCACTGAAGGATTTATCGGAGCACTCAAACGCTTCTCAGCAAGACGCGGGAATTGTCGACACATACACTGTGACAACGGCACCAATTTCATAGGTGCCAAGAACCAACTGCAGGAAGTAAAGGAAATGCTAGCCTCGCAGTACGCGCTCAATCGGATAACAGCATCCTGCAGCTCTCAGGGGACAGACTTTCACCTCATTCCCCCCGGAGCACCTCATTTCGGCGAACTTTGGGAAGCCACAGTAAAATCAGCGAAACATTTGCTGAAATCATCACTGCATTCAGCATCCCTAACGTATGAAGTTGGAAACTGTGGTAACCGAAATAGAGGCTATTCTAAATTCGAGACCTCTGACACCACTATCAAGCGATCCCAAGGACCTGATGGCCCTCACACCAGGGCTCTAAGCGCAAGAGTTGATGCACATGCGGAACCATTAAACGTCAGCTCCACTGCCCGATGGAAACTAGTGACCCATCTAAAAAACGAATTTTGGAGACGTTGGCAGTCTGAATACCTGCACGAGCTACAGTACAGGGCAAAGTGGAAACAGAAAATCCACAACGTCGAAATTGGCACTATGGTCATCATTCGAGAGGACAATACACCTACACTACGATGGAAGCTAGGTCGAATTGTTCAAACATATCCTGGAGAAGATGATCTCGTACGGGTAGTCGATGTCAGGACAGCCACGGGAATATCACGCCGCCCCATCCACACCCTAGCACCACTACCAATCGAAGATAACACGGTGGATCCAGGGCCGGCAACACGGAACAACAATGACACTCAACCAGAGACAGATCCACAGGAAGGACCATCCAGGAAAAAACGTAAAACCATCTCAACTGGTTGAATCGCCATTCAACGGGGGGAGGATGTTAATTTAAGTATTTGTATTATCTGTTAATTTAAGTATTTGCATCATTTTGTTTATCGAGTCATAGGATAAGTTTCATTTCGTGTGTCATTACAAACATCGTACATCACCACGTGATTACAAACTTATTTTTTGAGTTGTCCAAGTATCTTTTCACAGAATACCAATTTTTATGACGGTTCCCTTTTCTACGGCAATTATCTTAGCAGATAATTCCTGTCTCATAAAACGACCTCGATGCTCACATTTTTTATGACGCAGGCAAAGGGTTTCCCATTAAGGATTTTCCCAGATGCAGCCGCGGCGGTATCGGTTTGTACTGATACACGAAATGAAAAAGGGACTTAGGTAATTAAGAAAATGTGCGACCAGTCACTTGACGTAGTAAGAAAAAAAAAAAAATGCATATTTTGATATTTGGTCGTCGCCATATGATTATATGACTGGTTTGTATTTTTATTGTAGGTACATTGGAAAAAATCTTGTTTTCCAACTGTACCAGAATTATTAGGTGGTAAGTTTATTCTTAGATTTTGTATATAAGGCGAAATAATTTTAGAATAAACGTGATCTTCAGTACAAAACTGAAGAAAGCACCCTTCCCAACAACATTCCCCTCTATAATAGAGGATTCCTGGACACATCCCATAGGGTCTACTATTAACAAACCAAACACACGAACGCACAGTACAAGACGGCACAAATATACACACACCGACCAAAGCGCAGATTATCAGACGCCAAAGACGTGATCTGCGTTTACTACCGCACCCAAGACCCACCGGTCTTGTATGATTTCTTTCCCACCATCCCTCTATAAAAGTAGTTAGAGAACACCTGGACTAACACTGTTCACGCTATCCTTGGATACCCCCCCCCCCTTGTTTTTTCTTTTCTTTTCAGGATATCGCGAGACCGAGCCCAACATCCTCACGGATGTGGGTGATTCTGGTTATCGCAAGATGACCAGAAGTCAGAGACAAGATGAAGGACACATATGTCCTTGTCCCTCTAAATTCGGCCTTCTCGCCACAATTTTTTTTTTTTTTTTAATAAACGTGATTCTTCTTTCACTTGCGGAGACGTAAGCGTCTACTTCATTTGCATTAGAGAATTATCTGCTTCTTATTTTCAGCTGGTTGGAACTATCGATTGACGGTTGGATCACCAACGAATATAAGGACGCATAGGTAAAAGAGCCTAGGCGTCAATAACAAAAAATTACGCCACGGGTTTATGTGCCCTGACGAAGTCAGTATAGGAGTACTTATATCCAAAAGAGGAAGGTCAAAAGAGGCCTTATACCTCAATAAGTAATATGTACCACGATAACTGTATGCGATGGATCATAATTGTATGCGATGGATGTATATTCGTTTATACGAGGGTTGCCTTTTATATTTCGGGATTAGAGAACAAAAACAAATATTGATCATCGATAATCACTTTATTGTTTTTCAAAATATTCCCCATGACGATCTATACACTTTTGCATGCGTTTGAACCAATTGTCGAAGCACTTTGGCCACTCTGATTGAGGTATCTCCAACACATGCATTCTGAATGCAGCAACCGCTTCTTCAGCTGTCGAAAAACGTTGACCTCTCAGTTTGTTTTTTACGTACGGGTATAATTTAATTCCATTTTTGGGCCGAGATGAATCTTTTATGTTACTGTAAACAACACAAATAGCGCTCGTATGTCAAAACGTTCTGAGTGCGTATAACCTCAAATATGTCCAACTTTACGACAGAGCTGTCAATTGCCGGATTGCAACACTAGGGTTGCCAAATCCCGAAACATAAGAGGCAACCCTCGTATAAGGTTAACCAAGGTATTTTAAAAGCAGCCAATTATAGCGTGTGGTTGTGCTTATATTGACTCGTTGCCTTATGAGTTGAGCAACGATTTTGTGAGCCACTTCCGATGACCAATTTCTCTTGAGTCGTGACCAGAATCATTTTCATATCAGGCAAAATTTTGAGCGTACCAGTCGACATTAATAGTGCTGTGTTTATTATTTAATAAAACTACAAAAGTTGGTAATTATATTTTTATTATTTCATTTCAGATTTATTAAATAACATATTTTTTTATATAATTTCATACATTTGTGTTTATATAACAAAAAAAAGTAAACATTTTCAATAGTTTAAGCATTTGCTCTGTACACAAAAACTTTACAACTCCTTGCTGATTTTTGTATTGATGGTGTTGGATCAATACATTTTTTTGCAAATGCCTCAATTTCGCACTAGAGTTAAATGTTTTAGCGCCAAGAGTTCAAACATTGAATTCCGACTAAAGTTTAGAGATGTTAGTCTGAATATACTTGAAAAAAAATTGGGAGGAATTGTGGTTGCTGTGCAAGAAGCGGTGTGATTTTGGTTAAATGTTTGTTGTTGTTGGAGGCTGCGAATAGTTTTATCGTAAGTTATTATGAACATTTCGGGTGTTAATTTAGACAACGTAGCGCAGCGATTCGATTTTTATCTCCTGTGTGGTTTTTGGAGCTTAGGGAATAAACAGAAGTCCCACGGTGCTAAATCAGGTGAATACGCTGAAATTTTAGCAAGAAAAAATCCCGAAGAACCAGACGCTTTCCAAAAAAAGATCAATATTTTGGGAACCTATCAAAATTTGACTCTATTAAGATGCAAAGCAACATTTAAAGTGGTGTTTGCTAATCTCACTCAAATACTATCAGCAAATCTGTTGTCGACAACTGAGCAACAAATCATTAATTATATGATTAATCCTTGAAGTGGAATGCATCAGTTGATGTTTGTGATCGTATCGGATGTGGTTCACTTCAACATTTTCAGTGTTTCTATACCAGTAAGTTCATCACGAACACAAAATTTTATATAGATTCTATGCTCAATACATTTAGTCAATGTAAAAATCGTCAATTTCACATTAGTTGTTCCAAGAACACGAAAATAACTATTTCGCAATTGAAGATAATGACATTAAATGTCAACTTTAAAAAAATTGAAATTCGATATGCCCGTGGAATTTAGATTGATATATTCGGGTCATATTTATTAACAGCAATATTTACCCTCTAGAAAGATGTAAATGATCCATAAATAACAAGAGTTCACATGTCGTGATATTAAAACAGCTGATAATTTATTATCGTAGTAATGTTTCATGATTTATCATATAAAATAGAAAACCGGAAAATAGCTATTTGCAATGCCTTGAGCAATCACTTCATTAGAAAAGATCAATCTTCGCGCATCATCGCGCGTTGGTGTTTGCCTGTACTCCAGAAAATACTGTGAGGACTTACATGGTTACTTTCACACATGTGATTACCGTAACTTGCACAAATTCAACGGCCCAGGTGGCCATGATTTGACTAGTCGTACTATAACATACTCTTCTACAGTGTGAAACCTTGTTTGGCGTTTTATCAACTGAATTAAATCACTAACGACGTTTTAAGGTAACACAACGATGAGAAATTGCCAGTTAATGAAAAATCTTCAATCTGAAGTTTGTTAACGGTACTTAGAGTAGTTTAGAAAGGTCCACATGCGACTTACCGGCACATTTCAACAATAAATAGTATTGCAATATAACTAACTTCGGTGAAAGGTATGTCGGTGCACTTGAATGCTTCTAAGACGTTTGATAAAGTTGAGTCGCATGCTGGAAGAGTGTGGTTTTGAAGTTGACGAATTGGTTAGCAATGTACATATTACCCACTTAATTCTAATCAACTCACCATTGTGCAGCTCTACCGCAGATTTTCATTGTATTTGTTAGTCGCTTATTGAATATGTAGTAAATTCATTGAAGCCAATTAAATGATTAAATTTCGCAGGTAATATGTTCTTATCTGAGCTTTTACATACACTCCCACAACATTCGATACATTTTCAGCAAGGCCTCAAATTTTGAAAATTGTTACAACCCTTTAGCTTCAAGGTAATCCATTTCATTTCCCGACAAATAACGTTATCCTTCGGATCATAAATTATAAAAATCTTTAAAATGTTCAGATGATTATTGGCGAAAAAATACGGCATCCAACATATTGTCATAGAGACAGAAAAGTCAAAGCATGATACACTACCCTAACATCGATCAAACGCATTCTAAAAACATTCAGCTCTTCGAAGGAATCCTTGACCACTGAAAGACATCGAACTGTTGTTTTAGTCATATGACACGATGTCTTCTATTAAGGAATAGGTTACGCAAAACCCCTTCTAGTGCCCAAAGGTTGCGGTGTATTACCGTGAATTGTAGTTAATAAATTGCCTTCTTCTGGCTTCTGTATCACCCCACCCCGCTCAGCAATAGCCTGCGAGTAGTTAATTATAAAACAGTACGTTTTGAGGGCAGCGGCATACAATAGATTTTACATTTCTCACTTTATAGATATTTGGCCTTTTAATCACTTTGCTCACCTCTTCGTCCGATATACCCGTACGCTTTGTGTACTTTGTCCACTTTTGCGGAACTTAATGTTTGTGACCCAACTATGTGGGGCGGCAACAATTACACAATGTATGATATTGGCGTTTCGGTTGAGATGTGAGCCTCAGGAAAAATGCTAGTTTTTTGTTTAACGGGCAAAATAACTCAATTTAAATACCAATTGCTATACACGTCTAATTAGATGCCTTTAACTGTCCATAACCATTGTCATAAATCTAAGGCCAAGCTCATGTAAATCTTTCCACATTACAAACTGAATTTGAACCTGTAATTTTTGTCGTAAGTGGTGCGAAGAATTACTTTCCGACAACAGAAATACTTCAAATCGAATCGATGCCAAGTGCCTCGCGGATATGCAAAGTCGGTATGGACTCAACTAAACTACACAGCAATATTAACCCACACATAATGGACCACTGTATGGTTGTAACGATTCCAAACTTTTTTTCTTATTTTCATAAAAATAGAACGCCTAGTGATTCGGTATAATATAAGATTGACAATCAAGGTCACCGCAACAATAGGCGAATTAAAGTTTTACGTACGACCTTTGCACTTCAACGTCAAACGGAAAAGCAAGCAATCGAAAGCCCATTTGGCAAAACACCACAAATCCATGGACTTTCTTCCAAGAAAACTGGGTGGAGTCGCTTTTCAACTCAATGTGATTCATAACGACGCATCCGTCATGGCTTTCATTGGCAGGGGGCAGCTGTAAACATCGCTGTCAATCCGTCGCTCCAGATGTACTTTCATTTCTCATTGTTTTGGCACTTGAGCGATGACTTCAATGACTCAAATAAATTTGCAATTTTAATTAGCCACCGAGTTTCCATCCGAGTTACCGGTACTTAGCCCGCACTCGGCGCTACTCTCATCGGTATGCTTCGCGTAACCTGGCTGTATAGCGTAGCGGAAAAGGTGAATTGTTTTCACACTGGGAAAAGTACAACATGGAGAGGGCATAAGTAGATACCAGAGACGTTTATAGTTTTCTTCAGACCTTGCATCTAAATATTATAAGACAGTATGATGGCAGGGTTTGCGGGAGCTACTGAACCGTGAAGGGTTTTTAGGCTAATATATGAAAAATAAATGCGGGATGAGAAATACCCACCATTTCCAACAGAAGTCAAATTAAACACAAATTCGAATACCTAATTGCCTTGCGTTCTCTTTGCTCGTTGAGGTTGTCAAAGTTTTGAAATAATGCAGGCATACGCAACCGAACTTTCCTCATAAACTACTGCGAACCTCTTTGGCGCTTTTGGGTCTTTAGCGGTACCTATAAAGAAATCAATCTTGATGATCGATCAATCACTATAAGCATCAGAGTAGAAGGCAATTCCGTAATATTACCGACAGATACTTTTGCCTAACGACATGATGAAGGTAATGTCGACCTGGCTTCTCTCGGCTGCAATATGAAATGGTTTTCTTGTGTGTGGTATTTTGACAGATCACATAGGAGGCACCAGCCGGAGACCATGGAGATTCTGTCATGAAAATCAGAGATTAAAGGAACGTAATTTTAACCCTCCACTATAAGATATGTCAGTTAGGCCTCCAACATTGTTAACTAGATCAGAGACAGAATATGTACAAGGCATATGTAAGCATCGCAGATTCTACTATCATACTACATACTTTTAATTACTTACTTAATTACTTTTACTTCGCCTTTTAATATAAACCCCGTGTCTATAAGTTTAACACATCAACAATTTACTTAATAGGTGCGCAAGTAGAAACTCGACTCTACAGTAGGTTGTATTAAAAACATAATTAAACGCATTCAATTCGCTGGCATTTCATATGACATTTCGTTACATTTTGTTTATTCCTTTACGTGCTACAGTCGTTTGAGTTACGCTACTTTCGCCTTCATAGAAAAAAACGGAAAAACAGGACTATTGCATTTTGAGCACACATTGTTTTTTAATGGGAAAAACTTCTGAACAATCATTGAAATGGTTGCAGAAACATTATCCCACATCTGCTGCTTCGAAAACATTTATTTTAGTTTATCGGTGGTTTAGTGAATATAAAATGGGTCGTACAAGCACCGAAGACGCTCTTCGCTCTGGAAGGCCAAAAGAGGCTACAAAATAGGGAAATTATAAAGCAAGTTCACCGAATCGTATTGAGTGATTGTAAAATGAAGTTAGCTGACTCAAAAGAACGAGCGGGATACATTTTTCATGATCTTTTGGAGATGAAAAATTATCGGCCCGGTGGGTGTCGCGTTTGCTGACCGTCGACCAAAAACACCACAGTGTTGATGATTCAACTGTCGGCCTGGCGTTGTTGCAGTCTAATCGAGTGAACTTTTTTCAACATTTTGTGACCATAGATGAAACGTGGGTCCATTGCCATACGCCCGATTCAAATGGGCAGTCTACAGAGTGTCTGGGATGCCATGAAAACCGACAAAAGACCAACGCTCGGCCGAGAAGGTTATGACCTTCGTTTTTTTATTTGCTCGTGGCATAATCGTCATCTATTACCTGCAGAAGGTAAGAACAGTCACAGGAGAGTATTATGCAGCGTTATTGGATAAACTGAACGACGAAATAAAGAAAAAACTTCCCCATATTGCGAAGAATAAAGTTCTGCACCATCATGACAACGCACCGTCACACACGTCTTTATAAGTGATGGCCGATCCTCTATGTCGGTGGGCGATAAAACGAAAGTGTGGTTCGTTTTATGGCGCAAGTTGTTTGTTTTAGGAGAATGGAAAAAGATATTGCCTGTGGGAATTGATTTGGGTAAACAAACCTGTAAAGGATCATAAAATTGCAGACGTGCATTTTATGATTCTCAACAACTTTACTGGTCCGAAGATTTGGGTTCAGGGGATTTTGCGTCTTGAACATATGGTTCGTTTTTCACGTCTTGGATTTAAGTTAAATTCAAAATGAGCAAATGGAACGTGTAGATCAATTTGTTTGATATTGAATTGAGATTACGATATTTGATGTCTGCGCGTTTAATGGTGGAAACCAGCTCCAAACAGGTAGGTATTAAGGGGTGGAGGGTTTTGTGCGTAACATAGCCGATGAATGGCAAAAGACTATAAATAGCAAAGTCGAATATTTAAATTATTAATTTTTGTATAAGTATCTTGTATAACTATCACGAGATCGTGGTGCACGTATGGGAGCAAGAGGAGATGCCGGAAGATTGGCGTCGTGGTATAATTTGCCCCATACATAAGAAAGGAGATATCACACTGTGCAGCAACTATGGGGGTATAACACTGCTGAGTACCGCCTATAAGATACTCCCCCCTATCCTACAAGACCGGATATCCCCATACGCTAAAGCCATCATTGGTCAATATCAGTGTGGTTTCATCCCAGGCAAATCAGCAATTGATCAGATATTCAGCCTTAGGCAGGCAATGAAAAATGTCTGGAATTTAAGATTCCACTATATCATCTGTTTATAGACTTCAAGGCCGCCTACGACAGCATAGCCAGGGTAGAACTATATAATGCCATGAGAGAATTCGGCATTCCAAACAATTTGATACGACTTTGTAGGTTGACCATGGCCAACGTAACTAGTCAAGTAAAAGTAGCGGGATTGCTGTCCAAACCAATAAACATCTATAATAGACTCCGACAAGGGACGGTCTGGCCTGCCTCCTCTCAACCTGGCATTGGAGAAAGCAATCCGTGACTCTGGCGTTTCAACAAGAGGGACTATTGTCACCAAGTCCAGCCAGATACTTGCCTACGCAGATGACATCGACATCATCGGTAGAACCGAATCGGCGGTACAGGAATCCTTCACCCAGATCGAGCAGGCGGCAAAAAAACTGGGACTGCACATTAATGAGGGAAAAACCAAGTACATGGTGGCAACTTCTGCGAAGAGAAGACCTAACGTTGGTCAAACTATCAGGGTAATGGAGCACGAATTTGAAGTAGTCAATCCTTTAACTACCTTGGGTCAATAGTATCAGCCGATAACAATATGGAAGAAGAAATACGCGAACGGCTGATTAAATCCAACAAAGCCTACTATGGTCTATCAAGGCTCTTTAAATCCCGAAATTTATCCAGACCATGCAAGCTACTACTGTACAAGACCATGGTCTTACCAGTACTCATGTATGGATCCGAGACCGGGGTGCTTAATAAAAGGCACTCTGAACTCTTGGCCGCGTTCGAGAGAAAGGTCTTAAGAAGAATTGTTGGCCCCGTATGTGAGGGAGGACGATTCTGGAGACGCTACAACCATGAGTTGTACGCAATCGACCTTGAAGCTCATATTGTAAGAAAAATCAAGCTCGGTAGACTCCGGTTGGCGGGACACCTAGCTCGAATGAGCGAAGAGGACCCTGCCCGGAAAGTCCTTTGTGGCAGGATGTATGGAAGAAGACACCGCGGCAGACCTTGTCTGCGATGGAGGGATGGCATTGACCAGGACGCCCAGAGCCTGGGAGTGCTAAACTGGATGACATCGGCTCGAAAACGGGACCGGTGGAGAGATTTGTTAAATAAGGCCAAGACCGGATCCCAGTTGTAGTGCCGATGATGATGATAAGTACCTTTTCCAATAAAGTTGAATTTGACAGAAAAGCCACATATATAATAATACATACAATACGTCTAATGCATTCAAATAAAAAGTTGACTTATTATTCATATATAGCATGGAAATTATTCTTGGTCACGCAATATGTTCTACAGAGTAAATAATTAAGTGACTGAACATTTTTACTTACCATAAAAATATGAAATAAAATAAAAGCATTAATATCCTATTTATTCAAAATGAAATGAAATAATAAAAACGTGATCATCATATTCTTTAATTTTAACAACAACAAAAATTACACATTCCTCATTGCAGTGGCCAAAATCAGTGATTTGAAATACGAATTTATTCCTAATTACCATCGGACTCTTTTCTCTTTCCAAACTTGAAGAAGTGGTTCTGTGGTAAACTGCAATAACGGATGTTTGAATTGAAATGAGACTCTTCAAATCCAAAAAACGCGAATGGGAGAAGACTCGGATGGAAACAATCCTAGAAAATTCCGGAGCAAAGAACATCAGAGCTATGTATGCCGGCATAAATTCAATTAGAAATGGCTACCAAGGGAGATCCAAAATAAATCAAGACACAAACGGTTGTCTGGTGACAGAAACAAAGAATATCGTCACAAGATGGAAGCAGTACTTTGATAACCTGCTCAATGTGCACACCCATCAACCACAAATAAACGCACCAGACGTATATACAGCCGAGCCTCAGATCCCAGAGCCCTCTTTCGATTAAGTTGTAGATGCAATAAATCGATTGAAAAACAACAAGGCTCCCGGAGTCGACTGCATACCGGCATAGCTTGTGACGCATGGAGGAGAGGCAACTGCTCGATAGATCCACCAATTGATTAAAACAATGTGGCATAAGGAAGTCATTCCGAAAGAATGGAAAACCTCTAAAGTCATCCCCATTTCAAAAAAGGTGTCAGATCTGACTGCGAAAACTACAGAGGGATATCATTGCTCCCAACCACATACAAAATACTAACAAATGTCATACCAATGCGGATTCCGTAGGAATCGGTCAACAAGCGACCAAAGGTTCACAATAAGGCAACTGCTGGAAAAGAATACAGAGAGACGGTCCACCAACTGTTCGTTGACTTCAAAAAAGCCTCCGACTCGGTCGCAAGGCAAATACTCTACCATATTGTAGTTGAGGTGGGAACCCCGAAAAAATATGCCGCCCTCATGCAAATCTGCATGAACGAAAACAAAGGGCGAGTTAGAATAGAAAACCACCTCTCAAAACCATTTGAAATCCGCGACGGACTAAAACAGGGTGATGGCCTCTTACCACGTCTCTTTAACCTTGTGCTCGAGTATGTCATCAGAAAGGTACAACACAGCAACATGGCCTGATCACACACAAGTGCTGCCATATGCGGATAACATCGCCGTTTTGGGCGATAATCGAGAAATTATTAGTAAAAACAGTGAAATCATCATGCAAGCAGCAGAAGAGTTGGGCCTAGAAATAAATGAAGACAAAACAAAATACATGACTACGGCGAGAGCAGGTGGACCTCAGGGAACACATATAAACGTCAGAGGCAAGATATTCGAAAAGTTAAAGAATTTCAATTTCTGGGAACAATACTGACGGTCAGTAACGAAATGTATAAGGAAATTAATAAAAGACTGCATGCCGTCAGCGCTAGTTGGCACGCAGCCAGTAAACTGTTGAAATCCAATCTGCTATCACGTAATATAAAGCTCCGAGTCTATAGGACCATAATCATGCCGATTGTTCTATAGGGACGCGAAACATGGAGTCTCACAAAACGGGAAGAAAACAAATTCCGCGTATTTGAGAATAAAGTTTGAAGGGATACGACATTACGACATTAATATCAATCATGTAGAAGCCGATCATGGGTCACCGTCGTCTCATCCGCTTTATGTTGTATTTTGTCACCAGTTTACTCTAATATCTACACCCCCTTTTCGATTTTTTGTGGCCCGAAATTGAAGTGTCATCACATTTATTGTGGTGCATGGTACTTAGTAACATGACATTTATACTTTTTGCAAAACCTAATGTTATGGAGACTGTCTCTTGATTCTTAGGAGATATAAAAGAGTTCTGCAGTTCTTTTTTTTTCGAATTGTTTCAATAACATATAATATAATTATTAACATATAAAAATTATCACATGTAACGTTGTGACCCAAATTTTCTACATTCTTTGTTACTCTTTAGGTAATAGTTTCACCTTGTTGTGTGTTTCTAGTTTCTTTTTAGTTTCCTGTGTAAACGAATTCTTTTTATCCGTAGGATGTTACGTTCCCCCGCTTGGTAGAAACCTTGACGTGGTGCGGGGGCTTAAAGTACAATGAATCACTCAGGCTATGCTGACGGAAGCATATGCTTCCAGTAGGGTCACCCATGTCGGACAGGTTAGCAAGGAGTAACACACAAAGATCTACCACCCCTAATCCAGGGTGTTACGCGTCACCAGGGCTCTGATGTGGCGGACTATTTGAAGCCCCAAGTCTCGTGGGTTCAAAAATGAATAACCAATATACAAAAAACAATCCCACGAAAAACCCGGTAGGCGTAGGTGTGATGAGCCAACACTACCATAAGGAAAAAATCATCATCACCGACTCGGCAAAAAGAAGACGCAAGGAAAAACGGAAAAAGTGGGATATACGCGCCGGTGCGTGGAATGTTCGAACGTTATTAAAACCAGGCGCGATACAGACGGTCGTAGAAAACGCGAAACAATATAAAATGGACATCGTCGCGCTTCAGGAAGTTCGACTCTCACATCAAGTAATCGAAACCAACGGGTTTACATTGGTGTGTGGATGTACCGATACACATAACCTCGGAACTGGCTTCATTATAAGCAAGAAGATTACGTCCCATGTAAAAGATGTGCAATTTACTAATGACCAAAAGTCGGTGTTAAAAATACAGGGCCCATGGTACAATTATGTATTTATAAACGTACACGCCCCAACAGAATATACCGACGAAGAAACGAAGGACACATTCTACGAGACCCTAGAGGAAGTATTTGATGGGATCTCATCATCCGATGTTAATATCCTCCTCGGGGACCTCAATGCGAAAATTGGAAAGGAAGATATCTTCCAACCAACAATAGGTAAAGAAATCCTACATGACGATTCAAATGATAATGGTATTCGAATTATCACGTTCGCAGCGTCAAAAGATA
Organism: Microdon myrmicae; assembly: GCA_963931805.1. Taxonomy (NCBI): domain Eukaryota; kingdom Metazoa; phylum Arthropoda; class Insecta; order Diptera; family Syrphidae; genus Microdon; species Microdon myrmicae. The sequence continues at coordinate 267,271,540 of OZ007496.1, forward strand.
TGGTAGTGAAAATCACGATGTTCAAGCACAAGCAAATCCATAAAGCCACATCGATATCACCCGACGGCGTAACGCGTAACCAAATAGACCACTTCCTCATAGACAAAAGACACCACCCGAATATCTTTGACCTAAGATCATATAGAAGAGCAGATTACGACTCCGATAATATTCTAATGATGGGCAAATCAGGAGTCGGCTCGCAGTAAGCCCACATGGGCAGTCACAGGAGACAAGCAAACAGTTCGACATTGATAACCTAAAAGACCTACTCAAAAGGGCGGAATATCAAGACGAACTAACGATAGAAATAGCATCCTAGAGAATGAGAGCAATGAGGAAGAAGAAGCTAGTAGTGTGGACACTAAATGGGCATCGATCAGAGACACAATCAAACAAACAGCCCAAGAGGTATTAGGATTTAAGAAAACAACTAAGTCCAAACCTTGGTTTGACGATGAGTGCAGGGCAAAGATCGAAGAACGTAAACGCCACAGAATGATCCACTTAGAAGCATATGATGAAGTCAACGCAGAAAGATACGCGACAATTCGGAAAGAAACAATGAGACTTTTCAAACGCAAAAAACACGAATGGGAGAAAACTCGGATCGAGAAAATCCTAGAAAATGGCAGAGCAAATAATATCAGAGGTATGTATGCCGGCATAAATTCAATTAGAAATGGCTACCGAGGGAGAGCTTAAATAATATGCGACAAGGAAGTCATTCCGGAAGAATGGAAAACCTCGATAGTCACCCCATTTTCAAAAAAGGCGACAGATCTGACTGCGAAAATTACAAAGGAATATGATTGCTCCCAATCACATACAAAATACTGACAAATGTCATACTGGCAAGAATCACACCGTACGCAGAAGAAATATTGGGAGACTACTAATGTGGATTCCGTCGCAACCGGCCAACAAGCGACCAGATGTTCACAATACGGCAACTGCTGGAAAAGAAGTGGGAATGCGGAGAGATGGTTCACCAACTGTTCGTGGAGTTCAAAAAAGCCTACAACTCAGTCGCAAGGCAAAGACTCTACCATATTGTGGTTGAGTTGGGGATCCCGAAAAAATATGCAGCCCTCATTCAAATCTGCATGAACGAAAACAAAGGGCGAGTTAGAATAGAAAACCACCTCTCAGAACCATTTGAAATCCGGGACGGACTAAAACAAGGGGATGGCCTCTCACCATGCCTTTTTAACCTTGTCCTCGAGTATGTTATCAGAAAGGTACAAGACGACAACACGGCCGGATCATCCCTGAACGGGGTCACACAAGTGCTCGCGTATGCGGAGGACATCGCCGTTCTGGGATATAATCTCGAAACTATAAGTAAAAACAGTGAAATCATCATGCAAGCGGCAGAAGAGGTGGGCCTAGAAATAAACGAAGACAAAACGAAATACATGATTACGACGAGAGCAGGTGGACCTCAGAGAACACATATAAACGTCAGTGGCAAGATATTTGAAAATGTCAAAGAATTTAAATATCTGGGAATGATACTGACGACCAGAAACGAAACGTCAAAGGAAATTAACACAAGACTACATTCCGGCAACGCTAGTTGGCATGCACCCAGTAAAGTATTAAAACCCAAACTGCTATCACGTTATATAAAGCTCCGTGTCTATAGAACCATAATCATGCCGATTGCTCTATACGGATGCGAAACATGGGCTCTCACAAAGTGGGAAGAGAACAAATTCCGCGTATTCGAGAATAAAGTTTTAAGGGGTATATTTGGCGGTAAATATGACGACGAGGCAGGACAATGGAGGAAACTCCACAACCACGAATTGGAAGAGTTATATCGCAATCCAACAATAGTGAGAGTGATCAAGTCGCGAAGATTAAGATGGGCCGGACACGCGGCGCGAATGGACGATGATAGGACCGTGCATAGAATTCTTGACGGTAAACTAACGGAGAAGAGACTGACAGGACGGCCGCGACGGAGATGGGACGACAATGTTAGATTGCACCTCGAGGAGATCGGATCGGATGATCGAACGTGTAAGGAGAGCGCACAGGACAGGGAACAATGGCGGAGCCGAGTCGGTGAGGTCATGAACTTCCGGGTTCCTACAGGCCAGTAAATAATAACATAATAATAATAATAAAGTAGGATGGTACGTTGTCATCTTAGAACCTATGATTGAATGCTATATTTTCACAGTATGCCATATTTCTTCAACAATCGCTGTTAATCCCTCTTGACTCGGTTGCCAGATTTTTCCTTCATAAAAAGCTTGAGTTATAATAATAAAAATTTGCAAAAATAATGAAAACTATTTACAACAAGATTAATTTCCAAACTTTACCCAAAAGAAAAACTTTACAAGTTTGATTGCTAATTATGGACTAAGTGTATTATGCAGAGGCGCAAGGCTAATAATCTTGCCCGAAAAACAAATTATTATGGAAAATTTAACAAGCCTCGGGACGTGTTAAATGAGGCTAAGATCGGATCCCGGTTGTAGTGCCGCCGATGATGATGATGATGTATTATGCAGAATACATCAAACAAGAAATATTATTTATAAATATAAGATATTCGTTAATTTTATTTTGTAAACATTTAGCCACTGCTTTATTAGTATACAGACACACGTACATTAATCATTCTACAAATAAATAAATCTATACGTAGCGAACATATACAGTGCTGTGAAAAATTATAGATTCAAAGGTAAATGTTTACTTTTCTTGGAATGGGTAATAAACTTTTATGACTAGTTTTGTGGCAAAATATTGTCAACTGACACCAACTCAGGAAACCCTTGAATGGCTTAATTGCTTTTTTACTAGGAACGGTAATTCATTTTCTGAAAAAAAAACCAAATTTCGCCAGGGAACAAATTTCGGGTTTTCCAATAGAGACTTGACAACTTTGAATTTAATTTGTGAACGCACCCTTTCGCAGTGGCCATATGAACGAAGTCGAGTTCCATTCATAAATGTTTTGATTGTACTTCAAGCCGATAATAAAGTTTTTGAAATATCTCAAATGGTTTGCGTTTTATTTTTAAAAAAAGTTGTCAAGTCCCTATTGGAAAACCCGATATAAACTCCCGACATTTATGCTTTAATTTTTTGTATAATAATTTATTTAATATGGAATGCTTTGGCCGTTATTTCTTTTATTAGTTAACAATCTTCGTGGTAGTCTGGAAATAAGATTGTTTAAGGAGTTGTCCGGTATATTATTTCATGCTTCAACAATTCTTTCTTTGAGTTGTTCCACGTTTTGAATTGCTGGTTTTCCTTTCTTCCTGCCCATTTTATAATGAGGCTAGAGTCGCAGTCCAATTTAAAACGTCAAACCATTTAGGACAAAGAAACTCCTGTTTTGGACATTTCACATAGATCGGCTCGTTTTACCGTCGGCGAACATTTTGTTGGTCTCCCAGATCGCTTATTTCTTTCTTAATTTTCGATACCGGTTTGTAGAAAATTCTTCATTATACCTTGAGACCGATTTATTTCGTTGGCAATTTGTCTTTGCCTCACTTCACTATATTGTAAATTGGCTATTTTTTTTTTTTTTTTTTTTTTTTTTTTTTAATATCATTTTTTATTTCTTCCTATTATTATAATTTACTTACTCGCTAGACAAAAATGATTAAACTTTAGCTTATGTTATCTTATTTCTTAACTTACTGGTCCTTTGCGGACTCTCTAAGTTACATGAATACGCTTAAAGCATGAAAATTTGTCTTTCGACATTATGATTATTTTGTTTACATGCATTTTTATGGAACTTAATTAGATACAAAGAAAATGAAGAACAGAAAAAACTTTGTTTTTGTTATTTTTTTTTTTTTTTTACCTTATATCTAACTTAAATACTAAACAAATTTTTTTTTTTTTTAATCCTTAACTCTATCCTAAACGTAGTATCAAGACTTCGAAATGCTAAATCTATGTAAGCTTTCCGTAGTTTGTTGGGCTTTATTATTATTATTATTATTACTTCCCTTTTTTGCCAGTTTTATAAGGAAACAGGTTTTTAATTGCCACTCAGCCACCAAAATCTCTGGTGTTGCTTATTCGTGTCTTTTCGGTCTTTCTGTGCTACTGCCCTACTGAACTGCAGGCGCTCTTCATCTGTGTGCGCAACTTCTCGATTATAACATATTCGTTTATCTGTACCTGACCGACGCACGTGATAAATCAACGGTATAGCGGATTCATTTTGTATGAGGCCGTTCATGTCAAGACTAAGGAACGCTTCTGGTGGAATAAAGCCATTGCGACGTACCCCCTCATAATACGTAGTGTTTGGGTAATATGCACCAAAAATTAAATCGTTCGGGGAGCTCATTGATCTCGCAAGATGCCCTCGGATCAGCTTGATCATAAAGTTATCCACTCTGTTTATATTGGCCCCATTGTACAACGCTTCATTGGGATAGTATTTTTTGTGATCGGATTCAGGAGTCCGATGTAAGTTGAGACACGTCCTGAGGCATTGTCTCTCAAAAATACGAATCTTTTCCATTAAGCTAGGTCCCACATTAAACCACACTGGACATCCATATATGATCATCGGTCTGATGAGAGCCATGTAGCATATAACTTTAACTCTGCTGTCAAGTTGACTACTATGAAACAGTCTTTTTGTCATAGCATAAGCTTTCTTTGCCCTGGCCAGCGCAGCCTCCACATGTTTGTTAAAATATAGATACTGATCCAGCCAGATGCCTAAGTATTTGACTACATTTTTGGTTTCCAGTGTTTGTTGGTGTGGTCCCATAATAGCTAGCTTTCGCCAGTTTTTCCTGGTGTCCCTGGTAGCTTCAGCCAGTGGGGTTCTAAAGAGGATGGTTTCACACTTTTGGATATTGATTTTGAGTTTCCAGTTGTCGCAGTATCGCTGAACATCATTGAAATCCCCTTGTAATAATCTGTTAATGATTTCAATTTTTGGAGCTGTTCTATATATTATCAGATCGTCTGCATACGCAATAGCCTGATGAAGAGACCTTATTAGGTCGCTAGTGTAAATATTAAAAAGGATCGGAGATAACACCGCTCCCTGTTGCAGACCGTTTTCTATATTGTAGGTAATGTTGGAGGTCACATTGCCACTTTTGACGACGAATTTCCTTTCATTCAACATGTCGTATAGTATATACAGTAGTGGTTTATGAATGCCTAGTCTCATTAGCTTGTAGTATAACCCTTCTAGCCAAACGGTGTCGAAGGCCCTCTCCAAGTCAATCAAACAGGCACCTGTACACTGTTTCAGATTTTTATTCCACTGAATGTCTGAAACCAGTTTAGTTGCGGCATGTGTGGTTTCATGACCAGCTTTAAAACCAAACTGGTTATTTGGAATAATATTATTGTCCTCAGCCCATTTAAGTAGAGCCTTGTTTAGAACCTTTTCGAATACTTTACTGATACTCGGTAACAAACTGATCGATCGCAGATTTTTTGGGTTTGTTCTGTCTTTCCCTCTTTTTGGTAACGGTTGGATGATGGCCGTTTTCCAACGTACTGGATAGTGTGCGTTGTTCAGAGCGTTGTTAAACAAGACTGCATATATGTCCATTGCGATTTGAGGAAGATGTTTTAGTACGATATTGGGTACTCCATCGATTCCAACTGATTTTTTGTTTCTTAGTGATGCAAAGACGGCATGGATGTCTTCACTAGTGACCAAAAGGCTGTTAGCGCTTTCGACAGTGATCTCGGGGTTTGCCGTATTTTCATTACTGAATTCGTTAAAACCATGGTTTTCTGATCGCCACTGTGAAATATCATTTCGAAGATGACGATAGTTCAGTAAAACTCTATCTTCCAAGCCATGGTTGCGACGAATTACTTCATTTGCCTTGTACAGTTCTTGAAAGACGGCCCCTACAACATTCACTTTTTCCAAGGGATCTTCAAACACAAAAACTTCGTCATTTAGGATGGCGTTGTTTGTGTCTATGCCTATATTTGTCAGCATTCGTTGGTTATCGTCAGTTCGTGGTATTTGGAGACACTGAATCTCGTTTTCATTACTCCGTCTAAATATTTTATTAATTTGCGGAAACATACTAGGGTTGCGGGATTTTACCGCCCGAACTTTGTTGTTCCAATACAAATTTGCTGATAGCCTATAGTTGGCTTTTATCAGCTGTTGGAGATTTTTTAATCTGGACTTTAGTGATATTATCTCCTGGTCGTGCCTATCAATAAATCGTCTGTATCGTAGTTTTAGTTGCGACAGAAGTCTACTTTTTTTTCTGTGGAGTGCGTTGATTGTGGCGTTTCGGTACATGTTCATGTTGTCCGTAGGTGTGATTTTTGGTATTGTTTTGTCCATAGTTTGTTTTATGGTTTCGTCCATTTTTTGTATGTATTTGTCGATATCATCGTTGGGTATGTTTCTGTTGGTAGGAGGGTTAATATCTTTTAAGCGAATTTCTCTTGTTAAGGTTCTCGTGAAACGCGTCCATCGCATAGCCCCATAGTTATAGGGTTGCGGTATCATACATTCACCGAGTTCCACAACTTCGCTTGGTGTTTTTATCACGATTGATAATGCACAATGGTCGCTGTCATACTCAATTGTGCGTAGGCAGTTTATATTTTGTCTGTTAGTATGTGTATGTTTAAGTCGTGTGTCAATAAGCATAATATCGAGGAACGATCCCCCTCTGGGGAAAGAAGGATATTCTGTAGCTAGCAGGTCAGCCTTATATTCAATGTGATGTTGATCTAGCCAACCAGCTAGTTGATTTCCTCTCGTGTTGGATATGCTATTTCCCCAATTTGGGTGTTTAGCATTCAAGTCGCCACCTATGATGTAATAGTTCCCTTCCGAGTAAAGTTTTAAGCATTGGAAAAGAGTCTCTAGCTCCGCTATAAATAGATTTTGTTGATGTGCTTCTGGTGCGTAGGCAGATATCACATACATCCCCCTACCTTGTCGGAGGGGTATGCGGATAATGCACGCTTCAAGCACCTGAAATCTGCGCATCTCACCACTATATATTACCTTATGTTGAAGTTCTTTTTTAACAAAGATTGCCACCCCTCCTCCTTGCGTGGAGTTGGGTCGGTCTCTTCGTATAATGTCGTAATTTGTGTGATATAGTTTATGCCTCTGATTCAGCTTAGTTTCGCTAGCCAGAAGCACGTCAGGATTTTCGTCTTGCAACAGTTTAAAGAGAGCGGCTCTTCTCTCGATTCTGATAAGTGAATTTACATTCACGACTAGAACCTTAATTGTGCTTTCTGTTGGGGGGTTTATATTGACGGCTGGCTAGACAATTGCGAATAGACCCAGTCTAGTCTAGTGTCTTGGTCCTTTATTTGTTTTTGCATTTGTGTCACCTGCGTCTGAATAGCGAGCAAGGTTGTGAGCACATCTGCTAGTGTTATTGTTTCTGGAGGCCCAGTATGTTGCGGCGGTACCCGTGTGGTGGGTTGTGGCGTGTTTCTCCTACCAGCTGTTACCTGAGCATACGAGAACTGGGGTGTTACATTTAGTGCTGGTCGGGCTTGAACTATCGGGCGTTCTATTTTTCGTTGCTGTGAAAACTTTTTTTCCTGCAGTTCGCGGAATTTAGGACAGCCTCGATAATTAGCGGGGTGTCCCTCACTCTTACAAACTGCACACTTTAGTAGAGATCTGTCGTCTACCCTTTCTTTACCTAACGTGCATTGTTCTGCGGTGTGGTCCTGTCCACATCTTACGCATCGATACTGCATTTCGCAGTTTGCTGCTGAATGCCCGAACCTTTGGCAGCGAAGACATTGGATTATATCTCTGCCTTTTTTCAATTTGTCCCATGTGACAATTTGATGGTTCAGGATAGTGATTTTCCTAAGTCCACCAATTTTGCTACCAGGGCCCAGCTGCACCAGGAAGAATGGTAATTTACGATTCTCCCGTCTAGCCCTAGCTGTATTGAAAGGTTTTACCGCGATAAACTCAATATCATTACAGTTAAGCTCTCGTAGCGTTTGTAATAGAACTTCTGGTTCTGTTTCAGGGTCAACGCCTTTTAGTAGAACCGTTATATTCTTTATTTCTTTCGGGGTGTACGTGTAAAATTCCGCGGTGGCCCTTTTTAGCACATTTTTCATTTTTTCGAAATCCTCAACCGAATTTGTCTGTATGGCAAACCTGTTCCCTATCAGTCTTTTAATTGAAAAATCTTCCCCAATAGAAAGCTTACATAGACTTACCAGTTCGTTACAGTCCATATCTGTAATGTTGATGGGTGGCATCTTCGCTTTCCTTTTTACTGCCTGTTGCTCTTGTTGTGGTTGTTGTTGTGTAATCTCTTGCGGTGGACATCTTTTTTGTTGGCTTGGCTTCTGTTGTGCACTTTGTTGCTGATTTTTCTGCTGCTGTTGTTTTACTATTAGCTGCTCCTTTTCAGCAAATTCCTTTTTCCTGCGACGCTTCTCTGCTAATTGCGCCCTTGCTCGGGCTAGCCTTATTTCAAGATCGCTGATTTCCTCTTCTTCGTCCTCAGTCTCGGTACTCGCTAAACATGCAAACATGTTATTGGTGACATGGCCGTCATTATATGGAACCGGGAGGATTGTATTGTCCTCTTCCATTTTTTGCGCTTTTTCGAGCAAGTCTGTTATTGCCTCGTTTGGCTTGTTTATTTTTGATGTCGCTCGTGTTAGTGGAGAGCTCGCCGGGCGTTTTATTAACGCGGACTTCGGTTTCAATTTTTTAATTTTTTGTTTATTGTCTGCCATTCTGCATGCTGAGGGTCGATACACCCAGCTTGTTGCATCCAAGATAGCAGGCCAGTCTTTGTTTTAAACCAGTTATTAGGTTGGCTTCACTTTGTAATTTCTGTATATTTTAGTTCCTTTTGTTTATTGTTATTTCTGTTTTGATTTCTTTTACTTCTTTGTTTTCCTTTTTTTTTTTGCTAAACATGTGCTCACATACACTCTCACAGTTGGTCAGTATTAAACTGTGTTTGTTTTGACTGTCAAACCCGTTGCTTCGTTCTCTTTTATTTCATTATATTTATATATAATCACTTTGTTTTTACTGTTTTTATCAAGAGAATTTATTTATTTAATTGGTCTTTGTATGTTCACTGTCGCTGTCACTTTTCACACAACAAAACACGGCGCGAAAACAAAACTGTACTGTATTGTTCAGGTATTTGGTATACCTGCTAGTCACGTAATGTGGGAAGACAATTAGAATGTAAAACGTATGAAAGGCAGGACGAACCGTACCGTCTGAATGTTAGCTGATGACTGTGTAAATTGGCTATTCTTTGTTTTCAATGCCCGTTTCCCATGTAGCATATTTAGAACCCTAAAAAAATTCACTGCGTAAAATAAAACTCTGTTTATTATCACTCCAGAATGTCTGCACTGTTTTTTAAGAACTTTTGTTATACCAAGCTATGCGTTACAATTAAGCCTGAAATCGAAAAAGAGGCCTGAGTTTATACTTTTTCAGACAATTAATTACCATTACTGGTTTTTTTACCAATTGTTTTTTCAATTAAGCCATTCAAACGTTTTTCCTAAGTGTCGGTTGACAATATTTTGTCACAAAACATAAAAGTTTATTACTCATTCCAAGAAAACTGAAAATTTACGTTTGAGTCCATAATTTTTCACAGCACTGTTTAGAGGTATTTAAATTAAAAAGTTCCGCTCTATATTAAGAAACCGTTGAATACGACTAATCATATAAAAAGATCAGTCATATATCGGGAAGGTCAGGAAATCTCTGAAATGTCGATGTATATTTACATATACACGTCGGTCTGCCAAACAGTAAACATTAAAACTCATTATTTTTGTTTCCTCCACGATAAATAACATTGAACTGTCGGCGATCCCACTATCTTCTTTGTTCGCTTTGTTGTAGGCAATACTTTACCGCGCAAGTGCGCTAAACATTAAAAAGTTTGACACACATACATGGCGCCATTTGAACAGCCGGACAAAATTCAGTTTGAAATTTCCACCAGTCTATATTAGCGACCGATGGCGCGATTTGCGATAGAATAGCATATACCAAACCCAGCGATTATTGCTGGGCAACAGAAATCATTCACTTCCTCGAATTCCCAATAGTGGCATGATGTCTTTGCAGGGTACAAGGAGTCGGAATAGTTCAACTAAAGCTTTGCAACATTGACAACGAAAACCCATTCGAAGGAGGCGTTTCCAGGATACCCATTCAACAGATTTGAGAGCTAATATTTGTGGCTCCTGCACAGTTGTCATCACACGTGTTTGTGTAAAAAAGAAAACTGCTTCGTCCTATACAATTAAAGTGAGGTGGCTTTTTTTCGAAAACTTCCAAAACATAGCGACCAGAATCGTTATTCCAGCAACTCCGATTTAAATTCCATTGAACTTCTGTCCAAATCAATCAAATCTAAACATCCAAACCACTCATCATTCAGACCCGCAATTAAAACGACGTTGGCCGATATGGAATATGCCAACCTGCGTATGCTTCAATACGTCAATGAAGGCAATCATTCAAGGAAGCGAATATATATGTAGTAAACGGTTCCCTATGGGCCTACAAACAATGTCGTTCCAAAAAATTGGTAAACATTCTCGGTCTTCCAATGAAATGTATGTTTGTAAAAAGTATAAAGTGTCTAAATTTTAACAACGCTGTCTGTAAATACCAATTTATGGTACGCCGCCGAAACTAATATGACCAATGTGTAGTCATGTATATAGTCGTTCACCCTTTTCTGTATAGTATCTGTTACGTGGTACCCCCCACCCTCATTATCCCACCGAGCAGGGAGAGGGAATAAATTTTAGTTAAATTAATCTACCATTAAAGATGTGCAAAGGTAAGGGAAAACATATAGCGATCCACATGTTGGATTGGCATTCGTTGCAAGCAAATGCACGAACCTACATTCGTTAGGTGATGCTTCTATGCCACGACAAAGACAAACAGCACGGGCTATCAAACCAGTCTATTAGTGGAACTCAGAAATCGCCCATGTGCGGTCGGAGTGCAACGGGTTAAGACGCTTGCAACAAAGAGCAAGAAAACGTAACACCTACCCACAGTTACATGCAGAATTCGTCAACAAACGGACGGAGTTGAGGAATGTGATCCGCAAAAGTAAATATGACGCGTTCTGCTCTCTAAGGGATGAATTAAATAACAACCCATGGGGCAGCGCCTACAGGATAGTCATGAAAAGACTACAGAACAACAGTAGTCAAATGCAAAAAAGAAACACTGACATGGCAAGAATCGTTGCTGTTATTTTCCCACAGTGTGATCAGGTGTTGGGAGTGCAAGAGGAGTGGAGTATCACTGAAGGAGAGATACCCCCCGTGACCCCCGAAGAGGTGCTCTTGGCTGCAAGGGTTGGCAAAAAAACAAGACCCCGGGACTTGATGGTATCCCTAACGCTGTAGTGAAGAGTGCTTTAACAAAAAACCCGGAAGTCTTCAGCAGTCTCTTCACAACCTGCATTCAAACAGGACAATTTCCCAAACGATGGAAAAAACAGCGGCTTGTGCTTATTCCAAAAGGAATCAAGAATCCAGAGGCGCCGACCTCTTATCGTCCGTTGTGCATATTGGACACGACAGAAAAACTGCTTGAGCGAGTAATTGCCACTCGCCCGGAACAATTCACTGAGAGGACATCGGGGCTCTCTGAATCGCAGTATGGATTCCGGAAAGGAAGATCAACCGGTAAGGCACTATCTGTGGTGTGCGACATCGCTCACAATGCGATAGCTGGAGCACGATGGCTAGGGGGCACAAAGAAATATTGCGCGGTGGTGACGCTAGATGTTAAAAATGTGTTTAACTCGGTGAATTGGAATCGGATTCTAGAAGCGTTGTGCGATCTACAAGTCTCACCCTACCTGGTGCGTATACTAGCAAACTATCTCTCGGATAGAAGGCTGATGTATGATACAGATGAGGGACCACAGGAATATCAAATAACAGCGGGTGTACCTCAGGGATCTGTATTAGGTCCGCTGTTATGGAATATAATGTATGATGGTGTGCTCAGGGTCAATGTACCGGAGGGGGTTAGAATCATTGGGTACGCAGATGATTTGGTAATAGTGGCCGTAGCTAAACATCTAGATGACCTGGAAAATATTTGCTCCCAAGCAATCCAGAGCGTTAAATGCTGGCTAGATATAGCCGGACTGAAACTAGCTGGACATAAGACGGAGGCAGTTTTAATAAGCAGCCGCAAGAAAGTTGAACACCTTGATTTGGAAATAGAAGGACAAATAATCAGATCCAGTCCATATATTAAATATCTTGGTGTGATACTCGACAACAGGTTGAGCTTCAAGGAACACCTGACGAAAACGAGTGCAAAAACGGCAAGAGTATGCAAAGTTCTAGCGAGACTGCTACTCAATGTTGGAGGACCCCGGCCCCACATAAGGAAACTCATAACCAGTGTCAACCCCTCCATTATAATGTATGCCGCTCACATATGGGCAGGAGCCGCACAGTATAAGTCGTACATGAGGGGAGTGAACTCCACACATAGACTGGTGTCACTAAGAGTATGTTGTGCATTCCGAACGGTATCCGAAGAAGCTATAAATATTCTGGCCGGGAAGACGCCACCTGACATTGTAGCTAAAGAAAACGTTGCATTGCATAATGTCCCTCAAGAGCATCGTCGGAGAATGCGATCACAATTAGAACTCTCAAGCCTAAGAGAATGGCAACGAAGGTGGGATTCTTCCACCAAAGGAAGATGGACCCACACCATGATACCTGATATAGAAACATGGGTGAAAAGAAAACATGGCAAGCTGAATTACCACCTAACTCAGCTAATATCAGGACATGAATGCTTTCGGCAATACTTGCACTTGTATAAGCATGTGAATCACCCATACTGCTTATATCGCGAAGGCAGAAATGCAGAACACGTACTCACAGAGTGCGTGAGATTCGAGACCACATGAACGACTTTAATATGAGACGGACAGTTACTCCGGGAGGAGTAATAGAATACATGCTTAGGTCAAAACAGGCATGGTCCGTAACAAATGGTATTCCCTGTGAAATGATGCAGTAGTTGCGACGCGACGAGCGGAGTAACAGGTAAACTCCGTCCCGCCCCGCGATGGAATATCTAAAAGAAAGTTCCGTGGCGATCAACGGGAATATGAGCCTGGAGGGAGGTGGTCTTAGTCGGTAAAAACCCGGCATGCCTCTGGATCGGTCAAGAGGTATCTTTTGAAGATGTCCACCTTCCTACCGAAACCAAAAAAAATAAAAATAAAAAAAAACAAACGTTTGTTAGGTTTTGGATTCCGCGGAAACAGCTGCGGCGCATTTCTCTTCGGAGAGGTGGCGAGAAATGGGGAGAGTGAGCCGTTAAGTCTTGTTCTTGCAGAGTAGAGTCGATGACCTGGCGCGCGTTGAGAAGGTAAAGGAAAAATTAAAAGAAGAAAACGGTATGAGAGGTTCCGGTAATAACAAAAGTCTTAATTTATTAAATCCTAAAAACAGTATAAAGAAAGAAATAAACGTTTTGTAGAAAGTATTAAAATATGTTAACTCTTTGTTGGAGTGAAAAACGTTATATGTAAAGATCCTTTTTAATAAATTAAATATTGGTGCATGTCGGAAGTGTTATCTCTGTTCATTATTCGTGCTGGAACTACCAACAAGATTGGAGCTGGGGGGCGGTGAATCGTGGCTCGGCAGCAGCTTACCAGGCGATGCAACTGTACCCAGGTCAACGGTGAATATCTCTAACTTTCCATCCACAGGAATTAAAAGGCTATTCGGTGACTCAGTCGTTACCAACACGTCAAAGAGGTAAGACGTATACCTGACAACAGGAGAAAGCAAAAGAAAAGAAAAAAAAATATAAATAAATAAATTCGTCGCGCGAGTGTAAGTGAAAAGTGTGAATTACACAGTGTGGCCGCCACTGAGAGCGGTTGTTTAAAAAAAAAAAAAAAAAAAAAAAAAAAAATTATGGAAACAAACAAAGTGCTAAAGAGCTCGTCGCCTTTCATGAAAAGGGGCCAGGCAGACCTGAAAGCGATGACACGGAGCCGACTCGAGCTACAGCCGAGTATTATAACAAAGCGGCACAAGCCACAATTCAGACGGCGAAAAAATGCAAAAGGAAAGAAAAACGAATACACAGGCAACCAATTCAACGAATTGGTTGACCTTGGCCCAAGTGAAATCGAATTACCTGCTGAGGAAGAAAACAATATCACAGGTACTGCAACAGATCCGGCGGAATTAGAAAAACCCCTTGCGGATATTGACACAAAAAAATAGGAACTCAATAAACAAAGAGAAGCAATCCTCAAATTAAAAGACCTGGTGCAGCAACAACAAAGCCAAGAAAATACAACAGCACAACGGAAAAATCAGGAACAACTTCAGGAAGCAAACAAAAGGCAGCAAAGAATCGAGATGCAGAAGCAGCAAACAAACCAGAACATCGTAACCAACAAAAAGGAAAAGGCGCCGCCTATAATACTTACGTCCATGGAAACAAAGGACGTTATAAAATTAGGTGAGTTAACTTGCAAAAATTTCAAAACAAAAAAAATTAATAATTCTAAAATAAAATTAATGTGCGATGATATGGAAGGTTATCGCAAAGTAATGACTGCTTTGGGTAGGACAAAAAGCGAGTACTACACGTACACCCCGAAATCGGAGAAAATAATCTCCATGCTCCTAAAAGGCGTTGATCCATGTTTTTCCCCTGAGGAGGTATTAGAGGAATTAAAAAATGTCGAAACCGACAATTTAAAATTTACAGGTGTGAAACCCTTCTCTACCGCCAACTCCAGAAAACGCAATTGCAAATTGCCTTTCTTTATTGTATCACTGAGTCCCAACAGTAAAGTTGATGCTCTCCGATACATCAAACACCTCAACCACCAAACAATAAGTTGGGAAAAAATTAGAAAAATCGATCGCGTATTGCAGTGTATGCGTTGTCAACGCTTCGGGCACGCGGCATCAAACTGCCACATGCAATTCAGGTGCGTAAAGTGCCTCTCCGACCATATCATTGGTGAATGCCCCTTGGGCAAGGAACAGCTTCCAGATAGGAAAACACTGTCCTGTGTCCTCTGTAAAAATACAGGTCACACTGCTAATTTTAGAGGATGTCCTAAATTTCAACAAACGAAATTAAAATTGGAATCCAAAAAGAAACAAGTTGAAGAAGAGAAAAAAATGAAAACTCGTTCTTACAACAATTTCGTGGCTCCTTGTGTGTCATATGCACAAATGGCCGGTGCTCCTAAGCAACCAGCATCCATGGAACATACATATAGTAATGGGAAAATGCCTGCACCAGAGGCACATTCAGAAATAATAACAATGTTATTAACCATGCAAGGACAATTTGCCGAATTTCAAAGAACACTGACTGAACAAAGAGCACGAATAGATACTCTCTATTCAACCCTGTTCTCAAATAACTCTCCACTTCAAAATCTTCAACCCTCCGTCTGAACTTAACCTAAAAATTATAGCTGTGAATGTAAATTCACTAATCCACATCGAAAGAAGGGATAATTTAGGCAATCTGCTCCAAGTCGAATGCCCAGATGTGTTCTTGGCTAGCGAAACAAAGCTAAACCAAAGGCACAAAATGGGCTACAAAAATTATAACATAATTAGACGAGATCGACCACACTCTACTCGAGGGGGTGGGGTCGCTATCTTAGTTAAGAAAGGTCTTCACCATAAGGTCGTTTACAGCACGGAAGTACACAAATTCCAGGTGCTAGAGGCATGCATTATAGACATTCCGCTAAAAAGTCAAAGGCATCTATATATAGTCGCTGCTTACGCTCCTGAATCTGTTCAAGGTACCCAATTTATCAGTGAAATCGATACGCTTTTCCGAAGTCTCAAGTTAGATTCGGAAAACAATTACTTTTTAATGGCAGGTGATTTTAACGCCAAGCACAGCGCCTGGGGCAATCTGACCTCGAACACCAGAGGCAATGCCTTGTTTGATTGGTGGCAAACAAATGCGATCGAGCATAAACTAGAATTGTACGCTACAAGTACACCGTCTTATCCAAGAGGTAACTCCTTCCTGGATTTACTTATGACAGATGATCGAATTCAGTTACCAGATACCGAGGTAACTACTCGAAATTGTCTTCACGGATTTGGAGCCGTAATACACGTGCCAAACGAGTACCATCTACTTGAGAAGTACGACCAGGTACACTCTTTCGATTTCCGAAAAGCACATTGGTCGCGTTTCGATCGCGTAGTAAAAAGAGAAATACGCAACATTGGCATAGACCCACCGACTAATAGAAACCTCCGTAATGATGAAATCGATCATTACCTCCTAACTATGAACGATATTGTTATTAACACAATGAATCGTTCCATCCCCAAAGTAGCTCATATGGATGGCTATACCCACCGATACAGAAATGCAACTATCGATGCTTTGTATAGGCAAAAGAGCTATATAAAAAAATTGTGCTATAGGCAGTTCAGTGACCCAAATAGCAATGAAATCAAAACGATCAAGTCCTTGATTAAAAATCTTCAAAAACTGATCCGGGAT
Organism: Microdon myrmicae; assembly: GCA_963931805.1. Lineage (NCBI taxonomy): Eukaryota > Metazoa > Arthropoda > Insecta > Diptera > Syrphidae > Microdon > Microdon myrmicae. The sequence goes on from OZ007496.1 coordinate 267,288,104, forward strand.
AATTACCGAGCAGTAATAAATGAGGAGTGGAGCAACAGAATTCGAGCTGTCCAAGCAAACGGACCGAACATGTTTTCACAAATCAAGAAAATATGTCGAAGAAAAGATCACAATGACATTCCCTGTCTCCGAATTCCACGGACTCCCGAGAATTGCCAGATAATGCTGAACGCAGGACTCACCTTAGAGCACATCAACTCCAATGATGAAGTAATAGTAGTCGAAGATCCGCAAAAGAAAGCGAATTCAATTGGAGCCTGTTTCGAAGCAGTGTACAGAGTTAACGAATGCTAACACTGAAATTGAAAGCAATGCCCGTCAAAGACATTGCTCGCTGCGCAATCAACTTCACAACTGGCGATCCGAAACCAAAGTTTCATCACATTCGGCGAAAATAATAGGGCGGATTCTCCCGCCAGAAATGAAAATACAAATATGTTTGTGCGCAAGGATGAACTTAGAAACATACTTAGCTCAATAAAAAATAAGAAATCATCTGGAATAGATAGCATTCCAAATGTGGTTCTAAGGCATTTGTCTCGCGAAGCAGTGAACATATACACTACTTTGTTTAACAACGCTCTAAACAATGCCCACTATCCAACCCATTGGAAGACTGCAGTAGTCCACCCTATCCCCAAAAAGGGTAAAGAGAAGAGCAATCCAGCTAATCTTCGCTCGATCAGCCTGCTTCCCAACATCAGCAAGGTATTCGAAAAAATTATAAACAAAGCACTGATAGGTTGGTGTGATGAAAACGATATCATCCCCAACAACCAGTTTGGCTTTCGAGCGCGACATGATACAGTTCATGCAGCGACGAAACTTGTTTCCGATATACAGTGGAACAAGGCAGAACGACAATGTACAGGCGCCTGCTTGATTGACTTTGAAAAGGCTTTCGACACCGTATGGTTAGAAGGACTTGTCTATAAGTTAACAAACCTGGGTATGCCGCAATATCTGTTATACATCATTTATGATATGATAATGGACAAACATTTTGTGGTGAAATGCGGGGACATACTCTCCAACAAGACCTTCCAAATTTAAAATGGCTTACAGCAGGGAGCTGTGAATTCTCCCATTCTATTCAATATTTACACTAGTGATCTAGTGAGTTCTCTCGAAAACGCCATTGCGTACGCCGATGACATAGTGGTGTACAGAACAGGAGGAAAAATAGACGTCATCAATAGGCACCTCCAAGATGGCTTCAACAAAATAAAACAATTTTGCAACGACTGGAAATTAAAGATTAATTTCCAGAAGACCGAGACTATCCTTTTCAGAACGCCCTTATCCAGGGCCTCGAGGGATACAAAATACAACTGGAAACACTTTTATATTGTAGGTAACAATAACCTTCCACTGCAAGTGAAAACTGTAGTTAGATACCTTGGTATCTGGCTAGACCAGTATTTATATTTTGACAAGCACGTAGCAGCGTCTCTCTCCGCAGCTAAAAGCGCATATTCCATGACAAGAAGTCTATTCCGGAGTAGTCTTCTTGACCCCAGAGTCAAAATAATTTCGTACTCGGCATTCATCCGACCAGTTTTGATTTATGGCTGTCCAGTATGGTATAATATATCTCCACTTTATATGGAGAAGTTTCGTGTGTTCGAACGGCAGTGTTTGCATTCCTGCCTCGGACTTTATAGAACACCAGAGTCGCAATACAAAAAATTCTATACCAACAAAATCCTGTATAACAAATCAGGGTTAAATAGGATAGACAATTTCATAATTAAAATTATTCGTGGTCACACAGCAAGGGCAATGTGCAGTGACAATAATCTTATCTCGGGAGCATTCTATCCCAATGATATGTATCTGGAGAATACCCTCCAGAATGGGTTTATTCCCCCAGAAGCGTTTCCTTTCTTGAATCAAAAAGGCCTTATCCAAGACGTGCATGGAGTCCCGATTATTTACCACGCTCTCCGTGGTGCCAGGGACAAACGAATTCTCCATGATAGTGATATCTCCAATGCCCCAGACCGCATGCGTTTTAGCACGGCGATCAGTGAAAGAGATAAATCAGCCAAAGATCGAACATCTCCCAAATGGTGGTGGCTTCTCAACGAGGAGAGGACTTCACTTCCTCAGATATAGTATGCCTCTCAAGAGCATCGCTCTCCTTCCTCTTGTCCCCCCTCTCCCCGACCGCCTTTCCCAATTACTTTTGTGTAGCTATTTTATTTTATTTTTTATTTCTTATTTTATGTTTTATTCGTTTTGTTTTGAAGTTTTTGTTTGTTATAAAAAAAAAAAAAAAAAATTGGAATAATAATATATACATATATATGTAAACGAGGAGTCCCTCTAATATATGACTTAATAAGGATTGTGATTGTAGAAAAGGGTTTAACATTTACCCCTAATATTATACATGTAAAAAGAATTAGGAAAATAAATGTGGTTTAAAAACTATAAAAAAAAGCTATTCGGTGACTGTTGGGTGGTGATTAGGAGCCGTTAATTATTAACGTCGACTCGACGCCACAACGGTTTCACGCAACAACGTTACAATTGATTGGCACCAGGTTACCGGCATTTTTATACGAGCTAAGGGACTAAGAAGTCTTCAAATCCGATCTCCTACACTGATTTATGCCACCTTTCTCATTCATGAAAATATACAACATATAAGAAGATAAAATTCATATGGGTAGAAAGTTGATTTAAGTAAAGCAAATTGCGAATACAAGAATTTAACACATATCAAAACTGTCACGACTGCAAATTACAATTATTCCTCAGTGAAATGCACCCATAGCATTGCTTTTGAAATTGCGATATTGAATGCTTATAACCGTCCCGAAAGACTATATAAAATTTGAGTTATCACCAGAAGAAAAGGAGATTCTAATTCTAATTAATTGTTATCTATACAATATGTAAAATATAACAATTGGTGCAATTAGTCATCAGTTAAATATCATATATTACAACTGGCATTTTGTAACCACTGGCGCGGCCCCTCATTCTAAGTGATTATATTAACCAATCATATATATATATTTAACAACTAATAATCAACAAAAATATTATTTAACATCTTTTTACTCGTATATCAGACATTATTATTGTTGTTGCTAAGTTTATCTCCTGCTTAGAAAAAAATAATAAATCCCGAACGGTACTGAGGCATTGTTACAATTGCGTAATAAGAGCTAAAGGTATCTAGTATGTGGAAATAAATAGTGTTTAGCTCTAAGCTCATCTGATATCATTAAGAGAATTTCCTTAATATAAATTTTAACTAGAAAATTAGAAAAGGGCTTTTTATAGATGGTTTCTCGCAGTATACAAGCTTTTTCTTAACAGTTTTGTGAAGATTTCCAAGCCGTCTTCATACGATCTAAATCTGTGCAATGGTATAAAATGAATTTCAATTGAATTGTTAATTTTTCGGTAACCTGTACACATAACATCTATCTGGTATATTAACCAAGCTTTTTGCAGCATATAAAATAACTTCAATAGCTTAATGAGATAAGATTTCAGATAAGTTACACCTTAAAACAGACCTCTAATGTTTTATATTCAACGGTATGCTAATTGAATGCATTGTTGACTTCAATGCAAAAAGTGGAGAGGTAAAACCCGAAAAAGACACAACAAAAGACGCTATCACATCATAACTTATCAGTGTAACTTAAAAAAGGAAAAGAAAAGAAGGTCAGACTGGTGCATGGTGAAATACACTTCAGTCGTTTCATCGCTTTTTGAGAAGACGCATAAACATTTAGCTATTTGGATTTTAAATTGATTATCAACTTCGGCTACCGGACCGCTCACTTCATTTTTAATTAGATTCAAGTGTTTTTGCATACATTCGTAAGCAAACACATAACGACTTCCCTCCTCCAGCGTGCCGTCATTAGTTACGTAAATTCAAACATTTGCATTAATTTCCTTTCTGCAAAAGTGCGTGATTCCGATACATAGCATAACTACATCTAAGTGAATTTGGAAGAAAACAGATAACTTACAATTATTTTGCCGCAATGAATTTAACTGATCGGCTCTAGTTAATTTTTGCAAAATTACATACGAAAAAAACGAATAAATTATGTCCGAATGCTATTTTGATAATGATTGGGTCTGCCCATGAGCTTAGACATGCGGCACACCAAATACATATTTAGCGGGGATTCGCCTATTTGTGGTCTTTAGTTGCTCTCACATTTCACAAGGCATTTCACAGACTGAGTTATCCCTCTCTCTCTCATAGATAGGTGTCCTAGCCAAAATCACGAATTTGTGGCAAAACTAAAGCTCCAATAACATAGACTGTCATCAGTGGAGGAAAGTTGCTTTTTGTTTGCCTATCTGTAGCCAAGTCAGAGAAGGGTTTTATTTTTTGCCTCTTGGACAGAGATTAGTAAATGCGTGTCAGCCCACGGACAACACGACCGGTAATTATCTTGAATAATGTACTCACACTCTGTACCCCACTGAGTGCCTTAATAGGAAGAAATTAATTGCAAAATGTGGCCCTCAAAATATTTCAACTCAGCCATTTTAAATTAACTTCTTAATTCAAATTACTATAGAACTGAACGCTCCGCACTCCACCCCAGTTCCTATCAAATTCACGTACGTTACCGTCACCTAAACATTAAATTCAATTATCATTATAATAAATGCATCCCAATTTAGAGCAATATTAAATAACTTGCTTTATAAAATTTGAATTGCTTTGAAATTTTGACCGTAGCTTCTTGATTATCTTTTTTGCATGAAAATCACCTTTAATATGTGCAAGTCAGTAAGTTTTAGGTTACGTCCGTTAAAAGATATTGATTAAAGCACGACAGCACACTGTATTACACGGGTGATGCAATTAATTCAAGTTTTTGTAACTTCACTTTTCTTGCATGTAACAGTAATTTACATTGATATAATTTTTTTGGAAACATTAATTTTCCTTATCGCGGGCCCTATGATTAAGGTGTTATCGAATCCGGTATTTTTAAGCCGTAACATATTTCCTTTTGAGCTCACTAACTTAATTAATAATTTCAGTGTATTTATTTTGCACAAACATGTAATATGTTACAAAGTAACACAATGCACTACACGAATGTAATTGTCCAATCGCACAGTGCCGTCAATCGCACCTACCTACAATTGTGCTCCCATTCCTGAAAAATACGATAAGTTAAAGATTATTCGGCGTTTTACGTACAAAGTCACAAAATTCTTTTATTCAAGAATAGATTCATTTAATGCCCATTCTTTCAACCACTTTCTATCATTTTTTAACCAGAAACTTTTTACTCTATTCGTAGAATTCCGGGTTGGCACTTTTTTTTTCCTCAAGAAAGCGCATACACACTAGCGATTTCAATATACCCTTGTTAAAGCTTAGTGCGAGCGGAAGATAAACGAGTGTGATAGAAGAGAGTTGTTCAAAACCTGGATACTACAATAACAGCGAAGCACATATAGAGGAAGAGAGTGCCTCATTTGTGTGAGCCGGCTAAAGAACATTGTCTGTGTTTAGAAAAAGGACGGCATTGAAAACCGCACAGTGACATCCCTAAGTTTCGACAGAGTAGAAGTTAGTGGTATGGGATAAGGAAAAAGAGGATGATATCTCAATACAGCCAATTTTGTGGAAAGTTATTTCCTAGTTTTTAAGAGCCACTCCTGGGTGCACCAGTGCATTCCCCAATGCCGAATGTGAAGTACTGTTGAATGCGTTGTGTGGCAGCAATAATCCATAAAACCTCTGACCCAGAACAATCGTCAGTTTGTAGCAAATTTTCTAGCGTATCTTATGCACAAAAAACTGTTCCCACCTGCTCGAAAAAGCTGATAAATTCTCGAAATCAACTAATCCCAAAGAAGGGGGAAAGTGTCTCTTGCAAAACTTCCTACCAATAGCTAGTTCGTGTTGTCCAAGATGATAGAAAAAGGTATCAACACCAGGTTAATTAAATATTTCGACGTCAATTGGCTTCTGAATAAACGTATTCATATCCTCCGAAAGGCGTTCCGCAGGAGCCATGTTGGGTTTTAGACTGCCATTTGAAGAATATGGTAAGTCAAATCAAATCACATTAGGTATCTCCAAGGTTTTTCACGCCTGGTGCAGAACTTAAATAAGTAACCTTCTTTCTTATGGACTTTTTATCTTATAGACAATTCCTTAGAAATTCAAGCCAAATCGGGTTGTCTTTGAACAGAACATCTGGAGTGTTTCTAGAGCGCTATAATGTATAACTTTCCAATAACAACTCTAACATCAGAGAGCTGAACCAGTGCTATGGGCTTGTCTTTCCTCAGAGACGGATTGACAAAGAACCTATTCGAGTTCAAAGTTACTTATGTTGACGTCCGGCGCCGTGCTTCCTCGGAATGAGGGAAGAGCAGGGACCTTTCTTCGTTATTTATTATTTTATCTATGTATCTTTTTTCAAATAATAATAGTACTTTTTATGTAATTATAAAACATTCTACAATTAACCTTATACTCAGAAAATATTTACTTTAAATCAAAACGAAATTTACTTCTCAAACTCAAATCTCAAACCGATTTTTTTCTATTTCTAATTTTCTCTGTGACTTTTCACATTGATAAATTTGGACGAAAATCCAAGTTACTATGTTTTGAATGAATAAAAAGTTGCAGGTTATTAAATGTGCATGTTAATAAATGATATAGAATATTGTGAATGTTTATGAATGGAATGTATTAAGTGGGAATGTATTATATGTTAAAGGAAGTTTTTAAGGATGTGTAAGGAGATTCAGTGTTAAATTTAATAAAGGGTAGTATTCTGGAATACAACACTTAGGCGCCATCACAAAAAGGTCTTAAGCTGAAAACGGCAATTCAAAACTATAGCATAGGGTTCCCCAATAGGCATGATGTTTGGCTTCTAAATATGGATGATAAGTTTTTAAAAATAAGTAAAATACAAAATATTTGAGATACACAACTATTTTAAAGGCAAACTCTACTGAAGACAAATGACAACTAGGGACATTTCTACGCTTTTAAATATGGCAGCCATGACGTTTTAAAAACGTTTCATCCCAATTGGGAAATTTAATTTTAAAAACATGTCGTCCTCATTACAGAAACCTTTATATCAATTTATAGGGTAACTGGCCAGATAATATCAACGAGGGCTGTCCCGTAATTAATCGGCCTGACAAAGAAAACACAAAATATTTAACAAAAACTTTATTTATTTCTCAACATAGTCTCCTTTTAGCGCGATACACTTTTCCCAGCGATAAGTCAAACTCCTCAAAATAGCCATCTACTCCAGACATCACCTCTTCATCGTTGGCAAATCTTTTGCCACCGAGCCATTTCTTCAATTATTTCAAGAGAAAATAGTCCGAGGGTGCTTCCTGAAAACCCACTCACACGTTGCTGCTTAACGCTTATTGTTGCATCGCATGCAATACATTTTGTCTGTCGAAAAGTCAACATTACTCCCACCAAATTCCCGAACACAAAAACACCGACAGCGGTAACAGAATATAGTCCATTAACCCAAAGCAAATCCTGTTATAATTGCCCACCTGAATGTTCGTATTCACAATAGGAACATAAACAAATAAACACGAACCTTCGGGGTTATCCTCTCCGATATACGACAGTCAATGCGGAAGGCTAGACGACTCCAATCCAGACGAACGAGCTCCCTCTTCGCTTCATCTCGGTCTATATCATCATCTCAAAGAAGAGTCCACTGGTTCTAACATGGCCTACACGATCAATACCCCAGTGTTCAAATGATGAAAAACGATGGCACTCAACAGCAGGTACCAGCGAGTGCCTTTACCAGCCCCGGAAATCAGTGTCTCGGAAACTAATATCCGCAGATGCCAATTCGGACACTCCAGCTTTACGCAAAGAACCACCCACAATTCCAACCTCAACTCCCTTGGCAAATCTCAAGCAACCTGCAAACATTTCCACCCCAAGGCCATCGTCCATCCATGCATCAACGCATCGGCAAATTTCCCAGAAAACTTTTCGGTTCACCTATAATGTAACCATCATAATCAGGGAATGTTATCATTTTTTTTTTCTCGTTGGCTATCCCAGCCTCACATGTGCACAACAATTTTCCTTACATGCAAATTGGTAGGCGACCTTTTAGTCTAACGCCAAAAGCAACGGCGCGCAGCTTGTTTATTCAGGCGCAATATACCCGACCCACGATCCCTTGTCCAACCGACAAGCCCTCGCCGGCATCTCACGCGTAACCGCCAAAAACCAACCGCATACACAACATGCAAACAAAAGAATTCGGTTCTTTCCGCCGGCAATAGATACTACGAGTATACACAATTCCCATTGTGTAAATATTAAAATCTCTTTTAGCCCCTAGTGCTTCTCTAATGAGATGCAGTGTATTTGCACAGCTACACTCGCATCACTCATGACGCCCTTGGACCATTTTCCCCTTGTTTGTTCCCTTGTTAGATTACGTTTATCCTTGGCCGCAGTACCAGGGTAAACAATGCGAATTTTTTTTTAATGTGAAATGTTAACGCTCTAACTAAAAATACATCATCTGATCAGAAGCTCCCTGTGGAACAATATTGTGTGTGACAATAAAATCTACTAACTCTTAAATAAAAAGGAAGAAATACAATAAACAATAAAAAAAAACTAAGTCCAACTACTTCCTAGTGTTTTATTTTTCCGTTCTCGTATGGTGATCGTTCTGCTGTGGTACCCTGTATATTCTTTTCTGTGCCGTGTCCGCTCTGGGTAAAGCAATAACAAACACCAAAATACAACAATTGGTGGCCCATGTGAAAACTCATGATCGGGTGAACCAGTACCCGTGCCGCATACCCATACTTCTTTACTCCCACAACACCACTGCCAACCGCCAACAACGACAATCTGCTAAAGCACAATAGGACACAAGTCGCAGCAATTGGACGAAGCACGAAGTTATCCACAACTACTTGAAGATCTTATATTACGAAGCGCCAAGCCTAAACCGCGGGAAAAATACAGTGATGATATTCGGTGACCCTCGCCGCAGATAATACTTTTCTGATTATGCTTTTGCAGATACTCATCCAACTCTACTGGAGGACAGAATCGTTACTGCTTAACCTTTATAGAGTCTTCTTCCATTTAGCATTATTGAGTACGACACATTACGTCTTCGGGTAGCGGTCGCTTTTTTCAGCACAAGACTCAGGTGACGACTCCAGTCCAGAACGATATGTATGTTTGACTGTGCTAAATCTGGCGAACAGGGTGTATAAGGAAGTAGTTCGTATCTCAAATCATTGATTTTGGGCACGGAAATAACGGATGCGTGAATAGGCCAATTGTCATGATGGAACAACACCTTGTTTCACAAATGCGACCTTTTTTCCCGAATGTCATCACTCAAACGCTGCAATAAGTTGGCATAATACTCGTCGTTGATGGTTTTTCCTTTTCCAAGATAATTAATGAAAGTTGTCCACGCTCATCCCAAAAAACCAAACTCATAACCATGCCTACGTACCTGGAACCGGCTTTGCTTTCTTTGGAGCCGATTCTCCCTTCAGTCCATTCTTTTGATTGTTGCTTCGTCTCGGGTGTGCAGTGATGGACCCAAGTTTCATCCATAGTCATGAATCGATGCAAGAACTCAGCTTTATTGCGGCGAAACATGACCAAACACTCGATTGAATTATCCTCACAATGCTGCACCCAATCTTGCACACAGCGTACTCATGTCCAAATGTTCAGTCAATATACGATGTACTGTCACCTCATTTGGCCGACAACTGTGATGTTCGCATTCGTAGTTCGTACGGCCTGGTTTAAACTCTCCCAGCCAATACTTCGCTGTTGAAAACGGAGATCTAGACTCCCCTAAAGTAGAGTCTAGTTCGGCTTAAATATTGGTTGCACTAAGTCCTTCGAAATGAAAGTATTGAATCACATAACTCTGACCAATTTTTTCCGTGTTTACAAATTCACTGAGAGCGTTTATTATTGATGGCTGTCAAACAAGTAATAAACAACCTAGCGTCATCATGAAACTTAATCATTTGAGGTTGGTACTATTGTGGCGGTTCGTTAATACATTTCCAAAGAACCGCCCATCCTCTTAAATTAACTACCTTCCTCTTTCCATGCAAAGCCATAGTACTTACCTGCAATTAGGGGCAGCGTAAGCTCCCCTGCGGCATAATACCTGAAAGGAAAACCTACCCGACGGCATCCATACATCCTGAATTTTTCTGGTTCATATTCCCTGAACCAGTTCATCTCCTATCGGCTCAGTCTGTCCTCAATTACGATAAACAAACGCTGGTCAGCGTATTGTTGACATAGCTGTAGCCGATATTCTTTTCATAGTCACAATTGTATATCGCCCCTATACCTTTAGGTCCGCGATAGTTGCGACAATTCCCTGTTATCGGCTATCAACCGATCATGGAATTTGGGCGTGGATATGATCATTGTTTGGGCAATCTTACCCATGCCGTGCCTATGATGACCCGCCTGAAAACCTAAATTAAACATACAGTATCTCACTGTGTTCGTTTACTTACCCGCACATTGACCTAAACATATAACCATCCAGCCTGACCAGTTGCTGCCATCGCCGAGGTTTCTACTGACTATTGTCAACAAAATACTACGGAGCCATACATCTAGATTGGATATTGCCAACATCGGTGTTTCCAAGGAATCTTAGGCAAATACCATGACGACCCCTTTGTATCATAGGCACATCATGTACATCATGTGTGCCACCATTTGATCTGTGAAATTGCGTTTTTGTTTACTTTGGAACAATAATCTATTTCGATCCTTGGCATACATCATCAACGATGTATGGGTACATCGCCGCAGCCCCCGGTGATCGTACGTGTGTTTAATCAGGTGTCCACCGATCATCGTCCTCGTCGCAAGGCATTGTACTTGTCCTATACGGACACATATAGAATCCTCCCCTATCGATGCGATTCGCGGCCATTAAATCTGATGGATGTGAGTTGCATCGAGGAGTCAGATGTCAATCTCCATAGCAGACGGTCGCGCCTTCGTAACATAATTATCTTCTCTAGCCGCGTTACATAAGGAGTCAGATACGGTTACTTTATTCCGCTGTACGGCCGATTAATTACATTTGTGGTGTCCTTTCACGTGTAATCCGTCCATTAATCACCAGAAGTTTCGTGTGTGTTTACTAATGTAATTAATAGACTCGAGTGACAATAAGAAATTTTACAAACTTTAGTGTGCATTTATCTGTTCCATTTAGTTAGAATATGCTATTCTTCCTAAATAAAAATAAAGAGATTGAAACGTTAAACAAGAAATTCAACAGTGCCTTTTTATTTATCTTCGTTTTGGTGCTTGTGTTTTGGAAACAATTTAAGAGAGGAATTCCTTCGTGGGTGATAGGTGTTAACCCGTGTCCATGGCAGGCACACTACATCTACGCCACACTATCTACCACAGTCATTATATATTGATAAATACCCCCATCTATGTGTCAGGCGAAATGATTCTGGGACAGCCCTCGTACATCAACCTGTTGAATATTTTAGGTAGAAATTAGAGTTTTTACACCGAATTCTAAAGAGCAAAATACCTATTATTGAAAGATCGTATAATATAATAACGCTGTTTTACTAGCGACACCCTTCTGTATAATATTATATATTTAAGTTCAATACTTTTTATGGGACATTTCAAGTGAGGTTTAAGTGTACAAACCTGTTCCAGTCTTCTTCCAACCCTGTGCATGTGTGTGTATTGTGAAAATAATTTGCAGTTCCCTCTGAAACGACATAATGAAGAAGAAGAAGAAATATATTGGCCAAATAATTGTTGCATAACTTATCCAACATTTACCTTTTTCAGTATTATTTTGGCTTGGGGTTGGATGTGATTTCTTTTTATCAACTGTAATTTTCTTCCTTTCACTCAAAACCCACACACTTGTGTCAAGGCATCAAGGCCACAACGTAGTCAAAAACTCGAAAACAAAAGACAAAAGTACTCTATTAGCTTGTAGAAACCATTTAGCTGTGAGATATATATAATACATTACCACCCGTGCCTGAAGATTTATTTGAAAGTGGTTTTTTCCTTTGACTTCAATTCACTTCCGCCTTCTGATCAAATTCATTTAGTGAAGCTGTTGTGCAACTCATCTACTCCGAATATCAATCCGGTGTTTAACCGAGTTCATGTTAACTGCAGTAAATCGTAATGTGCTGCAATATGGCAAGTGCATGGATTCAATGGGATCGAAAGATGCGATCCCGGGCCCGCTGGTGCTATTAAGGGCGCATAAAAAGAAAATGGCTATGGTCAACTAAATGCATTTAATTTTCAAATTTAATGGGCGCCAAAAGCTTGTAACTAATTTAACATCACCAAATTAGCCTGCAGCTGTAAGTTATTGGACATTTCAGTGAAGAAACATATGATTGGTATTTTAATAGGATTCAGTTAAGCCAGTAAATATTGATTGAATTATAATATCAATAAGTGGTACTATCGTAACGCTGTCATAAATGAGTCGGATAACCTAAGTGTGACTCCCTCACTCGACTATATAGTTGCATTCGCCTTCCTCATGCTAATACTCATTGTTAAACAAAACTTTTTACCTCTCTAAAGGTGATATCTTCGCCTCGGTTTAAGTGATGTTTAATTAATCGTGTTGCTGACGTAAATTTACCGAATTGGCTAAGAAGTTTCAAATAAACATTTCAAATGATATTAATCGACTCATGGAGACAGTAAAGTCAATACCATAGACCAATGAGTCTGGTTCGGAGCCACTAGCGTATAGATGTTGGTTTTGCATACAATCGTTGCTGTAAACGGCTTTTGGTCATATTTTTGAATAGTTTGGAGGTAAAATGCAGTGACCTTCACTTTGAAAGAAATTTCAGTCACCTATGTCTCACTTAAGATAATTCTTTAGAGTCGCCTTAATGGTGTCGGTAATAGCAGCGTTTACTGAAGCAGGTTCAGCCGTATGTACAACATCCCAAGGACGTGGCATCGATGATTAGATTGCGGTGTCGATAAGCATCTTTGAAATTTCTTTTTCGCGGTATTACTTTATGTTGTTAGTCATCACCTGCCAAATTATCAACTTTCGAGAATATTATTCAGTCAAGATTCAGTGAAGCGGGAGAACACATTTGTATTGAGAAAAAATTAATTTTTGAATGTTTAAGTATGTTAATTGCATTTTTTTTAAGTATGAAGAAACCAAACAGGAAGAAAAATCGTAACAAGTCGAATGAATCGATTCAACACAAAGTAGATAAATTCAGATCTGTTATAAAATTTTGTATTCTCAATAGAGGTTTTTGTGTGTAAGTAGGTCCCATATATTTGCTTCATAAAATATACAGTTCCAAGATTTGCCCATAAATAAGAGGTTTCTAAGCAACCGCAGCTGTACGACATGATAAACAGGAACGATAAATTCGAGTAGAGAACCCAACCCAGTTTTTTCATGGCTCTCTTTCGCAATAAAATCTGAACAATCATTGATTCATCAAACAATAATGTTGCTTTCGAAAAGAATTGAAATGAATATTTCCTGTTTTTTAAGCTGTCGGTCGCAGCCAAGGTCAATTTGATCAGAGCATAAAACAATAACGAACAAAAGAACATTCACATTCTAACGGCAAACAGACCTCATGAAAATGTATCCCCTGATTTTTATCTTTTTCATTTGTATGCCGAACTAAATTAAACATTTTCGTATACTTACAAAATTCTCCACCGTACGTAGTTTTATACAATCAGATTAGCAAAATCGAGATACCTTATCTAATTACTAATAAATTTGCGAGTATCAATCCTAGAGTGATTGAAAAACACATCGGATTTCACATTCAATTATTGACAACAATATGAACTACACCATCTGAATGTTATTCTTAAAATGGCTAATTGCCTCCCAAAGAGTCGGTGAACTTTGATCCACTGATTTTACGGAAGGCAGATCTTTGGCTCCTCGATAGTATAGTGGTTAGTATACCCGCCTGTCACGCGGGAGACCGGCGTTCGAATCCCCATCGGGGAGCATCTGGCGCAAGACTAATGACCTTGCCCAAAAAGCAAATCATTATGGAAAAGTTAACAAGCCTAAGGACTTGCTAAATAAGGCCAAGACTGGTTCCCGGTTGTAGTGCCGATGATGATGATGATGATGATGAGATCTTTAGAGACAAGTATATATATTTATGTATACATTCGTATAAAAAACTGTTAGGTACTCTAGAGTTCTTCACCGTTTTCTATTTCACTTAATCGCTCCATCACTAGGTTTAACTAATGAAATATCTAAAAGTAATTATTATTATAATTCGGATTAGTCGTATGCTTTCTTTTGTAAGAAAATACATAAATAAACATCAACCCCTGTTATATTCTCACAAATAATCGGATAAACTGTTACCCGTCAAACAAACAACGCCATTCTTTCAAAGTTATGGCTCCCTAAAATCACGAAAATATAAAAATGTCGAATACTTTTTCCTCAACCTAATACTCATATTTCACTTGTCGTTCTGCAATTACAAATATGAAAGTATCTCCACATAAGGTCATATTTATAACTATTATCACTTTAAGAAAGCTCTTGTGAATATTCAAGGTTCGGATCAAATCCAGCAACTCGAAAATAGACACGCATTGGGCATTTCTTAACAATGCTTGCGAGCTAGAGTCGCCTTATTATTATACATTTTGATTTACCAATTCATTAATTTATTTATTTATGTGAATTACTAAAACTTTGTATATTATTTATTTTGAATTGCAATAGTTCTTAATCTACTGCTGGGAGAAACCTGACACAACAAACTACAATCGAGTTTAAAGATATGTGGTCGAGGTCACCGCTGAGATAGGCATAACATATGTGAGATAATAGGTGAAAGTCAGTAAAATTAAATGGCAGCCTAGTTGGATAATAAATGAATATCAAACCATGCTGGGCAATCTCATAGTAGATGCGATGGGCAGGAACTCGGTGGATTTAATGTTTAATTTTTTTTTTTAATTTTCCAACATTCTTTATTTCTGTTTTTTTTTTTTTCTCACATTTTAAATACAGGCTAGACAAAAAATGCTTAAATTCTAGCTTAATTAACTTATATTATAACCTACTGGTCCAGGTCGCAGACGCACTAAGCTAAACTTTACATGTCTATTGTATAATTTGCCTTTCGACGACGGAACTTTGTTTGCTTTTTACTTATGTTTATTTTAATAACAAAGAAAAACTAAAAAAAAAAACTTTGTGCGAATTTTGTTTTTTGCTTTTAACATAAATTTAACTTACATCTGTATGTGTACTCTTCTTTTTGTAATGGCTTAATAACCTACTTTAATATAACTTACTCTACCCTAATCCTAGAAAAACTAAATCTGTGTAAGCTGATGTTGAAGTTATTTTACTGACTTTGGTACTTAGGTCTTTATTTGCCATTCATCTCGCAATATGTACTCTCATTAATTTGATAATAAAATTATCGATCCTGTTTATATAAGGTCTCATTTGGATAAAACTTTTTGTAGTCAGATGCCCGTGATCGACATTTTTTTTTACACTAACGCGCGCACAAAAGGGGATTTTGAAGTACCCTTAAATGTCAGAGCACAGTCCGTGCGGATGAAGAGGAAGTGGATAAGGAAAGGAGGTGTCGATGTATATTGGTCTTGATTGTCTGGACATCACAACGACCAGGAAACACATGATCAGGCAGAACATTCCACATTCGTGTAGTTCGGCTAAAGAATGACTCTCTATGTTTATTTATCTGCCGGAAGTCCACTTTCAACGTAAACTGATGCGCATTCACAGGTTGACGGGTATCGCTGGAAAATGTATGAAGGGGCGGAGCACATTCAGCAAGTTCAGTTGAGGAACGACCGTGGTAATACCTATAGAAAAGAGATAGGCATGATACATTGCGCCATTGCGACGGAATTGATCGACTTATGGCTGCTTTTTTTTTTTAACATACTGTATTTATTTGACCAATAATCAATGTTTACATTAAGTACTACAGCTAACTTATAATTCTAGTGATACAACAGTTTACATATTTTTCAAACATAACTGAATGTGTGAATAACTATTCGAGTAAAAGCTATAGTTTTAATATTAACAGTTTTCCTGGAAAAGGTTAAAAAACCAGGAATTCGGAACTTAATTCTAACTTATTCTAGCTTAACCTAATTTATTTTATAATAAGTTAAATATGTAATGTGAATTGGGGAATATAGGGATTGATGGTTAAGGAAGTAGGTTGACGTGGGATATGGTCAGTTAGTGGCCTCAGGTGCGGTAACACTTTCCGGTTGTTCGTTAAAACGCAGAATGTTGGAGAATGGTTGTATGTTAAAGTATTTGAAGTGATTGGGTGCCAGCTCGTTGTTATGGTACACTACCTCGTTGGAGTCATTAACCAATCTTCCAGAGGTGAAGAGACTTCTAGTATGGAGACAATTCAGATAGTGAGCCCTGTTATCTAGAGGAGTTGGTAGTAGTGAAGTTATTATGGGGTTGGAATTATTTGGGAGGTTTTCAATAAATTTGATAGACAGCTCTAGGAAGCGTCTATCGAGAGGGTCAATACTGGAGGCATTGTATAGCAAGCTGTTATTGTAATACTTGTAAGAGTTGGGTTGTCGGCTGAGGCCAGTGACCAGCCTGAAGCATTTCCTTTCGAAAGTGCGTAGCTTCTCCATTTGGGCTGGTGACATATGATACCATAGTGGACACGCATATGTCAGTGTAGGTCTGATTATTTTTTTATAGATCAGCATTGGGGAAAGGCCAATCTTGTCGACTTCAACGCAACGAAGACCCAGTATACAACATTCTCAAAGAAAACCGGATCATCGGTTCCACAGCTGATGATGAATGGCCGTGCCCTCGAGGCTGGGGAAAGTTTGAAATTGCTCGGCGTCACGGTCTGTGGGAATGTATCATGGCACAAACACGTATCGGGTATCGCCAGATCAGCCTCAGGAAAACTGAGTTATCTTTTTAGAGCCAAGAAATACTTTACTCCGGCCCAACTTCTTCTCCTATATAAATCTCAAATTAGACCCGCGCTCGAATATTGCTCTCATGTTTGGAGCTCGGCTCCTAAACATACCCTCGACCTACTTGAGAGCGTACAAAGACGAGCGATCCGCCTGATCGGGGACTCGGCGCTGACGTCGGGACTACAGTCGCTATCACATCGAAGGCGCGTGGCCGACCTCTGTCTGTTTTACAGATATTATCACGGGTGCTGTTCTTCTGAGATTCTTGGCATTGTTCCACGCAATTCGGTCTATATGCGCTCCACAAGACAATCCGACGGATCGCACCCGTTTGTGGTTCATCTCCCGACAGCGCGAACATCCCTGTATCAGAACTCGTTCCGTTACAGAGCGGGGAAGCTGTGGAACTCCCTTCCCACGCGAGTGTTCCCGGAGCGTTACAACCTGCAACTGTTCAAAAAGAACTGCAACAGTTATTTGATGGCATCTCGGGGCGCCCACTCGACGCTATAGGTTCGCCTCTCCCGAGAGAAGTCCAATAAAAAAAAATAAAAAAAAAAAAGCAGTTTGACTTTGTGAGAGAGACCGTTGGGTTTCCACATCACTCTTCCACAGAGATTCAGTTGTATTGTGGCTTTACGTAAAGTATTTATAATGTGGGCGGAGAATGAAACATCATTGGAAAAGGTTATTCCCAGATATTTTATAGTTTTAGAAGGTTTTATCTGGGTGTCATTTAGTTTGTGTCTAATTTTGTTGTGGGTGCGCCTTGTGTTGTTTGTGCAGTGCTCATTTTTACCCTTAAACACTATAAGTTGGGTTTTATCAGGATTTAGGCGAATTTTCCATTTATTGAAGTATGTTGATAGATTTGGGAGGGAGTTATTAATGCAGTTTCTTGCCTCTTTTACAAACTTGCTGCTGGAGTAGACTATGGTGTCATCAGCGTAATTCAACATTACGGTATTGGGTAATTGAGGCTGTGGTATGTCTGAAGTATAGAGAAGGTATAATAGTGGTCCAAGAATTTAACCCCGCGGAACCCCTGTGGTTATATTATACGATTGGGAGATATTAGAATTTATTTTGACCATGAATTTTCTACCAGACAGGTAGGAAGTAAGAAGTTTGGTAGTATGGGTGTTTAATCCAAATATGTAGTGCAGCTTGTGACATCGTGGGTTAGTTTTAACAGAGTATGACAGGTGGAGTGTTGTGCGCTAAAGCCAAACTGGGAATTTGGGATAATAGCGTTGTCATTAGCAAATGAAAGGAGATTTCGATATATCTTGCATTCCAATATCTTGCTTAATGTGTTTAATAACGATATCGGACGATAGTTGCTGGGGTTGTTGGAAGGACTGGACTTACTGATAGGGACTATATCCGTGGTTTTCCAGTGATCTGGGAAATGTGATTCGTTAATTATGTGGTTGAGAAGAACGAGAATAGGGACTAGATTTGACGGGAGAAGTCTTTTGTAAAAAAGGTTTGGAATTCTATCTAAGCCTGTCGACTTCTTGTCGCATTATCCAGAGGATGAGACGCTTTGTTTGTTTCGTTGAATTCCGCGATGAAAGGGGTGAAGGATGAAGTCATTGTGCGTGAGATGTAGTCGTTTACAGTATCTTGAAAATTGGAGACTGAGAGGGAGTCGTTTTGTTGATGGATTTTATAAAGGTGATTAGCTAGACAGTTTGCTATGTCAATATCTGATTGGACTGGGTGATTGTTACTAGGGTTGATAATATAATCGATTCGAGGTTTGTATTTTCGACCCGTTAGTCTGTTGATATTTTTGAATAAATCACGATTGGGTTTAATATTTTTAAGTATAGACGTGTAAGCCTGGTCGGCAAATTGTTTTAGTTGTCCATTTATCAGGGTAGTCGAGAGTTGGATTTGATTTTTAATAAAAGGGGAGTAACTGCTATGTAGTTTTCGTCTAAGCTGTTTTTTTACGCGTAACAGTTTTGTAAGGATGTTGGGTAAAGGTTTTCCTAGATGATTATGAGGGATGGATGTAGGTGTGTGGCTGAAGAGGGCATTTTTTAGTATTTGCTCTATTCTTAAGGCTACTTGATAAATTTCAGCAGGGAGTAGATTTGAAGTCTCTGGCAAAGTATAGTCTGTAAAACTGGCAGCAATGTCCCTATTGACTCTTTTCCAGTTTGTCCTGGAGAAATTCGGGATCGGATTGAATGAGTAACATGGTTCGAGGGCTGGGATTTGGACAGTGGTGTAGACGGAGCCATGATCGGAAGGAAATTCGAAGGATACTGTAGGGAGGTTAGGTGAGTAGACGTCTGCGGATTTAAGGAAAAAATCTATTGTTGATTTAGTAGTATTGGAGATACGTGTTGGTTGTAATGGACAGTCCGCATAGATATATGGATGGTGTTGAAGGAGTGCTAGAAGTTGGCAACCGTATTTATTGCACTTAGTGTCGTTAAATGAAGTATGCCGAGCATTCCAGTCTCCTCCTATTATGAAAGGTGTCGGTAGAGACTGTTGGATTATCTCAGTGATGTCGGAACTAGGGAGGTTTGCTTCCCGAGAAGGGTGAATGTATACGGACGACAGTACAAGCACTTTGTGGCTTTTGCAAAAGATTTTAATTGCCGTGTACTCAATATTATTAATATTGGTGAACCTAATTTCGGAAAATTGGAATTTCTTGTGTATTAGAATTCCAGTACCTCCACAAGGTCCAGTGGTTCGTGGATTAGAAACAAGTGTATAATTCGGGATAGATACTTGGAAGTTTGGTTTAAGCCAAGTTTCTGAGAGGAGGAGGATATCTGGAGAAAACTTTTCAACGAACAATCGGAGGTGTTGTCTGCGAATATTGGAATATATGGACTCTGCGTTGAGGGAAATTATGGTTAAATTAGCCATTAAGGGAGAGGATATGTGAGGTTATAAGAGATAAAATCTGACCTTTTTTTTCTATTTCTGAGCTGAACTTCAACGTGGGCAGCATCTTCTGTAAGCTACTTATGTATCCTGTGATGTCCAAATTCAAATCGTTACTGTTGGATTGGTGATTTCTTGTCATGTTAAGGGAATCCTTGACAACCTTAGCGTATGACATTCCTGGACTTGTAGGATTTATTGATTGATGTGATGTTGTTTTGGTTGGCGAAGGTTTGCTCGTTGCCATGGGTGTTGTTCGCCTTTCTGGAATCCTCAGCTTATGAGGACATTGCGAGAAGTTGGCAGGGTGGGGTCCTCCACAGTTACAGCAAGTCACTGTGATTTTCTTCGTTGTAACGGATTCATCGGGGTTTGTTGTTTGGATTGTTCCTGGTTCCATCCCAGGCGGGCTGACCTTACATTCTTCAGGTTGATGTTGCTCTGCACACTTTACGCATCGTACACTTAGATGACATGCGACCGCCAAGTGTCCTGAACCTTGGCATCTTTTGCAAGGAAGGACGTTTTGTTTATGTGGTTCCTCAATCGAAATTTTATGTATGAATAGATAGTTTATTTGTTTGAGCCGGGTGACATCAGTTGGAGGAATTTGTGATACGAAAATGCAGATTCTTGTTAGTCCGCATGCATGGTGTTTGGAAGTAGTCCAACCTGTTTATTTTTAGTTCCGGACAGATCCTGACTATTTCTGCTGCAAGTTCCTCATTAGTCCATGCTGAATCGATATGCCTTAAGATGAAAGTTGCCGGTTTCAACTGTCCATGTTGAAAAGTGTAAAATTCAAGCTTATGTTGCGCAAGTTTTTCTACCGCCTTGTTGTGATCCGTTAAAGTTGTTGTTGTGATGGAAGTCGAAGCTCCTCTTGTGTTTGTGGTGAAATTGCGGTGGTCTAAGGTACTTTCAAGCATTCTAATTAGTTCTTTGATGCTTGTTATATTTTTAATATAGATGGGTGGTGGTCTTGTATTTTTGGCGTGCGTGTTAGGCATTTGATTCCTGGCTGTCTTCTTTTGTTGGGGCGATGGTGTTTCGGGGACAACAATTGTTGGTTTGGAGATGATGGGGCTAGTCCGGGGTGTTGAGCAGGCATGCTCCATGCAAACGTCATCTCTGATTTTATTGGTTGTTTTTAGGGAGCGAATTTCCTCGTGGAGTTGTTTCACCTGGAGTCGAAGTGTATTGATATAATCCACGGCTTCCAGATACTTTTTTTGATAGTCCATAGCTTGTGTCTCCATGGTTGTTGGTTTCTTTATTGCGCTCAGTAAATCGTCGGCGGCTCTTCTTTTACGCTCTATCATGAATTGTTGGTCATCACTTGGGCCGTCGCCCAGCATGCGTTACTATTAGTTTTCACCATTTTCACTGTTTTATTACTAAAAGTGTTACTAAAAGTATTTTTACACGTGCACTTCACCCACGTGTGTTACAGACTTTCACAAACACGAGTTTCACAAACACGAGTTTCAGCTATGCTATGAGCGAACGTCTGTTCGCTCTGAAGTACTCGATAAGAATGTTATGGCAGTGGGCGAACTGAATTGGTGTTTCTTTCGAGGAAGTGACCGTATTCGTCGATTCGAACTGCCACCTGGAAAATAGGGCTTTCCAAAAGTATATTTCGATAGGCCATGAGCTTAACAATTCTCGTCTTGAAAGTCGAAGTTTCACTACATTTAGTGAAAACAATAGAGCTGATTGCCCTCTTAGAAATCCAAACACGACTATGTTTGTGTACAAGGATGAACTTACGAACATCCTTAGATCCATTAAGAACAAGAAATCTTGTATCTTGTTCTAAACCATTTGCCTCTTGAAGTAGTGAAAGCTCACACTATTTTGTTCAACAGCGCTATAAACAAATCATATTATCCAATCTTTGGGAAAACTGTAACTGTCCACTCCCTCCCCTCCTAGAAGTAATCCAGCCAATCTTTGCTCGATTAATCTGCTTCCAAACATCAGCAAAGTATTCGAGAAAATTATAAACAAAGCATTACTAACTGGTGTGATAAAAATTATATCATTACGGTTTTGTTTTAGATCGCGTCACGATACAATTCATGCCGCGACCAAACTTGTTTCCGCCATACACTGGAACATGGCGAAGTGACAATGCACAAGGGCCTTTTTGGCTGACTTTGAAAAGGCAATCGATACGATTATAAGGGCTTGTATATAATTTATCAAATCTGGGTATGGCTGAATATCTGTTATACATTGATTACGATATGATAATGGGTAAACATTTTGAGGTGAAATGTGGACATATAACATCCAACAAGACCTTTCACATCAAAAACGGATTACAGCAGGAAGAAGTAAAATCTACCATTTTGTTTAACCTTTAAACTAGTGGTCGAGTGGGTTCTCTCAACCGTGCCATTGCATACGCCGACGACATCGCGCTGTACGGATCTGGAGAATAAATTGATGTCATCCATAGACTCTTGCAAGATGACTCAATAGAATCAAATGTTTTTGCGATGACTGGAAATTGGAGATCAATTTCCAGAAAACAGAAACCATCCTTTTCCGAACGCCCTTGTCCAGGGCATCGAGGAATACAACACGGAATTGGAAAAAATGTTCCATTGTAGGAAATAATAATATTCCCCTGCAAGTAAGAACTGAGTTAGATACCTTGACATCTGGCTTGATCAGTATCTTTACTCCGACAAGCAAATAACAGCTGCTTTTTCTGCTGTCTGTGATGTCTTTACTAAGTTGTAAAGTAGTGAACTCATACTTCAACCATCGTATCAAACATGTGCCGACAGTTAAAGCGATACGAATATTACTGAGGAAGTCGACTTATCTGTCTATGATCAATTTTTAACAAACGGGACTCCTGCTTTTTATATATCTTTCTCGGACAGAGTTACACATGGTGTTTAGTTTTCCCACAAGAATATTAATATAATAAAGTAGCAATTTGTAGCAGCGCCATTGGGGCTAGACTGGAGCTTTTCATGTCGTATTATTGACTTTTGGCCAAAACTACAACTATAGCTGTGATATTTCTGCTATCGTATTCGTCGCCGCGGTTTACTTGTCTTAAAACTACGAAGAATCATTAAATCATTATTGAATTAAGGACCTAAGTACTTTGATGCCTCTGTTGAAAGGGCAAGACAAGCGTCAGCACACAAGTTTCTGGGAAGCCACTAAGGAAAACAGCACTCAGGAAACGGGTGGAACAAGAGGACAGGTGCGGACCTATATAAGGCGGGCACAACGGCACACCAGCAGGAGTAGTGCATCGTCATGCAATAATTGTCACAGTTATTCACACCAAATAGCCTACAGAACCTAGTTAAATCTCGAAACCCCAAGAAGTCACCCGGTATCGACAACATGTCGTATCACTCGTTGCGAAGGCTTTCTGTCTTATTCCTTATAAAGTTCTCCATTATGTTCAACCATGCCTACAACATGAGGTACTTTTCACAAGCTTGGAAGCTTGTTTGTCCAATAGCAAAAGTTGGGAAACCAACGTATCACCCCTCTAGCTTTCGTCCTATTTCGCTCCTCACTTGCATCAGCAAAATATATGAACAATTTATATATGAGTAGCTAAATAACCTAATACCTGATTTCCAATTTGGATTTAGAAAAGCGCACAGCACCTCTAGGGCTCTCAATACGTTTCAAAACCATGTCTGCGTGGTCCTCTTTAATAGGGAACCCACCAATGCGGTAAGCCTGGACATTGAAAAGGCACTTGACACAATGTGGATCGAAAGTATCGTTTTTAAATTATTGAATACTGTCCTCAGTAGAACGCTGTTTAGTATCATCTACCAGTTTGTTTTAAACAGAATCTTCCAAGTTCCGGTGAATGGAAAGCTTTTCTGAACTTTCAATGCCGCTGCAAGCGAACCACAGGTCTCCATTCTAGGTCCCATCTTATTTAACATCTACATCTCGGATATTCCACGCCCTGTGGATGGCAGAGTAAATCAGATATGCTATGCGCATGACGTCCTACTGTACACTGCATCCAAAACCCCTAAACTCGAAACAAATGGACTCAACCGTCACCTGGACGAACTGTATCAGTAATCGATGGAAAGTTCGACTTAACCCAACTAAAACAGTAGCTATAATTCTGAGTAGTAAACACTCCCAACCTACTCCTCGATATTCACAGAATATTCAAATGCAAGTAGGAGATATTACGATTAGACCATAGGACAGGATGAAATATCTCGGGGTCAGTTATACCCCAAAAGTGAATTTCATCAAATATGTGGCCCACATTCTACAAAGATGCCTCGGTCGATCTAAGCAACTCCACAACATTTTGATGTGGAGCAACAAAGTTGACACCAAAGTTAAGAGGGTATTCTGGTGTAGAGGACCAATTTGAATGTTTTTTAGAATTCTGTTTTAAAAAAAAATTTATATATATATATATATATATATATATTTTTTTTTTTTTTTTTTTTTTTTTTTTTTTTTTTTTTTTGTTTTACTATCGGATGTTTGCTCAATATTTATTTCTAAAATAGCGAAATAAAAAAATAAAATCAAACACAAATGCCGAAAATTTTCAAAATTCCATGGTAGTTGAAACAAAAGCGTGCGCCCTGATTGACATGATTTTGACTCTTTTAATTATTTGAAAAAGAAAACAGAAATGGATTCTTAATCAATGAAGGTGTTGTAATCGTCCCTAACTCGAAGAAATAAAAAAAAAATTTTTCGCAAAATGGCGACGGTTTCAAACATTTTTTTGATTTTTCTCATTATATTTTTTCGGTTATTACTTTTTTTAAAATAGTAAAAGTTTGTTTTTTATTTGAAGCTTGGTAGGGGCTTTAGGGCGTTATATCAAGAAGGTGTGTACCGGATTTCAACTCAATCGGTGCATTAAAACTTGAGATATCGTGTCAATAGGCATGAAAAAATGGTTTCGAGAAAAACGCGTTTAAAAATTTCAGGGTATACTGCTTCAAGTGATATAATATTACTAAAGCCACTGTAAATTTGCCAATTATTGGAATTTTAAAATTTCCTTTGGACAGCATATTCTTAAAATTTTTTTTCAAAATTCTAGACCAGAATACGCTCTTTAGTTTCTCTGCTATAACCGGCTAATATTCTATTTATTGGCCTATAGGAACCCGAAATTTCATGACCTCACCGGCTCGACTCCGCCATTGTTCCCTACCCTGTCCACTCTCCTTCCACGTTCGACCATCTGATCCGATTTTCTCGAGGTCAACCCTAACATTGTCCTCCCATCTCCGTCGCGGGCGTCCTGTTAGTTTACCGTCAAGAATTCTATGCACGGCCCTATCATCGCCAATTCGCGCCACGTGTCCGGCCCATCTTAATCTTCGCGACGTGATTACTCCCACTATTGTAGGTTTGCGGTATAGCTCTCCCAGTTCTTGGTTGTGGAGTTTCCTCCATTGTCCTGCCTCGTCGTCATATTTGCCCCCAAAGATACCCCTTAGAACTTTATTCAGGAATACGCGGAATTTGTTTTCTTCCCGTTTTGTGAAAGCCCATGTTTCGCATCCGTATAGAACAATCGCGATGATTATGGTTCTATAGACACGGAGCTTTATATTACGTGATAGCAGTTGGTAGTCTCCCAGTAGGTCTTCTGCGTACGGTGTGATTCTCGCCAGTATGACATTTGTTAATATTTTGTGTGTGGTTGGGAGTAATGATGTTCCTTTGTAGTTTTCGCAGTCAGATCTGTCAACTTTTTGGAAAATTGGGATGACTATTGAGGTTTTCCATCCTTCCGGAATGACTTCCTTATCCCATACTGTTTTTTTCAGTTAGCGGATCTTTCAAGCGGCTGCCTCTCCTCCATGCTTCACAAGCTCTGCCGGTATGCAGTCGACTCCGGGAGCCCTGTTCTTTCTCGATCAGTTTATTCCGGCTACAACTTTGTCGAAAGAGGGCTCTGGGATATGAGGCTTGGCTGTATATACGTCTGGTGCGTTTATTTGTGGTTGATGGGTGCGCATATTGAGCAGGTTTTTAAAGTACTACCAAAAATATCGTGACAATATAGTCAAGATATTTTTGGTTTCTGTCACCAGGCAGCCGTTTGTGTCTCCGATTATTTTGGATCTCCCTCGGTAGCCATTTCTAATTGAATTTATGCCTGCATACATACTCTAATATTCTTTGCTCTGGTTCGCCGAAAGGCAAATTATACAAATATTAAGTAATGTTTAGCTTAGAGCGTCTGCGAAGGACCAGTAAGTTATTATATAAGCTATTTAAGCTAGAATTTAAGCATTTTTTGTCTAGCCTTTAATTTAGAAACTAAGAATATAGAAAGAAAATAAAAAAATGTTTAAAAAATGAAAAAAAAATGAATTCTTTGCTCTGGCGATTTCTAGGATTTCTTCGATCCGAGTCTTCTCCCATTCGCGTTTTTTGCGATTGAAAAGTCCCATTGTCTATATCCGAATTGTCGCGTATCTTTCTGCGTTGACTTCATCATATCCTTCTAAGTGAATCACTCTGACGCGTTTACGTTGTTCGACCTTTGCCCTGCACTCATCGTCAAACCAAGGTTTGGACTTAATTGTTTTCTTAAGTCCTAATACGTTTTGGGCTGTTTGTTTGATTGTGTCTCTGATCGATGCCCATTTAGTGCCCAGATTTTTGGTTTCCTCTTCCTCACTGCTCCCGTTCTCTAGGATGCTAAATCTTTTCGTTAGTTCGTCTTGATATTCAGCCCTTTTGCGTAGGTCTTTTAGTTTATCAATGTGCAACTTTGCTCGTCTTCCGTGATTGCCCATGTGGGTTTGCTGCGAGTCGACTTCTAATTTTGTCCATCACTAGAAGGTGATCGGAGTCGCAATTTGCTCCTCTATATGATCTTACGTCAAGGATATTCGAAAAGACACCACCTTTTGGTCTATGAGGAAGTGGTCTATTTGTTACGCGTTACGCCGTCGGGTGATATCCATGTGGCTTCATGAATATGCCTGTGCTTGATCATCGTGCTTTTCACTACCAGATCTTTTGACGCTACGAACAGCAGCTAATACGATCTGGAATATCGTACACATCTCCCACATAGTCCTGCATATTCGGCACAAATGGAAAAACTTCAAGTTTTCGAAAGGAATTCATTTCATTTTCATTTTTATATCATTTTTTATTTCTTTCTATTATTATAATTTACTTACTCGTTAGACAAAAATGATTAAACTCTAGCTTATGTTATCTTATTTCTTAACTTACTGGTCGCTTGCGGACTCTCTAAGTTACATGCATACGCTTAAAGCATGAAAATTTGTCTTTCGACAGTATGACTATTTTGATTACATGCATTTTTAGGGAACTTAATTAGATACAAAGAAAATGAAGAACAGAAAAGACTTTGTTTTTCTTATTGTTTTTACCTTATCTCTAACTTAAATACTAAACAATTTTTTTTTTACCTTAACTCTATCGTAAACCTAACATCAAGACTAAATCTAATACTTAATCTTCGAAATGCCAAATCTATGTAAGCTTTCCGTTGTTTGTTTGGAAAGGATGCACCAATCACTCTAGAAGGCCTGACGGTTGCTATTACCCCAACTGTCACATATTAGAAGGCGCCTCCATTATCTATATCGATGAGTACTTGCTACAATTAGCATACAAGCGCCCCGAAAGCATTCACAACGGCGAGAACCTACTTGTACGGTCGTCTTACGTTCTTGACCCTTCTCTCCTTCGATCTCTTCGGATCCGAGCACCACAATTTCTTCTTCAGCACAAAACTGAAGAAAGCACCCTTCCAAACAACATTCCCCTCTATAATAGAGGATTCCTGGACCCATCCCATAGGGTATGCTGCTAACACACCACACACAGCACGTACGCACAGTACAAGGCGACACAAACACACACACCGACCAAAGCGCAGATTATCAGACGCCGAAGGCGTGATCTGCGTTTACTGCCGCACTCAATACCTAACGGTCTCGTATGATCTCCTTCCCACCATTCCTCCATCCAAATAGTTAGAGAACATTTGAACTAATCTGTCCACACTGTCCTTAGATGCCCTTTCTTTTTCAGGTATCTGGAGACCGAGCCCAACATCCTCACGGATGTGGGTGATTCTGGTTATCGCTAGATGGATTTGTTTTTTAGAGCGGCAAGAGTCGCCACGGTTGTAAAGAGGCCACTTAACGGAGTTTACAGAGATAATATGATTAAACGAAACGAAAATAGAGAGCAATCACAGTAAGGTATAAATCGGAAGTCCCATAATAAAATAAAACCATCGGTGGAGTATTCTCATATCAAACGTATTCGTACCCAAGATACTTGTAGCCGCAAATCAGATACCCAGGGTATACGAAATAACTTGATATAAATCGTCTGGCCGGCTGATGCCGTAATTACAGTTCACAAGGAGAGGAGGAAGCTGAGCCGTCACCTTTTGTGCGTGCGTCGCATTAATGAAGAAAAAAAAAAAACGCTAATAAAAATAAACTCGTTGAGAGATGAAGACAGCTGTGCTTGTAATATCATGCGTCCCAACAATGGGAATAAAGCCGAGTGATAACGTATACAATCATAAACGCAACATTGGCATTAATAAAGAAACAACATTTAGTCGTATTGAAATTGTAATTCGGATTAATTTAGGACCCAATATAAAAATAACAAAAAAAAATTATGCGTAAACAGTAGTTTATGCATTCTTTGGTATTAATTTAACTACAATATTATGCAATTGAACGATTGAACGTTAGCGGTTGGAGAAAATTATCAAACTCAGCTATCGGTGTGTGATGCAGTATTTTCATTGCTTAATCTATACGTAAATAGGTGTTGTCATTATTTGTATAATATGCGCGTATTAATGCTGGAATATGTAGTATCAAATATACACACCTGGAATGCAAGGAAAAGATTGTGATGGTAAAGTGAAAGAAAACATTGAGTGTCATTATGTTTACATCGTACTGTGTGGGGAAAGGAAATCTTTGATAACTTATTATAAATTGGATTCAAAATACTTCTACCAGGCTTCTACTAAATTATTGTATGCCGGAGACCATAAGTCGGTAAAACAACTTTACACTGCGTTTGTTTGTGATTTTTTTTGTTAATACAAGGTAAGAAGAGAGATTAGTAATAGATATCAAGCATGTTTGATGTATACAAAGAAAATTTTATATTGAAAAAATAATAACAACAGTTGAGTAATCATTTGTTATTAAAAAATGAAATTTGTTTGTTGCGGTGCATCATCACCATTATCGGCACTACAACCGGGAACCGGTCTTGGCCTTATTTGGCAAGTCCTGAGGCTTGTTAAATTTTCCATAATGATTTGTTTTTTTTTTTTTGTTGCAGTGCATAGCCTTTTCAAAAATCATATTTCGAGATAAACCAAGTTAAAGACCTCATTACTTGTTTCAACATATTTGTAGTGCTCCAGAAAGCCCTAATCTCAGAACCAACTTACACACCCTTCATATCCTATCCACCATCCAAATAATTGAAACCATGGATCTAAACGATTCACAAAATCAAGGCCGAGCAACCGTGGCACCTGCTCAAATAAAGAAGCTGGCAGCTGAACTAGAATACCATCAGCAAAATCGATATCGAGCAACCGTGGCAGCTGCTCAAATATGATTGACCAAACAAACTTACATGAATTCAGAATTTTAATATAAAAAGAAAAAACAAATATGTTTTAACGGATTATTACGAAGCACGTCCAACTTGCCAGAAGAGTTGAATTTTAATAAAAGTATACTAAAAATAGAAAATTGTATGTTGTTAACAAAAACTTCGCATTCTACGCTCTTCCCTCAAATAGAGGAAGCACGGCGTGGAATTTCAAATATAACATAGTGAAACAGCCCGGAATTTTAAGGAAAAGCATAATTGTGTCCTTCTTAATTTGGATACTTTGAATAAATTCACAAATACTGGGTTTGCCACAAATATTGTCAATATGAGTCAACGAGAATATCACAGCTATGCGCACACTAGATCATCGCTCAATGGTTGAGTTGGTAAGGAGGTCGCCTCATGCGTTTGATTGTACATACGCAGGTTAAGCTGACAATTGACTATTTTAACAGTTCGACACATTTACTGCGCTGTAGATTTGGTCCCAGAGCCCAGCCACTTGGTGAAATGTCTTCCCCTAAACACTCCCTATAATAGTTGAATGGCCACCTTTTGGAACTTGGTTAATGGATGTGATAGGGATCTGATCCAGGACTATGGATTCACCTGTCCTGAAAGAAATTGGAATAAAAATCATGCCCTGGAATTTATCAAGTTCTTCAAGATTTTGTCCAAGGATGTCAATCTACATGCGTGCAACTTTCTGTTGACACAAGAATTGAAGCTTATAGCCTTGCCAGTGGATGCTGGAGATGACCGCAGTGAATATTCACTTTTCATACAAAATCATCTTTATGTTACGGATTGTGTGTGTAACCATGTCACACGTTCAACACTTTACACACAAACAAGTGTTCATAAGAACACACTATGATTTAGATTACTTTAGAGGCTTATTTTATTAACTATCATCGAAAATCTATACTAGTTGAACAAGGTCTACCTCTGGAGTCGTAGCGAACGTCCGATATTTTGTTACATGTTTGTCATCCATAATTCATTATTACGAGGGTTGCCTCTTATGTTTCGGGATTTGGCAACCCTAGTGTTGCAATCCGGCAATTGACAGCTCTGTCGTAAAGTTGGACATTTTTGAGGTTATACGCACTCAGCGTTTTGACATACGAGCGCTATTTGTGTTGTTTACAGTAACTTAAAAGATTCATCTCGGCCCAAACGTGGAATTAAATCGTCAACATTTTCGCGCGATTATTTTTTACAACTTTCGGCGTGGATTAACTCAGCAACAGTGCATGGTTGAACTTAATTCAATTTTTGGCGAAGAAGCTCCATCAAGGACCAGTGTTTATCGATGGTATGGTGAAACCAATCGTGGTCGTAGTTCACTCCAAGATGAATTTCATGAAGGTCGTCCAAAATCAGTTGTTGTTCCGAAAACCATTGATGCTGTGTGCGAACTGATATTGGAAGATCGTCATGTGACCTATCGTGAGATTGAGACAACCTTAGGCTTTAGTGGGACCAGCATACATTCAATATTGCATAAACATTTGACTGTCAAAAAAATTTGTTCGCGTTGGATCCCACACAATTTGTCAATCGCCCAAAAAAAGGCTCGTGTCAATTGGTCGAAAGAAATGCTCAAAAAATATGGTCGCGGTGCTTCGAAACACGTCTATGACATCGTGACAGGTGATGAATTGTGGATTTACGCGTATGAGCCCGAAAGTAAACAGCAATCGACTGTCTGCGTATTTCAAGATGAGCCAAATCCAACAAAAGTTGTTCGCGCACGAAGCACTTCCAAGCAAATGGTCGCCTGTTTTTTTCGGAAAAACTGGACATGTCGCAACCGTACCACTAGAACAACGCAGAACAGTCAATTCTGAGTGGTACACAACCATTTGTTTGCCAGTTGTCTTCCAAGAAATCATGAAAACCAACCGCCGAAGACGGATCACTCTTCACCACAAAAATGCGAGCTCTCACACATCGGCTGCGACAACTTCATTTTTGAGCACCCAAACCATCGATTTGATGGGTCATCCGCCGTATAGTCCTGACTTGGCACCGAATGACTTCTTTTTATTCCCGTACGTAAAAAACAAACTGAGAGGTCAACGTTTTTCGACACCTGAAGAAGCGGTTGCTGCATTCAGAATGCATGTGTTGGAGATACCTCAATCAGAGTGGCAAAAGTGTTTCGACAATTGGTTCAAACGCATGCAAAAGTGTAGAGATCTTCATGGGGAATATTTTGAAAAACAATAAAGTGATTTTCGATGACCAATATTTGTTTTTGTTCTCTAATCCCGAAATATAAAAGGCAACCGTCGTAATACGGTTGCAGAATTTAGTCAAAGAATTTAATAAAAAAAAGCGTTTAGTAAAAGAAAATGCCTGCACGGGAACTGGTTCACGAAGATCCCCTAACACGTCACGTGATACGTAGCTTAGCTCACAACGATCGTCAAGAAAAAGCAAAAAAAATTAAATAAAAACACAGGGTTATTTCGTTGTTTAATGTTCTTTTATTATGGTGTAATTTGATTAACACCCTGTTACGACTCCAGCGCCGTGCTTCCTCTTTTTATCGAGGGAAGAGCGTGGAGGTTATAATATCTCCTCTTTATAATAATTCTTCTTTAAAATAATTATTGTTTTATTTTTTTATTTTATTTATTCAAACTCAACTCTTAAAACTAAACTAAACTCTCAACTCGCTGAAGCTCAACTGAACTTCTAACTCTAACTTGAACTCAACTATCTCAAGCTGAGCTCTAACTTGAACTGATTTTACAATATAAATTTTCCTGTTATTATAGAGCACTTTGTTCCAACTAACTGTGTCGTATTAAATGAATAAAACAATTTTCATCAAGTTATTCCAGAAGTTTCTGTTTTATAATTTTGAATAAACTTTGAACGAAAATCAAAGTGCTATGTTTTGAAATGAAAAATGTGCTTGTTATGAAAAGAGGCATGTTTTTAAATGTGCTGTAAGTGACTGGATATAGAATATCGTGTCTGTTTATTTATGAATTGTATTAAATGAGAATGTAAGATATGTGAGGATGTAGTTTTAAAGGTGGTGTTAGAAAGGACATGAGATTAGTGTTTAAGCGAATAAGGGTAGTATTCTGGAATACAACAACTCGTTTACAATGATTGTGATTATTTTGTTGTTGAAAGTTCTTTTACTATGGGGTAAGTTGATTAACACTCGTTCACAATGGATTCTGTCTTTCTTAATCCTTATTACAAACTTAATTAACTGGAAAAGTAGGTCCAGCGCCAAATGACGCGGCGAACATTAACGAAACGGGAAACTGGTGGTTGACTAAAAACTCGACTTTGTTTAACGTCCGTAGTTTCTGCACTTCTCCTTGTATGAAACGCGACTCGACTTCCGTGGCGGTTGGGAAAAGACTCCCTATAAATTCGGGGGTGTGCACACTCCCGTGTACACGCGGCGGTGGTTAAAAGACAACTCTGCGAAACGGTTCATACTCCACCCTTAGCTCGTGCAGAGCTCTCTCTCTCTCTACTCGGGTGAGTTTCGTGGTGGCGAGAGAAATAGCGGACCGGTACTCTCAGTGTAGATCCTAGTGGTGTGTTACGTGAGTAACTCGCCTGTCGCCTTTGTTTTGGCAGGACACACGCTCAGCTACGTGGAAAAGTGGGAAGATTTAAGTGTGGTAATTAAACACACGAAGATAATTTTGAATTAAATGCAGCGGGCGTGTAAACCCAGTTTCTCTTCGGTGGTGGTACCTTTGGCTAGTTTCGAAGTCGACCGTCGTCGAGAATGAATTTTCATCGAAAGAACGGAGATGGAGAGAGGGGGAACGAACGGTTTTTGAATTTTGCAGTTGCCCGTTGTGACGATGGTGCTAAAAAGTTGTGTTGAGTGCAGTTGTAGTGCTACAAGAAGCCCTACAATTTTCCTCCCACATACATTTCTACCCACCGACTATGTCATGCATCCATATCCCCAAACTATAACAATCCAATGTTTAAATATCAAATCCTTCCTAAATACTAAACACCACAATGCACATCTGCATATTCAAACAAACCCATATTAAAACATATCCATTTCATTCCCATACACACAATCCTAAAATCCAGCCAGATGTGTATATTCTAAAAAGTTTCTCCAGTACCCGACTCCAGTCGAACTGCATTTCGAAATTCTGCTTGCATTTCGATGCATCCGCGATACAAGATCCCGATAAGATTTTGTATAAAAGGGCGAAATTCGTATTCGAGAATTAGTCTCTAGGTTGGCGTCCGATGTTTAAGAACGCCAATCACATAAACTAAATATTGAAATTAATAAAAATAGCTTCAATTACAAATACCTGCGTTTTATTGGATTCGGCCGAATATCAGCCCCGTATTCAGCAATCAGTCGTCACTCTTCCCGGAGGCCCCGGAAGCACGGTGGCGACCGCAACGGGTTCCCCCAGGAGCGGTCTTAAGAGATCCCTCATCCTTTTCAGGATAAGGAGACGCTCCCTGAGAGAAGGACCATAACACAGTTAACAAAAAGAAAAAGTCTTTTTTATTCGTTTAATCGTAAATTTAATTTAACTTATTTAATCGTTTGTTTTTTTTTTTTTTTTGAGTAAGAGAACAACAGTAATGTTCTGCGTGAAATTTAACGTCTCGTTTTCCCCGTTTTGACGGAAAAAGCTACGTTCGTGTGATTTTGTTGCCTTTGCTACCGTATGTTAAGTGTGCTGCGAACGGGGAGGACAGGAAGGAATCAACGCCCAGGGTGTTCTTTTTGTGTTTGTCGATTAACTCAACGCTGTAACAAGGAAATTCATTTTGCCACTTACATCACGAATATAATATTATAACGTAAACTACATTGGACAAGTCGTTTTTCTAATGGAGTGTGCATCGGGCCATCAAACCATTTCCACTGGGGATAACTGAGTGGAGTCACGTGAGTACCTAAGGGGGTACTACCCAGGTACGTAGTTCATGAATTTAGTTATACATAAATAGATTAAACTAAAAACCCTTTTGCAAGAGAATAAGTTAAGCTTCCCCTTTTTCAAGTCAACCTCAATCTACTAAAAGAAAATCATCGTCCACCCGGCCAATTCTGCAGGTGACAACGAATCAAATATTAAGCCTCTGCGAATTTTCAAACCATTCTACAGTTACAGTCACTATGTGCGAAGTTCACTCCCCTCATGTACGACTTATACTGTGCGGCTCCTGCCCATATCTGAGCTGCATACATTAAAATGGAGGTGTTGACACTGGTTATGAGTTTCCTTGTGTGGAGCCGGGTCCGCCAACATTGGGTAGCAGTCTCGCTAAAACTTTGCATATTCTTGCCGTGTTTCCACTCGTTTTCCTCGGGTGTTCCTTGAAGTTCAACCTGTTGTCGAGTATCACACCAAGATATTTAATATATGGACTGGATCTGATTATTTGTCTTTCTATTTCCAAATCAAGGTGTTCAACTTTCTTGCGGCTGCTTATTAAAACTGCCTCCGTCTTATGTTCAGCTAGTTTCAGTCCGGCTATATCTAGCCAGCATTTAATGCTCTGGATTGCTTGGGAGCAAATATTTTCCAGATCATCTAGATGTTTAGCTACGGCCACTATTACCAAATCATCTGCGTACCCAATGATTCTAACCCCCTCCGGTACATTGACCCCGAGCACACCATCATACATTATATTCCATAACAGCGGACCTAATACAGATCCCTGAGGTACACCCGCTGTTATTTGATATTCCTGTGCGACCTCATCTGTATCATACAGCAATCTTCTATCCGAGAGATAGTTTGCTAGTATACGCACCAAGTAGGGTGAGACTTGTAGATCGCGCGACGCTTCTAGAATCCGATTCCAATTCACCGAGTTAAACACATTTTTAACATCTAGCGTCACCAACGCGCAATATTTCTTTGTGCCCCCTAGCCATCCTGCTCCAGCTATCGCATTGCGAGCGATGTCGCACACCACAGATAGTGCCTTACCGGTTGATCTTCCTTTCCGGAATCTATACTGCGATTCAGAGAGCCCCGATGTCCCCTCAGTGAATTGTTCCGGGCGAGTAGCAATTACTCGCTCAAGCAGTTTTTCTGTCGTGTCCAATATGCGCAACGGACGATAAGAGGTCGGCGCCTCTGGATTCTTGACTCCTTTTGGAATAAGCACAAGCCGCTGTTTTTTCCATCGTTTGGGAAATTGTCCTGTTTGAAAGCAGGTTGTGAAGAGACTGCTGAAGACTTCCGGGTTTTTTGTTAAAGCACTCTTCACTACAGCGTTAGGGATACCATCCAGTCCCGAGGTCTTGTTTTTTATTGACAACCCTTGCAGCCAAGAGCACCTCTTCGGGGGTCACGGGAGGTATCTCTCCTTCAGTGATACTCCACTCCCCTTGCACTCTCAACATCTCATCACACTGTGGGAAGAGAACAGCAACGATTCTTGCCATGTCAGTTTTGCTTTTTTGCATTTGACTACTGCTGTGTAGTCTTTTCATGACTATCCTGTAAGCGCTGCCCCACGGGTTGTTATTTAATTCATCCCTTAGGGAGCAGAACACGTCATATTTACTTTTGCGGATCACATTCCTCAACTCTGTTCGTTTGTTGACGAATTCCGCATGTAACTGTGGGTAGGTGTTACGGTTTCTTGCTCTTTGTTGCAAGCGTCTTAACCTGTTGCACTCCGACCGCACATGGGCGATTTCTGAGTTCCACCAATAGACTGGTTTCATAGCCCCTGCTGGTTGTCTTTGTCGTGGCATAGAAGCATCACATGCGGTAATTATCCACTTCATGACTTTTCCAGCCTGCCTGTTCCCATCGGCCTCTGCGTCAAACTGTGCGATTTGGTCTTCCAGTATATAATCGAGCAGTTCCGCGTCGAGGTCCTTCTCTTTCCACCCATTTTTTTGGGCTCTCTTCGCCAATTTGCCAGTGATGAATCCCCTGTGCGGTAATATTTCGTACATCACGGCTTGGTGGTCACTGTGGGTGTAGGTGTCCAAAATTCGCCACCCCATACTTCTTGCCAACATGAAGCTGGCAAATGTGATATCGATTTTGGACCGGCCTCTCTCGTTTATGAAGATGCCATCGATACCATCATTAAGCAACACCACATCTAGGACTGCGAAGGCTTCAAGTAGTGTCTGTCCTCTACTGTTGGTCCTTGTGCTTCCCCATTCTATTGCCCAAGCGTTGAAATCTCCATCAACTATAAGTGGGCTCTTATCTCTAGCTTCCTGTGTTATTCTGTCTAAAAAGCGTTTGAAATATTCTATTTCCCACCTTGGCGGAGCGTAACAACAGTAGAAATGAATTCCTCTGATCTTCGCATAGGCAATTCCTTCCAGCCGCTGGACACTTCTACATTCCATGGGTGAATTTCCAGTTGTCCAGATGGCCGCTGTTCCGCACCATATTCCTTAACCGTTTGAGAAAGGAGATCTTGTGCGGCTCCACAGTGGTTTAAGTTGATTTGAATGCACTTAAACCTGTCCTTTTTTTTTTGAGAAGATTGGATATCGCGTTTTTAAATGCTCCGCATTTGTAAGTCCCTGTTGAGTGGTGGTTACCGCCCTCACATACTGATTCGCAGAACATGCATTTCGGTTGTGCTTTACAACCCATTGCTTTGTGGCCCTTTTCTCCGCATTTCAAACAGTTTTCCGAACGATCTTCTTCGGATTTGCAGGATTTCTCCACATGACCGTATTGCCAACATCTGAAACCCAGGCTGGTGTGGCCAAGGATAAACTTAATCGAACAAGGGAAAAAAGAACAAAGGGAAAATGGACCAAGGGCATCATGCGCGATGAGAGTGCAGCTGATTAAACAAGCTGTATCTCATTAGGGAAGCATTGGGTGCTAATGGTGATTTAGATACTTACAATGGGAATTGTGTATAAAATCAGTGCCGACGGGAAGAATCGAATTCTTTTGTTTGCATGTTGTGTATGCTGGAGAATTCGATTTTTGGCGACTAAGCGCGAGAAGTGACGATGGCTTGTCGGTTGGATAAAGGATCGTAGGTCGGGTACATTGCAGCTGAGCAAACAAGCTGCGTGGTGTTGCTTTTTCGATGGACGAAAAGGTGGGCTAGCCATGTGCATGTATGGAATATTGTTGTGCACACGTGGGGCAGGCATTTGCCGGCGAGAAGAATCGATACGATTCCCTGATTACGATGGTTATGTGGCGGGAAAGTATTGTGTGCAGGCGTACTGCACCGGGTTCCCTTCCTCCTCCATCATAATTAATGTTCCGCCACGGGAAAGCAAGTCAAAAACAAAACTCCACGGCGACACCGGACACAAGGACGAATACGAATTGAAACATTGTTTTTTTATTTATTGCAAATTTATTCACTTTTGGTTTAAAAGGATATGTTACATCTCATTCATAGCTCTGTTATTTTCTTTTGTTTTTGTTTTTAATTAATCCGGTTTAAAATTTGCACACTCACGAACACGATATCGAATTTATCGCGGGTCTGCAACGCTACGTCGGCAGCTGGAAAAGGACTCATCGAGGATAGAACTCTGACTTGAATTCTATCTTCAATTAAGGGTGAGATATGGAGGGGAAAGAGAAAATTTTCTCTTAAGGGTGTGGCCACTAAGAAAATGCGATCTTTTTGGTGCGGTGGTGTGTGTGCGCGATCGAACAGATTCAATGTTGTTGCACGTGTTCGAAAGCAGTGGAACAACGAGAAGGGCAGTCGGCGAGAACAAAGGAAAAGGCGACCAAATGGTTCACTCCGTGATGAGGGTCATGTTTGTGCAATGTCGCTATGACGGGCGTTGGTAAAAAGGTGTTAATGGGATACGATACTTTATACAATGGAAATTGTATATCGTATCTCGGGTTAATTGCCGATACGCATCCCTTGCTTGCATTTAGGTATGCCAAGCAATTAGTGGAGGCGACGAAATAAATGCATCATTGTACCGCTGTAAAAACAAGCCGAGCTTGAAAGCATTACATGTCCTTGGAAAAGGAAATGTTTTCTGGGGCAAATGCAAATGCATTGGCGGGAAACAATGGGAGTTATGGAATTCCTAAAAAGTCATGAAGAATTCTTACAGAAAATTGTAAGCGAAGAGATGCATGAAGGTAAGGTTTCTTAACAGGGAATTTAAGATCATGGGTTTGATCTCTTAAATGCGTGCAGCGTCTTTGTGTGCCGAATGCGATTGCATTGTTGAAATTATATGGGAAGATGGGTGTTATGGGGGTACCGTGGAGTTTGGTGGGACCGCCACAGTTACATTAAATGTGAACCGAAATGTTTTCGTGGAAACTAAATGATGCGCTGATGCAAGAAATGTTTGCAGGTTTGGGGATGGGGAGTTGGGTTGAGAATATGGGTGGTTCTTCAGGTATGGTATTAAAAATCCCCCACAATGTTACATCTGTCATTGAACACAAAACATACACCCGAAATGGTTTCCTGGATAACGAATATTTTTAATGTATTTATTATTTATTAAAATGTAAATAAATTCCAACATAAATCTATTTAACACCGCTACCTACTAAAGCCTTCGGCTAGCCTAACAATAAGGAGACATAACACCTTCAAATAAAAAAAAAAATGTTTTTCAAAGGCCAATTTTTTATTGAATACGAAGACATAACTTTAAACATACATATGTTTTATTGGTCACATAGTATACAAAATTTTTTTTTTTTGCCCCACGTTGTGTGCTACAATTTAAGAAAAAAAAGAAAAATACCAAAAAAACACGCCGTGCAGGATTACTGCCCCCACAAAATTCTGAAAAAAAGGGATTTTAATCAGCATCAAAGCGGCCATGGAATGAACTAAAAAGAAAA
This sequence comes from Microdon myrmicae, assembly GCA_963931805.1. Classification (NCBI taxonomy): domain Eukaryota; kingdom Metazoa; phylum Arthropoda; class Insecta; order Diptera; family Syrphidae; genus Microdon; species Microdon myrmicae. The sequence goes on from OZ007496.1 coordinate 267,327,542, forward strand.
AAATTTGTTGAAAAATAACAAAATGGCGGCGTTTTTTTCGAAAATTGACGTTTTTTGTCCCCAAAAAATCGGTTGTAACTCAAGAAGTTGGACGCCAATTTTTTCATCCATATTTCATTCTGAGCATTAACTTGTGTAGATTAACGTGTTAAAATTTCAGAACGATTGGGTAAAAATTTTTCTTTAAATCATGCACGCCAACTTGAAAACGTTGTCTTGAGAAATTCGCGTTTAAAGTTAAAATACAATATTTTTTTGTTCAAGATGTATATAATAAACAGAGAAATCCTCGTGGCGTATATAACATATATATAGGTAATACCGGCATTCCAAAATGTCCCCCTATATCTTTACAGTTGTTCTAAGAGAAAGTCGATGTAGCGCTATAGCGAAGTGGACGAAAATCATCGAAAATGTGACCATGACGCGCTTCGCTATATGTGCTCACAAAATTTGTTTCTTGAGAATATCATTTTTATGTTATTAAAATCATGTTTATAAAAATTCTTTCTAACATATTCTATCAACAAACAAATGAGATTTTTTGAAAATTTGTAGGTGCTATGTCCCCTCAAATACTTTTCTTTTTACATTATATTTTATAACTTAACTAAAATTAATATATTGTAGATCTTCTTGATAATAAACGATATTGGTTCTAGGACCAATATATAAAAATGGTACTCTCATAAGGGTTCGCTTAGCTGCACAAAAATCGTCGAATTACAATAAAGAAAAATATTTCGAGTTAGTCGAGCAGCATTTCTTGTATCCAAGTATGATATTAAAACCATACTGGAGGGAATGGAGGTTAAGATATTAGTGATTTTCGTGCGCCACAACCAATATCAAATATGTTTGTTCTAGGAGTGAACAGTAAAAGAATATGCCCACAGTTAGGCCGGCTTGATTGACTATAAGTCGAATGGTAATTTTCCCAAACCAGATCAATTTAACATCACGTTATTTCCTTAAGCATAAGCTAAGCTAATTGATGATTTAGTAGCACCGATTCGCGGTGTCCTTCCGAAAAAACACTTGCAACGAATTACCTTCACTTTTGTTTAGTAATACTGACCTAGTGTTTGTGATCACGGTGGGACTGACAAATCGGCATACGCAAAATACCATTAAAGGTTTTTTCATCAAAAGCACTGTTTTGGTGGAATTCAAGTCGTAAACATTCGTTATGGGCAATACTTTTTGTGGTCTCTATTTCTTGCCACCTGCCATGCTTGCGGTTAATGCCGACTTCATTAAGAACTTCGAAATCAAATAAATATAAATCACACAAAAAACTGAGAAGCAAAACGTTGCTTCTTGGGTATGAGAAGAGTCACCAATGTGACCACACCAGTTTTCTTATTTACAAAAATACCTTTCTTAATGTTATCACCAGTCGTTTCAGTAAAAATTCATAATGCAATGTTTGGTCCCCTGCGTGCCAATAGATGAAACACGATATTTAATAGCAAGTGTAATATGTACAGTGACGTAAACATACGTCACAGCTTTGATCAATAAGTTTATCTTCGAAGAAACATATAAGCCAAGGAACACCCAGGGCGAGGAATATTCAAACCGAATAGAATTCATGCCGAGAAATGCTTCCACTAACCAAGCATATACAAATGGAGTAGGACCAATGAACGAGATCAATCGATATGTACAAAAGTGGACAGCCACCGCAAGACCACGTTAAAGTAGATTGTTGTTGGCGATGATCCAAAGTTAGAGAAAAAAAACCTTAATCAAAAAAGCCTATTTCTTATATGCTATTACTATACATTCAATCTTGAATAGTGTGCCGTGTGTTATGGTTTCAAGCATCCGATTACCTATTATCATTCAGAAAGTTTGCTAATGGTGAATCATTAAGCCTTGAAAATTGGAGCTTATATTATAGTTTTAAATGTCGGATGCTGCTCATTATCAGCATTTATCGACGTTAGCTATACATTATATTTTAAGCTTAAGCTTAAGTGAGTAATACTTTTTCCCCAAAAACAAATAATAATTTTTGTTGTGATCTCGTTGTGATGGTCTTTTATGACTATCTGGTCTTCCCTGAATTCAAAATTATCAGGAAAAAACGTTCGTATTTAACGAACTGAAGGCAGTTAATTATTAACGTGATTCAAATAAAAAAACCAACACTGAAGACCATTTGATGGGGTGCATGTCGATTTAATTTTTGTACTGGCCAGGAACTATTTAAACGGAACTAAATTGATAATATTTGACACTAATCTTGTTCAGAAATTATTTGTAATCATTGTACTACCGAGGGCAAGAGTCAGGCCAATCCAAAACACCTCTACTTAAAACTAAAACTGCAAACATCAAAACTTAAGGTGAAGATGGTGAAAACGGTCAGTGTTAAGACGGAATGTGTTGACGGTAAAGTCGATACAGCGGGTAGTATGTTAACATTACGTAGCGTGTTGGGCTATGATGAGTCTGTTTTAATGGTAGGACAGAAGTTGGAGGGAAGTTAGGGGTGGCGATTTAGGAGGCGATATTTTAGAGTGAAAGTGCTAAGACTGAAAACAAAAATTGAATAAGCGCTTTGGAAATAAAATAATTAGGAGATGTTTAGTTATTGTTGGAACATCCTCCACATTCGCCAGATTTGGCGTCTTTATATTTTACCGGTTCTCAAATCATACGAACTGGAAATGATTTTCAGTTGAATAAAGAGGCGGAAGGTGCATAAACCTTTATCTTACTCATGTAGTTTGTGTAAAATAAACTGAAAGAGATATTACAAAGGATACTTACTGTTTCAACACAACAAAATAGTTCTTCATTTGTAGTAGTGCCATATACGTTTTATGAACTCGAGTAGAACTTTTCTCTTTCACTTTAGGGAGAAATTTTCAAAACTAAAGGGTATTCCAATAATACGGAAGGGTGTAAATCGTAATTAAAATATAGTGCATATGATAAACTGATGATATGTTCATTGAATTGTTTGGCTCAATCCATGGCAATTATAAAATATATAGAAAATAATATCAGCCAAATGTATTGCATGGCTTCGGTAGCATACCCCCAAACGGTGATTCAATTTTTTGATAACGTCACTATATAAGTGCACATTATTTTCGCCAATATCCGTTAGTATCTCATCCCTTAGTTGCTCAATTATTGTTGGACAGTTTCAGTTCTATGTTACTCGAACTTTGTAAGCGTCTAGAGACAAATCCTTTTCAAAATTTGATCTAATGTGATCGTGGACAGCTTCAACTCCTGAGCTCCATCGAGGTGTTTGAATCCTCGGCCATATTTGCGCGCGCCGCAGCAATGTTTTTAGCTGAACGATGAGGATAAGCTCGTATTGGTGTTTTCACATCTGCTGCCAACTCAATGAACAAAATGTGTATCAAAAAAAGTGGCACGCCCTTTAGAAACATCTTCTAGCAAAGCCAATGAAAATATTCTTTTTTAACTTAATTTGCAAAGAGATATCGTATTCTTCACGCTTACATGTTGACTACATTTAATGAAACTTATTTCAATTTATCATCAGCCGCAAGAAATCGATCTGATGTTCTTTTTATACCGTAATGTATCTAATACATTTCCGCAACTGCCAGATCGTGGAAGAGCATAATTTAATCAAAAACACCCACACAATTTAAACTCTCCATTTCTCCCTTGCCCTTTCTCTCTATAACTATCTATGTGTCTGCTATTTCTGCCTCTTATTTACTTTCATTCATTCAATCTCACTCATTCTCCCACAGATTTCCAAATCAAATCACTTCTTACTGGTTTTTAAACATAAATAAAATCTAGATTAAACTTTGGAGGCCTCATGGACCGAAATCATTTTTAATCTGTTTGTGCCTCTGATGTGTAAAGTTTACCTCATTCGAAGTAGTCAATGTTTTTATTACAAAAAGTAACTATAACTACTTTATGTCAGGAACCCGAGGAGTGATATGTTCCATCGGCTATCAATTTACCTAGAGAACCAATTTTCAGTGCAAAAACTTGTCAGAGTGTATGCAGTGAGGCAAGTTGCCCACGTTGTTATGTTGCTTATGTAAGAAATGCAGAATATGTAGCAGGCCGTTGGGACACGGATCTATCATAAAAACTTTAATTGGCCTTGTGACGGGACACTAGATCGCCGGTCGTGTTGTCGAGAATTGGCAAAATGTGCCCGTTTGTAAAGCTTAGGGCACCACAGGCTTAATTAGCAATCCTGACTGCTGTGATAATACTACCGCACAACTTAGACTAGAATCTACGAAATGATGACGACATGATTGCTTAGGAATTTCGTCCATCATTAAGTTTCCCCTTTAAACTAATCATAATCCATTAGCTAAATTATAGTAATGTAGGTGAAAATCGTAGCCACATAAATAGCTTGGGTGTGTTTTATTTTTTTCTTTTCTATTCAAACAGCTAGTAAGAAATTAAATACAATTTGTGGTGGCGTCACTATTGGGTCATATTTCTAATAACATAATTTTATTCAATCCTCTTATGGTTTTGTTGGCCTCTGGCGCAAATAATAAGTCAGATCAAGACAATCATATTCTAGTCATAATGCCTTAATTTGTCAGTATTGCACTAAAATGCATCCATATTAAAAACAAGTTCCTTTTATAAGAAAACACTACTTATAAGATCGTCAAAGATTATAAATCATTTGTTAAGAGAAAGTTTACCCCACGTTATGCATGAAGTAAGACAGTGAAAGGAAAATAAGGCGTTTTATAATCATATTCTTCGACGTGTATCAAATTGGTTTTTATTACATACTAATAAGCATTCGCAAATACAAGTCAAATATCATTCAATATACATGAGAGGCGTGGCTTTAAAATAACGAGAATATTGTAAAACCTACAGATTTCTTACATTCTCATATTTAGTCACTATCCCCTCATCATATACCCCTTCCATAATTTCCGACAACTCATCATACCGTTTTTGATTATTCACAGCAGCGCTGGAGATTTTCTTCCTCGAGCTCTTTCCTGACGCGTGCTCATTTGCCTTTCATAATTTCAAGGCTCTGGAATCATGTTCCTTTTATTACAGGTGCATATGCGGCACAAATCAAACAATCTGAACCATGTCAAGCAAATGCTTGAAATTGAACATAAAAATAATATATTTTTGTTTCCTCAAACAAAAACCTGGTAGGTGTAAGTGTGATAAGTCGACACTTCAATAAAGGGATAATTCATCAAGAAAACACCGACTCGGAAAAGAGATTACTTAGGGAAAAACAGAAAAAGCGTGATATACGCGACGGCACGTGTAATGTCCGAACGTTATATAAACCAGGCGCAATACAAACGGACATAGAGAACGCAAAACAATATAAAATGGACGCCATCGTGTTTCACGAGGTCCAACTACCATACCAAATAATGGAAACCAGCGGATAAACACTTGCGTGCGGAGGTGCCGGCACACCTGATCCCGGAACATTTCATGGTGAGTAATAAGATTACGCCTCATGTAAGAAACGTGAAATTCATTAATGATCGAATGCTAAGAATACATTGCACATTAAAACTAGTAGGCGTTGATAATGTTCATGATAATGCTTGATGAGATAACTCTCCACACTCTACACCCGACGTGTTAGCTTGTGTCACAACCTCCGAGCTCGATATCGATTACGATTAGTGACGACACAAAAAAATACTGGGTCGCAATCAAGACAATTGTACAACAGTATTGTATTTTTTTTTTTTCATCTTTCATATCATTTTTTATTTCTTCATCTTATTCTATTTTAGTTACTCGCTAGCCAAAAATGATTGAACTATAGTTTATGGTATCCTATTTTCTAACTTACTGGTCCCCTGCGGACTCTCTAAGTTGCATTATTATTATTATTTATTGGCCTGTAGGAACCCGGAAGTTCATGACCTCACCGACTCGGCTCCGCCATTGTTCCCTGTCCTGAGGCCGCTCCTTCCACGTTCGACCATCCGATCCGATCTCCTCGAGGTCCAATCTAACATTGTCCTCCCATCTCCGTCGCGGCCGTCCTGTCGGTCTCTTTCCCGTTAGTTTACCGTCAAGAATTCTATGCACGGTCCTATCATCGCCAATTCGCGCTACGTGTCCGGCCCATCTTAATCTTCGCGACTTGATTACTCCCACTATTGTAGGTTTGCGGTATAGCTCTTCCAATTCGTGGTTGTGGAGTTTCCTCCATTGTCCTGACGCATCGTCATATTTACCGCCAAATAAACCCCTTAAAACGTTATTCTCGAATACGCGGAATTTGTTCTTTTCCCGTTTTGTGAGAGCCCATGTTTCGCATCCGTATAGAACAATCGGGATGATTATGGTTCTATAGACACGGAGCTTTATATTACGTGATAGCAGTTTGGATTTCAGCAGTTTACTGACTGCCTGCCAACTAGCGTTGCCGGAGTGTAGTCTTTTGTTAATTTCCCTCGACATTTCGTTACTGGCCGTCAGTATCGTTCCCAGATATTTAAATGCTTTAACTTTTTAAAATATCTTGCCCCTGACGTTTATATGTGCTCCCTGAGTTCCACCTTCTCTCGCCGTAATCATGTATTTTGTTTGTCTTCATTTATTTCTAGGCCCACCTCTTCTGCCGCTTGCATGATGATTTCACAGCTTTTACTTACAGTTTCTAGATTATCGCCTAAAACGGCGATGTCATCCGCATATGCGAGCACTTGTGTGACAACGTTCAGGGATGATCCGGTCATGTTGTCGTCTCGTACCTTTCTGATGACATCAAAAAATTAGAACTTTCGAAACCTACCTAACCACTTTCCTACAGGCATATAACTAGTATTAGCGTCCCCAAACTATTACTATGATTGCACTCTATGTGGGAAGTGTGTCCATTTAATAATTTCTTTTTTTTAATTAGAACTAATATCGGTCTGCAATTTAATAACGGATTTCGTTTATGAAGTGCGAGCAGATTATTTTCCAGCATTTTCATAACTGATTGGGCGATAGCGTGCACCCGTGGATGTGCTGGCTCATCAAAAACTCAAACTAATGGCCGAGTACCAATTACTCCAAAAATCGATAAATCTGCAACATGGTATGTTTGGCATTGTCGAATTTGTTGATGTTTATCCACGACATATAAAGTGTGGGATATGGAAAGCATGACACATAACTTGCGGCTAGAACAATTATTTATATCCTGACGCGCCACGTTTAATGCAACTAAAACCTTTCATTTAACACATAGAATGTTGTTGTTAAGGCTAACAGTGTCCTTTATACAAAGAAAAAATCGAGAATAACATTTATATGTACTCTATTTATTAAATGCAATATTCAAAGTTTGCAGCAGCATACAGTTCTAAAACTCAAGCCATTTTTCTACTTTTATGAGTATCAATTTATGTATTGATACTAACTTCTTTTTGAGTACGATGTCAACCTAACGTGACCACTAGGACGAGATAATGAAATTATCAACAACTCGAAGCATATATACATTTTAAATGGAGATATGTCGCAGAATTTAGCTTCTATGTGTTACTTAGCACTCACCTTTCTCATTGCTTAATAAAATTCTGTTTCGATTCAATGAACTCTAATTACGGATGGTTATTTGATTGTAGAATTTCAAAGATTTAGGCTCCAAAACCAAAGTTTCTCACATATGAAAACAATATGATTTTAAAGCAACTACAACAAAAGCATGGCAATTGGAGCACAGGGTGCTCTTAATAGATTCCATTTAAGGAATATTCTAGTAGGCCTTGGCTAGATATGATCACCTTTTGAATGACTATTAACCTAAACCGGAGTCCTGAAATTGAGGTATGTTACTATTAAGAAAAGCTTCCATTCAATACAACTAACAAAATACATGTGTAACCAGTTATTGTCGTACTGCAAAATCGCAGTATGAAACATATTTGGCACGCCATTATGAAATCGACCAATAACACTAGATTAATTCTACTATTTTTAATAGACGTATAGCAACAGCAACATTTGAGCTGCTCCACAAGCGCTAGCGAAAAGTAAAACCCAGATTTCATTTACTTACCCTCAACTACAATTTGAGTCGTGAGGCCCGTGGCTCACAGGGAAATCTTTCCTTTCCTACTTCAATTCGTTTATTTTCCCTTTTTCTTAATCTGAAAGTGAGAGTAATTTGCAAGCAGTGGTAATTCATAATGAAAATGACATAGCAATAAAAACCTATGCGGCTACGGCTGTGAAATCCGACGACCGACAATCGAAAGGCTGCTCGCCGCAGCTGGTAGATACCACAAATTTACATTTCCACATACATATCAACCTGCACTTATGCAAACATCTTTGGTAGGAATGTCAATCACCCAACCAAAAGTAGCTAAGCAGCGTTCCCCATTCCAACGGGTTTGAGAGGCCCTTGAACGCGCCAACCATCAACACTCTCGAACCGGCAAATCGTGGAGCGTCTGTCAATTATATGATAATCACTATTCAACCTCTTGCGCCAGCACAAACGGACCTGAACTTGAAATCCGCCACTGCGATCAACATCCAGTTTTCAAATGAGCAAAAAGGTGTGAAAATGCAGGTGAAAGAACTGCCGGGGTATCGAGGTAGAGAACCCACACTTTCCTGTACAACAAACAATATTCAGCTTTATTGTTGGGGGCACTGCTGAACAACTTCGAAGACCAGACCGAAAGAATAATATTACGGGAGCATTAATGGAACTCCCCCGTTCTTCGCATAAAAGTCAATCCTAATATCAGGCACTAGCTGATGCAGTCGACCCGAAACAAGACACTTAAGCAGTGCTGCACGAGTTTGACGTGAAAATAAAAACTTTATTATGTGTGTACTGGAACTCTTAAAACAAGCCGCATTTTCCGGTTCACATTCAAGGAGTAAAAAGGTAGTTACCAACCGAAAAGGTGCGCTTGACATGCACTTATATAATGCTTGATTTCGCTTACTTCCGGTTCATGTAGCTTAACTCATACTTCGCCGACCGAAATTTCAAAGCAGTAACCGCCGAAATGAATGTACGAAGTATTTCAAAATACTGATTATACTCTAATTACTAAAGGTAGGTAATTATAATATCAAGAAATAGGCTTCACTGCATAAAAACTATGAATATGTAGAGAATGGCATCCAGCGTAATAATTATGTCACTATATGTGACAATATAACGAACTATGCAGAAAAAAAGTTCAAAACAAGCGCTGAATTAGGGATTAAAAAGTAATTTTAAAGTCGTGTTTTTGTACCCAACTTCAATAGGGTTATTGTCAATGAGAACTGAAATTTGAATTACTCCCATCTCCATCATTATCAAACGTATTTAAAACGATTGCGTGCTTTCAAAGTTTTATAAAAAAGAATTTTAATTATAAATATTAGTTATCACCACAAAAGCAGCAATTAATGATACCATATAACGACGCATTGAGAAAGATAACTCTGTTTCGTAAAACTTGATTCGCTAGTAATAGTAAAATAAATTAGTTAGCAAAATAAATACTAATAATATTAAATCTAATTAAACTGTAATTGTGAGTTGGTTAAGATTATTTGCGAAACAGCTTGAGACCAAATCTATGATCCGTAAGCTGTCATGTTTCACAGAAACAAACTCCATGTTCCTTCAATAAAATTTCATAATTAATATTTGAAATACTAATAATATTAAATCTAATTAAACTGTAATTGTAAGTTGGTTAAGATTATTTGCGAGACAGCTTGAGACCAAATCTAGGATCTGTAAGCTGTCATGTTTCACAAAAACCAACTCCATGTTCCTTCAATGAAATTTCATAATTAATATTTGAAATACTAATAATCACCGACAGATCATTTCATATATTAAACAAGAACCGAATCTTTAGTGAATATTGAACTTCGGTCTTAAACGAATGCGCTTAAAGCACTATTATAGCAGGGCTGGTCAACCCCGCGCCCATGGGGGTAAGTGTGCCCGTAAGCGACTTATCCGTTCACAACACAATTCCTGATAGATTGAAATATTTCTTTTAATCTTTCCCAACCAAATTCTTGTTCTAGCTTTTAAACACAAATTTCTTGAAAGGACTTCTTTATTAATTGAAACTTTTAAGTAATTATTTTTAATATTAAATAATGTTTATATATAAACACAAATTTCTTGAAAGGAATTCTTTATTAATTGAAATCTTTAAGTAATTATTTTTGATATTAAATATATATATATATATATATATATATATATATATATATATATATATATATATATATATATTAAAATATAACTACTTAATTCTGTGGCGTTTCTAACAGATACAATAAGTCGACACCTTTCTTTCATAGGCAAGGTAAAGAACCTCGATAAGTGGGTACCCCATGAACTGAACGAGCCCCAAAAACTACGGCGCCTGTATATCTGCGCATCGCTTAGATTAAGAAACCAAACTAAACAGTTTTTGCACCGGATAGTCACCTGTGATGAAAAGTGGATTCTGTATGATAACCGTAAAAACCTGGGCAGTGGTTGAAAGCAGGTGGAAAACTAAAACACACCCCCAAGCCCGGTCTTCACCCAAAAACGGATATGGACAATTTGGTGCACATCGAAAGGACCAATTCACTTTTCATTTCTTCAACCATGAGAAACGATAAACGCTAAATAACGATAAATGCTCTTTTTTGCACCCTACTACTACGATCAGTTTGCTTCTAAAGCAAGCTAAAAGTGACACATACCAAGTATCAAAAAGAAAAAAACCATAGCATTGTCAGAAGACATTCAAAAAAAAAAATGGTTAATTCTATAACAAATGAAGTTAGTGTGCAAATTATAAGGTAGGAGCAGAACCGTTACGTCAAAGATATGCAGTAAATAAAAATACTGGGTGTGAAAAACCATGAAAAAAAAATGACAATTAATTTTTTTAGACCTGTTGCGGATTCATTGGATGCATCCAGCGAATTCGCAGTGAACGCAACCATGTCAGCAACTAGCTGACATTATTATATTTCTGGTTGTCAAGGTGACAAAGTAAACAAACTTTGTGTAATTTGTCCTATTCTTCGTTAGCTTGTAATCGACACAGGTCGCATTTTTGGATGTAATCGAAACAAATCAAAGTAATCACTTTAATAAAGGACATAAAATTATAAGCAAAATAACCCCGACTGTTACTGGAAAGTAGAAGGATGATTTTTTTCATTGGGACTTTTAGAGGTATTCATTCAATTTCAGCTGTAAATAACGCCATGGGGTTCAGGAATCAGACTGCTGACGCCATTACTGTGTTGCCGAGGTGAATCTCTGCAATTTCTGTAAAGAGTCATCGTCTATGCTCACAACAAAACACGAACCCTTGTTAGTGGAAGGTGTGTTCAACGCTTGTTGGACACACATTTTGTCCTTCGAGCCGTAGCCAGTCTGTGGATTCAATTCACTGCTGCCAGCTTGCAGGATTAGAAGAGAAGCACATTTGCCCAGCCTTCAACCAATCGCGTTGTTCGCATACATTTTGGTCCTTTGAGCCAGATGGGGGCTGCTCGGTTGAGCAGCGGTAGTTGTAGCTGTCGTTGGGCAGCTGGTTAATGCGCCACTAATTTGGCGGCTTTAGGTCCTTAGGATGGACGGGGGCTGCGTTCTGAGCAGCGGTTAATGCGCCATTAATCTGGCGGCTTCAAGTCCTTAAACTGGACGGGGGCTGCATTCGGGGCAACGGTAATTGTAGCTGTCGTGGGGGCAGCTCATTGGTGCGCCGTGAACGTAGCGGCTATGTGATAGCTGCGAACTGGCAGCAGTGGAATGGATCCACAGACTGCATCCCTGCTGCGCCGTGACCTGGACGACGGTAGATGGTATATACAATCTTGCAGTGGCCAACGAGTTTGGCGGTGGTCTGCACTGATGTTACGCTGCGAGTTGGGAGCAGTGAAGTAGATCCACAGAGTGGATCTCACCAGGCCTCCACATCAATAGAAGTCCAAGGCCCTGGGCCTTCGTCCCCTGGAACAAACGGCTTCGCCAATGATTGGCGAATGCAGCAGCGAGCAGTTGTCCAACAAGCGTTGAACACACCAGGCCCTGTAGTATTAAATCATATATACCCCTTGGAAATACGAAAGAAAAGTAATTTAACTAATTAGGAATATACCCATCAATCATGTGTCCTATTTATATTGCATCAAATACTTACCAGGTATTTGATACCATGTTTGTTAATATAAACGTTTCCGACCTCAACGTAAAGATAGCAGCACTCGTCAATAAAGGCTAGTGAATGTAGTTGTGCATTTTTGACAGTTACTCATCAATTTTGGACGCGTAGTTTTTATTTGACAGTCGTTTGAGTGGGTCGATGTGAGTGTTTTTTGAAAATGGACCAAATTGAGTATCAAGCTGTCATTAAATTTTTGTTTTTGAAAGGCCATACGCCTACGCAAATTAAATATGAGTTGGACTTTGTGTATGGCTTTCATTTACCACGACATCCAATAACTGCAACAACTGACGATAACATCGATAAAGTTCACCATATGGTGCTAGACGACCGCCGAATTAAAATGAGAGAGATAGCAGAGGTTTTGGAAATGTCCAAAGAACGTGTTTGTCACATATTGAATCAAGATTTGGGCATGAGAAAGCTGTCCGCGCGTTGGGTGCCGCGTTTACTCACGTTAGACCATAAACGTGTTCGAATGAACATTTCTAACGCTCTGTTGGCGCAGTTTAGGCGCAATAAATCCGAGTTTTGGCACCGATTCATTACTGTCGATGATACTTGGATACACCATTATACGGCCGAAACAAAAATACAGTCAAAACAGTGGCCTGCAAAGGGAGAATCGGCTCCAAAAAAGAAAAACCTGTTTTCGGCTGGGAAATTGGTGGCGACTGTTTTTGGCATTGTCATGGAGTTATATTAATCGATTATCTTCAAAAAGGAAAAACCATTACAGGAGCATACTACGCATCATTACTTGACCAACTGAAGGCAGAAATTGCGAAAAACCGGTCACATCTTCAGAAAAAGAAAATCCTGTTTCATCAAGACAACTTGCCGTCTCACACTTCAGCGGTTGCTTTGGCGAAAATCCACGAATTACGGCTTGAACTGCTTGACCCTCCGCCTTACTCACCAGATCTAGCCCCAGGCAACTTCTTTTTGTTCCCTAATCTAGCCCCAAGCGACTTCATTTTGTTCCCTAATCTAAAAATTGGGCTCGGACGACAGAGATTTTCGTCAAATGAGGAGGCAATCACCTTCGTGAACAGTTATTTTGCAGAGAAAAACGCCGAGTACTATTTGGACGGGTTAGAGAGATGGGAGTGTAGCGGTTCCGCCAAACCCTACGGTCTACTTACCTAAAAAACCGCAATAACTACTACCCTACTCCCTTTAGTTTGCTAATGCAACAGTATTAGTACCTAAAAATGCTGCACGCATTTAAGAGATCAAATCTATGATCTTTAAGTCCCTGTAAAGAAAACTTACCTTCATGCATTCTTTTCGCATACCATTGCTCCTTAAGATTTCTTTATTAACTTACCAGGAATTCCCAATCAATTTCGACATCTACGTCGCCAGTCAAATTCCCTTAGATGAATTCCGGTAAACAAAATAATTCGGATTGCATTCAATGTAACCGTCATAACAGGGACCATAAATATCGCGCCGTCTATTTTCCCAGCCGCGTCATGTACCTTTTCATACACATTGCCTGGCAACCTTTTTTGTTTGTCTTATCAATAAACAACCCAAGCAGCTGCATATAATTAGCGCAATAGACGCCGAAACCGAATTCTCCAGCATTTCCTAATGCAAATATGAACCCGGTTTCTACTGCAGCCAGAGATGCCATAAACATCCAATTTGCTTTTGGCACCTTTTTCTCCTAACGTCGAAAATAGCGACGAGGCATCGTGTAAACAATGACCCGCATTACCAACGGCACATTTGTTCATTTTTGCCTATTATGCTTGCCGCCTGCCTGCTTTCGAACACGTGCAACATCATTGAATCTGTTCGCTCGCGCACATATACCACTGCACCAAAAAAATCGTATTTTCTTAGTGGTCACACCCTTAAGAGAAAAGTTTTTCTCTCTCTTCCTTTTTTTTTTAGCGAAATCATCTCTGCATGAGATGACGATCATTGAGTCGTAATATAACCATCAAGGCGGATGGTTCGCTGCCTTCCACCGTACCGCGCGCTGGTACGGTGTGGACGCTCCGATACCACTCGTACGTGTTCTTCAGTGTCGCGAATAGTAGTCAAAGTGAAAGTTAGTGGAGAGTTTTAAAGTATTTAAAAACATGATTACTCAAAATAGAACATCCATTACAACAAGTGTATTTTATTGTCAATTGTATCGAATCAAAGTTAAAATAAATAGCATCGTAAACTAAATTCACAAATAATAAAGTCAGTAACAAATAACAATATCAACGTATCTTATTCTTGTACTGTGTCCGCTCCGCTTGTGATCATCCGCCATACCGTCTTCTCTGTGGTGCATCTCGTGCACAATATATGATGGAGGAAGAAGAGAAACCGAGCGCCGTACGCCGGCGCAACATGCTTCTTCCCCACAGGAGCATTGCTGGGAGATGTGTGTAGAGTTACAAGCAGACTCATCATCATCATCGGCACTACAACCGGGATCCAGTCTTGCCCTTATTTAAAAGTCTGAGGCTTGTTAAATTTTCCATAATAATTAGTTTTTCCGGGCAAGGTTATTAATCTTGCGCCATCACAAGGAGACTTTGTAGGAAAATAAAAATAAATTTTAAGAAAAAAATGTCTTGTATTTTTGCTAGGTCGGAAACTTTTCAGCCGACCCCATACATATATACGAGGACAGTTTGATAAATCAGTGACTTTTGAAGTTCAATGAAAATAAAAAAAAGTGAATTTAGCGTACATATTAAGCATAATCAAACATAATCCATAAATTAGGCAACGAACTGCCACCCATCCAGCATATTCTCCAAATCTAGCCCCTTGCGACTATCAGAACTTTGTTGCCTACATGAAACGTGAAAGGGCGTAGTGTACGGTAATGGTACTTTTTTGTCTCTACTTAGAGATCAGTAAACAACGTCTCTGGCTCCGCATTGGGTAAGGCATAGCAATCTCCATACTCGTACTTAGATAAATTGTGTTGAAAGGTAAATATATATTGATTGCGTTTTGGAGTTCGGTCAAGAGGACCTACGATATCTAAATAAACTTTTTCAAAAGCAACTTTGCAACGCCGCCTATTACCATGGCCACACGCAGATTTGGATCGTTTTGCATACTTTGACGTATTGCTTCACATCGCGCATCATGTTTTTCCATCAATAGCTTCTGCGTATGTTATTGCAGTTTTTGGCCAACCCTTGGTGTCCACCTAGAGAATTATGGTAATTCCAAAGTAATGTTTGGATTTTGTCAGAGTTTGTTTTCTCTTTTCTTTTTCCATTCAGGAGGGAATGAGATCCTCCTAAGGAGATAACTTCTTACTTTGCTTTGATTGGATGTTTCTTACCATCTTGCGAATGGAAAACCACACTAGCGATCGTATCGGGGTTTAGCAAAACTCCTTTTTCCGAACAAACATGTCCTAGACAGACTAATTCTTTTTGTAAGAACCTACACTTTTCTGATTGCAGTTTAAGATTGTGGTGTCTCAGTTGTTCGAATACTCTCCGTAAATTGTCATTATAGTTTTTCTAGGTTTTTCCCAATATCATCCACATAAACAAAGCATTCATTGCAACCCAGTTGAGGTATGGTTCATGGGTCACTGACGCATAGCAGGGACTCCTTTTAAACACAATGACATACGTCTGAACTCATAATGCACGTAGCTTGTGGTGAAAGCCGTGTTTTCTCGATCCTTTGGATCCACTAAGACTTGGTGATAGCCACTGGCTAAATCGAGTATGGAGAAATAGCGTGAGTGACCGAGCTGTTGGTTTATCTATTCGACGGAGATGGTACGCATCTTCGATGGTTTTTTTCGTTCAGTTTCCTGAAATCGACCACAACTCTCTACCGCTTTCTTTCGTACTACTAATAAGGGCGAGTTCCACAGACTTTTGCTAGGTTGAGTGATATTCTCCGGCATTTCCCGAATTTGCTCATTTATCAGCTGTTTCTTGCACTCAGACAGACGGTATATCCTTTAGTTAATAGGCGCTTGGTTCTGTACCAAAGGTTTTTCATGTGACATAGCATTGGAATACGTCAGGTATTCGTTTTTGACTTAGATGTCGTCCTAAGTAAGGTTCCCTATATAATTGTGTCAACCTTGCATTTTGTGTTGATTCATCTGGCGAATCGCCACCCGAGAAGAGTTGTTTGGTTTTTTATTTGAAGTCGGGCTTTATTTTATTTCAGAATCTGATTATACATTCTTCTTTATCTAGGACGAAATACATGTCCTATTTTATAAATATTATTCTTATGTTAACGTACTGGCTCTTAGCAAGCACGGTAAATTATAGAATATCTAGTTTCATGTTAATGACTTTTGTAATTTTGGTTTATTTTGTCAATATATTAGAGAGCCTCCTCTTTTACAATTTTTGTTAGCGCTATATACTCTATTTTATAATTTGATCTGTTTTATTTTTATTTATAGTTTTTTTTTTTTTTACCAAACAAACCCATTAAAAGATACAAGCAAACAACAATTTAAATTAACACTAAAATGATTAAACTAAATATGAGAAAGGAGGGGCAGTGCTTCTAAGGGGCATACTATATTCGGGGACATGTAACCCTTTCTGTGTCACGCAACCACCACCAGAATATTAGATAAAGCCAATCAATTGGAAAAACAATTTAAACAACTTTTAAGTTTTCCTCAACCTACCCCCATGGCTTATAAATAATAATGCTATTATAACGACACTCACAGCATTTAAAAAAACTAAGCCAAACAAGGAAATATACAGTGCACTATTTTGGTCATAAATTCAAGACAATCGGCTGCATATCCGTCGCTGTTATCTCTAAAGAAGGTGATGTAGTGCAAATACTAGTATTACCTGCATTTTGCTCCATTTTCATGGCGGAAGCCATCGCCATCCGACAAGCCGTAATAATCCACACTAAGCATAGGGAAAAATATATCATCTGCATAGACACCTTGTCTTGGGGATGGGATCGGTCTCTTTTAGATTTAGCTCTCCCACTAATCACCACTCTAAAACGTAGGCGATATGAAGTATTTGAGATATCGCTATAATGGAGAATTCGTTTATCCCTGGCACCAGGCAAAGCGTGGTAAATAATAAGGACTCCGTGTTTGTCTTGGATAAGACATTTTCTATCCCAGAGAATTTCTTGTGTTGCGGCTCGGGAGTTCTGTATATTCTGAGGCAAGCACGCAAACACTGCGTGTCCAACAACCGAAACTTCCCCATGTCGCAGCTGCTATATATTTGTCAAAGGAAAGATACTGATAAAGCCAAATACTAAGGTATCTAACTATAGCTTTTACTTGTAGGGGGAAAATAAGTACTTCCTACAATAGATTTTTTTTTTTCAATTTCGTTTGTACCCCTCGATGACCTGACAAAGCCTTCTGAAAACGATAGTTTCTCGTTTCTGGAAATTGATGTTTAATTTCCAGTCGTTGCAAAAACGTTTGATTCTATTGAAGTCATATTGCAAAACTTTGTTGATGAATGGAATGGGAGACTGCAGCACAAACTGTTTACCCATTATCATATCGTAGATAATGTATAACATACATTAGGACATACCTAGATTTTAAACCTTATATACAACCCCTTCTAACCATATGGTGTCGATGGCCTTTTCAGGGTCAACCAAACTGGCCCCTATGCATTGCCGCTTTACCATGTTCCAGAGTATGGCGGAAACAAGTTTTGTCGCGGCATGAATTGTATCGTATTGCGATCTAAAACCAAATTGGTTGTTCGTAATGATACAATTTTTTCACACCAGTTTATGAATGTTTTATTTATATTTTCTCGAATACTTGCTGATGTTTGGAAGCAAACTAATCGAGCGAAGATTGGCTGGATTGCTTCTGGGAGGGGAGGGAGTGAACAGTGGAACTTTTTCCAAGAGTTGGATAATATGAATTGCTTAGCGCTGTTGAACAAAATAGTGTGAACTTTCACTACTTCACGAGGCAAATGCTTTAGAAAGATGTTGGGATAGTACGAGTATCATTTCCAGAAGAATTCTTGGTCTTAATGCATCTAAAGATGTTCGTAAGTTCATCCTTGTGCACAAATATACTAGAGTTTGGTTTTCTAAGAGGGGAATTAGCTCTATTGTTTTCACTAAATGTGAAACTTCGACTTTCAAGAAGAGAATTGTTAAGCTCATGGCCTATCGAAATATGGTTTCGGGAGGCCTATTTTCCCGATAAATTTTTTTTTTTAGGAATTGTTTACCTTGCTGTTGACAGTTCAAATTCGAACCCTCTTCCTTTATGAATGCAAAATGGGACATAATGCGTCATTGGCATTGAAAAACAATAGTGACGCATTTGAGGATGTAGCGATAAACGAACCCACTATACGACGTGGTTTGGAAAGTTCCGTTCGGGAGATTTCAACCTCAAAAATGAACCACGTGGGAAACCGGAAACGTTAGTTGACGACGACGTTAGCTGACGACAGTAGATGCGGCGCCAACGAAATCGGTGCGGAAGATGCAAGTATCCCCAATGACAATAAGTCGAGACCTTTCTCTAATAGGAAAGGCAAAGAATCTCGATAAGTGGCTACTTCAAGAACTGAACGAGTCCTAAAAACTACGGCGCCTGGAAATCTGCGCATCGCTTAGATTAAAAAACCAAACTGAACCGTTTTTGCACCGGATAGTCACCCGTGATGAAAAATGGATCCTGTATAACCGTAAAAACAGTGAAATCATTATGCAAGCGGCAGAAGAGGTGGGCCTAGAAATAAATGAAGACAAAACGATATACATGACTATGGCGAGAGCAGGTGAACATCAGAGAACACACATAAACATCCAGGGCAAGATATTTGAAAATGCCAAAGAATTTAATTACCTGGGAACAATATTGACCAGTAACGAAATGTCGAAGGAAATTAGGAAAAGATTACACTCGGGCAACGCTAGTTGGCATGCAGTCAGCATACTGCTGAAATCCAAACTGCTATCACAGAATATAAAGCTCCGTGTCTATAGAGCCATAATCATGCCGATTGTTCTATATGGATGCGAAACATGGGCTCTCACAAAACGGGAAGAAAACAAATTCCGCGTATTCGAGAATAAAGTTTTAAGGGGTATGTAGGGTGTTATTACGATGGCATCAGCAATGATGCGGGTTCCATAAAAACACCTGTGGGGCTTTTCAGGGCCCGAAGAACCTCGCATCATTTGTAACCCCATAAAAATCCTATAAACCCCATATCTACCCATAAGTCGAATCCCTGGCAAGTTCACACAACCTTGCCATAGTATTCACCACTGTCCTAAAATGGCTGAAAACAATTCGGTTATCCCCTTGGATAACCGTCATAAATATCCCATCATAGCCGAGGAGCTTTTACTCTACACCCGGCATGTCATTTTTACTCTTCATTTACAGACCCATCGGCCGATCGTCCTATCGACGATATACAGCGTAGCCATCCTTGGCTACGTTATTTAAAATAACACACACTCGATTCATCGACCGACGAAATGTTACATTCTTCTTCACCTAAGACAACTGTTCCTCCTTAGACAAATAGTTTAGGGTCCTTTCACAACTATCGATGAACATTTGTAATTCAATAGTTGCATTAGGACCCTTTAGCCCAGAGAACACTGGCACCTTCTTTATGAGGAGGTCTAGTATTATGTTCACAACCACCATTATGTTTGTGGACCCTGGTGGACCAAAAGAAGATGCGTTTACTTCTTCCTTGGTACCCGGTATATCTGACGAAGTCGTGAGTTTTTCGGGCGACGTTTTTGGGGAAGATGAGGTCAGGGTCTTAGTCGTGGGTATGGCCGATTCGTCTTCCTTCAAACCCTCATTTTTATTGAAGGAGTCTTCCTTCAAACATCAGTCCAACCACCTGTAATAAAAATGCAATCGACGGCAAAAATTAAAAAGTAAAACAAAGAAAATTTATTGAATAATAAATAAAAGAGAAAAAACATATATTAAAAAAACTAAATAAAATATTGTAAAAGTTATATTAAAAAAAAAAATTGAAAATTGTACTACTGACCGGTTCTTCAAACTTTGCTTTGAATCCTAACTGTGTTTGCTGGTATCTTCCGCAGGGTTTACCTCCTCCTTCTTACGTTTGGTGCGGTTCTTCTATTCTTAAATTTGATTGTTTCCTATTTACTACTTGATTTTGCTCCTTCTTTTACTTTATACCTTGCCTTTGATCATGATACACTTTCATGTTTATATTTAATTTATTTATATATAGTAGCTTAGTGGGCGTATTATTCTTTTTGGGCCTCACGACTCTTCTATCTACTACCCTTGTACCCCCGAGATTAGACGTATCCTCGGATTTAAGGTATTTTATAATACCGCCAGTTATACACCACTTCTGCACACTTTACTTTATAACAGAACACATTTTTTAAGATTAATGTTTTATATGTCACAACACAAATTGCATAAAATTGTATTGTACTCACGATCAACAAGATAACATCCGTCTTACTGACGGGTAATCCACGACTCTCGTCCGTTCACGACGATGGTTTTAACGTGACCCCTTTTATTTTAATTTATACGCGCCTGCTCGCGACGCTGGTTGTGCACTGACTCACTTCTTCGATCGTGCAGATCGCAGGGTACATTATCAGATTTCTTCTTCTTCTGCTGGTGACAGTCATTAATTTAATGACAACCTGAGGTCCAGTCGCGATGTGGATTGCGCAAAGACTTTAATTATTTTGTATGCCTGGTTTGCAGGACAGTACTATATATTAATGAGTCTGCGATTCCTAATTAGCAGGGCGACACTTGTCTGGAAGTGAGTAACTGAAAAATTATATTTGCACATGGTCAACGGTTGCAAAGACATTTTATTGCTTTCGTTTCCATCTAATTGGTTATTGTTGTTATTATGAGTAGCACAATCTATTATAAGGCGACAGATCTGACTGCGAAAACTACAAAGGAATGAATATCATTGCTCCCAACTACATACAAAATATTAACAAATGTCATTCTGGCGAGAATCACACGGTACGCAGAAGAAATACTGGGAGACTACCAATGTGGTTTCCGTAGGAACCGGTCAACAAGCGACCAAATGTTCACAATTAGGCAACTTCTGGCAAATAAGTGGGAATACGGAGAGACGGTTCACCAACTATTCGTTGACATCAAAAAGCCTACGACTCAGTCACAAGACAAAGACTCTACCATAATTTAGTTGAGGTGGGAATCACGAAAAAATATGCCGCCCTCATTCAAATTTGCATGAACGAAAACAAAGGGTGAGTTAGGATAGAAAACCATCTATCAGAACTATTTGAAATCCGGGACGGACTTAAACAGCGCGATGGCCTCTCACCATGTTTTTTGTTAACCTTGTACTAGAATATGTCATCAGAAAGGTACAAGACGACAACATGGCCGGATCATCCCTGAACGGGGTCACACAAGTGCTCGCATATGCGGATGACATTGCCGTTTTGGGCGATAATCGGGAAAGTGTAAGTAAAAACTGTGAAATCATCATGCAAGCGACAGAAGAGGTGGGCCTAGAGATAAATGAAGACAAGACAAAATGTATGATTACGGCGAGAGCAGGTGGACCTCAGAGAACATACATAAACATCAGGGGCAAGATATTTGAAAATGTCAAAGAATTTAAATATCTGGGACCAATACTAAGGGCCAGTAATGAAATCTCGAAGGAAATTAACAAAAGACTACCGGCAACGCTAGTTGGCATGCAGTCAGTAAACTGCTGAAATCCAAACAGTCTCGATCGAACTGAAAACAGTGTTGGTGGTGATCGTCGCGTGTTTTTGCACAAATTGTATTATATTCGGTTTTATTAAATAAAATAAAATTAGTCAATGTGAAAAAACAAAGACCTTCACATTGTTCAAAGAACCGTATCAAACATCAGTCAAATCAATGAAATTCAGAAAGCAAACAAACCAAACAAAACAAATAATAAACGTAAAAACTTAATTGTAAAAACCAAGTGAATTAAAACACATAAATTAAAATAAAACCTAAAAACAAATATGCATATTTCAGTGAAGTGCGAAAAATAAATTAAGCAATCTGTATTTACCAGGTGTACCGGTATAAATGCAATAAATAAAATCAAAAAGAAGTGCATATAAAAACTGTTGAGTGAGGCGCAAAAAGTGTTCAAGACAATAAAAATAAAAACAATAAAAAGATAAGACTTCGGTCGCAAACGCGAAAATTAAAACAAACAATATATTCCTCGTTAAGAAAGCAATTTTCAAATCATCGTTTGGCGCGAGTGCAAGCTTACTGACTCTTAGCCGACGGTAGGCGAGTGCGACTCAACCTGGGAGAGAAATCGAGTTGCCGTGCTTCAACAGCTCGCCTTTGTTTTTTTTTAATGAAAACTAACTGGAAAGAACCAGAATTAACACGGAGGACGATAAAAACGTGACAGCACACAAACGAAAAAGGGCTCCGAAAAACTCCATTGTGACGCGAAGTAAAACCGCGAAATTGACAATGGAGAAAATAGACCAACAATTGGAAGACGACAGCGAGCTCCCCTCCCCCTCCAACTTTAACATATATGAGGCAAATAATTCATTCGCTTCTCTTGCATCTTCAGAGTCTGGGGATGAAGAGGAACAGATAAGTGAATTGGAGGCGAAACTTGCAATGGCAAGAGCCCGACTACAAGAGAGACGCCGAAAGAAAAAAATAGTGGCGCTCGAACAAGAACAAAACCCGCAACAACTACAAAAGCCAAAGCCAATAGTCGGCCAACAGCAACAATTTCACCATCAACAGCAACATCAACTTCAACATCAGCAGCATCAACAGCAAATACCAACACAACAGCGATCAACGAAACAGCAAGCAACACAGCAGCAGCAAAGCAACAATAACAGCGGAAAAACAAAGATGCCACTGTGGCGGTTTCCTCCGACGCCACTGCCCGCCTCACATTTTCAACGGGAGCACCCCATAAGAGGGGCATGAACCCAGGCGACGGTGCATTGTCCGAATTTATCGGGCATGCGGTTGATACGCTATGGGGCGTGGTTTTCGTGCCACACCATTGGGGGCGGAAACAACAAAAACCTGGTCGTCGAAAAGCATCAAATTCTATTGGGAATAAGAGCAAAATTTTCTGTAAGGAAGAATCGCTTGTTTGTACGTAGCACAACATGAAGACCCGATGGAATTTGCCCACCAGCAGCACCACCGGGGAATTTCCAACCGACGCCGTCGGCCAACGGAAATATTCCAATTTTGGTTCCCGCCAACATGCACCCCTTCTCGAGTGGAGAAAACGGTCGCATCCTCGACCAACGGATCAATCGAGATATGAGGACAAGAATATCTTCGATCCAGCACCGTCACACACAAGCAGCCTGCCCCCTTTTCATCGGCGAAACACGGCAGGCATTTCGGTAGCAAAAACCAACCTACAGGCAAGTAATAACATGCTTGCCTACAAGAGAAACCAACACAAGGAATAGCCACCTGCACCAATTGCACAACGATCGATATGCGATCTACGACGATCCTAAGTGTGGTCGCGATCGTATAAACATTCGTCGTTCATATGTAAAATTCACCAAACGAAATGTGCACGATCAGCAATAATGCTTTACGCAGCCGTGATCGTGTACACATTTCAACCCCTGTATGAACTTGCAATCATGTAAATTCATGTCCCATGTCTGCATGCTAGGGGATACACACGTAAGCGGCAGACGCGATTATCGTGTGTATGTTTTCACCCTTTCCTTTTTTTTCTTGTTCTCCTGGCCAAAGCTAAGAGCGCACCACATATGGTAGTCGAGGCAATGGTCGGGATTTGTTTTGGGCTCTAGCGCTGTGTGTGCAAAGTGAGGGAAAAAGAAGAAAGGATTGCATATGAGGTAACCCTTGTGAATTAGTATGAATTAAGAAATTAGTCGTTGAGAAGATTTGAAAAGAGTTAGTAAAACCGTTCGGGCTAAGACTAAAGTGGTGCGCCATATTGCGAATATAACTTATATCTACACAGTGTTATTTTTTTATCCGAAGTACATTGTCTGCCTAAGTTACATGTGAATAAGAATTACGAACATATAATATATAGTTACCTTGTTTTTTTATCCGAAGTATATTGTCTTACTAAGTTACATGTAAATAAGCATTACGAACATCTAATGGATACCTACAGTGTTTTTGAAGTATATTGTCTTCCTAAGTTACAGTATATTGTTTTCCTAAGTTACACTTACATGAATAAATAAATTTCGAATAAGAAGGCGTTTTAATTTTTGGAGTCGGATACGAACTGAACCAGTGGGGTTACGTGGTTAACCTGTGCCCCTGTGGCACCCTGATTGCCACGCCACGTAACATTAAACACAAAGACCCATACCACCAATCAACACCATAGATGTTGACTGTAAGGAATTGGTAAGTCTTTGTAAGCTAGCCATAGGAAAAAATTTTGCAGTTAAAAGACTGGCGGGTTACAGGCATGCTATTCAAACATATACGGTGGCAGACCACGACAAAATTAAAGAGGTCTTAAAAAGAGCCACCGCGGAATTTTACTTCTTCACGCCGAAACAAACGAAGAGCGTAACAGTTTTATTAAAGGGCGTCGACCCTGAAATGGAACCGGAGGCTCTGCTCGAAATGCTTCAAAACCTGAAGCACGAAGATCTCGAGTTTACAGCGGTAAATAACTATATAATAAATAAGCTGTAAAACCATTCACCACAGCCAAGGCAAGAAGGGAAAACCGCAAGCTACCCTTCTTTTTGGTTCAATTAACACCCAGCAGTAGAATTGGTGGTCTAAGAAAAAGTAGTCTTGGATCATCAAATGGTCACGTGGGACAAATTAAAAAAAGGCAGAGACATCCTGCAATGTGTCCGTTGCCAAAGGTTTGGTCACGCGGCGGCTAACTGTGAAATGCAGCGCCGTTGCGTAAAATGCGGAAAGGACCATAAGGCAGAAGAATGCCCTCTGGGAAAAGAAAGGGTAGAAGACAAAGCCCTTCTAAAGTGCGCAGTGTGTCGGAATGAGGGACACCCCGCTAATTATCGAGGTTGTCCTAAATTCCGAGAAATAATGGCAAGAAGTGTGAATCGGCAAAAAACACAGAGCCAGCTCGTACAACAACAATACCCGTAACATCACAGCGGTCGTACGCACAAGTTGCGTCGGGTGGGAGAACACCACAGCAGTCGCAATCTTTATTAGAAAAGGGATCAATCATAAAGTAATATATAGTGGAGAAGTGCGCAGGTTCCGGGTGCTGGAAGCCGGTATCGTACACATACCCCTTCAGCAAGGAAGGGGTTTGTATGCGATTGCGGTCTACGCACCTGAGGAGCACCAACATAACCTATTTATAGCGGAGCTCGAGACACTCTTTCGATGCTTACAATTGCACCGGGACAAAAACTACTTTATCCTAAGGGGAGATATGAACGCCAAGCATAGAAATTGGGGAAATTATATATCTAATGCCAGAGGAAATCAGTTGGCTGGTTGGTTAGATCAGTTTCATATTGAATATAGAACTGACCTGCTAGCTACGGAATATCCATCGGTCCCCAGAGATAGATCGTTCTTAGACATCTTGCTAATCGACTCACGACTGAGATTATTTAACACCAACAGACGAAACAGAAACTGTTTACGGACAATTGAATACGACAGTGACCACTGTGCATTCACGGCAGTAATAGAGCTTCCGAACGAGCTCGCAGATCTGGAGGAATTCGTGATCCCGCAACCCTATAACTACGGGGCAATGCGATGGCCGCGGTTCACCAGATCATTAACAAGAGAACTTCGTTCGAATGACTTTAATCTGCCAGTAAACAGAAACCTGACAAATGACGAAATCGACAAATACATTCAACAAATGGACGAAACCGTAAAACGAACAATGGACAAAACAATCCCCAAAACAACAGTTACAGATCACATTAACATGTACAGAAATACAACAAAAAACGCACTTCACAAGAAAAAGTACAGACTGCTATCGAAAATAAAACAATTACACAGACAGTTTACAGACAGACAAGACCAGGAGATAATATCACTGAAATCCCGATTAAAAAACCTCCAACAACTACTTAAAGCTAACTATAGATTAGCAACAAATTTGTATTAGAACAACACAATTCGAGCTATAAAAACTAATAACCCGAATATGTTCCCACAAATAAATAAAATATTCAGGAGAAATAATCAAAACGAGATTCAGTGTCTTCAAATCCCACGTACTGAGGTAAACAAGCAGCTGCTAACCAACATTGGCATAGATGCAGAGAACGCGATCCTCAATAGTGAGCTTTTCGTGATCGAAGATCCTTTGGAAAAGGTGAACGCAGTGGGAGCTGTGTCAGGAAATGTACAAGGTGAATGAAAGCATTCGCCGAAATCACGACTTGGAGGACAGAGTTCTATTGAATCACCTGCACCTCCGGAATGAAATCTCACTTTGGCAATCGGAGAATCCGGGTTTTACCGAATTCAGTGACGATAATCTGTCAATTGACATTAATGCCAATGGTGGGGCTAATAGCCTTTTAATCACAAGGGAAGGAATCCAGAGTATCTTCGACTCATTAAGAAGCAAAAAGTCAGTGGGAATAGATGGAGTACCTAACATCGTACTCAAGAACCTGCCCCCAAAGGCAATAGATATATACACGGTCCTGTTTAGCAACGCGTTGAATAATGCATATTATCCCGGGCGTTGGAAAACGGCAATCATTCAGCCCATCGCAAAAAAGGGCAAAGACTGTACAAACCCAATGAACATGCGTTCGATAAGTTTACTCCCAAGCATCAGTAAAGTATTTAAAAAAATCATTAACAAAGCTCTGCTAAAATGGGTAGACGACAATAGCATTATTCCAAATAACCAGTTTGGCTTTAAGGCGGGTCATGAAACCACACATGCCGCAGCTAAACTGGTCTCCGACATACAATGGAATAAATGTAGGAACCAATGCACAGGTGCCTGTCTGATCGACTTGGAAAAAGCCTTTGATACCGTCTGGATCGAAGGGTTGTATTACAAACTGGTCAGATATGGCATACATAAGCCTTTACTATATGTACTTTACGATATGT
This sequence comes from Microdon myrmicae, assembly GCA_963931805.1. NCBI lineage: Eukaryota > Metazoa > Arthropoda > Insecta > Diptera > Syrphidae > Microdon > Microdon myrmicae. The sequence goes on from OZ007496.1 coordinate 267,354,809, forward strand.
CAAAGGACAGGAGGTTCGTGGTCAAAAGTGGTAATGTGACCTCTAATAAAACGTATAATATCAAGAATGGCTTGCAACAGGGTGCGGTACTCTCTCCGATTCTTTTTAACATTTACATTAGCGACTTATTAGATGCACTTCCGCAGGCTATTGCGTACGCAGACGATCTCATAATTTACAGAACAGCTCCGAAAGTTGCGATCATAAATAGTTTAATACAGCGAGACTTCAACAACGTGCAGCGCTATTGCAATGACTGGAAACTTAAGATCAACTTCCATAAATGTGAAGCCGTCCTATTTAGAACCCCATTATATAAAGCCACGAACGACACAAGGAAAAACTGGCGAAAGCTAGTTATCGTGGGACCGCATGGAGATAAACTGGAAACCAAGAGTTTAGTTAAATACCTGGGCATCTGGCTAGACCAATATCTGTATTTCAACAGACATGTAGAAGCTCTCTGGTCAAAGCTAGAAAAACGTTTGCTATGACAAGGAGGCTATTTCACAGTAGCCAACTTGACAGCAGGGTAAAAGTCATATGCTACATGACGCTAATCAGGCCAATGCTCATATATGATTGTCCAGTATGGTTCAACATAGGTCCAAATTTGATGGAAAAGATTCGGGTGTTCGAAAGGAAGTGTCTCAGAAGTTGTCTCAGATTATATCGGACACCGGAATCGGACTATAAAAAGTATTATTCAAATGAGACTTTATGTAATGAAGCGTACATAAATAGGGTGGATAATTTTATGATTAAATTAATCAGAGGACATATTGCGAGAGCAATAAGCTCGTCCAATGACCTAATTTCCGAGGCCTATTATCCAAACACTCTGTACTATGAGAGCGTGCGTCGCAACGGCTTTGTTCCACCAGAGGCGTTCCTTGATTTGGACATGAAAGGGCTTATACAGGATAGATCCGGAACTCCGCTGATCTATCATGTAAGTAGATCATCCGTAGACGGGCAATTAAGCCACGATCGGGAAGTAACGCGCACCGAAGAAGAGCTTCTGCGCTTCAGTAGGGCTATCTCCCACAGAGACCGGGACGATAGTATTAGACAGCGTCAACAGTTCTGGTGGTTGTTGGGCATATAAAAACCTGGATACCAAAGCCGGTATAGAATCACACTAACATCAGCTAGCTTACATAGACTTAGCTTTTCTAGAATTAGGGTAGTATAAGATTTAAGTTAAGTTAGGTTAAGTGCTTTTACATAAATAAAAAAAAAATTAAAAAAAAAAAAAAAACAAAAAAAATTGACAAAGTTTTTCAAATTTTCTTTGTCTTTCAAATAATTATAAGTACTGCCACAAACTTCTGTCGCCGAAAGGCAAATTATACAAATGTTTAGTAATGTTTAGCTTAGAGCGTCTGCGAAGGACCAGTAAGTTATTATATAAGATAATTAAGCTAGAATTTAAGCATTTTTTGTCTAGCCTTTAATTTAGAAATTAAGAATATAAAAAGAAAAATAAAAAATGTTTTAAAAATGAAAAATGCTGAAATGCAAACTGCTATCACGTAACATAAAGCTCTGTGTCTATACAACCATCATCATGCCGATTGCTCTATACGGATGCGAAACATGGGCTCTCACAAAAGGGGAAGAAAACAAATTCCGCGTATTCGAGAATAAAGTTTTAAGGGGTATGTTTGGAGGTAAATATGACGAGGAGGCAGGACAATGGAAGAAACTCCACAACCACGAATTGGAAGAGCTATATCGCAAACCTACAATAGTGAGAGTAATCAGGTCGCGAAGATTAAGATGGGCCGACATCTGGCAAGAATGCGCAACGATAGGACCGTGCGTAGAATTCTTGACGGCAGACCAATGGGAAAGAGACCGGCAGGAGGGCCGTGACGGAGATGGGAGGACAATGTTAGGTTTGACCCTGAGGAGATCGGATCAGATAGTCAAGTGTGGAAGGAGAATGCACAGGACGGGGAACGATGGGGGAGTCGAGTCGGTGAGGTCATGAACTTCCGGGTTCCTACAGGCCAAAAAATAAAATAAAATAAAAAACCACGCAAACGACACCAGACGTCCGCTTTGGTTACGGGTTATACATGTAACTTTTAAATTACAGATATTTTGAATAATTATTCGATATGTTGAGTCCGTTCCGGACTATGGTTTGCTAAAGATGGTTTTGAACCTAATTTATTCGCCCGATGGACGTCCGACGAGGACGAAGGGCCGCACACACTCTTATATTTATATTTTATTATAACTTTACGTCCGTCCGCGACGACTGTTAAGAAGTGACTCTACTTTGTCTTTGATCGAGCAGGCCGAAAGAAACATTATCTGAGTTTAATTGCCCTTTGTAAACATGGCTTTCGCTGTGACCTCTGATTGACCATTCTTGTCGTATTGTTAACTTTAGATGTGCGGAACACGATCCTTAGCAACTTATAATTGCACAAGTAAGGTTTCCGTGGAATTGGTCATTATTGTTATTATGTTATGAGTAGCACAATCTAAGTTATATTTATTTTTGTGCCGTCATAGAGATTTTCCATATGTGGTATCTGAATTCTATGATCTTGCGTCTGCATTTTAAATTTCATGTATAATACTTTTACAGATACTTATTTGTTAAGAATAGTTCACATATGGAAGTTTACATTAAAACGAATTCGAATAATAGTTTGGTGGTCCCACAAGCGCAAGTATTAGGCTCTGGTAAGTCTTGCACCACTATCTTTTTCATACACTCGAAATCAAAACACTTGCTACAATTTTTACTTGGAGAACGGTTCGAGATCTTCACCTTTGTATTTGCGTGGTGTAATCGAGTTAGTGTATTGATCATTCATTCATTTCATTGGATCACTCTGGGGTTTCAAATGGTCCGCCATATCAGAGCCCCTCTTTGATATGGTAAGGTCTGCTTACTGCTCTGATTCGACCCGGTGTCAGAGAGGCGCCGTTATAATACAGCCGGTATACCCCTGGCTGCAAACCATCCAATGGGCACGGTGACGCGTAACACCCTGGATTAGGGGCGGTAGATCTTTGTGTGTTACTCCTCGCTAGCCTGTCTGACATGGGTGGCCCTACTGGAAGCGTATGCTTCCGTCAGCATAGCCTAAGCGATTCATCGTAGTTTAAGCCCCCACACCACGTCAAGGTTTCTACCAAGCGGGGGAAAATCAACAAGGCTCCCGGAGTCGACTGCATACCGGCAGAGCTTGTGAAGCATGGAGGAGAGGCAACCGCTCGAAAGATCCACCAGCTCATCCAAACAATATGGGATAAGGAAGTCACTCCGGAAGAATGGAAAACCTCAATAGTCATCCCCATTTTCAAAAAAGGCGACAGATCTGACTGTGAAAACTACAGAGGAATATCATTGCTCCCAACCGCATACAAAATATTAACAAATGTCATTCTGGCGAGAATCACACCTTACGCAGAAGAGATACTGGGAGACTACCAATGTGGATTCCGTAGGAACCGGTCAACAAGCGACCAAATGTTCACAATAAGACAACTGCTGGAAAAGAAGTGGGAATACGGAGAGACGGTTCACCAACTGTTCGTTGACTTCAAAAAAGCCTACGACTCAGTCGCAAGGCAGAGACTCTACCATATTCTAGTTGAGCTGGGAGTCCCAAAAAAATATGCCGCGCTCATTCAAATTTGCATGAACGAAAACAAAGGGCGAGTTAGAATAGAAAACCACCTCTCAGAACCATTTGAAATCCGGGACGGACTAAAGCAGGGAGATGGTCTATCACCGTGTCTCTTTAACCTTGTGCTCGAGTATGTCATCAGAAAGGTACAAGACGACAACATGGCCGGATCATCCCTGAACGGGGTCACACAAGTGCTCGCATATGCGGATGACGTCGCCGTTCTGGGCGATAATCTAGAGACTGTTAGTAAAAACTGTGAAATCATCATGCAAGCGGCAGAAGAGGTGGGCCTAGAAATAAATGAAGACAAAACAAAATACATGATTACGGCGAGAGCAGGTGGGTCTCAGAGAACACATATAAACGTCAGAGGTAAGATCTTTGAAAAAGTTAAAGAATTTAAATATCTGGGAACGATACTGACGGCCAGTAACGAAATGTCGAAGGAAATTAACAAGAGACTGCATTCCGGCAACGCGAGTTGGCACGCAGTCAGTAAACTGCTGAAATCCAGACTGCTATCACGTAACATAAAGCTCCGTGTCTATAGAACCATAATCATGCCAATTGTTCTATATGGATGCGAAACATGGGCTCTCACAAAACGGGAAGAAAACAAATTCCGTCTATTCGAGAATAAAGTTTTGAGAGGCATCTTTGGAGGTAAATATGACGAGGAGGCAGGACAATGGAGGAGACTCCATAACCACGAATTGGAAGAACTATATCGCAAACCTACAATAGTGAGAGTAATCAAGTCGCGAAGATTAAGATGGGCCGGACACGTGGCGCGAATGGGGAACGATAGGACCGTGCATAGAATTCTTGACGGTAGACCAACGGGAAAGAGACCGGTAGGACGGCCGCGACGGAGATGGGAGGACAATGTTAGGTTTGACCTTGAGGAAATCGGATCGAATGGTCAAGCGTGGAAGGAGAGTGTCCAGGACAGGGAAGGATGGCGAAGCCGAGTCGGTGAGGTCATGAACTTCCGGGTTCCTACAGGCCAATAAATAATAATAATAATAATAATCGAGTTAGTGCTCTGTAGGACTTTTGAAAATTTTCTCTCTAAATATAAATTTTGATTTGTATGCTCGAACATTTTTCTTTCCACCTTCAACTGTGTCATTCTTAGGAGAATTTTTTAACAACATTCAGCTTGTAAGTACCGAATAGTTTAGCAGCACTATAAAGCTTTAACTTATACGAGGAGATTTTTATATATTCAGTCCCTGTATTTAGTACAGCCATTGCTACAAGGGAGGATTGCTAGTAGGAAGTGTCTGTCAAAGTTACTTCAGTTATTGTTTCCTATTTGAAACTGGTAGTTGTCATTTTCAGTTCTACTGACTTTAGTATCATATTTTATGTCCGTTCAGTTTCATAGGCATTTTTGGCCAATTTAACCTGCACGGTTCTTCTTTACAGTTTGATCTTGTAATTTCTTATCAGACTAGGGTTGTATCCGAGAGATGCTCTTAATGGTAGTATTACCTCTTCTGGTTCCATTGTATTTACGATCTTCCAATACTCGCTTTGTGTCGTGTATCGTCCTTACTTTCAGATGAAATTATGACTTTCTTGGCCTTGATAATGACACGTGAAGAATGGTCAAGGAATAATTCGCCACTAAATCACCTTCTAGCAAACTACATGGAACTAGAAGGGGTTCATAAATTTCAATTTAAAATTGCCTAGTAAATTTCCAGGCGTCGTTCTTCCCATGCATTTATTGGTTCACTACCAAATCATCGGTACCTATGACCAATGTAAAATGCGTAGCTAGAACATGTTATTGGCGTCTGAAATTTTATCGCTTTGATTCTTATTAGGTTGGTCGGGCTTGTGAATTTTGTTCCCACCAGACGTAGTTACATGTCCACTTCGTATGCGAGCTCATTGAAAAGAGGTGGAAGGCGCAGCACCGTTGTGTATTTTTCAGTATATAATGGAAGGCATTTTCAAACGAGAATGAAGTATATATAATTGACTTCGAAATATAATCGATATGCGGATGACCGGCTTGGAATAGGCACTAGTAAATGCCGCCCCACCACTAAAAAGGATATTTAACACCCATGAAGTTTACTGTTGGTTCGGTGCTTTCGGCAATGTAATAAGTTTAAGAGGAAAAAGTAAATGTAGGCGTTCATATAAGTGTTTTTGACCTACCCGCCTTATTCATAACTTCTTCAGCCGACTCTATTGACACAGTCTTAAGTATATGCTAATCTGGTTGTATATTATGTTGACTTTGTAATTTTAGTTGCAATTTAAATCCAACGTAACCTTAATATGTAGTTTACATGAACGTATTCGATTACATATCATTTCGAATGGCCAGAAATTTTTAGTGGTCATGTGTTATTTATTTAACATTCAGGTGGCGGCTTTGGATTACGGAAAGACACCGCTTTTAGATATATTTCTTCAGCCAAGGTCGGCTGAAAAAGGTCACCTAAAGCAATACATTCCCTGTTTTAATCTTTATGACCCAAACTCGGTTATTTAGAGTCGTAATGAGTGTTTCCAACATTTTGTACAACCAAAAAAATTCGATGAAGGCCAAAAAGTAAAATACTTAATTGACCAGTATGTCGATTATCTTATCTCTTTTTATCTAGTAAGTAATGAACTAAGAGAAAGAGAAAGGGGACATTCAAATAGAAGAACAAACATAGAAATTACACAATAAAGTAATTTCCTGTTGATTACCGGCATATATCTGTTGTATGCATATGCTGCAGAGTAGCTTTTCCGAATTATAGGTTAAAGAAACTTCAGAGAGATGTATCGGTTATAATCTATGAGAAGTGGCTGTTATGCATTCTTGCTAACAGCAGTGTGTTGCTTCTCAGCTTCTACTTTTAGTTTTTTTCTTTTCTCAAGAAAAAGTCTCTTGACCTAGAATACAACATTGTGATACGTTTGTAATTCTCGTGCTGCACTGTCGACGGATCTGTATCTGAAAGAGAATATCGTGCTGCACTCAGGTGACCAATATAGTTTGAGGTTACTGGATAATTAATTCAGTGGGCATTTGTTGAGAAAATCGCGAGATTATTGTTGGCTTGCCGTTGATCTGCATTAATAAAACAAAAGGTATTAGATATTGTGCAACTAATTCGACAGCAGTCTAGAAAAAGAAGGAAGCAGGCGATCGGCTTACCACGATACTTTATTCAAATTCAAATGAATGCTTGTGGGCATTTACTTTTGGACATTAGTCTTAACGTCCGTGTAGATTTCTGCCGTATTCCGGCACGACCAGGTGTCTCATTTGTTATGTTTTATTTTATTTTCCTTAAGTTCAGGTGATAGTGCTGTTCTCTACAAGAAGGGTTTAGATTAGTCCGTGACTACTGCACTAATGATTTGCAAATGCACAACATATGGCGTGAGTTGAGGCAAAACGTATCAAGGTCTTTTAATTATCCGGTCGATTGGGCGAATTCTCTTTATCCGGTTACTATTATGTTGACGCTGTTGGATTCCTCGAAAGGTCAACCATTACAAATAAATGCTCACGAATTTAAAACACGACTTTTTGACAACGCTTTTGACGGTGAAAGGAGTTTTGCTTGGAGACCCTATTGCTTAAACCTGTTGAACTTATTTTATTTTATTTTTATCTTTTTAACACTTTTTGCCGCATAGAGGCAAAAGACTTAAAAAAGAAAAAGGACTTTAAGTACAACTTCCGATATGAACAGAAAATTGACCGTACGACAAAATGAACACAAATGATAGTATGGCCCACTTGGGGTCTACGATAAGCAATGTTCTGAGAATAAGTGTAAAAATATATTCTCAGCTTGGTGGGCTCAAAACCCGGTGACGCAATGATCTCCTGTTTCGACAAAATACTTGAAGTTAGGTCCACTATCTACTTGCTTTTGAAGAATTATTATAAGAGAATTTAGCAGATTTTTGACACCGTAGAAGAATTATTATGGAAGAATTTGACAGGTGTGTTGGGTATTCTGAAAGAAATTAACTGCGAGGCTTTTTGTTTTTTTTTTATTACACCTCTCGGGAGAGGCGAACCTATAGCGCCGAGTGGACGCCCCCAGATTCCACCAAATAACTGTTCCAGTTCTTTTTGAACAGTTCCAGGTTGTAACAGGTTCCCCGCTCTGTAACGGAATGAGTTCTGATGTAGGGATGTTCGCGCCGTTGGGAGATGAACCGCAAACTGGTGCGATCCGTCGGATTGTTGTGTGGAGCGCATATAATCCGAATTGCGTGCAACAATACCACGAACCTCCGAAGAACAGTATCCGTGATCATATATGTAAAACAGACAGAGGTCGGCTACGCGCCTTCGATGTGATAGCGACGGTAGTTCCGACGTCAGCGCCGAGTCCCCGATCAGGCGGATCGTACGTCTCTGTATGCTCTCAAGTAGGTCGGGGGTATGTTTAGAAGCCGAACATGAGAGCAATATTCGAGCGCGGGTCTAATTTAGGATTTATATAGGAGAAGAAGTTGGGCCGGAGTACAATATTTCTTGGCTCTAAAAAGATAGCTCAGTTTTCCTGAGGCTGACCTGGCGATGCTCGACACGTGTTTATGCCATGATAAATTCCCACAGACCGTGATACCGAGCAATTTCAAGCTTTCCCCAGATTCGAGGGCCTGGCCATTCATCATCAGCTCTCTCTCCATTCCTTGTGATCCCACTACCTTTCGAAAACAATCATCGCCATTACTGTCCCTTCGAAGATCGATAACTTAACGATGCAGGTTTGTGCAATCGCTAGTATTTAAATATAAATTAAAAGTGGAATGTGGGCTAAAATGCATTTAGTCCAATTTAATGTTTTTTTTTATGTTATTTATTCAAATTAAAATGCATGTTTGTCTTTAATTTTACACAATTCTATTTATTTTTCATATTTTTTCTCTTTTGGAGGGGAAACGGTGGTGGGGGAGTTTACAATGCAACAGTGATCATCACGCAGGCCGCCGTCCAGCATTCGTTACTGCAGACATTCACTTTCTCAGTTTTATTAAACTTTTGTATTAATATTAAAATAACAACATTATTTTGAAACGTGCATTTCACGCACTTTCACTAACACGAGTTTCACTATTGTTCTAAACGAACGTCGGTTTGCTCTGAAGTACTCGATAAGAATCACATGCTCTGACGATATTAGCATTATCGACCATATATGGCAACAAAAACGGTAAAAATGGGCTTAACATGCTAGACTCAACAACGGGCTCAAGACATTTATAAAAGGGGCTAAATGTTACAGCAAACAACTATTGTTTCAAGATTATTAAGAAATCTTTCGATCTCGATTTAAACTCGAGCGATTCCTTATTATTATTGAGTTTATGTAAAAAACATTTTGTATCTCAATTTTCTTCACACCTTTAGTAGATTAATTTACTATAAGTACAATTTTCGATTGACTTCATATAACTAATGCATCTTAATAAAAAATAAAGAACCACATGTCCTTACGTATTACATATATGAATAATGAAAACAAGATGGTAGAAAATACTGTGTATTACGGTTACTATCAAAATTTCTACTACACTTCATAAATTTGTATAGGCGTGACTACTTCTGAGTAACAGAATAACGAAATTTTCACGCTTTTGTAATTTCTTTTTAATGATAATTGCTTGTTGGAATTTCGATCCATTTGATAAACCATTAATCTTAAACCTTCCCAATATTATGACTTTTTATTCTAGTTTTTGCCAGTGGGACATCTTCATACCAACATAACATCTATATAACCACAGCTTAGGAATGCACTTAACGATATCCAGGTAATAATGGATACCAACATCTCGGATTTCAATGTCCCTGGCTATAACTCATGACTTTGTCACATATAGTATATAAAGTGACATTGCTCATCAGCTTCTGTCGAAATAAAGTATCTGTTCCAACCCACAATTTAAGTTCTCATTACTAAAGCAAAACGTCCACCTGCATAGAATTTACTGTTTCCTGTATAGAATCTCGAAATTGAATAGAATCCCTTAACGTATTGAATAATCTTTCCAACTGATAGTGATTTGTAGTCATCGTTACTACAAGTAATTTTCATGCGTACAATTCTCAATGATTTCCTTATTCTAGACAATTAAATCTAGAAGAGCACTATGTTCAGCTTTTCGGTTTTTGAAGCCATTTAACTAATGTCGTAAATATACACACAGGTATTCCAACCATAGATGATCATCCACCTCCCACCGTAATACCCCCACCTTCAACATTTCTTTGCTCCTGTCCGTGTCAACCCAAGACATCGAACTATAAGAATTTTCACTAATCAACAGCAATGTTAACCCAAAAGTTCGCAAGAAATAACATAACTTTACGAGAGAGTCAAAGAGGACGGACCAAATGGTTATTTCAGCAATTCGCATGCGAACCTTTAATCCACCGAATATTTGGTGCACTTCTGGGTGCAGAGAGACTATGCTATTAGGCCTAGATTATTAAGCTTCGGGTAGTATAAGTTGAATAAAACAAAGTTGGACCAGAGCAAATTTAAGAGAGCAAGAAGTGACTACAATCAGTAAAATGAGAAAATGAGACAAAGAAATTAATGTGCCATTTCCATGCTGCTTATTGCCACATCAGCTCCGTCTCAACTTGGCACAAACAGCACTAGCTTTCGAACTCTAGTATTGGCCAGGCACTCAGAGAACTGAACATTAACAAATCCGCCAACCTGGATGACCTCCCCCCATTCATTTGATGTAATTTTTGTATCGACTGATTAAATCGTAGTAAAAACTCTTCCATCTATTCAATCCTCCTTTCGTAAGCAATTCTCAAATAGTTGGCAGCCAGTAAATATCCAACCATTTCCTAAAAACTGCGACTAATATCGCTAACTCGTTAACTATTTGAAATCAAACGATCTCTCTAACGACTGACTATGAGTTTCGTAACAACAGGTGATATGATGACTGCCACTTCCTGTAAGCATTCAAGGGAGTTTGGCACATCGCTCTTTTGTTAAAACTGCGTTCCCATAATTTTGGAGATACACCGATTTATTAAATAAAATACTATCTTCCTAGTAGTTAGTTAAATGGCTCTGAGTGGCATCAAATTTGCTTCCCGTCAAGTTAATGCTGGCCTTCTTCAGAGCCATGCACTATTCCTCAATTTTATAAACTCTTGTTTATTATTCATCCAATACAATCGTTTACTAATGACAGCACATTGCTTTGGTTTACCAACCCTTCAAAGCTCATTACCAAGCGTCATCAGCCCATTGAATTCCGCCATCAACAACATATACCAGTGATAATTATCCAAACAAGTAGAATATCATGCCTCTAAATTTCAACGTAGGCACTAGCGGTGATTGATTCGATAACTACCAATTTGTGAGACTTAAATTATTTATTTATTTATTTATTTATTATCAACTGGTAATGTAAAATTACATATCAATAACTTAACATAATGAGCATAGCAGCGGGGACTATTGGCTCTGTATTTTTAATTTACAATTTAATCCTAATGCTATTTACAAATTTATTTACAATTTCTATGTTGTCAATACTGGGATCTGCTAGAATTGTATAAATATCTGTATTGCGAAATAGTTTGTCTTTCAAGGGTTTTAGATGAGGACAGTCTTTCAAAATGTGAGTGATTGTGAGTGTTGTGTTGCATTTTGGGCAGATTGGGGCTATAGCTCGGCGGAGCAGGTGGAGGTGGGTAGCAGCTGTATGACCTAATCGCATCCTCCCAAAGTTTGTGTTTGGTCAAGTTGGTTGGGTAAGAAGGTTGAGTTTTTAATGGGTTTACCATTCTATAGGCGGTGAGTATCCCAGTTTGTTTGGTTTATTTGGTTTTGCTGATTGCTGATAATTGACAGTAGATCGGCTCTTGTGTAGGTGTTGAATTTACGTACTGGAGCTCTTTTGGCTGAGTTGGCTGCGGCGTCTGCATTCTCGTTACCGCTGATGGCGACGTGACTGGGAGTCCACATTAGTTTTATTTTATTGCAGTATTTAATGATATTATTCCGAATATTGGAAATGATATCATCAGTGTTGTTCGTGTTTCTTATTGGGTTGAGAACCGACAGGCTGTCGGTTAAGATGACATATTTTTCTCTGTGGTTGGTGGGGAATGTTACAGCTTGTAAGATCGCGAGGGCTTTCGGCGTGAAAATGGAGCAAAATTCGGGTAATAGTCCGATTTTCATTACTGCACCTTCCTCGGATGTGACCGAAGGATGTATAGGTGGTTGTTTTGGATCGATCTGTGTACAGAAAGCCTCATCCGTTGGATTTATATTTTGAGGCGACTAACCAGAATAGTGCAGAGTATATTTCCTTGTTTGTGTTTGGTTTTTTAAATGTTGAGATTGTTGTAATAATCTTATTATTATTTAGAAGCCATGGCGGGTAAGTTGCGGAGTATTTGAAAGTTTGTTTAATATCCAATTCCAATTGCTTGGCTTTATCTAAAATGTGGCTGATTGCATATGGGATTGCATATGGGATTCAGTTGGTGTTTTTGCATCCTATTGTTAGTTTGATGTCTTTGACGATTATGGAATTTCGCAAAAATGCTAACTTAGCTATTATTTTTAATGATATGATTTCCATCCGGTCCTCGATTGTTGGCAGCCCAGCTTCAGCCAGTATATTTTTTATTGGTGTCGTTCTGAATGCAAATGTGTTTCTTCTAGCGGTTTGGTGATAGGTGGGTTTTATTATATTTACCATAGAGTTGTGGGGGTTGAGGTTCTCGTGCCGACGTACGACATTAATTTCACTTTCTTCCCCAACGCAGCCACCACGAAAGCATTAATTAATTAATTCGATATTCGACGGACAAGAGAGAATGAGAGAACCGGAACACAATGTGCAATGACCTCGGGGTGGATTTGGTTTTTGTGTGCATGTAGCAATGCAACTCTGAGGATAGCCCGCTGACCTAATTCGGTGAATGTGGTGATCTCCGAATGCATTGAACTGTGGGAAGATAAAAAGGAGAAGGGGAGGAAAACGGTATTTTGCTATTCACCAGCGAAAAGAGATCATTGATCCCTAACGAATAGAGTGTCTGGGGAAAGTCAATAGGAATCACACTCAAAGACGCTGAAATAACCTCAGCGGCTTTGCTATGATGCAACAGCGTCGTTTGGTTAGATTTAGTTGTTGCTAACCAATATGATGTTGAGATTTCCGGTAGAGATCTCATAGGGTAAATGATATGGAGTTGCCGTATGGTGGCTGAATTCAATTATACATTACCTGCATAGAATAATGAATTCAGCTATGCTTTCTTTGGTAGGTAAAATAGCTGGACGGTGGAATAGGGGATAATGTGACGTGCTGTAGGCGGTCGAAATTAGGTTGAAATTGTGGGTTGGTTCTCCATGTAGTATCGAGAACCCCCACAGAGCCGTTTTTGGACTATTGCCATAGATATAGATCCCGTAGTATATTTTACTTAAAATTAGAGCTTTAGTAATTTTACATAATTTTTCTTATTGCTTAAGTATTTGATAATATTGAGCCTCGCTGCTAATGATACTTTGAGTTCTGAACAGTGGTCTTTCCAGGTATACTTATTGTTAAATGTTATTCCTAGGATTTTGAGGTTGGGGACATTTTGGATTGTTTTGTTGTTTATGTTGAGGTGTATTTGGGGACAAAGTCGTCGTCGGCACATATGAAATAATTTACATTTGTCTACTGAGAGTCTGGTACCTGAGGAATTTGACCATTCTAAGATATCTTTCACTGTTTCAGTTAAAACATTTTGCAGACAGTTAGATCACTGGATTTACTTAAAATGTATACATCGTCGGCGTAAATGCAATGATCTGGATGTTTCTGTTTGTGTATTATTGTACTTATGTCGTCAAAGGCGATCATAAATAGTACAACTGACAATGGGGATCCTTAAGGGATTCCGTTGTGTAATGGCAATGTATTGGAGTAAACGTGGTTGGCTTTACATTGGAAGTTTCTATTGCTTAGAAATGATTTACCGTACCTATATGTATTGTTGCTAATTCTCCATTTTAACAATTTATTAAGTACGATGTGAGTGCCTATTCAGCCGAATGCTTTCTCAAAATCAAGAGAGAGTATTGTGGCCTGATTTTTGGCGGATAGAGCCTTTGAGGTGTAGTGGTCACTCAATGTGGAGTAAGGCGTCTGTGCAACCTCTGTTGGATTTGAAAGCTACTTGATTGATGAATGTCAATTTCTTTGTTTCCATAAACCAGAGTAGACGATTTTTCTAATACCTTTGCGGGACAAGGAGATAAGGATATGCGGCGGTAGCCTTCCACCGTATCTTTATCCTTGTTCGGTTTGGGAATAGATATTAGAATCGCGGTTTTCCATATTTGCGGGATGTGGGATGTTTTAGTATTTTATTGTATAACTTTAAAACTCTTTGTTTTCATTAATGTGAAACGTTTTTCAACATTGGATAGGATATTCGATCTCTCCCTGGAGTTTTGGCCTTAGTTGCACTAAGTGCTGACTCGAATTCGATTAGTGTGATGGGTTGTTCAATGCGCAGAGCTGCAGAGTTAGGAGTTTGCAAAGATAGTGGATTGTTAAAGGATTCAATTTTTCTGCGAATTCGGGGTGAAAACTATTGTTGCCTGAGAATTGTGACCAGGTTTTGGCGAAGAGATGGCTTATTTCCACTGTGTCTGAGATTGTAGTATTTTCGGAATTAAGGAGGAGATAATTGTCGGATTGTGATTACCACTTAAGCGGCGTATTTTATGCCATATTGTGGTTGTGGAGGATGTTGGATTGATTGAGGAAGTGAATTGAAGGGAGCTTTTTGCTTTGCTTTCTTTCATCTTCCTATGAAATATTGCGTTAGCTTTTTTGTATGAAACAAAATAAATTCAGGGAGGGCTGACATTTTTCTTTTCCTGAGAAGTGTTAGGTCGGAGTTCCACCAAGGTACATGTTGCCTGGTTTCTGATTTGGTTGTAATATTTGTTTGGGGCATTGAGAGATTGGCAGCGGATCTGATTGCTTTACTGATTAGCGCAGATTCGTGATTCGTGTCAGGTGTGGGGGAATACCTTGAAAGAAATTCGTCAACAACTCTTTCAAAAAGCGCCCAGTTGGCAGAATCGGTTTTGTTTTTTTGGGATCTGTTGTGATGGGTTATCGGTTGTTGATTATTTATTATGCTTAAAACGGGAAAATGGGCAATATTGTAGATGCCATTTAGAACTTGCCATGAAATTTTCAGAACCAATTCTGGGAAGCAACAAGTGATGTCTATATGAGTGAGGGTATTGTGGGTGGAAAGGTGTGTAGGCGAACCTTCATTCAGTAGGATCAGATTGGGGGTGAGGAGGAGGTTTTCAATTACTTCTCCTCTTCTGTTTGTGGAAAGTGAACCCAGAGTGTACTACAAGCATTTATGTCGCCTCCAAGTATTCTGGGCTCATTTGTTTGGTTGAGTATAGCCTGAAGATCATTTTTATTTAACGACTGATTTGCGGGAAGATATAAGGCAATGTAGCTGAAATTTAAAGTGTGTTGTTTTTCTACAACGCGAGTTTGGATATTTGTAGTGATGGGGAGGATTTTGTGGGAAGTACCTTTCTTTATTAGTAATCCTACACCTTGTTTGTGTGATGTGTTTGCAGGTGAATTGTAGAAGTATCCTATATAGGATTTAAGGATGAATAGTGTGGTGTTGACTGGACAATGCGTTTCTTGCAGTGATATTATATGTGGGTTATACTCTTTAATTAGAATGTTTAGTTCGTCAAAGTTATTGGTATAACCGTTCATGTTCCATTGTAGAATGTAGAATAGTTGTTGTCATTTCATTTTCATTTTTAAAACATTTTTTATTTTCTTTTTTATTCTTAGTTTCTAAATTATATGCTAGAAAAAAAATGCTTAAATTCTAGCTTAATTGTCTTATATAATAACTTACTGGTCCTTCGCAGACGCTCTAAGCTAAACATTACTTAACAATTGTATAATTTGCCTTCCGGCGACAGAACTTTGTGGGAGTACTTATAATTATTTGAAAGACAGAGAAAAATTTTAAAAACGTCAATTTTTTTTGTTTTTTTTTTCTTTCTTAAAATCTAACTTACTTAACTTACCTAACTTTTTTTTTTTAATTTTGATTTTATTTAAAGGCACTTAACTTAACTTAACTTAAATCTTATACTACCCTAATTCTATAAAAGCTAAGTCTATGTAAGCTGGCTCATGATAGTGTAATTCTATACCGATTTTGGTATCCAGGTCTTCATATGCCATTCAACCACCAAAACTGTTGACGCTGTCTAATACTATCGTCCCGGTCTCTGTGGGAGATAGCCCTACTGAAGCGCAGGAGCTCTTCTTCGGTGCGCGTTACTTGCCGGTCGTAGCACAATCGCCCGTCTACGGATGATCTACTTACATGATAGATCAGCGGAATTCCGGATCTATCCTGTATAAGCCCTTTCATGTCCAAATCAAGGAACGCCTTTGTGGAACAAAACCGTTGCTACGCATGTTCTCATAGTACAGGGTATTTGGATATTACGGCCCGAAAATTAGGTCATTGAACGAGCTTATTGCTCTCGCAATATGTCCTCTGATTAATTTAATCATAAAATTATCCACTCTATTTATGTACGCTTCATTATATAAAGTCTCATTTGAATAATACTTTTTATAGTCCGGTGTCCGCTAATAAGTCGCTAATGTAAATGTTAAAAAGAATCGGAGAGAGTACCGCGCCCTGTTGCAAGCCATTCTTGACATTATACGTTTTATTAGAGGTCACATTACCATTTATGACCACGAACTTCCTGTCCTTTAACATATCGTAAAGTACATATAGTAAAGGTGTGGTGTATGTAGCCACAGGAAATTTAGTGTATATTTAGATTCAAAACGGATTACCTCGTTTTCCTCTTTAGGCTCCTTCTTTGGTTCTTCCTTTCTTCGCGACCAAGGATGTGCTTCTGTGGCTCCAAATTGAGAGAAATCGATGTGTTTCCGTGGTTCCAAACGCACCACTTTCACCTCCTGCTTCGAACTCAATGGTGTCTTTTTAGGATCTACACGTGAACATGATGGACTGAGTTGGCCAGTCCAATCTTAACACACTTGCATTTTAATTTTCAAATCAAATTTCCGAAACTTTACTTTTATGAAAACGGTTTTTTTGTATTTCACTTTTTATATTTAGTTTCTAACATTCTATTTTTACAATTTTTTCTTAAAAAACAGCGAACAACGAACGGCAAAAACCTTTCTGTTTCTTCCTTTTCAACTCTCAAAAAAACTGAACTCTAAGACTAATTTTTAAAACCGTCAACCGGTGCAAAACTTCTTTCTTCTCTCCTTCAACTGTTCGGAAAACAACTATCTCTTCAAACTGTTTACCTTTTTACCGTATTCTTGACGAAAACAAGTCAAACGGAACCCAAAAATTCCCTGCCGCCTCTCTCTCGCTCGCCCTCAACGTCCACTCCGAAAACAGAATTCGAACTCGCCCACGATCCACAATCGCATGTGGAAGATTTCATGCGCTGACAGATCTTGCATACTTTAATATAATGCTTGATGTTGCGCATCATATTCTTCCACCAGTAGTGCCTGCGTATCTTCTTATACGTCTTGATCACCCCTTGGTGCCCACCTAAAGGGTGATCATGGTAATCCCGTAATAAGTGTTGGATCTCCTCGGGATTAGTTATTTCCATTCCTTTTTCCGTGCAGGAAGGAATGGAGTCCTCTTCTAGAGGCGGCTTGTCGTCACTGGGACGGCCCGGGGATCCCTCGTTTTCCCGTTGGTTCTTAGCCTGGGCGCGAGTCACTACATTGCACCGCGGTGGTGAAGGGGTTTCGTCTACAGATTGCTCCCAGTGCCTCATTACTCCGTGGTTAGATTAAAGGGTTGAGTGAAGTCTGGGTAAACCAATAATGGTGGCGAAATTAACTTCCCCTTTATCTCTTCAAATGCCTGCTGACATTTGGACGACCACGTCCTTCCTTAATAAGTTGGTTAAGGGGCGCACTATCCGGGAAAAATTTGGCAGAAATTTCCGGTAATAGTTCGCTAGCCCTATGAATGATTGGACGTGACGTACCGTCTTAGGAATGGGGAAATCTCTGACACTAGCTGTCGTGTCAGGATTTGGCGAAGCCCCTTTTTCCGAACAAACATGTCCCAGGTAGACTACTTCCCTTTGCAGGAATCTACACTTTTCCGGTTGAAGTTTGAGGTTGTGGTATCTGAACCGGTCGAACACTCTCCGGAGCTTGTCATTATGGTCAGCCAGGTTCTTACCATATATGACGATGTCATCCAGATAAACGAAGCATTCGACTCCTTGCAAACCGGTAAGGACGTGGTTCATTAGTCTCTGAAACGTAGCCGGGGCTCCTTTTAACCCGAACGGCATACGTCGAAACTCATAATGCCCATAGTTGGTGCTAAAGGCGGTTTTACTCCGATCGTTTAGATCCACCAAGATTTGGTGATAGCCACTGGCAAAATCGAGCGTGGAGGACAAAAGGGCGAAATAGCGCGGCATGGGTCGCCCCATCAGCGGTCGCAGGCTCAGCGGAGAGCCCTACCGGAGCCGCAGCCCCAGTCTGTGGGTGGCGGGCCGGCGACATCAGGTCCCAGAGTATTCAGCGTCCGGTGCTGCTGCGAGTTTTGTGGCCGTCAAGGTCATAACTTGCGCGGGTGCGAGTATAAGCGGAATTGGGAACAGCAACCGGGTTCTCAGGTTTCTCCCCGCGAGTGGCGCACCGGAGCAGCACTTGCTGCGGGCCAAAAGCAAGACACCCAGGTGGAGACTGGGGGGAGCGCAAGAAATAGGCGCGTAAAGCGTAGGAGACAGCGCCGACGCAATCGTAGGGCCAGTAACAGTCGCGCGGTGGGTTTGGACTCCCGGGATGTAGGTGAGGTCAGTCTTTTGAAGCGGAGGGCCCTTCACCGGGGCCAGACAGTGGACGTTCGGCAATCCACACCACTGCAGACCATATTTGGCAACGGCAAGTCGAGCGGGTCCTGCCATGGGAATCTCAAGTTGCACCATGAGATTCCTTGCAATTTCTATGTTGTAGACGCCATGCCAGGGTTAGAAGCTTCCTGTCCAGGCATTGCAGCATCAACGGACCGGGTGGATGTTTGGAATTTCCCCGAACAGCCATAAATCCCGAATTCTTCTCCGTTGATTTTGTTAATGGTGAGACGGGGGTGCTGAAGCATAAGGTAGCCAAACGGGGAGTTGGTACGCGGGGACCTGTCAAGGTCGATACTGAGGTCCACACTCCTCCGGGGACCCCACCCACACGGGGAAGGGAAAAAAATGCTCGGCCAGGTCACCCCAGCGAGAGGAAACATCGTGGATGGATGAGCGTGAACCGCCGATGATGGAAATAGCCCTGAGTAGGCCGGTGGTAGTGCCGGAACGCTCCCAAATGTAGGTGGCTATCCCCATTGACATCCGGGAAAAAGCCATTCTGGTGCCGCGGGACGCGCAAGGAAACATTTTATTCTCGCACTGCGTATCCACTAGGGCAAGGAGTGCCAGGTAAGTGGCACTTAATACCCAGAATAGGCCGCAAAGGATCGATCAGCTTACAGTGAAGGTATACCCCACCAAGGAATATAACATCCTCCCCTTGGTGAAGCGTAAAGTGACGTCGCCGGGAACTGACTCTGACGACGAGTCAAGCAGGCCCGCGCCCGAGAACCAATCTTCGGAGGGACGATCCCTCCACTTCATACGACATCTGTTCTCGGATGGTCAGTCGCCTGATGAACCCGATTTGAGCTCCAGGTTGGCACAACTGTACGGGGGACTTCGTTTAGGGGATAACCTGAATACACCCGAGTGCCAATCAATAACGGAGTTATGTCGAGAGTTCAACGATATCTTCCATTTACAGGGCGACTACTTGACGTACACCAGTGCGATCTCTCACGAAATACCTTTGGTACGGGATCAGGCACCCATTAACCAAAGAATGTACCGATTGCCCGAAAGCAAAAGGCAAGTTATCAATGAGCAAATTCGGGAAATGTTGGATAACGACATTATCCAACCCAGCAAAAGCCCGTGGAACTCCCCCCTTCTAGTGGTTCCCAAGAAAGCGGGCCCCGCCGGCGCCTCGGTGTAATCCCCAAAAGTGGAGGAAGGGCCATCTATAAAAGTTGAGGATCTTCCCGGTCCTACATCTAACGATTCCGACGTTCGATCGGCGATTCCGGGCCGCGCATCTACAAACGAGTCGTCCTGTCTCAACATTTCCCTTCGAGCTTGCTCCAATCCGGTCAGGTGGTCCACCATGCATCGAAATGGGACATCACCCAACGTGAGGAGGAAGTGCTTTAGTCCTTCCTCCCTCAAGCCCCTTACCAACAGCGGTTTGGCCATTCCCTCAAGCTGGCTTGCGAAAACGGACCTACCCTGGCGACCATAATAGCGCTCAGCGGCCCCCTCGTACCACGGCCCGCTTCACTCGGGAAACGAAACTCGTGGCATCCTCGGAGGGAAGATGTCGCATTTTGGACAGTTGTGCACACAATTCCTCATACGACACTCGGGGTTCAAAGGCCTCTCTGAGACGCTGCTCCGCTTCGCGGAAGGTGGTGGGTGGCCTCTCCTCGAACATTCGATAGGCTTCGCCGCTCAGCCTAGAGGGTAGCCACCGGAGGAAGGTATGCCCCTCCTCCACCGCCAGACCATCCAAGGTCCTTCTGCAGGCCTTGAGAAACAAAAAGAGTTTCTCGGCTGTATCCGGGCCTTCCTGTCCCGAAAACATGGGGATCGCCTTCGACACAAGGTCGAAAACCCTATCTGTGCCCAACATGGTCCGTAGAGGACATGGCTGCGGGCCTAGTTTAAAGTACGAAGGCATTGGTGTGTTCCCCATGCTTTCAACAGCCTGTTTGCTAACGGTGGGAGGGGGGCGCGTTGGCGATCGTTCGTCCACAAATTCGTCCCGCGAATCGTGGAATGCCTCCGGATCCACCTCGTCAACCGGCGGCTCGAGAAGTGCCTCGGGCCGCGCCTGAGCAGGGGTGCCCTCTCGGCCTTCTCTTTACCGCTGCCTCGTGTGCATTTATACCTTAATTCAAATCTTCCCGATACTAGGACAAAACCTCGACAAGCCCTACCGCCAACAGCAAAATTGGGAAAAACAACATACCAACCCCGAGATCCAACAAGAAACACAGCAACAAACACAACACCCCCAACGAGAGAACCAATCCGCACACGAGACGGCTGTATATCGGATACTAGCCTACAACGTCTGAGCTGATTAGTATTTTACTTCGATATCTCCGATCGTTAAAAGGCCGCACACGAATCGAGGGGGCGCGAAAAACAACAAGGAACACCACTCCCACAACAGACAAACAAACACTCGTACAGGGGACAAACTCTTCTCGCAGCCACAAAACCACAGACCGCGCGAAGGACCTCACAACATAAACAGCAACTTCACCCACCGAGAAGAGAGAGAGAGAGAGAGGGGGAAGGAAACTCCAAACGCGTCTCCTGTCGCGTATAAAAACAATATATAGCTTATGGTAAATCTTGCACCACAGCAAAAAACAAAAAAAAAAAACA
The DNA here is from genome assembly GCA_963931805.1 of Microdon myrmicae. Lineage (NCBI taxonomy): Eukaryota > Metazoa > Arthropoda > Insecta > Diptera > Syrphidae > Microdon > Microdon myrmicae. The sequence continues at coordinate 267,376,074 of OZ007496.1, forward strand.
AAATCCACCGCGCAGCTGAAAAGGAAGAAAAGCAGAATCCCCTCCAACAATGTCTGTTACACAAAATGAATAAAGAAATGTTGTTATACAAAATGAACAAAGAAATGAGTTAACAAATAGATAACTTAAACGCAAAAAATCAATCAAAGTAACAACAACAAAAAAATTAACAAAATATAGATGCGAATAACAAATTAAAATAATAATAAAATAAACAATGAGTTCGCATGTATGAATAATCAAATAAAGTTATCTACAATGATCGACACTGATCAATCAAAAAAAAAAACAACAAAAAAGATCAGTAATATTACTTAAACCTAGAACTAAAACAATGCTACTAAAATTGATACTAGATTTTACAATTATCCACAGTGACCTTTCAATTTTATACATAAAAAAGAAAAAAAAAAACAATAACAAAAAAAAATATTCTCCCGCAGCTCCGCCGTTATGATGGGCCCTCGCCAAAAATTATTGATAATATCCTTTTGTAAATTGATTCGAAATGATTTTTATAATTGATTTGGACACGCTTATTATATATTATATTGCGGAAACTAATAGAAATAATGTGCTTATGATTATATAGTAATAACACCAATGATCGTGCAAATATTGTGTATCTTTTTGCATCTAGACCGCACACTGCTGACTTACAACTGTTTTTATAATGTGATCCAATAGAAGAGTTTTTTAGATAAACATTTTCGTTGGTATCCTGCAAAAGTAGTCATTCAGGAAGCGCAAATTCGTCCTGCTCTATTGGTTTCTTCAGCCAATTGCTGCCAAAAGAAAAAAACGTCTATCCGGGCAGTCGTTCCTCTGCAAGTATAGGGACGTATGGAGCCTCAGGGTTCCACCCACCAATGGTCTTGCACCTCCGAGCAAGGCTTGCTCAAGGACTTAGGGCAATATGCCAGTGCAGACCCAACTAATGGGCACCAGCTGCGCCACTGTGGTGGTGTTTCCGCCCGGGTAAAACCATTCTGTTTCATCCTTTTCAACTCTCAAAAAAACTGAACTCTAAAAATAATTTTTAAAACCGTCAACCGGGGCCAAACTTCTTTCTTCTCTCCTTCAGTTGTTCGGAAAACAACTACCTCTTCAAACTGTTTACCTTTTCACCGTACTCTTGACGAAAACAAGACAAACGGAATCCAAAAATTACCTGCCGCCTCTCTCTCTCTCGCTCGCCCTCAACGTCCACTCCGAAAACAGAATTCGAACTCGCCCACGATCCACACTCGAACTGGGGCGTGTTCGAACACTCACATGTCGATCGTGCGCTTTTTTCCACCACCTTGCCATCAAACTATATCAAAACAAAACTAATCTAAAAACAATCTACTGATGGGGGTGGCGGAAACCGCACGTAACAATGGCTTATGTTTGCCATGTCTGACCAATTTGTAATATAACCCTTCGATCCACGCCGATCAGACAGGCCCCTGTGCATTGGTTCCTACATTCATTTCATTGTATGTCAGAGACCATTTTAGCTGCGGCATGTGTGGTTTCATGACCCGCCTTAAAGCCAAACTGGTTATTTGGAATAATTTTAGCAGAGCTTTGTTAACAGCCCTTTCAAATGCTTTACTGATGCTTGGGAGTGAACTTATCGAACGCATGTTCATTGGGTTTGTAGAGTCTTTGCCCTTTTTTGGGATGGGCTGAATGATAGCCGTTTTCCAACGCGCGGGACAATATGCATTATTCAACGAGTTGTTAAACAGGACCGTGTATATATCTATTGCCATTGGGAGCAGGTTCTTGAGTACGATGTTAGGTACTCCATCTATTCCCACTGACTTTTTGCTTCTTAATGAGTCGAAGATACTCTGGATTCCTTCCCTAGCAATTAAAAGGCTATTAGCCCCAACATTGGCATTAATGTCAATTGACAGATTATCGTCACTAAATTCGGTAAAACCCGGATTCTCCGATTGCCAATGTGAAATTTCATTTCGGAGGTGCAGGTGATTCAGTAGAACTCTGTCCTCCAGGTCGTGATTTCGGCGAATGCTTTCATTCACCTTGTACATTTCCTGACACAGCTCCCACTGCGTTCACCTTTTCCAAAGGATCTTCGATCACGAAAAGCTCACTATTGAGGATCGCGTTCTCTGTATCTATGCCAATGTTGGTTAGCAGCTGCTTGTTTACATCCGTACGTGGAATTTGGAAACACTGAATCTCGTTTTGATTATTTCTCTTGAATATTTTATTTATTTGTGGGAACATATTCGGGTTATTTGTTTTTATAGCTCGAATTCTGTTGTTCTAATACAAATTTGTTGCTAATCTATAGTTAGCTTTAAGTAGTTGTTGGAGGTTTTTTAATCGGGATTTCAGTGATATTATCTCCTGGTCTTGTCTGTCTGTAAACTGTCTGTGCAGTTGTTTTAGTTTCACTAGCAGTCTGTACTTTTTCTTGTGAAGTGCGTTTATTGTTGCATTTCTGTACATGTTTATGTGATCTGTAACTGTTGTTTTCGGAATTGTTTTGTCCATTGTTCGTTTTACGGTTTCGTCCATTTGTTGAATGTATTTGTTGATTTCGTCATTTGTCAGGTTTCTGTTTACTGGCAGATTAAAGTCATTCGAACGAAGTTCTCTTGTTAATGATCTGGTGAACCGCGGCCATGGCATTGCCTTGTAGTTGTAGGGTTGCGGGATCACGAATTCCTCCAGATCTGCGAGATCGCTCGGAAGCTCCGTTACTGCCGTGAATGCACAGTGGTCACTGTCGTATTCAATTGTCCGTAAACAGTTTCTTTTTCGTCTGTTGGTGTTAAGTAGTCTCAGTCGTGAGTCAATTGGCAAGATATCTAAGAACGATCTACCTCTAGGGAACGATGGATATTCCGTAGCTAGGAGGTCAGTTCTATATGCAATATGATACTGATCTAACCAACCAGCCAATTGATTTTCTCTGGCATTAGATATATAATTTCCCCAATTTCTATGCTTGGCGTTCATATCTCCCCCTAGGATAAAGTAGTTTTTGCCCAGGTGCAATTGTAAGCATCGAAAGAGTGTCTCGAGCTCCGCTATAAATAGGTTATGTTGGTGCTCCTCAGGTGCGTAGACCGCAATCGCATACAAACCCCTTCATTGCTGAAGGGGTATGTGTACGATACAGGCTTCCAGCACCTGGAACCTGCGCACTTCTCCACTATATATTACTTTATGATTGATCCCTTTTCTAATAAAGATTGCGACACAAACGATTACGATTTTTTTGTTGTTATTGTTGCTTTTCCGCTGCTGTGTTGCTTGCTGTTTCGGTGGTCAATTTTGTGTTGATAGTTGCTGTTGATGTTGATGTTGATGTTGATGTTGCTGTTGCTGTCGCTGTTGCTGTTGCTGTTGGCCGACTTTTGGCTTCGGCTTTTGTTGTTGTTCTGTGTCTTTTTCTTTTTCGAGCACCGCTATTTTTTTCTTTCTCTGTTCTAATTAGAGGCGAAACTTGCTCCATCGCAAGTTTCGCCTCCAATTCACATATTTCCTCTTCTTCATCCTCAGACTCTGAGGATGCAAGAGAAGCGAATGAATTGTTTGCCCCATACATATTAAAGTCGGAGGGGGGGGCTCTCTGTCCTCCTCTATTTGCTGATCTCTTTTCTGCATTGTTAATTTCGCGGTTTTACTTCGCGTCACAATTGAGTTTTTCGATGTACCTTTTCGTTTGTGTGTTGTCGCGTTTTTATCTTACTCCGTGTTCATGCTGGTTCTTTCCAGTTTGTTTTCATTAAAAAAATAAAAACAAAGGCGACCTGCAATACGAACCACCAAGTCGATTTCTTCCGTCCGCCGACTCGAACTCGGGTATCGTCGGCCAAAAGTCAGTGAACTTGCACTCGCGCCAAATGATGCTTTGAAAACTCTTTGCTTAACTAGCAATATATTGTGTGTTTTAATTTTCACTTTTGACATAAATTTCGGGGTTGATTTGCTTATGCATGCAACGAAAGTGAAACCAATAAGGTGACCGCATAACCCAGTTTGGTATTTGGATTGCTCTCAGAGTGCAGAATCAAAAATGCACTCCGAGAAGGGGAAATGGGGTGGGTAGAAAAAGTATATTTTTCGTACTATTCACCTGACTCTGAGCTTATTGATCCCCAGCGAATAGCCGTGTCTGGCGCATGTCAAAGGACGCCGCGGTGGCTTGGGAAAATATCAGCGTAGAAAAAAACTAAAAGAATTCGCGATACCCCAAGCCGTTTCGCTATGTAGCAACAGCGTTGCTTGCCCACACTTTGCTGTTGCTAACCAGGCATGAGATTTTTGATTTCCGATAGCAAATCTCATGTGGTTTATCATTTATGTAGCCATATGGCATGAACAGGCTGAATTCAGTTATGCATTATCTTCATGGAAGGATGAATTCAGGTTTGCGTCCTTTGGGTGGGTACCTTTTACAGGTGAAATATGCCGACGAAAGTGATTGGGGTTAGCGTCAGTGGGCGAAATTATGGCTGTAATTATGGGTTGGTTCTCGGCATGATATAGAGAACCCCCACAAGTTTTATAGTTACATTGTAATATCTTCATCTACTAAGGTATGTACATTTTTATTCATTTTTATATTAGTGAGAGACGGTTTTCTTTTTACCTTTGATTTGGGTGAAGGGGTGCGGTGCGAATGGCTATTAGCAGAGCAGCTTGTCGTGGTTTGTGGAATGGTTTAAGTTTGATTGTTTGTTGGCGAACTTGATTGTATTTGTGGGGGTTCGAATGTGGTTAATTGAGTTGATGATGTTTGTTGAGTTGATGGCATTAATTGAATTCATCGTGCTCGTTGGATTAGTAGTGTTAAAGACGAAATTGGTTTGGTGGGAATACAATTTGAAGACTGTTGATTGTAACAGATGAGGAAGGGCTGGTTGGAAGGGACTCCTTGGGTGTAGTTTTTTGTTTGTTTTGTTCCGTTGAGGGTCCCTGTAATTGGCTCGATTTTAGTGTATCTGCGGGGCTTCCTGAAAGTTGATCAGTTTTGTGGATATTTTTTTCCTTATAAATTCGTTTGGCTTCGCCCATTGAGCATTTGTTTGTGGTTTTTATTGTTAATGCTTCTTTCGATTGAATATACAAGGGACAGGTTTTATCCATGGCCTAGTGAGGGAGCGAGCAGTTGTCGCACATAGTGGCCGAGTCGTTGGCAGTTACGGCATCTCGTGGGGTTGGGGATATATTCCCTTACCTTAGCTTTATAAAAACCAATGTCAACCGACTTCGGTTGTTGGCATAGGATAAAAAGAAATAACATAAGTCCGGATGGTCTTCGCACTTCACAGTCATCTACTTTGGTAAATTTGTACACATCTGTGACTTTTTGTTGACCCATTTCGGCTATTATTTCCGCTTCCGAGATGTTTAGGAGACAAGGGGTGTGCACTATGCCTTTGCATTCATTTAGGTTTTCGTGTAATTTTACAGAAACGGGAGACACGTTGCCAAAGGTTGTTATTTTAAGAAAATGCTCTGCGATTTTTTGAGAATTCACTTTTACTAAGAATTGTCCGTCTCGTAGTACAGTGATTTGTTCATACTCTTGGCTAACATCGTCTATCACTTTTTTAATTAAAAATGGGCTTAGTGATGAAATAGGCTTACCACTCTCCTTGGATGATATAATTAGAAATTTGGATTTTTGGGATTGTTCATTGTTGGTAAACTAGAAAAAAATGTCTCTGTTTTCGTAAGTGTTCTTTTGATTTTGTTTGGTCGAATATCGCTATTTGTATCTTCCGTAAGATAGCTAAACCGGTTACTATTCACATTTGGCCCGCAGGCCATTTCGTTGCAATTATTTTACAGTGCTCTATTGCCCTATAAACACAGCACACTGCACAACAAAAGTCTCCTCTGTTTTTTTTTTTTTCCTGCACTATTACACAAAGGGGATGTAATATAAATTTATAACGTACAACTGATGTTACACGTACTATTCGTAATTCCGGACGGTCTAAACTCTACAACGGTTGTAAAGGGATTTGAGACTTAAATTAATTTGACTCTTATTGAGAACATTCACTTATTTGAAGTTGCAGCAGTAAGAAGTGTTCCAATCTAACTACAATATGCAAGCCCATAGTTGGTCGGGAGCATCGGCCAATTGTCTAACGTTTACCTTTTTTGTTCTGTTCGTGACAAAAGGGTTTCAGCTTGCCTGTCTTGTTAGATGACACATGTTGGAGTTGAGTTCGTTAAATATTAATTAAGTAATAAATAAAAAATATTGAGAAAATGCACCAGTAGAGCAGATTTGGAGGCCTGACAGAGTATTCTAGTAAAACACCATTAAAATCCAATTAATATTTGTTTGTTGTCCTATCTAAGTTTTAATTTCGTTTAAAAGCCATTACTTGCTCAATTTAAGGAACTACTTGGCCATAATTTTTATGAAGTTAAGTAGCGAATTTCATTGCGCATTCAAACATCAGTTTCCAAAAAGGCAAATAAATATGTTTACTGACTTCTCCTTTCTGCCTTCATGAAAGTGTACTAAATTCAATTTAATCCCAACCTAACAATAACTAACCCATTAAAAATCGAATCTTAACGACATTGTGTAACTCTGAAGATATTATAATTTACGTTCGTTTGGGTATTTACGTAAATCCGTATAAAAGCCATAAATGTATCGACTTTAAATTGTATTCAATCCATTTCACTCGATATCTTGTGCGTAACACCATAATACCCCTTTTCATGGCAGCCGAAAATAAAGTGAATCCAAATAAAGCTAATTGCAAATGCCGCATGCTATTACTGACCACATATCAAAAATTTGATTGATGCAACATTTTCAAGCGTTACTGGAGCCAAACCTTTTATTTCGGCTAATTCGCATATCAGTGCGATATACGTGAATGATTAATTAGTCTTAGGTATGAGACCGAGCAGCAGATGTAAGCCACTATATGAAGCATTACATAAATTACCGAAAAGGCCTGCGATTGAATGTATCTTTAACAATATTAACATGGCTTACGATCTTAAGAGTTTCTGGGGAAATAAAACCGTAAAACTTTTGGAACATTGACTCAAATTAGCCCAATGAACTTCAAGTACACCCGACAGAATATAATGTATACATTATATGTTTATTTGACGAGTTGTCGGGTTTGTTCTAAAAACACATGTTAATACGTGATCCAAAAAAGCACAAAACAAAATAGGAGAAGCCACGAGAAGACCTTTAAAATGTTAAAGACAGCTGTTGTTTGTCGTCGCGAGCCGCCTCGTTAATGTCATAGCGTTTGCAACGAGAGTGAAGAACGTGTGCTTCGAACTGACACTATGACGATTAGACTCACTAAAGAATTGAACCAATGATGAAAATATCAGACCCCTGCCGCGTGTACGAATTCCGTCGTTATTCTCAAATATACTTAACTGATGTGGAATTGCTGTAGTATGCGCCTCTGATGGTTTGCTTATTTGTTTTTGTTTCAATGTCGTGGTTCACTGCTTAACTGCTGGAAGGTCACAGTGTAATAAAGTAAGAAGAACTTAACTTACTGGTCCTACGCAGACGATCTAAGCTAAACATAATATGACTATTGTGCAATTTAACTCAATCTCTATTGTAAAAGATTGATCTATCAATTTATCATCAAGCCGATCTGGATATATGGAATGCAATTATGGGGCTGTACAAAGCAATCCAATAGAGATATAATTCAACGAAGCCAGAATAAATTCCTTCGCATTATCACGAATGCCTACAGTTTTGTTACAAATCAGGAAATTCATGATGACTTAGAGCTGAAATGGATTTATGAAGTTATCCAAGAATATGCTGTCAAACACGAAAGACGCCTACATAATCATACCAACGTAGAAGCCATTCAGGTCTTGGATATTACCCACGAATTGAGACGGCTAAAACGGACGAAACCTCATGAATTAATATGTTAAAATCTAACATACTAAAATCGAGTTGGGAGCTGAACACTGGTCCAGTAAACCCTTGCACGCTCTACTTAATTAAACTAGATTAAATACAATTTAAACCTAGTATTAAATTAAATTGTTAAGATTGTACTATTCATATCCAATTGTTCAATTTGCCTTTCGGCGACGGCACTTTATTTGTGGCTTTAGCTATGATTATTTGTTTAACAAAGAAAAAATCGAAAAACACTGTGCCAACTTTTTTTTCTGTTTTTACTTAAAATTTAATTTAATTCAATTTTCTTATTTTCATTTTATTTACTTAACAGAACTTAACTTAAATCTTACACTACCCTAATTCTAGAAAAGTTAAGTCTGTATAAACTGGCCGATAATGTAGGATTCTATCGACATTGGTAATCAGGTCTTTAATTGCCATTCAACCACCAGCACTGCTGATGCTGTTTAATATAATCGTCCCGGTCTCTTTGGGAGATAGCCCTACTAAAGGGGAAAAGCTCTTCTTCGGTGCGCGTGGCTTCCCGGCCGTAGCACAATCGTCCATCTACGGATGATCTACTTACATGATAGATCAGCGGAATTCCTGATCCATCCTATATAAGTCCATTTTATTACTACTATTTATTGGCCTGTATGCACCCGGAAGTTCATGACCTCATCGCTACTCCGTCATCGTTCCCCGATACCCCTTAAAACTTTATTCACGAATACGCGGAATTTGTTTTCTTGCCGTTTTGTGAGAGCCCATGTTTCGCATCCGTATAGAGCAATCGGCATGATTATGGTTCTATAGACACAGAGCTTTATGAGACGTGATAGCAGTTTGGATATTAACAGTTTACTGACTGCATGCCAAATAACGTCGCCGGAGTGTAGTCTTTTGATAATTTTCTTCCACATTTCGTTTCTGATCGTCAGTATCGTTCCCAGATATTTAAATTCTTTAACTTGTTTAATCATCTTGCCTCTGACGTTTATATGTGTTCTCTGAGTTCCACCTGCTCTCGCCATAATCATGTATTTTGTTTTGTCTTCATTTATTTCTAGGCCCACCTCTTCTGCCACTTGCATGATGATTTCACAGTTTTTACTTACAGTTTCTAGATTATCGCCCAAAACGTCGATTTCATCCGCATATGCGAGCACTTGTGTGACCCCGTTCAGGGATGATCTGGTCATGTTGTCGTGTTGTACCTTTCTGATGACATACTCCAGGACAAGGTTAAAGAGACATGGTGAGAGACCATCGCCCTGTTTTAGTCCGTCCCGGATTTCAAATGGTTCTAAGAGGTGGTTTTCTATTCTAACTCGCCCTTTGTTTTCGTTCATGCAGATTTGAATATGGGCGGCATATTTTTACGGGACTCCCAGCTCAACTACAATATGCTAGAGTCTTTGCCTTGCGACTGAATCGGAGGCTTTTTTGAAGTCAACGAACAGTTGGTGAACCGTTTCTCCGTATTCCCACTTCTTTTCCCGTAGTTGTCTTATTGTGAACATTTGGTCGCTCGGTGACCGGTTCCTACGGAATCCGCATTGGTAGTCTCCCAGTGTTTCTTCTGTGCACGGTGTGATCCTCGCCAGAATGACATTTGTTAGTATTTTGTATGTGGTTAGGAGCAATGATATTCCTCTGTAGTTTTCACAGTCAGATCTGTCACCTTTTTTGAAAATGGGGATGACTATTGAAGTTTTCCATTCTTCCGGAATGACTTCCTTATGCCGTATTGTTTTAATCAATTGGTGGATCTTTCGAGCGGTTGCCTCTCCTCCATGGTTCACAAGCTCTGCCGGTATGCAGTCGACTCCGGGAGCTTTGTTGTTTTTCAATCAATTTATTGCGTGTACAACTTCGTTGAAAGAGAGCTCTGGGATCTGGGGTTCGGCTGTATGTACGTCTGGTGCGTTTATTTGTGGTTGATGAATGCGCACGTTGAGCAGGTTTTCAAAGTTCTGCTCTCATCTTATCACGATATTGTTTGTTTCTGTGACCAGGCAACCGTTTGCGTCTCGAATTATTTTGGCTCTCCCTTGGTAGCCATTTCAAATTGAATTTATGCCCGCATACATATCTCTAATGTGGTTTGCCCTGGAATTTTCTAGGATTTTTTCGATCCGAGTCTTATCCCATTCGCGTTTTTTGCGTTTAACAAAATTTATGGGGGTTCTCTATACTACATGGAGAACCTGTGGTGGTTGTAGTATGATGCCAACGTATGGCACAGGATTCACTTAAATCCCCTGGCACTTGTTACTCCGAACGCACGTTGCCGAAAGAGGAGAAATAAAAGGCACTGGTTTAGTTATTTAAATTTTTTTTTTTATTTTGTTTCATATTTTTCTTGCAGCTCAAGTCTGTTTGCAGGTATCTTTATTTAAATAGATGAATTCGAAACGCACGCAATATACTATTTTACACTGTAAAGAAAGCTTCAAATTAATAACTTTTCGTCTTATTTCGTTAGTTTTTTTATTATTTTGGTTTATTTTGGATTGTTTTGGGAAATAATCAGCGTGAGAACCAGACTCTAAGACGCTGAAATAACCCCAGCGATTTTGCTATGATGCAACAGCGTTGTTCGTTTAGACTTGCTGTTGCTAACCGACATTATGAGATTTCCGATGGGAAACTCATGGTTAGCAAGGATGTGGTTGCCGTATGACAAGAATGTAGCCAAACTCAATTATGCGTTATTTGCATGGGATAATGAGTTTAGCTATAGGTCCGTTTAACGTGTTTTAGAGTGGAACAACATATTAAGGAAATGGGTAGGTATGACGCGCTGAAAGCGGTCGAAATTAGGTAGGAATTGTGGTTTGGTTCTCATGTAGAATAGAGAAACCACCACAAACCAACCCACAATTCCAACCACAATTTCCGCCTTATTTCGACCGCTTTCAGCGTGTCATATTATCCCCTATTCCACCGTTCATGCTATTCACCAGAAATATCATGTATTCCCAAAGGACACATAGCTAAGCTCATTATACTATACAGATAATGCATAACTGAGTTTAGCTACCCTTTTTGCCATACGGCAACGCCATCTTGCTAACCCATGAGATTTCCATCGGAAATCACATCATGTCGGTTAGCAACAAGTCTAAATGAACGACGCTGTTGCATCATAGCAAAATCGCTGGGGTTATTTCAGCGTCTTAGAGTCTGGTTCTCACGCTGATTATTTCCCAAGCATCAGTGGCGTCCTATTGACTTTTCTTCAGATCATTCATTCGCTTGGGATTAATGATCTCTTTTCGCAGGTGAATAGCACCCGATACATTTTCCTCTCCTTCACAGTTCTGTCTTCCTACAGTTCAATGTACTTTGAGATCACCATATTCACCGAATTGGGTCAATGGGTTATCCTCAAAGTACATTGATTCATGCGCACACAACCAAACCCACCCCGTGATAATCGTACATCGTGTTTCTGTTCTCTCATTCTCCCATTTCGTCGATTATCAATTAACCGATTATCAACCACACTTCGACGGGCGTGACCATGAGAGAGCAGAGGCGTGATCTCTATAGGTTGTCCTGTGTGCAAAAATAGCCTACAGATTTTCACCCCTAACAAGTCAGCCACATCTCAACCACAACTGCGCCAGGTCACGCCGCTATAGGCTAAATTTTATTTCGCGTTTATTTAAGGCAGTGGTTATTAATACATCTTTTAGGTTAGTCACGCCGCTGCGTAGAGTTTTCAATTCCAACTACCCGTGTAAAGAGTCGTCTCGTCTTCCAACAGTAGTAGGGTGAAATAATTTTTGTTAAGCGGAATTTAATTTAAAACTTTCATTAATTGGATACGTGTGTTCTTGCAAATGAACTGCGGCATCATTTGTGGCAGGAGGTCGACAAGTTATTATAGTCAAAGTAAATTAATATTAAATTTAAGTGTATATAAAGAATCACAAATATATTATCAACAAAAAAATAAAACGAAGTCAAACAAGGAACTACCAGTGTTTTTGTTAATTGAGATTTTCTCCTGGATATTTTTGAGAACAAACTACTTCGGAGTGACAAGTGTCGGGGATTCAAGTGAATCCGTGCCCCTATCTGGCACACTAACTTCTACCCCCACAAGTCTCTTTGGCTCTTTCAGGATCGTCGGGTACCTTTTTGCGTTCACCTTCATATCTTTCTAAGTGGACCACTCTGATGCGTTTACGTTCTGCGATCTTCCCCCCGCACTCCTCGTGAAACCAAAGTTTGAACTTCTAATATCAAATTCTAATATCTTTTGGGCTGACTGTTTGATTACGTCTCTCATCGATGCCCATTTAGTGTCCACTTTATTGGCTTCCTCCTCTTCATTACTCCCATTCTCTAGGATGCTAAATCTACTCGTTAGTTCGTCTTGATATTCAGCCCTTCTGCGCAGGTCTTTTAGTTTATCAATGTCGTATTGTTTGCTTGTCTCCCCTGACTACCCATGTGGGTTTGATGCCAGCCTATTTTGCCTATCACTAGAAGATAATCGGAGTCGCAATCTGCGATGAGCTTACGTCAAGATTATTCGAGTGGTGTCTTTTGTCTATGAGGAAGTGGTCTATTTGATTACGCCTTACGCCATTGGATGATATGCCTATGGCTTTATGGATTTGCCTGTGCTTGAACAACGTACTTTTCAGTACCAGCTCTTTTGACGCTGCGAACGCGATCATTCGAATTCTTGTACCATTTGAGACGTCGTGTAGGTGCTGTGAACCTATAGTTGGTGGGAAGATATGTTTCTTTCCAATTTTTGCGTTGGGGTCCTCGAGGAGGATTTTTACATCGAATGATGAGATCCCTTCAAATACTTCTTGTTGGGGCATTGATGTAGGAGTCGGACTTCCTGAAGCGCGACGATGTCCATTTTATATTGCTTCGCGTTTTCTACGACTGTCTGTATCGTGTCTGGTTTATATAACGTTTGAACATCCCACATTCTGACGCGTATATATACGCTCTTTCGGTGTTCCTTACGTCTTCTTTTTGCCGAGTCGTTGTTATCTTGATGATTTCTTCCCTTATGATAGTGTCGACCTATCACAGCTACGCCTATCGCGTTTTTCTTGGGATTGTTTTGCGTATACTGATTATTCATTTCCGAGAGCCTTGGTGTTTCAAATAGTCCGCCATATCCGAGCCTACAAACCATCCAAGGGGCACGATAACACGTAACACCCGGGATTAGGAGTAGTAGATCTTTGTGTATTACTCCTCGAAAACCTGTCTGACATGGGTGACCCTACCGGAAGCATATGCTTCCGCCAGCATATCCTGATATCCTTCATTGTAGTTTAAGCCCCCGCGCCCCGTCAAGGTCAAGCATGGGGTCCCAACATTTTATTAAAAGAATTGTGATCTATGGCTCTAAGCTAGAATTTTACATCCTGCGTTCATACACATGCAATCCTTGACCAAGCCCCATCAAACAAGCATTTTTTAGATATCCTTGAGTACATCTATTTTCGAACGCACGTAATGGAATCCAGTTCGAAATATCTGGAATCAAATGAACTCATCAATGTCCGCCTATATGGCTTTCGCAGCAACACGTCCACAGGAGATTTGATGGCGCAGCTACTTTGGAGAAAGCAAGGTTGTTACACTGGATATCTCAAAAGCCTTCGACAGACTTTGACATCCAGCCGTTTTGTCCAAATTACATTCATATGAAGTGGACAATCCCTGATCCAATGGATAAGAGACTATCTTTCTGGCCGTTCAATTCAAGTGGTTCTTGATTGCGTCAAGTCTGTCTCCCATAAAATTAATGCAGATTTAGTCTCACCGACTCTCTTCCTAATCTTTATATATGATCTCCTGTCAATTACCCACAACCCAATTCACTCGTTCGCTGATGATAGCACATTGAATTTCTCATACTCATACGAACATTTCCGACCAAACTCTTCGAACGTCACTACCAATTAGCAGATTGTGCTTAATACACTGAATTCCGACGTCAACAAGATTATCTAACCGAGTAAAGTTCAATGCCTTAAAAACTCAGTGCTGTCTCCTGACGTCAAAGGCGAACCCCAAAGTAAATACATTGTCTATAAATGACACTTGCATCGGCGAAGCCAAGCAATTATCCATCCTCGGCACTCGAATTAATTCGACTATTAATTGGAGCGACCACATTTTTGAAGCTTCAAAAAGTGGTCCTTAATAAAGAATAGGTGTGATTCTGCGTTTACAGACTTATTTTTCATAGCTTTAAAACGCGTTTACTGTCTGATCTTTTCAAAATTCGACTGCAAATTGTTAGGTCAATTTAATAATTGTTGGGTTTTCTTTTTAAAAAGAATAATATGGCCATATGCTTTCAAATGTTAATTCAAACGAAATTATATACAATATAAAAATGCCGATGGATGCTATTGCCTAGAAATCCTTAAAGCATAAAATCTTCGTAAGTCGGTTTATTACGTCAATTGTTGGTGATTGGTAAATTGATTCGCACCCAATTGCTACCAGCACCCTAAGCAGCACTAAATTATACTAAACTACCGAAAACCTATTGCGGTGAATACTGGGGGCATATCTAATTTTCTTTAGTAGAACCGACTACGTCTAAGTAACCATTGCGCCAGCGTTGGCCCAGGGGTATTTCATGCTTATTTAGGAAACATCCTATACGGTGGGTCGAAATAAATGTATGTGATCGAACTACATTCGAACACAATTCCATTCGTAACTCCTGTTGTATGAATTACGTTCGAATGCATGTTTCAACTTAAGGCCTAGATAAGGAAGCCATTGAGTCATTACCCCCAGTCAATTAGTATGACTGTTGCGTTTTTTACCTGGCCAAACTATCGATGAATTATTTAGGTAATAACTGCAGTCGGCTCCTAATTGTATTGTACATTTATTGACTCCGACATGTGTTCAAAACCAATTATGAAATCAGAAAACCCAAACGATTCAAGTGCATTATTACCTCTAAAGTTAGTTGGACAGCTTTTTATCTCATTGTGTTTCTTGTTCTAGACCGTAGGATACATACATCAATTGCTGCCTTATTTGGCGGGCCATTAGAGCCGAAATGAACTCAGCCAGGTATAAAAACATTGTTTTTAATGGTGTAAACCCGGCTGTAAAGCTATTTCAACAATTCAATATTAATTTTCATATAATAAATTTGAAACGCATCGATCAGATGTAATCGAGTAAATTGGAGCTCGAACAGTCCGTATGTGCACTGGCTTCCCGTCTAGGGATTATAGCGGGAGGACAGGTTTTTACAATGTTTCACATTTAGTTTGTGTGAACAGTTTATTAAATGACAAGTCCTAAAAATTGGTAAATTGTTTCATTAGTTCTTATGCAATATTCGCGGCCAATTTCCTGGAAAAAGTTGTAGTGTGTAAAGCCAAACTCATAAATTGAAACGATATGAAATGAAATGCATGAGCCAAATTAACATAATTAGAGTCCAATCCACAACACCTCTTATTGAAAATAATTAACTTATGTTAAAACCACCTCTCGCGGTTTTATTAACAAGATATTAGCAGTTATTTAAACATTAGCTCGGCCGTTGCTCCACAGTTACATCTCAACGTATCAAGTCGTTGCCATTGAACACACTCGGTCCAAGAAGTTTGAGAGTTCTCTTCGTTTTCTTTTCTAAACTCGTAAAACTGTATACGAGGTATTATTAAACTTGAGATGTAGAGGTTCGATTAGTGACTGCTTGGTGCACCCATAAAAAAGAAACCACAATTCGCTGCATACATTTTATATCAACTACAATTTGATATATAATGCCATGTGCGGATTTGCTCCAGTTTTTTACTGTTATAGAACGTACCAGCATAAAATATCGAAATTGAATCCACGCCGCCTAAATAGCTGATTAAGAAAGAGGATTTTGTCATGCGTTTGATGGTGCACAGGTAAGTTCAACTGATGATTCTTGCCATTGTGGGAGTTGGGTACATTTACTCAGTGGTAGGTTAAGTGCCACTGCAGAGACATTATCAAGAGTCAAGATAACCCCAATGCCTCATTTTCCCAAGTATAGAATGACCAGGAGACAAATTAAAAAGTGGAGGACCCCACATCACCTAAGGAATTCAGTCTTGGCGGGGGAACCTCACGAAAAAAAATTCAAAATCCTTTTCATGGGACGTCCAGCACGAATTACAAATTTAAAGGAATGGCTTTCGAATTGAAATGTCAGAGGGTTAAAGCAACGCCCCAATTATGGATACTAGTGGTCATCACTAATGTAACTGAAAGACTTAGACATCGTTGAACTACTAGAAGAATCCAATATATTGTAGCGAGCTTAGGGTTCGCTGGATTAATTATGTTAAAAATAAATAAGAGCCGTTAAATCGATTCTGAATTAATCTGACATTTTATTAGTTCGTTAATAACAATCGTTACTTTTTACAGTACACATAACGTTTTCTTTATTATCGCTTCCGTAATTATCGCGTATTTTACTGCTTACTTCTCGCTCGAGACTTATCGCTTGTTTCACGTTCTACTTCTTACTCACGCTGTGTGCGGCGTATTTATACTGTTTCAGCGTTTCGTTTCCGTCCGTTCCATTGCCTTGAATGTTCTACTGTTCCTAGTCTTTAGTTTTCCATTACTTTATAGAATATTCTAGTACTCTGTTTCGGACTCTCTAGAATATTCTAGTACGGATTGTCATATGCGTCACAATATTTTGACAATTAGTCAATCAACAAAGATGATAGACTGTTATGCTCTAGTGATTGCCGAAACAATAATATATTTTAGCAACCACAGTCTTCGACCAAACAATTTCACGGTATAGGATTCCTACACGGTCAGCGACAGACCAAGGAACAACTTTCCTAAGCGATCTGTTCACACAGTTGTTGAAACAACATAGGATGAAGAGACTAAAGATATCAGCATAACATCCGCAATCCAATGGAGCGTTAGAGAAAATTCATAGACCATTGACGGAATATCGACATGCCATTTGATCAAAGATCGAATACCCAGGATCAATACCCCACAATGCTTGTGTACAACACCAGTGTTCATGACGACCAAATTAACAGCAAAAACTTATCTACATGCTTTTATTTCTGATTTTCCCGTAAGATAAAAAGAGAACCAGAGTCAATTTAAAATCATGAGATCGTTATCACTTCCTCAAATGTAAATTACAAAAGACTTATGCAAAAGCAAAGCGCAATTTACTTAGTAATAAACATTATTTGAAAATCACCGACAGGTGAAACTACACACACTGCATGTGGGAGACCGCATTTTGATACGTAATACAAATCGGAAGCGCTTACTAGCGCTATTTTGAAATGGGCCCTTTTGGCCTACAACAGTAGCAGGGCCAGTTAATGCAACAGTTAAAATTGATGGATAGTCAGTGGTCATTAAAACCATGTTACAAATAAAATTATTGAGAAACTAGTTATCCACGTAGAATGTAAGACTGAGGAAATAAAAATCCCATCACACAGTAAGGGTGAGCACCTAAACGTCTGAGCAAGGGGATGTCTGAGGTTAAACAAAATTTAGCAAAAATTATTAATAATAGTAAGCAACAAATAACAAAGCCGACATAGGTACGCCCGCCACCACAAGAAACAGTAGCAAGGGAGCACAATACTGTATTTTCAAGTTAACAACTTTCCTAGTTATGGTATTTTAAAGGGTGTTCCATTTCGAAGTATAGATCTTTAAGAGACAGGCAGTTTGTGTATACAAAGTAAAGTTGGGTTGTGGGATGTATCTTCGTCTCTGTGCCTGCATTGGCGCTGGTTCTACGAAGATTCCACTGATCCGTTTAGTTCCGGTGAAGACTTTGCGAAAATCATGTATCGTAAAACAGAGGTATTTGAGTTTCTCACCTAAAATCACTTCTCTCTAACACTTGTATTATCCTTTTGTCTGCTTCATTCAAATCTCTGTTCAACAAATGAAACACTGCGGAATACCTCGGACAATCGTTCACCAACAAGAATAAAAAGAACGGAAAATTGTTTATTGTATTTCTTTCTTTTATTTTAAAACTTCTTGAAAAGGGTGGAGTGCTCACAATCTTAATTTTGATACTAAGCTGGTAGACTTAATTATAACACAAAATATTGTTCCACAAGGATGTTAACATTCGTATTTAATAATTGAAAAACGACTACCCGACTAGTTGGTGCGCACCGCGGATGGTAAAAACTCGACTCCTTTATTCACGGGGGTGCTCGCACCCCCGTGCACTAGCTACGGTGGATGAATCACGAACCAGCGTTGTGCGATCGTTAGTGGTTGAAATGAGACTCATCGAGGATAGAATTCTGACATGAATTCCATCCTTGGTTATGGTTAAGGAACAAGAGAAGAGAGAGAAAAACTTTTCTCTTAAGGGTGTGGCCGCCAAGGAAATGCGCTCTTTCAGTACAATGGTATGCGTAAGTAATTGTATCGCCATTAGGAAGAAGTGCTAATGGTTTTTCTATTTACACAATGGGAAATGTGTATCGCTGTGATGCTAAGGGGATCGAATTGTATACATGATTACATGCGAAGAAGCTCGTTTTATGACCCTAGGGTAAGATGAGAGTATTTGCTTTTGTCCGATGGTCAAAGAGCTGCTGCGGCCGTGGAAATGCCAGGGACATGTGGTATGCACATGGACGGAGGAATTGCATTGGTGGAACAAGGGTGCCTAATGGTCGGGAATCTATATGGTACATATGCACGTTAAAGAATTGTTTTTAGGAATTTCATTTCATTTCGTTAATGGATTTATCATACACATGGCGAAGCTGAAAAATAAACAGCGCAATGTTTATGGCCCCTGGTGAAGGTTACATTGTACGTAATTGAAATCCTTTTGTTTACAGGAATTCGTCTAGGAAGATTTGCTTGGCACCGAAGGTGCCGATTTGGTTTGAGATTCCTGATAAGGTAAGAAAGAAATCTTAGAGGGAATTGTATGCGAAGAAATGCATGAATGGTAAGTTTTCTTTTACAGAAGCTTTGAAATAACTAAATTCGGTAAGCTTGATGCGTGCAGCATTTACAGGTGCTAATGCAGTTGCATTAGCAAAATTAAGAGGTTGAATGGGAGTTAAGGGGGGTTTTTTAGGTAAGTGTACCGTGAGGTTTGGAGGAACCGGCACAGGGTCACTTGATATGATGAGGTACTTACCATATTTGATATCATACTATACTACTAAACTTAAGCTTCGACGTTAAGGATAACAAAAAAATTTAAAAATTAAAATCAGTCATGTAAGTTGCCTTTAACTTTTGGATTCGCAGTTTATATTTACCATAAAATAGAAAAATAAATTACAAAGAAAATCCCAAATCATTCTAAAACATTTCAACGCCTAAATCAGTTCAAGTTAATTTCAATGAGTAAAGAGTAAACTTTTCAAAACAAACTATTTTTCAATAGTGGATAATTCAGTTTCTAACCATGCTTCTAGTCACTTTAAGGCACACCTTCACAATTTTTACGTGAGAACCATCGCCTTTATTATGTGTCTGATAAGGTTATTTGCATATAAAATACTGCAATAAATGTCTCTCTTTGATATCATACAAAATGTTTCAATTGGAACGCATTCACACTGTTACACGCAACGCCTACCATCCCCTAATACTTACCCTTTTGCGGCCGATCCCACCATTAAGCGGATTCACCATCATGTGAATCCCCATATGTTGATTGACCCTAATCAACATACCAATGCAATGAATACCTGTGAAAGTGCATGAAATCAAATCCATATGCAGGCGGATTATAGAATCCACATACCACATATGGAAAAAAAATCGATGACGTTCACAAAGAAAATAACGTGCTGCTCAAAACAAATAATTCCATGGGAACGATGCAATAAGGTATACAAAATATCTTTGCTATCGTTGACCATAAATCAACACTTATGTAAATACAAGGTTCTAAGGATTGTTTCACGTATATCCGCACAATCACGTCTCCCAGATGTATCTTTGCGCAACCGTGGTCCTAGAGGAACACGAACGGAAACCCTATCCCGTTTCTAACACCAGAGTGGCGAGTATTGCTCGTCGCCAGTAAAGACAGATATCCTGCAGTTTGGCGGACTACGTGGAGAAATCGTGTGATAACAACAACTTAGTGCAAAATAAAGTAGAACAAATTATTAGTAAAGTACAAGCTTGAAAACTCTTGACTCTTAAAACAGCTTACAGAGCTCCCACAAATTTAAAACGAATACTCGGACTATAACCATAACAATTAAAAAATCATTAAAAAAAACAAATAAATAGTTACGTACAAAGTAACCAAAAGAAAACAAAGCCCACATAATAAACGAAAATAAAACAGTGATTTTAAAACCCAAAATTGCCTCAAGTGAAATATAAAATAAAAAAAAAATTAAAGCCTAAGTTCATTGAGAAAATCAGAAAGGCGAAAAAATAACCACACATGAAATACACAAAGTGAAACATATGTGCAAGAGTGGACACATAGAAAATACACACACAAAAGGTGATTTAAAATAAAACACGCCAAATAAACACACACAAAAAAGTATTATAACATTAAGAGACACTATAAAACTAATAATAAAAAGTTTGAAAAAAATCACACACAAAATAATAAAATACGAACTGATAAACATAATAAACAAAACATTTGAAATTGACAACGTGTCCCAAAAGCATATTAACAAAAACATATTCACAAGCCCAGACACAAATGCAAACAAAAAATGAAATTAAACTTTAAATATCGAATTAAAAATAAAAAAAAATGAAAATAAATTCACGCAAGGAGCAACAGTGCCAAAACAAAAACAAACACTAAGTAAGCAGCAGAAGGAACGTTCAAACATTGAACACAACATCACCTTACCCATGACACTAGGCTAGCGGATGTTAGTTTAGTTTTTAGCTTTGATTATTAAATTATATATATGTATATATATATATATATATATATATATATATATATATATATATATATATATATATATATATATATATATATATATATATATAAAATATAAGAACACAATATTAATTAATTGTTAAGAAAATTAACAAAAGAAAATAAGTACCAAATGGAACAGAACAAAAAAGAAGTAACCCAAATAGATGTTCTTCCTGGGAAAAGTCTGACCTACGACCCCTCGATCACATTAAGAACCAGTTGTTTGCTAGCTGATAAACAACGGGTGTTTCTCCAGATGAATGGCTTCGTCTCAAGATTAAGGCAATTCATGTCACAGTGCCAAAATGTAGCAAATGAAACGTACGGTATGGTGAACGCGCTTCAACATTTAAGCTACACGTAGACTCAAGAGCGAACCGTGGTACTGGGGATCCTTTTCTCTGCTGGTTGGGGATGACATATTTGATGGTTTGGCCCAGAAATTAACCATGACGGAGAAGTCGCAACAGAACGGCTACCTTTGTACAACCCAACTCAAGCGAGGTTACCCGTCCCTGACCAGTCGGTTAATCTTGCTCAATTCATCGACCCACAACTCGACCCCTATGTCCATATGCAACACAGCACATATCCTCGGGAGGAAATTAACATTCATTATTTCAGCCCCCTCATGCCCCAGTGCAATTTGCTCCGCATTCACAGGCAAATTATGTAGGATTTTACGATATACCTGCCCCTGTGTGACAAATCACATATCCACAGGGGGTAGGTAACAGTCTAGCTGTTAACTTTCCTTCCGCCCCTATTTCCACACGTGACAGTACATCAAACACTTGGCGACTCTGGATAGAACTCTTTGAATTCACAGGAGGCTCCACAAAACTCATCCGCTCCAGCTGCATACCCTGGGGCGAAGCTAGCAATATCGGCCTTCTTCAACGGCACTCGCCCTCCTCGAACAGTTAAGGCACCCAAATTCCAACCATGATACTCCAAGGAACCGGGCCACATCGAACAAAGCCGACACAAAAGTCCCACCCATCCCATTTTAGCAATGCGGGCTCAAATCCCGACCCTCCCTTACAAAGCTGGAGAAAACCCTGTGAGTTTTGAAATAGGTAAAATCACACGGTGGCGGAATTCCGTCAAAGGCAAAAACGGGAGAAAAAAACTCTTTACAGTCAGGTCCGAATCCCACAACCCGACGGATTTAAAATCACATAAGGCGAACTATTTTCAGGCGCCACTTAGTCGTGTCCCCAAAGTCCAACTTCAACTCCATGTATTAGCACTAGTGCCGATATCGATATAATCAAACATAAAGCTCTCCACTCCAATTGTCAAATAGACTCATGCACCCTGCACAAGTATAAACATGTGAATCGCCCATACTGCTTATATTGTGAAGGCAAAATAGAAAATGCGGAACACGTACTCACAGACGTCCTTTGGTAAGGGAAGCTGTTTGGGGCATTTCTAATGGGCACAGAGCGTACCGTGCATTCCAAGTGGTACGTTCTCTGCCAGGGCTCTCAGAAAATGGTTTCTTGGGCAAAAATTGCATAGTGAACGAACCAGGACAGTGTTTAGAATTTCCTCGCGTGGGTACCAACTCCGAACGCTTTACCATGCGCTTCACAAAGAATCGGAGAATAACCGTACGAACGCGGACAGCTGATGAGAATAGGACTGTTGACGAAATGGGACCAGTCCATCGCCAATAACTCCTCCAAGATCCATCCATCCACATCCGTTTGGAAATTGATACTACGGCTCTTACATAATTCAAAGAGAGCGTTCTCGGCTTATAACATGGTTTTTGAATAAATGATATTCGAGTCCACCGGGGCTGCATGGGTCATGCATTAAATCTTCATGTGACTACCTTTAATTGCATACTTGTATTATATAGCAAGAAATAATTTTGAAATTTGTGATTGGGAACATCAATCCGTTGGCATGGCATCTACAGAATTTCGTGATCTTAGAGCAGATCTACGTAGGCAACTCAAGGCCTGCGACCATTTGAGGGATATAATCGAAAGTATCAATTCCGTAAAAACGAATATCGATGTTTTTCTCTTCGATCTCGCTCTGATGACGGCTTTCATTAGCTGCCAAACTGACGGCATATAAAGCTATATCAAGCCATACAGCCGGAGTTCCAGAAAAGGTCAGCCCTGCGCTTGACAACGTCTCCTGCGATACCATAATACCGGCGAATTGACACCCACGCACACCACGGTAGTACATCGATTCGGGTCAACATGGACCGTTGACAAGTGGAACGAGAGACTCCGTAAATTGGACAATATTGACCTCTAACTCACCCCTGAAAATCTCCCAACCGACTCAAGCTTAGAAATGGACTCACTTCTAAACCCACCATTAAATCAGTTTCCTTTAAGCTCAATCCCATCCATCGTACAGTCCCAAACAAAATCCCTGAATCCATGGCCAATGTCTCCACATCTAACTCTCTCCCTCCCTTCGACCAGGAGTAAAATATCCCAACTTCATCAACCTCCACTCTCCTAACCCTAACATTTCTTCCCTTACCAAAACCTCCCACACGTCGGCCCGTCTGAGACCATCTCCATCTCCTCTGATTTCAACTTCTTCTCACCGTACCTCATCACAGACAGGCTAGGGAGGAGTAACACACAAAGATCTACCACCCCTAATCCAGGGCGTTACGCGTCACCGTGCCCATTGAATGGTTTGAAGCCAGGGGTATACCGGCTGTATTATACCGGCGCCTCTCTGACATCGAATCAGAGCAGTAAACAGACCTTACCATATCAAAGAGGGGCTCTGATATGGCGGACTGTTTGAAACCCCAGAATGATCCCAAACAATCTCACGAAAACCCGGTAGGCGTAGAGGTGATGAGCCGACACTATCATAAGGAAACAAATCATCAAGAAAACAACGACTCGGCAAAAAAAAAAGACGTAGGGAAAAACGAAAAAAAGTGGGAGATACGCGTAGGCACGTGGAATGTTCGAACGTTATACAAACCAGGCGCGATACAGACGGTCGTAGAAAACGCGAAACAATATAAAATGCACACCGTGACGCTTCAGGAAATCCGACTCCCATATCAAGTAATCGAAACCAACGGATTTACACTGGTGTGTGGAGGTACCGATACACATAACCTCGAAACCGGCTTCATCATAAGCAAGAAGGTTACGCCCCATGTAAAAGATGTGAAATTTATTAATGACCGAATATCTGTGCTAAAAGTACAGCGACCATGGTACAATTATGTATTTATAAACGTACACGCCCCAACAGAATCTACGGACGAAGAAACGAAGGACACGTTTTACAAGACCCTAGAGGAAATATTTGATGGGATCTCATCATTCGATGTTAAAATCCTCCACAGGGACCTCAATGCGGAAATTGGAAAGGAAGACAACTTCCAACCAACCATAGGTAAAGAAAGCCTCCACGATGTTTCAAATGATAATGGAATTCGAATTATCACGTTCGCAGCGTCAAAAGATATGGTAGTGAAAATCACGATGTTCAAGCACAAGCAAATTCATAAAGCCGCGTTACCAAATAGACCACTTCCTCCTAGACAAAAGACACCACTCGAATATCCTTGACGTAAGATCATATAGAGGAGCAGATTGCGACTCCGATCACCCTCTACTGATGGGCAAAATTAGAAGTCGGCTCGCAGTAAACCCACATGGCCAGTCACGGGAGACGAGCAAAAAGTTCGACATTGATAAACTAAAAGACCTACGCAAAAGGGCTGATTATCAAGAGGAACTACCGAATAGATTTAGCATCCTAGAGAATGGGAGTAGCGGGGAAAGGGAAACTATTGATCTGGGCACTAAATGGGCATCGATTAGAGACACAATCAAACAAACAGCCCAAATGGTGTTAGAATTTAAGAAAACAATTAAGTCCAAACCTTCATTTGACGATGAGTGCAGGGCAAAGATTGACCAACGTAAACGGCTCAGAGTGATCCACTTAGAACGATATGATGAAGTCAGACAATTCGGAAAGAGACAACGAGACTTTTTAAACGCAAAAAACGTGAATATGAGAAGACTCGGATCGAAAAAAACCTAGAAAATGCCAGAGCAAAGAACATCAGAGGTATGTATGCCGGCATAAATTCAATTAGAAATGGCTACCGAGGGAGAGCCTAAATAATCCGAGACACAAACGGCTGTCTGGTCACAGAAACAAACAATCTCGTGACAAGATGGAAGCAGTGCTTTGAAAACCTACTCAATGTGCGCACCCATAACCAGAGATAAACGCACCAGACATATATACACCCGAGCCTCAGATCTCAGAGCTCTCTTTCGACGAAGTTGTAGACGCAATAAACCGATTGAAAAACAACAAGGCTCCCGGAGTCGATTGCATACCGGCAGAGCTTGTGAAACATGGAGGAGAGGCAACCGCTCGAAAGATCCTCCAACTGATTCCGGAAGAATGGAAAACCTCAATAGTTGTCCCCATTTTTAAAAAAAGGTGACAGATCTGAGTGCGAAACCACATACAAAATACTAACAAATGTCATACTGGCGAGAATCACCATGATTACTCTTCAAACGAAAGAAACGCGAATGGGAGAAGACTCGGATCGAAAAAAACATAGAAAATTCTAGAGCAAAGAACATCAGAGGTATGTATGTCGGCATAAATTCAATTAGAAATGGCTACCGAGGGAGAGCCAAAATAATTCGAGACGCAAACGGTTGTCTAGTCTATATCATTACTCCCAACTACATATAAAATATTAACAAATGTCATACTGGGGAGAATCACACCGTACGCAGAAGAAATATTGGGAGACTACCAATGCGGATTCCGTAGGAACCGATCAACGAGCGACCAAATGTCGAAGAGACGGTTCACCAACTGTTCGTTGGCTTCAAAAAGCCTACGACTCAGTCGCAAGGCAAAGACTCTACCATATTGTAGTTGAGGTGGGAATCACGAAAAAATATGCCGCCCACATTCAAATTTGCATGAACGAAAATAAAGGGCGAGTTAGAATAGAAAACCACCTCTCAGAAATCCGTGACGGACTAAAACAGGGAGATGGTCTATCACCGTATCTTTTTAAGCATGTGCTCGAGTATGTCATTAGAAAGGTACAAGACGACAACATGGCCGGGTCATCCCTGGACGGGGTCACACAAGTGCTCGCATATGCGGATGACATCGCCATTCGGGGCGATATCCTATAAACTGTAAGTAAAAACTCATCATGCAAGCGGCAAAAGAGGTGGGCCTAGAAATAAATGTAGGCAAAACAAATTACATGATTACATCGAGAGCAGGTGGACCTCCGAGAGCACACATAAACAGCAGGGGCAAGATATTTGAAAATGTCAAAGAATTTAAATATCTGGGAACAATACTGACGACCAGTAACGAAATGTCGAAGGAAATTAACAAAAGACTACATTCCGGCAACGCTAGTTGGCACGCAGTCAGTAAACTGCTGAAATCCAAACTACTATCACGTAATATAAAGCTCCGTGTCTTTAGAACCATAATCATGCCGATTGCTCTGTACGGATGCGAAACATGGGCTCTTACAAAACGGGAAGAAAACAAATTCCGCGTATTCGTGAATAAAGTTTTAAGGGGTATCTTTGCCGGCAAATATGACGAGGAGGCACGACAATGGAGGAAACTCCACAACCACAAATTGGAAGAGCTATACCGCAAACCTTCAATAGTGAGAGTAATGTGTGTCGGAGTGTCGAAGATTAAGATGGGAAACGATAGGATCGGGCATAGAATTCTTGCCGACAGGGCGCCCGCGACGGAGATGGGACGAAAATGTTAGGTTTGACATCGAGGAGATCGGATCGGATGGTCGAACGTGGAAGGAGAGTCCCCAGGACAGGGAACAATGGCGGAGTCGAGTTGGAGAGGTCATGAAGTTTCGGGTTCCTACAGGCCAATAAAAGATAGATATACTAGAAATAGAATATAAGAATTGGTGCAATTCTTTCCCCGAAGTCGCGCTGTACTGGCAAGACTCAAGCGCCCGCAAACCAGAAAAGAGTCCGGTTCTGGGGCACGGCATCCCAACAAGAGGAGAAAACTGTAACACATGCAAGTTTAAATCAATCATATATATTAATAAAACACACATAAGGGTGAACAAAAACAAAAACACATATTGTAATAAATACAAAATAAAGTTTAAGGAAAAGGAAAATCTTCTCATAATTATAAACGTGACAAACAGAAAAATATTTTATATGCCTATCATCATCATCATCGGCACTACAACCGGGAACAGGTCTTGGCCTTATTTAGCAAATCCTGAGGTTCGTTGAATTTTCCATAATGATTTGTTTTTCCGGCAAGGTCATTAAGTCTTGCGCCAGAGGCACCACGACGGGGAATCGAACCCCGATCTCCCGTGTGACAGGCGGGTATACTAACCACTATACTATCGAGGAACCTATACATACAGAAAAATAATAAGAAGTAAAATACACATAAAAACCATATTCCCGTAAACAAAATACAATATTCCCAACAAAAACAGAATATGGGCAAAACATCAACAAAAATTAAACAAAAAATGTGTAAACTCACACGTGCGTGCCAACACTAACAATTTCTTACACGCAACATTTTCCACTCCGTCTCCTATCCACTCTAAAGACCTTTCAAGAGTACTATTCCTCCTCTAAAAATAATACTCGTTTTGTAAAGGACAAGCAACGAAAAGCCGATTACGCCCTTAACATCAGAGTCGTATTACCAGTATATGGAGAAATCATGTATTAATGAGTACTTAGTGAAAAATAAAGTAGAACTGAACTTAAATTAGTGTGTTTAATTTGAATCTAAGTGTTTAATGTATAAAATGTGTTGTTGAATATTAAACTTTTTGGGAACAACACTAAGGTTTTGTAGGTACTACCAATTGCTCATTCTGCCATTAAGGGGGGAACCTCATGTAATTAGCCTGTTTTTCGGGAATTTTTTTTTGAAAAATGTAATGCGTAGATTAATTTGCAATTTAACACTAAACCTGCCGACATATTATATATACCTATTTCTACCGACGAATTTTTGAATTTTTATTTGAATAATTCACCAATAATAAAATGCAGAAATTAGTACTTACAATTTTTATTTGTTTATTACCCAAAGTTTGTAGCCTATTTTATTATTACAAATAGAACTAATCACGTCGCAAATATTTGTAATGCCGCGTACAGAACCAGTAATCTAATTTGAATGATCGCTATTTTGCCTCACCTCGTGAGTTGCCAGCAGTCGGTCTGTACCCAGCATAAAACAAACTGTAAGCACATGGCGTTTTCCTAGAACACAATCGGATGACATTTTCTTGGAAAACTACTGTTTTTGTGTTAAGTTTGAGGTTTCAACTTCATAAAATTTCATATATATTCTAGCGGTCAAAAGACCGCTCAGGGTAGACAACGGTAGAGTACATATTATTATCAGGAAAAACGAAAGAAGAAGAGAAATATATATTGAAAAATTAAACAGCTATATATTATAGAAAAAGTCGTGCAGTAAGTTCAAGAAAAATAAAAACCTGGAATTTAACAATTTTGATTAAAGTCTCAAAAGCGGTCATTTGACCGCTCCGGTAGGATTAGTGTTAAGGCACAATTTATTTACGTTATAATATTTAAAGAAAATATTTTTTTAAGACATCGTTAACAATAAAACATGCAATGGCGGCTTGAAAATGCGCCGTGCAGCATACGCGAAAAACGCGTTTAAAGTTTGAGTAATAGAAAAATCGTGAAAAAATTCGTAATTCGTTCTAACTTACCGCAGTTTTTTGCTAATCTGCGATTCCAGGGCCCTTTCCCTTCTTCAAACTGTTCTAATTGAGCCGTTTTTCTCCTGTTGTCGAAAAGTACGAGCCTCTTTGGTGGCATCGCCCAATTAGGCTGTTTACTTTCTTTTGAAACTCGGATCGCTTTCTAACTGTTTTTATCGTATTTTTGAGGAAATTTCCTATCAATTTAGGCAAAAACAAAAATTGGCTAAAAAGTTTCATTTTACATGAGGTTCCCCCCTACTGAGCCATAAATGAATCCCATACGCAAAATGTTACGGAAGTGAATGACAATGTTTAGCTGCATGAAATAAAATACCAAGCATGTGATAGATACGTTAACACAGTCAGTTTGCACTATAAAATGATTTCAACTGTAGCATAACTTAATAGAGTGACGGGCTACGTCCTCCACATTATGTAATACCACCAACTGTTCCAACTCATGTTCAAAGCGACATCGGCAAAAAGTGACTACGAACCAACCTAAATTCCTTCCATATTTACGTATATATTTTTCACAACTTTTGCATCCACAGGGTAACTAGACACATTATCTGAACACTTCTCCTCTCACATTTTTCGTCTCGCTAATAAGTTGTTGTTGCTATCTGCCGCCGATCAATGCCCAAGATAATTAAGATTAAGAAGATATCTTTTCTGTGTAGTGATTCTCGACCCCTTTTCCACTTTTTCTTGCACTTGGTTGTAGCTACTATTTAAGTGAGTTAGGGGTATCCTTATGAGATCGAAGAAATTCGGATTATGTTATCTTAATTGAATTGAAACTCAGCTAACATCGATTGTGTATTAATTGCTTTCAACACAGCGCGTTTCTCTACGCCAAAAAGTCAGACTGAACTCCCCAAAGTGCTATAAAACTCGTGCAAATTGTGAGCTTTAACTATTAGAGGTTTTATAGACGACCTCTAATCGACTTTATTGTTTATACAATATTGAAATTAAAATTTACAGATCTCTTTTCAAACTGATTATTGACATTTATCCCGTTTCACACTTCATTCAAGTTTTGTCACTTCTAAGTTGGCAAGTCTCCATATATGTAATAGAAAGAAGTTGATATAACAGCAGTTTAGAATATCGACCAAGGTGGTGCAAAACTTATAAGATAAACTTCTATAATTTGATACATTTCTTATTTGATCAGCACATGTAACTACTTAGATTTGCCGATAATGGGATGTGGTCTCATTATGATATTAAAAATTTACATATTCGGAGAAGGCAGAGAAATGCATTCCCCAGTGCCTAAACGCGAAAATAAGGTGATCACTGTTACTTCGCATTTTTACGTGTCAGGGCTTAACATCTTGGTTATTGGCATCAGACAAATTTATTCATTTTTTTTTTTAGTTTAAAATACACATTTATTACACCATAAATTTACACATTTTCACTTAATGTTTTAAATGTTAAATCCTATCTGCAATTATTCTTCTTATATTAACTTACTGGCTCTTCCCAAGCACTCTGCGTTGTCAATATCAATATCTCTCAATCACAAAAGCGAAACCAATTAAAGAGGTAAAATTAAATAGAAATTGATAAAAGTAAAAAAACAATAAAATAATAAAATACCAGAAAATGATAAAAAAAGTAGAAAGTAAAAAAAAGAAATAGAAAAGGAAAAGATGAGCGTTGCGCCTGAGAGGCATACTGTATTTAGAGACGTAAAGTCCTTTCTTCTTCACAAATGCACCACCAGCAGGGATAAGATCGGTTTCATTTTGATTTATCTCTTTCACTGATCACCATTAAAACGTACGCCACCTTGGACGTAAGAGATATTATTGAAACTTCGTTCATGGCTTGTAACTGAAAGTATTTATTTGCCTGTGGGACCCCGGATGTTCATGACAACACCGACTGAGCTGGCTGTCGTTCCTTGTCCTGTGCACTCTTCTCCAAGTTTTTTGTTAATGCCCAACCTGAAAAGTGGAATATGATTTATCAGAAAATACTTTTCTCTCATATTGGACTGTAGGAACCAGAATCTCTACACTCACCACCTGATCCGATTTCCTCAAGGTTACGTCTGACATTGTTCCGCCATCTCCGGGATATTTCAGTCTTGGGCAAAGAGACCAACCCTCTGTTTTAATCAGGCGAGGGTTTCAAATGGTTCTGAGAGGTGGTTTTCTATTTGTTTTTGTTTTAAATACCCATTTATTTCCAATGCAATTACAGATTTTACTATAGACTAAATGTTAAATTATATTTTACATGTATCACATTATTTATATTAAATTACTTGTACAATATATTTTTCTTTGCCGTGCGTCTTTCGGCGTACAATAAATTCTTTTGTTTGAACACCGTACTTTAAAACCACACGAAACATCATTAGGTATTTAAACAAAAATCAATGGACGAAAATAATACTAAAACTAAAACTACATCTAGAAAGGGGAAATTAGAGCGTTTGCACCTGAGAGGTCCTTTATTCACAATCCCACCACGAATTGGCTTGTGATTGATCCTTTATTGATTTATCTCTTTCAATGATCACCATACTAAAACGTAGACGATCTGGAACATTAAATATATTGTAAATATGGTAAATATTAGGGACCCCATAATTTCTATCCAAAGGGCGAAACGGTACTCGGGCAATAAACCCGTTCTGGAGAGTACTTTCCATATACATATTGAGATAGAACGCTCCCGAAATAAGATCATTTTCAGTGCTTATAGCACTTGCAGTGTAACTACGGATAATTTTGATTAATAAGTTAGCCTTTCTGTTTAGTCCTGATTCGTCGTCCAGGGCTTTACTGGGGTAGAACTTTTATGTTGCGACCTTGGCGTTCTATACGTTCCAAGGCACGAACCTAAACTCCTCTCGAACACTCGAATCGTCTCCATGTAGAATGAGGATGTGTTATACCATATCGGGCAGCCATACACCAACAGTGGTCGGATGAATGCTGAGTATGAGATTATTCTGACTTTGGAGTCTAGAAAACTGCTATGGAAGAGAGTTCCTGTCATAGCATATGGTGTTAAATCTGCGGCAAGAGCTGCTGTTCTGTGCTTATCAAAGAATAAAATACTGATTTAGCCAGATGTCAAGGTATCTAACTACAGTTTTTACTTGTGGGAGAAAATTATTACTTCGTATAATGGAAATGTTTTTCCAATTCTGTGTTGTATCCCTCGACGCCATGAACGGGAGCGTTCTCGAAAGGATAGTTTCTGATTTCTGACAATTGGTCTTTAATTTCCGTCGCCGCAAAAACGTTTGTTTCTATTGAAATCATATTGCAGAAGACTGTTAATGACATCAATCTTTTCTCCAGATCGATACACCACAATGTCGTCGGCGTATGCAATGGCATGATTAAGAGCACCCACTACTTCACTAGAGTAAATGTTGAGCAAAATGAGGGAATTCACTGCGCTCTGCTGTAAACCGTTTTTGATGCGAAAGGTCTTGTTAAAGATTATATCTCCACATTTCACCACAAATTGTTAACCCACTATCATATCGTAGGTACTGTGTAACACAAGTTTTGTCACTGTGTGAACTTATTCGGAATCATGCCATTTCCATTACGATACAGTTTATCAATTCCCTGAAAATGCATCTAAACAAAATAATCATAATATCGAAAGACAAATGTTCATGCTTTAAGCGTTCGAATGTAACTTAGAGAGTCTGCAAGGGACCAGTAAGTTAACAAATAAGATAACATAAGCTAGAGTTTAATCATTTTTGTCTAGCGAGTAAGTAAATTATAATAATAGGAAGATATAAAAATGAAAAAAAAAAACAGTTTATCAATGCTTTATTTATATTTTTTTCAAATACCTTGCTGATGTTTGGAAACAAACTAATCGAGCGAAGATTGGTCGGGTTGCTCCTGTCCTTGCCCATTTTGGGGTTGGGAAGACTACTCCAACTAATTGAATAATATGCATTATTTAGAGCGTTGTTGACCAAAATAGTGTAAACTTTCACTACTTTATTAGAAAAATGCTTTAAAACAGTGTTTGGAATACTATCTATTCTAGGAGATTTCTTGTTCTTAATGGATCTAAGGATGTTCGTAAGTTCATCCACAAATATACTCGTGTTTGAATTTCTAAGGGGGGAATCCACTCTATTGTTTTCACTACATGTAGCGAAGCTTCAACTTCAAGACGCCAATTGTTAAGCTCATTGCGTATCGAAGTATCGTTTTGGAAAGCCTTCTTTTTGAGGTGGCGGTAAAATGAACGGATTCATTCGAAACAAGCATCAATTGAGGTCCCTTTCTTTTGTGGATCCCCGACTATTATTAGCTTTTCGTTAGAGTTGATGTGTTACAGGGTAAGTCCTGCGTTTAGCATTGTTTGACAACTTTTCGGAGTTCGCGGAACCCGCAGACATGGAATGTCATTATAATATTTCCTTCTAAATACTTTGTTTATTTGTGGGAGGATATTCGGTCCACTAGTTTTAAAAGCAGGAATGTTGTTGTTCTACATTAATTACTGATCACGGATCAGTTCTTGAAGGTTTTTGATTAGTGACTTAGTTGTTTTTATATCCTAGCTATTTGGATCGCTGAACTGTTTTTAAAACAGTTTCAGTTTGGAGTGCAGAATACACTTTTGCCTATACAGAGCGTCAATCGGTTGGTTTCTCAATCGATTTGTATTGCCAGCCGTTTGAGCTACTTTTGGAATGGAATGATTCACTCTGTTAGTGATAATGTTATTCATTAGAAAGGTTTTTATTTGCCGGTAGATGTACACCATTGTATCTTAACTCTATCTTTATTATACAATCAAAGCGTCTGGTTATACTGCTCAAGTAGTGAACGTTCATTTGGAATATGAATTACGGCGCCCAGTCCATAATAACCACTATCGTACTCGATTGTACGAAGCCAATTTTGATAAGCTAGATCCGTATGTAATCATTGTATTCGCTCGACCAGCAAAAGTATATCCAAGAAGTAATTTCCTCTTGGATAAGACGCCGTACTTGTAGCGTACGATTCTAGTTTTTTGTTCGATTGTATTTGTTTGCCGCCAGTCGAACAACGTATCGCCTGTTGTGTTCGAGATAAAGTTACACCAAACATTCTGCTTGGAGTTGAAATCACATATAGACATTTGACTTTTGAAAGGAATAGCTACAATGTAGACTTCCAGCACCTAAAACTTGTGTACATCTGTGCCACGACCTTGTTTTGCAAACCTTTCTCAATTAAAGCGCGACTCCGCCTCTTTGAGTGAAGTTTGGACGCTATCGTATAATACGAGGGCAGTTTAATAAGTCAGCGACTTCTTTTCCGCGCATTAACTTTAAATGTACTGCTCCCGCCAACTGCCCTGTATAAATAGACTACTGTCAAAGTTTGAGCAAGCTGTGCCATTTAGTTTGTGTTAGACAGCCATTGAAAGCAGACAACCTCGTGAATTTCGTGTGCTGTTTAAGCATAATCAAGCAAAATCCATAAATGGAGCTACGAGCTGCTACCCCATTCGACATATTCTCCAGATTTACCTCCCTGCGACTATTTCCTGTTTCCAAACCTGAAGAAATTGTTAGACGGTAAGAAATTTGGGTCGAGTGAAGAGGTCACCACAGAAACGAAAGCATATTTTGAGGGCCTTTATAACAATAAAAAAGTTGGAAAACCGCTCGACTAAATGTATCAAGCTAAAAGGACACTACGTTGAGAAATAAAATACTTATTTGCCGAGAAAAATATCTTGTATTCAAAAAGTCACTGACTCATCAACCTGCCTTCGTAACTTTCCGCAATAACACATCGTTCAATATGTCCCTAGACCAACTACTAAAATAAAATTTTTTTTGTAAAATTCTTCTTTATGCAACATAATCTCCTTCAACCACGATACAGTTTGCCAACGCATTTCTAACTTTTCTATAACTTTTGTGCAGAATAATTTATCTTTAGCTTCAAAATAAACTTCAGTTGCAATGAGGACTTCATCATTAGAACCAATTCTCTTGCCCTGGTGCTTTTTTTTTTTTGAGGTCTGCAAACAGCCAGTGATCACCGAACCCCAGATCGGCAGAATACTATGGATGGGGAAGGAGTTCTAAACCCAATTCGAGTAGTTTGGCTATCATTTTTTTTTAAACGACTTGTGACACGGTGCGCTGTCTTGGTAAAAGATCAGTTTTTTTCTTCTTGTTCGCTGTGGGCGTTTTTCCGGGATGTCGTCCATTAAACATACCAATAATGCCATGTAATATTCACTTTTAATGGTTTTTCCCTTTTCGAAGTAGTCGATGAATATTATACTCATCACTCTCCAAAACCTTTCCGTCAGACTGCTGTTTCTTCGGACGCTTCGGACGGCTTTCACCAGCTACTCTATACTCAGCTGACTGCGGATTTGATTCTGGAGTGAAGTGTCCATGAAGAAATCCATGTTTCCCCATTGTCACATGACGGTTCTGCCCTCACCAAATACAAATTCAAATATTTTACGCGGACGAGACCCGCAATTTCCAGTCAACGGGTTAATATTTAATAATATTAAAACCGTCACACCAATTTACATCTACATCTGACTAACGTAAATTTGTCCACGACCGGAATCGAACACAAAATTGTAGCTATGCCCAAAGTATAAGCAGAGATATTGATCGGTAAAAATTCGGACTCGAATTCATCCCCGACGGTTACCTGCAACAATTCAGTTGCTTGCTTCTGAATCTTGCCCAATAAACCCTCAATTTTCTGATGAGCTTCCGAAAAGCTTTTCGTAATGGTTTACATAAACTCTAGCAAATACTCAAAAAGCGTATTCCATTTGGTAGTTTTATTATATAGTATTGAGACACATCTTAATGATACGGATCCACGAATAGATCAATGTCTCATGTTTCACATATATTTGAAAGTTAAACATCCACTGATTGGTATCGATCAACTCTAATTAGTGATGGCAACCCGTCGGAACACCAATATTATCATTAACACTATTTCCTAAGCGTTTAGTTTTGGTCATTCGCGAGAAGTCATTACCAACTTCATTTTACTTGTGCAATTGACTTAAGCGGTTCATCAAATCACCATGGCGATGTCAACTTTAATTTAAACAACGACCAACGAGAAAAACAAAACAACCGAAAAATACAAGACTACAGAAATAAAACACAAAATAACTGGATTCAACTTTTAATTAGTGGAGTAACGGCACAGACAACTTTCTGCATTACCTGGGCGGTATTTGGTACCGGCCAGTTACTGTTATGTTACTATTTTGCATGTATTATACTTGCAGAAATATTTTCTGCAAGAGGAGGAAGTTGCCACAACTTTTCTTTTACTACAAGATACAGTATAAACTATAATAATAATAGGCGAACGAAATATAAGACTCAGGTTAACGTTTTCTTTAAGCACACTTAAAGCTAGTAGTATGTCGCATAGCGCAATTAAATTACTATGCATCCAAGTGGCACACGCTCCCGTAATTTCGTTGTTTGCTACACACATATGCTTATCTTTTGCTGAAGATGAACCTGTTGAAGGAAAATTTGAGCCATCGAGATTTTATAAAGTCTCTTCGCATAATGAGGTGGTTGAAACCGTGGCCATCGAATGTCGGTTTTCTTTAATTATAAGGCAAATATTGGCGATGGGGCATTATGAAGCTAATTTATTATTTTAATTTTCAATTTGAATTCAAATAATTGCAGTGGAAACAAAGATTGCGTACATGAAACAATATTTCTCAGCATAGTCAGGGAGTTCTCCCTAATACCCAGTCCTTCGGTTGATTACAATCACCTGTGGAAACTATATCAGTCCATCGTTTCGGAACACTCCGTCTGTGACCCTTTAGTTTAGTCAGTGACAATTTTGTTTGTTTATTTATATATCTCAGTCAGCCTATACTTGACCATGTTAACACAATAATTACTGCGTTACCCACTTATGTCGATATTATTTTGGAGAATTGAACCGAATTCCTAAAGAAAAAAGGTCTGTTTATTGACAGTTTTGAAATAAACGTACACAAAGTGAACCAGACATATCCTATAAGCAAAATCGATACACACATACATTCTACACCTATTCTGTCGTTCGCGGTATAGAGGAGAATAAATAATTTTAATCTATGCTATTTCAGCTATTCCAATTTAAAGCTTTCTTCAAACCAATTTGAAAACAATTTTATTCACATCGTGCTTAGTCAGAAGAAACCGAAGATGGGGTAATCTCAGCTGTAAACAGCAATCCACGACTTAAGTAGTGAGAAAAAAAAAAACATGTTCCCCGTCATACTGCTGTGTTGAGCCGTTGGTTCCAACCTTTTCGCGTCTGCAGTCTAATAGGTTGATACTTGGGTTCTAACCATTTCATAGCTTACGGTCCAGTAGCGTCTTCACTTTGTTGCAAAACCTACAATGCCTTCTGAAATAAAGAATTCTGGTGGTAAAGTACTCTTTTCAAAATGTCGTCTACAACTTCACGTGATCTGATTTATCTTGCCAAAAGAAAGAAGTATCAGAAAATATAATTTGTGACCAGGTTGAATGGAGTGAAGTATTTCTGCACCTATTAAGAAACCCCATACTTTTGGCCTCAGCTTTCAGCGAAATATCTCGGTATACATTTGGATAGCAGACTAAACTGGAGACATCATGTGAAACAAAAAGCTGAACAAATAAAGCTGAAACGTAGACAGATGTATTGGTTAATTGGGAATCACTCTCAACTCAATCTCTATTGTAAAAGATTGATCTATCAATCTATCATCAAGCCGATCTGGATATATGGAATCCAATTATGGGGCTGTACAAAGCAATCCAATAGAGATATAATTCAACGAACCCAGAATAAATTCCTTCGCATTATCACGAATGCCTACCGTTTTGTGACAAATCAGGAAATTCATGATGACTTAGAGATCAAATGGATTTATGAAGTTATCCAAGAATATGCTGTCAAACACGAAAGACGCCTACATAATCATACCAACGTAGAAGCCATTCACGTCTTGGATATTACCCACGAATTGAGACGGCTAAAACGGACGAAACCTCATGAATTAATATGTTAAAATCTAACATACTAAAATCGAGTTGGGAGCTGAACACTGGTCCAGTAAACCCTTACACGTGTTACTTAATTAAACTGAATTAAGTACAATTTAAATCTAGTATTAAATTAAATTGTTAAGAGTCTACTATTCATATCCAATAAAGGATGTTATTAAAATAAAATAAAAATTTGGCCTCAGCTTCAAATATGTTGACAATTAAGACTCGAATTAATTTCAGTGTCAAGGATTTATAGTTACTTGTTTGGACAAAGCAAATACTATACATTGGGGTTGTTGTATTGTGTTTAAGGGTAGACATGGCTTGTTATGACGCAAGCCTAATGACTTTGCCCAGAAAAAACAAATCATTATGGAAAATTTAACAAGCCACAGGACTTGCTAAATAAGGCCAAGACCGTCTCCCGGCTGTAGTGCCGATGATGATGATGATGGCTGGTTATACCTTACCTGGTTATTCCCCGGTTGCTGTTGACGTTGTTGCTGTTGTTGATGATGATGCTGACTTTCCTGCTGTTATCGTTGTATTATTTTTACTTGCATGTGTAGTTACTATCGCATTATCCTGTACTGTAGTAACTGTATTCCCATCAACTGACGGAGTAAGGTTTTCCGCGGTTATTGTGGCCGTCTCTGATATACACTTTCTACTTTTTCTCAAAGCTCCTTGATTTACAATTGTTCGGTTGCCCGAAGAAAACCCTTGTGATCGGCAAATTACCGGTAAGTCTAGTTACATTCATGGCAACAATTTTCCACTCGGTACTGTTACGTATCCAAGATATGTGGGGTTTCCGATCTCAACTGCAATCCCACCACTACACTCAAGCAGAAGCCATTCAATGCTAATATATACCTATATATACTGTTTCAAACATTGGTAGCGGAAGAAATAAAACTTTTTCGATTTAAATTTAAGGATACCTAAGAACATTTAAGTCTCAAGCCATGATGCAACAAGGACCCACTTAGAAACACCCCTCGCACAATATTTAATCATTTAAATGTCGAACCAAATGCACATAAAGGTCAACGAACATGGAGTTATATATTGTTTTTACAGTTGTTTGCGAATATAGTGATGTTCGCAAGCTCACAAAAAACCGAAAGAGCACACAGCAAGGACCAAACAACAATTGCATACGGAGTTATCATAAGAACTTTTACTTTAACTAAATTGTTTTGACTTATATTGACATCTTTAAATAGTTGAACAACTGAAAGACCTTTTGTCAAAAGGGCTGAATATCAAGACGAACTAACATCCTAGAGAACGGGACCAGAGAGGAAGAGGAAGCCAATAGTGTATTAGAATTTAAGAAAACAATTACTTCTAAACCACATAATAAACGCTTCACATTTCCCAAAATGTTGGAAAACAGCGGTGATAGTCCATATTAGTAAATCCGGTTCTTCCAACAACCCGGCTAACTTCCGTCCCATATCACAGCTAAATTCGCTTGGTAAGGTTTTGGAATGTAAGATATACAAAAATCTTCTCTCATTTGCTAGAGACAACTCCCTTATCTCGAATTCTCAATTTTGCTTTCGTCCACAACACTCAACTTGTCATGCTCTGCTAAAACTGACACATGATGTGACAATGAATCTCCAAAACCAATCCCCAACAATATGCGTCTCTCTCGACATTGCGTTTGGATTGCAGCACTGCTATACAAGCTACATTCAATGTTCTGATTAAACACCCACACCATAAAACTTCTCGCTTCCTACCTTTCTGATAGGAAGTTCATGGTGAAAATAAATTCAACTCTTTCGACACCATACAGTTTAACCGCGGGTGTTCCTCAAGGTTCCATTCTCGGACCATTATTATACCTCCTTTATACTTCACACACTCCGCAGCCACTGTCACCTAATACAGTAATGCTGAACTATGCCGATGACACTTTCATTTATTCAAGCAACAAGTTTGTCAAGGAGGCAAGAAACTGTATTAACAGCTATCTCCCGAATCTCTCAGCATATTTTACTAAGTGGAAAATCCGACTCAACCCAGCCAAAACTCAACTCATAGTGTTTAAAGGCGAAATGCGAATTGTACTAACAACACCATACGCTGCCATAACCAAATCAGAATCAAGTTAAATAACAATATAATTAAACCCTCTAAAACCTTAAAGTACCTGGGAATAACCTTCACCAACAGTCTGTCCTTCTCCGCCCACACCAAAAACTCGATTCGCAAAGCCGGAATTCAACTTAATCTCTGCAGAAAAGTGATGTACACGCCGAATGGTCTCTCTCCCAAAGTTAAAGCACTTATCTACAAACAGATAATCAGACCCACTCTCACATATGCATGCCCGATATGGTACCATATCACACCCGCCCAAATGGAGAAGCTACGCATTCTCGAAAGGAAATGCTTCAGACTTATCACTGGCCTCAACCGACATTCCGACTCCCACAAATATTACAACAGTAGTTTGCTCTACTATGCCGCTAATATTGAACGTATAGATCGACGCTCCCTCGAGCTGTCCATCAAATTTATCGAAAATCTTGCCAATAATCCCAACCCGATAATAAACGCGCTCACATCGACTCCGTCAGATAACCGAACTGCCTTCCCGAACTGTCTCCACATCAGAACGTTCTTCACCTCTGGCAGGTTGGTTAATAACTCTAATGAGATTGTATACCACAATACAGAGCTTTCACCTCACCAATTTAAATATAGTAATATTCAACCCTTCTCCAATAGTTTGCGTTTCAACGAGGAAACGGAAAGTAGTTCCCCAACCCACATCCCTGACTGACAATATCCTCACTAACCCATAACCTACCTATTGATCACTATGCTTCCCCCTTCCACACTACACTAACTTATTTCAATAATAATTAGGTAACTAGACTAAGTTAAGATAAGTTAAGTTAAGTTAAGTAAATTAGCATAGGTTAAGTAAATAACTATATCCTGGTTTTCTGACCTTTTTCAGGAAGCTCTACCCACTACAATCGTAATCCATAATCAATAAATAACTTTTATCATATTGTTTGAAAAATGTACTAGTAAGTATATGTAAACAATTATAGCTAAAGTATCATAAGTTATCT
The DNA here is from genome assembly GCA_963931805.1 of Microdon myrmicae. Taxonomy (NCBI): domain Eukaryota; kingdom Metazoa; phylum Arthropoda; class Insecta; order Diptera; family Syrphidae; genus Microdon; species Microdon myrmicae. The sequence continues at coordinate 267,416,880 of OZ007496.1, forward strand.
GTATTGCTTATTGTAAACATTATTGATGGTCAATAAATACAGAAATATAAAAAAAAAGAAGAAAACAATTAAGTCCAAACCTTGATTTGACGATGAGTGTAGGGCAAAGATCGAAGAACGTAAACGACTTAGAGTGATCCACTTAGGAAGATGTGATGAAGTCAACGCAAAAATATACGCGACAATTCGGAAAGAGACAATGAGACTCTTCAAGCGCAAAAACCGTGAACGGGAGAAGACTGCTCTGGGGTCCTAGAAAACGCCAGAGCAAAGAACATCAAAGGTATGTATGCCGGCATAAATTCAATTAGAAATGGCCACCGAGGAAGAGCCAAAATAATTCGAGACACAAACAGTTGTCTGGTCACAGAAACAAACAATATTCGACAAGAAGGAAGCAGTACTTTGAAGACCTGCTCAATGTGCGCACCCATCAACCACAAATAAACGCACCAGACGTACATACACCCGAGCTTCAGATCTCAGAGCCCTCTTTCGACGAAGTTGTAGACGCAATGAACTGATTGAAAAACAACAAGGCTCCCGGAGTCGACTGCATACCGGCAGAGCTCATGAAGCATGGAGGAGAGGCAACCGCTCGAAAGATCTGTGGGTAGTGTATAAAGAACCGCCACAGATCCACCAACTCACCAAAACAATATGGGATAAGGATGTCACTCCTGAAGAATGGAAAACCTCAAGAGTCGTTCCCATTTTCAAATAAGGCGACAGATCTGACTGCGAAAATTACAGAGGAATATCATTGCTCCCAACCACTTAAAAAATGCTAACAAATAGCATACTGGCGAGAATCATACTGTACGCAGAAGAAATACTGGGAGACTATCAATGCACATTCCGTAGAAACGGGTCTACAAGCGACCAAATGTTCACAATTAGGCAACTGCTGGCAAGTAAGTGGGAATACGGAGAGACGGTTCACCAACTGTTCGTTGACTTCAAAAAAGCCTACGACTCAGTCACAAGACAAAGACTCTACCATATTGTAGTTGAGCTGGGAATCCCGAAAAAATACGCCGCCCTCATTAAAATTTGCATGAACGAAAACAAAGGGCAAGTTAGGATAGAAAACCACCTCTCAGAACCATTTGAAATCCGGGACGGACTAAAACAGGGTGATGGCCTCTCACCATGTCTTTTTAACCTTGTGCTCGAGTATTTCATCAGAAAGGTACGGCCGCGACGGAGATGGGAGGACAATGTCAAGTTTGACCTTGAGGAGATCGGATCAGATGGTCAGGCGTGGAAAGAGAGTGCACAGGACATCGAACGACGGCGGAGTCGAGTCGGTGAGGTCATGAACTTCCGGGTTCCTTCTGACCAATAAATAGTAGCAGTAAATGGCTTAAGAGATATGACAAGTCTAGAGATGTCTGGCGAAACTATTTTCTAGTTGTGCACATTCTCCCTCACAAAAAAAAAATTGTTTTTGTCGTCATTCGTCTTTATTCGCACAAAAAACACAAATAATGTAACATACAATACAGAAGTTATCTACACATCAGAGCATGCAATTGTTTTTTTTTTGTTTTTTTTTAATTTTATTTTGTATCACTGAAAAATAAATATTGTATATATGCAAATGTATAATTTTATTTATCTCTTTTAAGGAATGTGGTGAAAACATTTAATAGTGGTGAACCAAGATATAAGCATTACCTTAAAGACCATTAGCTGACTGCATTTTCAACGCCGAGACCAAAAACGACTACCATTCAACTTATTCGCGTCCCTTTATACCACGACTCACCCCCATTTTGCAATTCGTCAAATATAACCAAATTGTCGCTGGGTTACTCACATTTAATGAACACCAGCCTGAAAAAACCTGAAGAACGCTATGTATCCAAACTTCCGTTAAGGGAATGGTGACTTGGTTTTGATTACAACGGAAAGCAAAACTAGAGAATTAACTCTGATGTTTTTTGTTTCGGTAGAAGATGGAAACCCCCGCTTGCTGGAAACCTTGACGGGGTGCGGGGGCTTAAACTACAATGAATCACTCAGGTTATGCTGGCGGAAGGTTATGCTTCCAGTAGTGCCACTTATGTCAGACAGGATAGCGAGGAATACTACACAACGATTTACATACCAGGGTGTTACACGTCACCGAGCCCATTGGATGGTTTGCAGCCAGTGGTATACCGGCTGTATTATACAGGCACCTCTCTGACACCGGGTCGAATTAGAGCAGTAAGTAGATCTTACCATATCAAAACGGAGCTCTGATATAGCGGATTATTTGAAACTCCAAGACTCGTGGGAACAAAACAATCCTATGAAAAACCCGAGGCGTAGGTGTGATGAGCCGACACTACCATAAGGGAACAAATCATCAAGATAACAACGACTCGGCAAAAAGAACACGTAAGGAAAACGGAGAGCGTATATATACGCGTCAGCATGTGGAATGCTCGAACGTTATATAAACCAGGCGTGATACAGATGGTCGTAGAAAACGCGAAAAAATATATAATGGACATCGTCGCGCTTCAGGAAGTCCGACTGCCACATCAAATAATCGCAACCAACGGGTTTGCGCTGGCGTGTGGAGGTACCGATACACATAACCTCGGGACTGGCTTCATCATAAGCAAGAAGATAAAGCCCCATGTAAACGTTGTGCAATTTATTAATGACCGAATGTCGGTGCTAAAAATACAGGGATCATGGTACTATAGCGTATTGCGACGATAGTGAAGAACGTGTGATTCGAACTGTCGCTATGACAGTTAGAACCACCAAAAATTGAACCAAACCGCAACCCATCAGCCCACCACCGTGTGTACGAATTTGATTTCTAAACTCAAGTACATTCGACTGATGTGGATTTGTTATTCTATCGCTATGGTATACGGCTCTGATGCATTTTCTTATTTGATATTCGATTTTCGTTTGGTGTTCTTCACTATTTGCTTGTGTATTGTGTGTGTATCTCTTAGAAACGCCACAGTACAATTATGTATTTATAAACGTACACGCCCCAACAGAATCTACGGACGAAGAAACGAAGGACACGTTCTACGAGACCCTAGAGGAAGCATTTGAGGGGATCTCATCATTCGATGTTAAAATCCTCCTCGGGAACCTCAATGCGATAATTGGAAAGGAAGACATCTTTCAACCAACTATAGGTAAAGAAAGCATACACGACGTTTCAAATGATAATGGAATTCGAACTATCGCGCTCGCAGCGTCAAAAGATCTGTCAGTGAAAATCACGATGTTCAAGCACAAGCAAATCCATAAAGCCACATGAATATCACCCGACGGCGTAAGGCGTAACCAAATAGACCACTTTCTCATAGACAAAAGACACCACTCGAATATCATTGACGTAAGATCATATAAACGAGCAGCTTGCTACTCGGATCACTCTCTAGTGATGGGTAAAATTAGAACTCGGCTCGCAGCAAACCCACATGGGCAATCACGGAAGACGAGCAAAAAGTTCGACATTGATAAACAAAGACCTACGCAAAAGGGCTGATTATCAACAGGAACTAACGATTAGATTTATCATCCTAGAGAATGGGAGTAGTGAGGGAGAGGAAACCAATGATCTGGGCACTAAATGGGTATCGATCATAGACGCAATCAAACATACAGCCCAAAAGGTATTAGGATTTAAGAAAACGATTAAGTCCAAAGCTTGATATGACGATGAGTGCAGGGCGAAGATCGAACAACGTAAACGGCTCAGAGTGATCCACTTAGAAGGATATGATAAAGTCAACGCAGAAAGATACGCGACAATTCGGAAAGAGACAACGAGACTTTTCAAACGCAAAACCCACGAATGGGAGAAGACTCGGATTGAAAAACGTCTAGAAAATGCCAGAGCAAATAATATCAGACGTATGTATGCCTGCATAAATTCAATTAGAAATGGCTACCGAGGGAGAGCCTAAATAGTCCTGGACGCAAACGGCTGTCTGGTGAGAGAAACAACAAATATCGTGACAAGACGGAAACAGTACTTTGAAAATCTGCTCAATGTACGCACCTATCAACCACAAATAAACGCACCAGACGTACATAGAGCCGAGCCTCAGATCTCAGAGCCCTTTTTCGACGAAGTAGTAGACGCAATAAACCGATTGAAAAACAACAAGGCCCCGGAGTTGACTGCATACCGGCAGAGCTTGTGACGCATGGAGAAGAGGCTACCACTCGAAAGATCCTCCAACTGATTAAAACAATATGTGATAAGGAAGTCATTCCGGAAAAATGGAAAACCTCAAAAGTCGTCTCCATTTTCAAAAAAGGTGACAGATCTGACTGCGAAAACTACAGAGGAATATCATTGCTCCCTACTAACAAATGTCATACTGGCAAGAATCACACCGGACGCAGAAGAAATATTGGGAGATTACCAATGCGGATTCCGTAGGAACCGGTCAACAAGCGACCAAATGTTCACAATAAGGCAGCTACTGGAAAAGAAGTGGGAATACGGAGAGACGGTTCACCAACTGTTCGCTGACTTCAAAAAAGCCCACGACTCAGTCACAAGGGAAAGACTCTACCATATTGTAGTTGAAATGGAAATCCGGAAAAAATATGTCGCCCACATTCAAATCTGGATGAACGAAAATAAAGGCCGAGTTAGAATAGAAAACCACCTCTCGGAACCTTTGAAATCCGGGACGGAATAAAACAGGCCGATCGCCTCTCACCATGTCTCTTTACTCTTGTCCTCGAGTATGTCATCAGTAAGGTGCAAGACGGCAACATGGCCGGATCATCCCTGCAAGGGATCACACAAGTCTCGCATATGCGAATGACATCGCCGCTTTGGGCGATAATCTAGAAAGTGTAAGTAAAAGCTGTGAGGTCATCACGCAAGCGGCAGAAGAGGTGGGCCTAGAAATAAATGAAGACAAAACAAAATACATGATTACGTCGAGAGCAGGTGGACCTCGGAGATCACACATAAACAGCAGGGGCAAGATATTTGAAAATGTCAAAGAATTGAAATATCTGGGAACAATACTGTCGGCCAGTAACGAAATGTCGAAGGAAATTAACAAAAGACTACATTCCGGCAACGCTAGTTGGCACGCAGTCAGTAAACTGCTGAAATCCAAACTGCTATCACGTAATATAAAGCTCCGTGTCTATAGAACCATATTTATGCCGATTGTTCTATACGGATGCGAAACATGGGCTCTCACAAAACGGGAAGAAACCAAATTCCGCATATTCGAGAATAAAGTTCTAAGGGGTATCTTTGGCGGCAAATATGACGATGAGGCGGGACAATGGAGGAAACTCTACAACCACAAGTTGGAAGAGATATACCACAAAGCTACAATAATGTGAGTAATCAAGTCGCGAAGATTAAGATGGGTCGGACACGTGGCGCGAATGGGCAACGATAGGACCGTGGGGAGATGGATGTTAGGTTTGACATCGAGGAGATCGGATCGGATGGCCAAACGTGGAAGGGGAGCGCACGGGATAGGGAACAATGGCGGAGTCGAGTCGGTGAGATCATGAACTTTCGGGTTCCTACAGGCCAATAAATAGTAAAAGTAATAGTCATAGCATACAAATATTCATAATTAAGGCCACAAAAAAAAAGTTCAGCCGCCGATAGGCCAACTACACAATAGTCATGTAATGTTTAGAGCGTCTGCGTAGGAGCACTAAGTTATAATATAGGATAATTAAGCTAGAATTTAAGCAGTTTTTGTCTAGCCTATAATTTAGAATATAAGAATATAAAACGAAAATAAAAAATGTTGCAATAATGAAAATTCATGCGAACTGTGAAAGAAAATTGGATGTTCCTGATTGTTTTCAAAACGGCATCTGCATGGCTATGTTTCGGTTTTTCTCCTCTAACAGTAAATTTAAAAAATCAGATAAACATATAGCGGCACCTACTGAAATTATTTCGGGATGGCCACAATTTTACAAATATATAGTATTTTCCAACCAATGTAGCACAATCTAATCGCCTGAATCTACGAGAATACAACCTTACGCCTGTTCCAATGTGTACCTCGATCCACGACCCAGACGGTAAACAGCTAATATGATTATAAATGTACGTTAATAAGTGTGATCATGAAACTTCGATTATTGTTACCCGCATTATATTGACACTAACGCTTGGTCATTTGTCAATGTCATCAGCAGTCGTTTTACTGAATTAAACCCAGATTACTGGATGTTCATCTCCTTCTCCTACTTTGTCTTCCATATACAACAATAAACACAATAGTATATAAAAGTTGGATATTCAACTCATTCAATAGAACGACATCGCACAGGTCTAAAGAAAGTCCACCAATTCAGAGCAAATCTTAGCATCAAAGCGGTTAATAGGACCACTTTTTTAGGTAATAAATTGTCTATGTTGCGTATAACAATTTCAAGTTCGAAATCATTACATTTCCAAAGCTGCTTAAATAACGAGTTAGCTAACAATTGGAAATACACATATAATTTTGTATAGCTCTACTCTACATACCTGTTTTCTTATGACGTGAAAACGTTAATAAACTTCAGTATCATAAACTATTACTCGCAATTAATAATGCTCTGTTCTATGGAGCTCATTTTCCATGATGTGGTTCCAAATACAACGGATGAATTCGCTTTTTGGAGCGGACTGATTTCTTCTTTAAATATGTTTGTTGCACTTTTCCAACGACCGTTCATAAGGATGCTGCGAGTAATGAGGTTCACCTTGAACATTGTGTTGGAAGCTGTCGGAGAGGAATACTATCAAGTTGCAATTAATTGTCTAATTGGTACACTCATTACAGACCGCATATATGAAAGCCATTCATGGCGTGTACCCAGATGAGCGATTTTTTGGAATTACTAACCTTGACTAAACTGTAACCCGACAACTTGCCGATTTGCTTGAATAGGTCAGTGTATGGTATGGTATATCTTGCAACCTCAACAAGTGACGTAATTACTTAAATTGTTAGCTATAATGACTATTTTGGGATTACGTATCAGATTAAGAAATTATAGCCCTGCTACGAAATCATTCTTTGCTCTCAGTAAAAGTATCAGAAACCATGGCACCAAATTTATGTACTTTTAATACAATAATTATGGCGTTTTCAAGTCGCAGTAAATTTCAAAAATAAATCGGGCCCGCATATTAGGGTTTGCGATCTTAAAAATAACTATTAATAATCTGAAAATAATAGATTGTTCAACTCAGCTCGAGAAAAATTACACTCGCCATTAAAGTAGAAATCTAATTGTACATATCCATTTAAATTCAAACTATGCTAACCCATTCTACACTAAACTATTGTTGCTGCATTTATAACAGATACCTTCTAGTGCTGAGTCTCTATTTAATAGTCTATATCAATTTAATGACGCTATCGTACATTCCTCAACTTGACGGTGAAATATACTCAACTGTCATTTGGAGAATGTTTGACAGTTCAAATTAAAGCCAATACTGTTCAATTAAAAAAGTCCGTGAATAGTTATAACAACAAGGGTAAACAACTCTAGTCACATATTTGCCCACGATTTAAACGTTAAGAATAACTAATGGCCCACGGTATATTATTTTCCCATCTCTACCCTTTTTTATCCTTCCCATGTTCACATCTACCGTATCCTTTCTCCAGCCTTCTCCGCCGCCCTTTTCTTCGCACATTCCCTTTATTCTATGTCACCGCCGATTGACTCTCTCCTTCTTTATATATCTATCTATGTACTTATATTCCTCTTTCACGCCTCTATTCTTAATAAACTTGAAAACGAGCCTATACGACTATGGCAATCTTTTCGCCAATTCTTACCCTTTTTCACCACCCTCCCAGAAACAACGAAACAGGCAACTGAGACGTTGTGAAGGACTGTTTTAGGAGTTTATATCGGGTGGGCCATACATTTTTGCAAATGGCAACTCTTGATTTCTTAAAAACCGCTGGGGGGGGGGGGGGGGGGGGGTGGGTGGCGAGGAATTATGCGTCGCTTCATGCAATTTTAGTCACGATGGGGCGCTTCACGGGACAACAGCGTGTTTTTTGTGTAAAACAATTTTATAAAAACAACGATTCCTCCGTTACTGTACGACGCTTATTTATATTGAATGTCGATTACGCCGTGTAAGTGAGTGTCAAAGTGTTAATTTAATCAAAGCTTGGACCAAGAAGTTCCAGCAAACGGGATCGACAACAAATATTAAACACACTGGGCGGCTACGTTCAAGGAGAAGCGATGAGAACATTCGGGAGGAGATAGCCGCGATACCTCGTAGCATGTGTCAGCGAGTTTTCCAAAGTTTGCGTAGTCGATTGCAGGAATACCAACCACGAGACGGGGCAGATCCCGAAGATGTCATTTTTAAAAAATAAATTCCAATAAACGTTTATTACGTTAAATAAATGATCAACAAAATAACATTTGTAGTTTTATTTCTATTCATGTGTAGTGTAACAACATATCCACGAAATGGCCGTAGAGAATCATATAAAGTAAATCAAATTGCCCTTGTCACCATTAGCAAGTTTCGCGTAACCAGCATTCGTTGCCGACAATAATTCAAGGTCGGTTCCTTTCATTGAGTAAAAGAAACGAATTGCTCCGGTTACGATTTGAAAGAATCATATGACAATCGCTTGCGAGCTTACTGCTAGCAAGTGATTCACAAATTAATTGAGACAAAGCGTATCATTGTTCTTACACTATGCGCTAAGCTGGTGATAGGAAATTAAGTAGCACAGTAAGCAGAATTATATGAGTGAATTTTCAATTATGAATGAAATAGCTTGTTAAGCAAAATTTGTATGAGTGGATTAAGAAATTTGTAAATAATTGAGTGATTGATTGGGAGTATAAACACCCCAGCATTTTAAAGAATAAAGTAATCAAAAACCAACAGAGCATTTGATTCGAACACTGCGGCGTCTACGCCATCCATTCTCAGTGGGCTGCGCTTTAAACAGTAAACAGTAGAGAAGTAGGGTTATAGACCAATCCATCATAATATCACAAGTGATACAAATCTAAGTATTACAAGGAAACATATTATTTGGCGTGAGCAGTCCCAGATATATTACATGGCGACTCTGCCAAGCTATACATCTTATACGAATATACCATATGTCCAAAAATGTATGGCCCACCCTATACTTACACTTCGACTAATTCAATAACAGATACGATTTATAATGCCTTGAACTACTTCATTCCACTCAGAATGAAAAGTATTAATCATAAACATGTAGTACGAATCAAAAAGTAAGGAAGCTATCACTACAAATTATGTGAAGTTGCGACTATATAAGTCTAACAATACGAACCAATACCGCGATCAAAAATCCAATGTGTACGTTTACCACGCAGACTTCTTCCACGACCCTGCGGAAAATATTATTCTTACCCATAGCTAGTAACAACGTCTGTCAATTAAAAAGAAAACAGTCAAATATATTGTCTTCTCTCTTACTCGGCCGCTCATAGTAAGGCGTCATCAATGCAGTAGAGAAAGCAATTTGTAGCAGTCATAGTGAAAACGCCGTCAGTATCAGACGCACGCGGATAGACGTAAAATAAAAAAAAAGGTTCTGAACTGGTGCACGTGTGTGCATGGCGAATATTAATTCTATGTGTAAGTGTTACGCAGCGCAGTGAGTATTAAGATTAAAGTATATATATAAGTATATACAAAGCGAAAACATCTGCAGAAAAGCCATTAAGGCCAAAGAGTTGAGCTTCCGGTTGTATAAATCAAACAATACTGAGGAAAACCGGAAAAGATTTAAGAGAGCTAGAAATGACTGCAATGCGTATATTCAACTCGCCAAGTTCTTGCATGACCAGAGAGTGAGACAAAAAATACTACACCCTCCTACAGCTAGTAGAAACTTCTGGGCATTCGTGAAAAACATGCAAAACTCAGTATCTTCATCCATTCCATCGCTTATAGTTGATGACAAACCAGTCACCACTGCAATAGAGAAGGCGAATCTGTGGCGATTTCATTGAACGCCACTACTTGCCTTCCCACCAATTCGAGAACTTCCAACCTAGAGCATCCAAAGGCCCTATAAAAAAAGTATTGTGGCAGTTTCATTGAACGCCACTGCTTACCTTCCAGCCTTTAATAAGGAAACAGTTTCCTAGTGCACTAATACCCTGGAATACATTCACTTACCTTTCCATTGTTTGCTCAAACCTTCGCCTAAAGTATCTAAACCTATAATTTTCGCTGATGCAAAATCCATCAGCACTAAACAGATATTTCCCTAAAGGCATGGTTTCATGGAACGCACCATTTCCGTAAAAGCAATCCAGTTGCACCACTAACCAACCGACATAACTCGATCACCACGGTGCACATATCCCCCATCGAATTTACAGCACACAAGCAGGAGATACTCTTGCTTTACTTTCATGCTGCAACCATATCGGTCGCTAAACCGATCGACAAAAAATGGTTAACTCGCACCTAGCCGCAAAAAGGGATCGAGTTCTCGTTAGTGTAAATACACACACGAGGGTTCGACCCTCTGATGGCGCCAGCAACTTGCGCCCGATCAGCATAGATGTCTTACGCAGTACCGATCGAGTAAACATTTCTTTTTATGGAATTATTAATGTCCACGGTTCGCATGCTCATGGGCACACCGCGTCTGTGTGCGTGCACATCCTCACCGTGACCAGGGTATGAAAGATCATCCCCTATTGGTCACTGAAACGATGGATGGATTTTGGTATTCTGTCGTTTCGGTGGTAATAATCAATCGCGATACAGAGTCCGTGGAGGCTAGTCGGGCCTCCAGGTAAAAGAAGAAAAACGAGTCGAGTATCAACCAGTGGTCGGTCTGCAACGGAGAGTTCTCTCATTATTGTATTAATAGCATTTAAAACCTGCAACGGATCTTTCTTTCACTACTAAAAGAATATCATTTAAACAGTTGTATCCAACTAATATACAGAGTGCTTTCATTATTAAATTAATATCATTTAAACAGTTGTATCCAACTAATATATGGAGTGCTTTCATTATTAAATTAATACCATTTAAACAGTTGTATCCAGCTAATATACCGAGTTCTTTCATTATTAAAGTATTAGTGATTTTAAGACTTTAAACCACCATGGTATTTACATAGTGCTAAGTGACCCTTTTACCGTAATTGTACGATTTTTAATCGTCATTGAACCCTGTGTGTTATGTTAAACATGAGTTTTTCCTTATTTGAACAAATAATAAATGAAAAAGATCAGATCAACTGCGGAGTTTTATTTACTTGAGTTCAGAGCAGTGGCAGACGACTGGGTAATCTAAGTGAACCTGTGCCCCTGAGGCACCTTACCACTAGAATCGTACTTAAAAACCCACAAATCTACTTGCTGCACATTTTGCAGCCAACTCAACGCTTCCTGATACCGCATCAGCTCCACCTCAATTTGGGCATAAGCGGCACACCATGAGCCAGATTCGCTTCCGAACGCGTACTGTTGCCCGCGAACTTAAAGAGCTAAGCGCACACAAATCTGCTGGTCCTGGTGGCATTCCCCTAATCCTCTTGAAGAGATGTTCCTCTTCACTCGCTAAACCACTGCGGAAACTCTTCCATTTGTCTTATTCTACTGGCCGTTTCCCAAATAAATGGAAGTCAGCGAATATTCAGCCGATTCCCAAAAAGGGTGACAAATCATCCCTTTCTTCTTATCGACCCACAGCACTAACTTCTATTCTCTCCAAGATAATGGAATCACTTATCAACCGTCAATTTTCGAAATATCTGGAATCAAATGACCTGCCCAATGACCGCCAATATGGTCCACAGGAGATCTGATGGTGTACCTTACCGAAAAGTGGAGCCATTCCATCCACTACCTCGGTGAAAGCAAGGTACTCGCATTGGATATTTCAAAAGCCGCTCGTTTCCCGATGAAAGCACGTTGAGTTTCTCATACTCATACGAACACTCCCGCCCTAACTCTTCGAACATCACTACCAGCCAGCAACTTATTCTTCATACATTGAACTCAGACCTCAATATGATATATCAGTGGGGATTATCAAACCGAGTAGAATTCAATGCCCTAAAAACTCAGTGCTGTCTCTTGTCGTCAAAGGTGAGCCCCAAAGTTAAGACACTGTCGACGAATGGCACTTGCATCGACGAAGCCAAGGAACTATCAATCTTCGGCATTCGAATTAATTCGACTCTTAACTGGAATGACCACATATTTGAACCTGCGAAAAGTGCTGCCAAATGTATGGGGTTCCTTAAGTAATGCAAAAGATACTTCACTCCATCCAACCTGGCCACTATTTGAAAGGCGTATATTCGTATATGGAGTTCAACTCCCATATTTGGTCAGACGCATCCAAAGTTGCACTACACGTGCTCGTCGGGATGCAAAAACGAGCAGTGAAACTTATTGGGGACCCAGCCGTAAGTCGATCAATGCCGTCGTTAGAACACAGACACAACGTATCATTTCTGTCTCTTTTCTATAGGTATTACCACGGTCGTTGCTCAACTGAACTTGTTCACTGTGTTCCGCCCCCTCAGACATTTTCCCGCGATACTCGTCAATCTGACAATGCGCATCAGTTCACGTTGAAAGGGGACTTTAGGCGCACAGATAAACATAGAGAGTCATTCTTTAGCCGAACCACACGAATGTGGAATGTTCTGCCTGATCATGTGTTTCCTGGCCGTTGTAATGTCCAGACATTTAAGACCAATATACATCGACACCTCCTTACCTTATCCACTTCCTCTCCATCCGCTCGCACGGTGCTCTGACATTTAAGGGTACTTCAAAATCCCCTTTTGTGCGCGCGTTAGTGTAAAAAAAAATAAGAAAATTCTGATCCATAACATGGACGAAGAACAATATATTTACACAATGGTGCTATGAAGAAGACATAACTAAACGCATTCGCAGGCTAAACGCCATAAATCAAACAAAATCAATGACATCAGGACTATGAGTGGCAATAGTGACGGAGAAGACAACACTAATGGTGTTCAGTATTCGGGACATGGAAGGAAATTTAAAGAATTGGCCGTCAACGAAACAGCAGCAATCAGGCCGAGGTCCAGAACAAACTCATCGCAGAGACTGATATAAAACAAACAAGATACAGAGAAGAAAATGGAGGAAGTTCTTGATTTAAAAATGAAGAAGACCTAAAACGAGCAGCAACAGAAAAAATAACAACAGCAGCAAGAAACAAAGAAAAAAAGAACAACAACCATCGATGGTCAAGAAAACACGACAAATAAAAGAAACTCAACAGCAAGAATCGCACCAACAGCAGCCAGTCAGCAGAAAGGACAAAGTAACGCCTTTTGTCATCAGCTATAATATATGGAGACATGTCCTGGTACATGGATACCTCCTTTCCTTATCCACTTCCTCTCCTTCCGCTCGCACCGTGCTCTGACATTTAAGGGTCCTCCAAAATCTCCTTTTGAGCACGTGTTTGTGTAAAGAAAAAAGACAAAGCATCTCAGAAAACAACAAAGGATCTTGCAAAACGAAACAAATTAATATTCTTAAAATGCGTATAATGTGCAATGATTTAGAAGGTTATCGCAAAATTAAATGTGCACTGGATATAGCAAAAAGCGAGAACCACGCATACACCCCTAAATCGGAGAAAACTGTCTCCATGCTCCTTTCTTTGCTCCCGAGGTGGTGTTCGAACAACTAGAAAGCTTGAAACAATTTTCGACCGCAAATTCTAGAAATCGCAACCATAAATTGTCCATCTTCATTGTGCCTCTCAGTTCCAATTGTGAAATTGATGAACTTAAGTATATTAAATACAGTAGGCACCGAACAAGCATTTTGGAGAAAATCAAGAAGACCGAACGTCTATTACAATCTATGCACTGTCAACGGTTTGGTCGTGATGAGTCGAACTGCGATAAGAATTTTTAAAACCGTAAATGCCTAAATAAGCATAAGTTATCCTATGTCCTTTGTAACAACACATGTCACCCTGCTAACTTTAGAGGTTACCCTAAATACAATCAACTAAAACCAAACTTGGAAACCAGAAGGAAGGAAGTTGAAGAAGAGAAACGAATGGGGACATGTTCTTACAACAGGTTCGTGGCACCTAGTGTGTCATGTGCTCAAATTGCAGGTGGTGTAAAGAATGCACCATTCGTAGAACAACCACAAATCAACATACTTTTGCTACTCCAGGGGCACACACTGACATAATGTAGTGCTCTGAAAAGCTCTACTATCTCCTTTCCCCACACATACATCCCAATTCTTACACCACAACTTGTATTCACACAATACATTACCCTGATCCAACAAAATTCGCGATAAACGAATCAAATATTCGTTTATCACCCTTACATCCAATTTCCCATAATTGTCAGACAAAATCAAACGCATAGCAAATTGAACCAGCTGTTCAATTACTATACGTAAACAAAATCCGAATCCCAGTGCATATCTGCATATGCACTGCATTTCTGAGAATTCGAATTCTTATGTCTAAAACAAACACTTGGCTTCAGCCAAAGTATCTAAAACGAGATTTTGTTTTTAGTTCGATCTCTTCGATCTCGATTTGGTTTCATTTATAAGGGTGATGAATTTTAAATTCGAGGATCAGTCTCAATTGGCATCCGATGTATCAGGATGCCAATAGATCCATTAAATTAACAAATTGATCAGTCTCGATTGGCATCCGAAGTGCAAGGTCGCCAATAAACTAAATTAACATTAAAGTAAATTAATAAATCAAAATTGAAATTTGAACGAGTATTTGCCTTTTTAATTGAGCCTGGCCGTTTCCCGGGACCCAATTCAACAATCGGTCGTCACTCTTCCCTCAGGTCTGAGGAAGCACGGTGGCGACCACAACGAGCCTTCTCAGGAGCGATCTATTCGTCCTTTTAAGGCCAAGGAGACGCGCTCCCTGAACGAAAGGCTACTACAAAAAATGGTGGCAGTGGTGGGATACCCATAATTTCCTACCGAACCAACAAAGAAACAACGTCAACAGCAGCTATAGGATAAAATCGGGCGTCGAAAAATGCTTGTAGCTATCAGGCATAACAATGCATCTATTGTAAATATCTGCTAAATAATCATTCGTCTACTCTACACATTCACCAGCCAGCGCCGAGTGGAAGAGCATCAACAACAAATTCAAGAACAGTGGCATTAACTATAGTTCTTTACCTAATCCAAAATGTGCTGTGCAATAATAGAATACGTCGACAAATGTTGATGCAGCTGGTCTTATGCAACATCGTCTAAATATTCTCACTATTGCAATACCACCCCACGTGCAATCCCCGCAGATGATCCACAATTCATCCCAAATGTGGGTCAACAGCAGGCGCATCAATACGTGGTGCGCTATAATCATCAACATAGTCAACTAGCACAGCAACAGCCTGCATATCATCCTCAACAGAATATCCTGCAAGACAAATCGCAACAGCGAATATTCACAGCAACACATATCAACTTCATCATCAAGTTTAGAAATAAGCCAACATCAAATTACCACTAACTCTATTTTCAACTACATCATAAATTCATGTCCATATCACAAAAGTAGAAGCGGTCAATGCAGCTGTACCAGCCAGCATCAGCAACTGGATCACCATCAACAGCAAAACAAGAAAAACAACACTAAACACCAAACCGCAAAAGCAACACCAACACGAAAATGTACAAGGTGTGTACATATATTTTTATCTATACATTTTTTCGTTAAATTAAGGGGACAAATACGAACCCCCTCCCTAAATTTAAAACTTTCACATTAAAGGGGACGAATGAAACACCCAATGTAAATAAAAAAAGTCCCTTTACATTAAGGGGATAAATAGAGCCCTGCATAAAAAGTTTTAGTTTGGTACGAGTACATGAAGGACATATGAGAAACCCCAAAAAATTAAAATAAAATCGCTTTAGTTTTTAAAATATCAATCAAAGGGGGATATCCCAGATCAAATTTAAAAAAATGTTCACACTGTATATACATATATTTTAAGAATTTTTATCACATGGTTTTTAATAATTATCAGTATCTTTCGATATTAGGATTGTTCTTCTCAGGGTCAATACAAATCTTCTCCTACCGTTGGTATTTTCGAAATGTCCTCTATATATATCGATATATTTGGGTTTGAAGGGGTCTCTTCTCTTTTCTCTTTAGGATCGCTTCACTTGAGTTCGAAAAATTCTCTTCTTACTATTCGCCCTTGTTATACTTGTAATTGGGAAGATGAGTTTACTGAAGGAATATTGCACCCAAAATAATACGCGAATCGAATATTTAAAACGCGCGAAATTATTACGTATTTCGTGCCGGTGTTCAACGGTGACCCGGACGAATTGGATGATTTCGTTTCTTGCGGGAATATTGTTTTCTCGCAGGCACGGGACGACAATCAGTATGCTTTCTTCCTAAGCGTGGTGAAAACCAAACTACAGGGGCAGCATACGAACACATCCGACACAAGGTCATTTCAAACTGGAATGATCTTGGTTCGGAATTGAAGGGAGAATTTAAAATGCTCACCTCTATGTCAGCGGCACAAAACAGTCTGGTGACAGCCAAGCAAGATAGCAAGGAAGATGTGAAGGAGTTTGGCAACAGACTCATACACCTCCTGCATTGCTGAACAGGGCCTCATTTGAAAAAATAAGAAACTCGCCCTACACGCGTTTGAAGATGGTCTTAGGAATCCTATTCTAAAACTCTTAGTTAAAGCACGGGGTACCCCAAGTCTTAGAGCAGCAATCAATTATGCTATCGAGCAAGCGCCACGCCTGGGCAATGACACTCTGAAATTTACTACTAATTCCAAATATAGCCAACCATCAATTTGCCAATCGTGCAATAGGTCTAGTCATACTTCTGCGACATGTCGTCGAAATGAAAATGTTTCTAATCCGATGCCCCAAATTAAGGCGGAGGTTGAACGCCTCCAATGAACATATTGCAACAAATTTAATCATTCCCAGGCAGAATGCAGGAGACGGTACCATTTCAAAAGTCAAACCAACTCTCCATCAAATGAAAACCATTTTAGAACTTAGCCCACTTCTACCACAAACGTCTGGAGAAGTCGAGTAATAAACAAAACGAGCAGGGTAGTAACTGTACAAATTAATAAAGGAACATTAAACACGCAAAGATCTAAACGATCGCTGCTGGAAGCTAAGAATATAAATCTGGTGGATCTGATGATTCAACAAATACTGCCGGACCAGCTACGCTCACATCTCCCTCTCTTTCTCTATTTTCGAATCCGACTGCTAGTAGCAAAATGTTTAAGTTCATAAAATACAAACAGATAATACCGGCAAGGACCAAGAACTCCCAGCAGATTGTTAGCCCGATGAACATGAAATTTCAGCTAAGTGTAAGCGGACAAAGAGTCCCAGCAGAACGTAAGACTGAAAAACAAAAAACTCTATTTTCAAATCCACACCCTTTCTCTCGTTTTTCTCATCCATAAAATTTTAAAATAGATGTTACAAATAAAACATAAAAATAGACAAATAATTAAAATCCCGTTTACAAATAAAACAAACCTTGATCTTCCCAAATCGATCACTCCATCCTTTAAAAAAAATGTTGAACTATGTTACACAAACCAACCCTAAGAGAACATGGAAAATTTTTCACAAATTTAAAGAAAAACAAAATGAAACTAAAGACCTTTCCTTTATTATTCAAATATATGAACGTGTATGAATATATAAATAATAAAATACCAATTCTCACATTATAAATTTAGAAATATAAAAAAAAAACGATATCTAAATTAAATATATCTACAGTAAATATATAATTAATAATATTTAATTCTCCGTTTAACAATTTATTGTACAAAAACAAAATAGATACATATACATAATAACACCAATAATTAAAATAAAACAACCAACTTTGTTTTGGAAAAATGTATGTATCTAAAAGAAAATTGTCTATAATAAACAAAGAAAAATTTAGAATTTATAAATAATACAACAGTATTAGAAGTTCGGCTCTGGCGCAAGACTAATGACCTTGCCCACAAAAAATAAATCATTATGGAAAATTTAACAAGCCTTGGAACTTGCTAAATAAGGCCAGGACCGGTCCCCGGTTGTAGTGCCGATGATGATGATGATGATGATGATGATTAGAAGTTCGGCAATAATAAGGAAAATATAACAGAAATGTTTCTTTAAATAGCTTATATTATAAAGAGAATCTCCCCAAATTCATATTATTAACACATAAAAAATGAAGACAACTATTAACATCCTCAAAACAAGAATTTTGAAAATAAATGAAAAAAATATTTTAATAAATGATCTTAATTTGTAAAAAACATTATATATAATTCTAAGTAAAAAAAAAGACAAAAATCATAAATTTAATTCTAATTATAATGAATACAAACAAAACTAAAACCTATAAGATATATTCATAAACAACAAAGATGTATTTAAGAAATAACTTCAAATATTACAGCTTAAAATAACTTTATATAGATGTGAATTTATTCGTAAGTAAATGACATAACAATACTGAATATTTTTTGCGAATTTGCAAATAAATATAGCGGAGAGTATCTAGTACGTTCACCGTCTAGTACACTCACCACCCAGCATATTAGTGGCGGTTCCTTCGAACGCCACTGCTTATCTTCTCGCTTATGATGCGAAAACACCCCCCATGCTTACATAAACCTATAGTACAGGTATTTTGGCAAGTACAGCTGACCGCTATTACTTGCCTGGCAATTAAGTATACACCTTCCACCTAAAGCGCATAGATCCTGGAAAGCATTTACGCACCTCCCAGTTACCTAGAAAGCAAATCACCGGTTATATGTTGCATCATCAGATTTCCTCGTAAGAAATTATAAACGCAGCATACATCAAGGAAAACCATTCGGCGCTACTCAAATATACTTACCCTACTACGCACGTGCGCGAAGATCATCGTATGCATCCCAATACACAGCAAGTTATCCAACCAACGAAACTTGCTCTCTTATCTCGCGCCCAGATGTCGATTTTCTTTTCTATCTCTTGCTTCGCTTTTTCTCTTCCTCTTTTGTCTGTCACCATCAGCTGTCCCGACGTCTTTTTAACGTTTCTCACATTCTCATTTCGTTTCCGTCCGTTCCATAATCTTGGATGTTCTAGTCTCCAGTTTTCCAGTACTTGTTTTGGACTTTCCCGAATATTCCAGTACTGACTGTCATATGCGTCACACTACCCTCCACCTAGATTAGTTCGTCCCGAACTAAGTTCACTGGTCTCCTGGGTTAACAAAAGGCGCCAGTCGGTCACGATGTACCACTTTCATTTTGGCGTTCGGTCTTCGCTGAATCCTATAGACAACGTCGTTAATTCTTGTGAGGACCTGATACGGTCCTTCCCAATGTTGCTGCAACTTCGGGGATCTTCCTCTTGGCAGGTGAGGGTTGTAGAGCCACACGTTATCGCCTGCATTAAATCCGAATGCGTTGGCTCGAACGTCGTACCTTGTTTTCATCCTGTCACTTGATACCTTGATTTGCTTTCGAACCAAGTGATGAATCTCGCCGAGGCGATTTCTCCATTCGGCTACGTAGTCCTCGGTCTCATCTATGGCGTCTGGAGGTATTCCGAATAGCAGATCGGCTGGTAATCGTATCTCTCGTCCAAATATAATTCTTGCTGGAGAATGGGCTGTCATCTCGTGATTAGCCGATCTATAACTCATGAGAAAGGTTTGTACATATTTGTCCCAATCTCGTTGGTGATCACTAACGACCTTCGATAAGTGCTCTTTCATTGTTCGGTTGAACCTTTAGCCCACCCCGTCTGACTGTGGATGTAAGGGTGTGGTCCTGGTTTTCCTTACGCCCAGTGCCGCACAGATGCCTTGAAATATCTGTGATTCGAAATTTCGGCCTTGCTCGGAATGCAGCTCACAGGGAACTCCATATCTGCTGATCCAATTATTGATAAGCTGCTCAATGACGGTTGTTGCTTCTTGGTTTGGAATTGGAAGGACTTCCACCCACTTGCTGAAGTAATCCATGATGACCAACATGTATTTGTTGTTGTCGTTGGTTTTTGGAAATGGCCCTGAGATATCAATCGCAATTCGCTCGAAAGGGGCACCCACGTTGTACTGCTTCATAGCGCTCCTTGGTTTTGCTGTTGGCCCTTTGGTTGCAGTGCAAGTTGTGCACTTCCTACACCAAGACTCGACGTCATCTCTCATGTGAAGCCAGTAGAAACGAGATCGTAATTTTGAAAGTATCTTATTAACTCCCAGATGTCCACCGGAGGCCCCGTCGTGCATTTCTGTTAGTACATCTTTCACTTTTGATGGTCGGACTAGAATCTGCATTCGATGGGATTTTCCGTCCGCGGCTTCCCATTTACGCTTAAGAATTCCATCTTCCACCAGCAAGGAATTCCATTGTGCCCAATATGCCTTAAATGTTCCACTCTTGTCGGAAATATTGTTCCAAGTTGGTCGCTCGTTCTTTTCTTTGTATTCCAGGATTAGCGACATATCTTCATCCTGAAGTTGAGCTGCGCGTATAGCATCATTCGTCCACCCATCTAGTACTTCTACTTGTACATTTCGCAGGTCGTACGCCTCTTCTTTCTCTTCCACTTTATGACAATGTTTAAAATCTGGCTTACATCGTCTTCTTGATAGAGCATCAGCGTTATTGTGCACCTTCCCTTGCTGAATTGAGCTTATCATTGATACGGGTTCACATTCTGCGGTTAACTCTCCCTTTCTTATTGCGACCGGCTCTTCGGCCGCATTTAGTACTCTGACAGGTACAATGTGTTTCTTCACCTCAGGTTGTTACGTTGATCGTCTCCTCTTATAACAAGCGCATGAACAACAATTCTCACTCGATGTTTCATTCATTCGTCGACGTTTCCTATAGTCAACAGAGATGTGGCCGACTCCGCCGCATGTCCAGCACTTCATAACAGGTCTCGGGGTTCTCCGTTGTACATGCCCGATTCTTTGGCAGGAACGTTCCTGGACGGACATTTCTCGGACTCTATATGTACTCCTGGTAGCCAGTTTAGCAGATTCATATGCCAATGCGAACGTCAGTATTTCGTTAGTCGTTTTCTTTCCCGCTAAACGAACGGCCTGTTGCAAGTCCCGATCTTGGAGTGCGTTTATAAATGCATCCATTGCTACCTCGTTCAGAAATTCCTTACTCATATTTGAATAAGACAAATTTGCCAATTGCTCAATGTCTGCCTGCAACTGTTGAAGATTTTCTCCAGGTTTCTGCATTCTGTTCCGTAGCTGCATGCGGTAGCTTCAAGGCCGTCTCTTACCGCTTGGAAATCTGTTTGCTTCTCTGCTGGTATGGTTTGTAGCAATTCTGCAGCCGCCCCGTGGAGTGACAAGATTAGTGATGTTGACTTTTGCTCGTCCGACCACTTATTATAATTGGCCGCGGCGTCACACTGACGTATAAATACGGAGAAGGGTCCCGTCCCATCGAAGGTTGGCGGCTGCATCCTTGTATCTTTGCAGTCATGTTGATTGCTAGGCGATGTCTTATTTCTCTCAACACACTCAAGTCTCTTTTCGATTCGCGTTATTTCATCGGTGACTTTTAGATCCAGATTTTCTACTTCGTTTCGAATTTCTTCCTTAAAGTGTTGAAAATTACATTGCGTTTGGACGACGAATTTTGAATTTACGGTGTCGAATTTTGCATTAACATCTGTAGCTTGTGCGTCCAATTTTATCATCATCATCCTGAACATCTCCGAAATGTCCAACTGTGGCGAACTCTTCTCCGTTACATTGGCACCATCTTGACTCGCTGTTTCTTCTCCATCCGGGCAGTCTGGCGCACTCGCAAAAACATATGTGTCAACATTAATACCCTCTTCCTCCATTGCTGCTTGTAGGCGCTGTCGAAGAATTTGCTTCTGTCCTCTGCTATCCAGATTCCGGTCTTCAAGTTCCTTCTTCAACTCAGGAACGCGAAGATCCTCCAAATGTCGATCTGACATCGTCACAACACGCTTTCACAGCTTATTTACTTCATCAATAATCAATCCCACTTCTGACACCAATTGTAGCGAGCTTAGGGTTCGCTGGATTGATTATTTCTAGTAAATAAGAGCCGCTAAATCGATTTTTAATTTAATTAATATAACACTCAACGATTTTCTTTTCTATCGCTTGCTTCGCTTTTTCTCTTCCTCTTTTGTCTGTCACCATCAGCTGTCCCGACGTCTTTTTATCGTTTCTCACATTCTCATTTCGTTTCCGTCCGTTCCATAATCTTGGATGTTCTAGTCTCCAGTTTTCCAGTACGTGATAGAATATTCCAGTACTTGTTTTGGACTTTCCCGAATATTCCAGTACTGACTGTCATATGCGTCAAAATATCAACATACCATGCTATATAAACATCTCTTAGTTCTGTTTTTAATTTGCCATATGTTGGAGTTTGATACATATATATTTAATTGTTTATTACGTGTTGCTTTCTGCAATACTGAATTATGGTTTCTCTTTAATCCTGTATTCCTCAGGCTTAGAAATTACTGCAGATTTTCTGTTTTCAAAATTTATAGATATCGAATCAAACCATAGTAATAAATTCCACCAACCTGATTTGGTTGCAGACGTGTTAGACAACTTGTGAGTAGTACTAAAAAAACGTGCGGGTTTGAATGCTGATATAAGAAATCTTTCCAATGCAGTTCAAAGAAGTTTGACATTTGTATTTTTCATTAACATTTAATTTATAAATCAAACCCAGTTTTAAAAAAACAAACTTCCAATCGTTAGGTAATGAAACTTGATTCTAACAGACTAGTAACTCTACACGAGACGTATTGAAAGACATTCCAAAGATTTAAACTCCAATAAAATGGAATCGCCGTTTCGCTTCTGAGACGGATAATTATTGTGTTTTGGATAAGAAAACGTAACATCAAAATGATAAGATAATTACTGGATTTGTGCTTCTCTAAGCTCAGAGTAATTAATATGACAATGCAAAATATACCTAATCTAAAATCATGTATGTAATCAGTTCCGCTGTTACTGTAAATTTAATCTTTGAATGCTCTAAAGTCATTTGGATAAATTAAAGGAATACTTTACCTTCCAATTATTCATGTCTGTGTATCACAAATTAGTCTATTTGTTTCCTTAGAGATGTTGCCGATTAGCGGTAAGTTAATTATATAATTCAAATAAAGCACCACCATCTAATGGCATATTTAAAATGAGATGTCATTAATGTTACCGATATCTGACACGAGAGTGAATACTTGGCTTTGCATTAGAGTCTATTAAGAGTATTTAATGAAACCTAAAGTAATCACTTAAGTAATTAGCGTTAGACGCCAAGGACAGTCAAGGAAGTCGTTAAGATGTTGGTGAGTGCATAAGGATGCACCCTCGACAAAAGCGATGAGTGCCGAACTCAGTCGGGTTTTAGTATATTCAGGACGACCAAATCAATTGCAACGGTAGATTGAGTGGCTCCGCTTTTCCGTGAGTTATGCCATCAAATCTCCTGTGGAGGTGTTTGATTTTAGATATTTATTTCATTACCAGTACCTTCAACATATTGGAAATGAGTGCTTTTGATCTATAGAATGAGGGGATTACCTAATGAAGCCAACATGAACATGGAGGGAGAGTGTATCCGAAATTGAACCACATATTTCGGCCCTGTCGATCCATACTACGCCATTGAGACATTTTTCGTCGGTAATGTTGCTGGTTAGAAGAAGTTTAGTTGATACAATCCAGTGGTTTGTAGTGCCTAAAGGCGAAGAAACATCGATTGTGTATTCGATTGCGAGTGGTAAGGAGCAGGACCAGTGTGTTGTTGGCAGAATGACAATCTATATTTGGTATTAGAATGGGCCTATTCACACATTGAGTTAAATTATTTAACTTGACGAAGAATTCGGCGTACTGACTAATAGAAAACGATCATCATCATCGGCACTACAACCGGGATCCGGTCTTGGCTTATTTAACAAGTATGAGGCTTGTTAAATTTTCCATAATAATTTGTTTTTCTGGTCAAGGTTATTAGCCTTGCGCCAGAGAAGTCCTTATTATGCACACTGAAATCACTTAGAGTAACGTTGTCAGGATCAAGGTACTCACAATACAATAGAGCATGGAATTCGTTTAAGGCAACTTGTTTATCAATGTTCGGCCTACAGGAAACAGTAATGAAAAATAAGCTTATGAGTGTGAAGTTTTAACGGAAAATAAATTAGCCGATAAGCAATGTCGTTACGTTTATATGCGGCGGAACCACGGTAAAGGAGGGGGAAAAAATGGGGAGGCAAGAGGCCGATTTTAGGGAGACAAGGACAAATGTGTCCTTCGTCTTGTCTCTGGCTTCTGGTCATCTTGCGATAACCAGAATCACCTACATCCGTGAAGATGTTAGCCTCGGTCTCGAGATATCTGAAAGGAAAGGGGAAGGACGTATCTAAGGATAGTGTGGACAGGGTTAGTTCAATGGGGTAGAACGTATGTGTTCCGTCGGTGGCACTGGTTCTACGCCTATCACACGCTGTTTTACTGTAGTTGACGATCACGAGCGGAAGATCGATTTGTGGTATGCAACTACAGCTTGAAACATTTTACTTCTGTAAACAATCACTGCTTCGAGACACACTTATTTTACTGGGCATCTTGTCGATGGGCTTCTCTATAGCACTATAATCCCGTCTATCGTAATGCAATGAAACGACACATCATCGATAAAGGCGGATCAACTGACGAAGAGGTAGAAAAAGGATAGACGTCAAGGAATTTCGATGGCGAGCAATGCACTTCCCGATTGTGGTCAGTCCAGAACCAGTCGAATGAGATTAAAACACACTTTTCATTTCCTCCAACACAACACATCATTTATATTCTTGTTTTCTTCCAGGATAATTAACAGTTATTAAAAATAAATTCACAATAAGATTGTTTTCTTCCGTATAATTAACGGTTATTAAAAATTAGGTCAATATAAAAACCGTGAAGACGTTATTAAACGCAACAACCCTAGCGTCGCCACTCCACCCTCGACTCGCGTTTAACGTGGAGGCCCGACTTACCTCCACAGAATAAATAAAATAAAAAAAATGTAATAATATTTAAGTAAAATAAATAAACGTTAAAAAAAACAGAAAATTTGCATCTTAAGACATTAAATAGAATGCAAGTTTTTATATCTGAAACGGGTAAGTGTAAGACCACTATAGTTCTTTTGTCTCTACAGTAGAAACCCCATGAAGGGACTGACGCTTGGGGGACCCAACAAATGTTGCAAAAAACTCAGATAACAATAAACAGGTAAAAGAAATTGCTCTACTATGCTTCAAATACGTGTACATATCATATTCGCACCACACAAAACTCATGTACTGAGATGCGTGCATGGACATCCCAAAATTCCAAAATACTACGGAAAACCATATTGAAGAATCGAAAAAATCATCAATGCCGTATCATCATCATCATCGGCACCACCACCGGTATCCGGTCCTTATCCAAGACTTGTTAAATTATCCATAATAATTTGTTTTTCCGGACAAGGTAATTAGCCTTGAGCCAACCTTTCTCAGGATGTCGCTGCATGCGTTGCTTTACTACTTATAAGGTACCAAAGTAGCTATCCAGGGGTGTCACGTGGAGACTGCATGTCAGCTTGGATTGAACAGGGACAAGGATGGTCTTGGCCTTCGCCGGGTTGAAGGCAGAGACTTTGTCCTGTATGTTCGCTCCCACTTGCCCATCAATGCCGTATACCAGAGCGTTAATATTGCGATCGTGGGTTGTTTTGCTAGTTCAGCCATTTTCATGGTTTGAGTAGGCGATTTGTTTTGGACACACTTTTTTTGAATCGTATTCTTCACTGGTTCGCCTAACTATACAGAACTAATTGTTAATGCGAATTCCACAAAAAAGTTATAAGTGGAATTGGGAATATTGTGTTTACCGAAAATACGTACTTGCAGCGGACTACCAAAGTCTGTCAAGAAGGATTTCGAAAAAGGGGTACTTCACCAGTTCCAAATGTCGTCTTAAAAAAAAAACTTTTCTTTTACCTCAAGGTGCAACGACTTCGTTCATATGGCCACCGCGGGTACGTTTTGCAGCGGTCGATTCGTTGGACCCAATTTTCGATGACTCGGCCACACATTTCGGCCGAAACGGCCGCTATTTCGCATTCCATGTTGGCTCTGAGCTCTTCCAACGTCGTCGGCTTGTTGGCATAGACCAATGACTTGACGTAGCCCCAAAGAAAATAGTCTAGAGGCGTTAAATCGCACGAACGAGGCGGCCAACCGACTGGCCCATTTCTTGAGATAACACGTTCGATAAACTTACTCTCCAATAAATCGATTGTACTCGTATCATGTGCTGTGTGGCTTGTGGCACCATCCTGTTGAAACCACATGTCGCCCAAGTCCATATCTTCTAATTCGGGCCAAAAATAATCGGTAATCATGGCGCGTTTAACGATGGCCATTCACAGTAACGTGACGATCGTTATCGTCGACGAAAAAATATGGCCCAATGACGACGCCGGCACGCAAACCGCACTAAACAGTTATTTTTTGTGGATGAAGTGCTGATTCATGAAGCACATGTAAGATGATTTGCAGCCAGGGGAATACCGGCTGTATTATAACGGCGCCTCCCTGACACCGTGTCGAATCAGACCCGTAAGCAGACCTTACCATATCGAAGAGGGTCTCTGATGTGGCGAACTATTTGAAACCCCGACTCGTGGGATCAAAAATGAATAATCAATATACAAAAAACAATCTCACGAAAAACCCGGTAGGCGTAGGTGTGCTGAGCCGACACTATCATAAGGGAACAAATCATCAAGAAAACACCGACTCGCCCAAGAGAAGACGTAGGGAAAAACGGAAAAAGTGGGATATACCCGTCCGGACGTGGTATCTTCGAACGTTATATAAACCAGGCGCGATACAGACGGTCGTAAAAAAACGCGAAACAATATAAAATGGACATCGTCGCGCTTCAGGAAGTTCGACTGCCAGATCAAATAATCGAAACCAACGGGTTTGCACTGGCGTGTGGAGGTACCGATACACATAACCTCGGGGCTGGCTTCATCATAAGCAAGAAGATAAAGCCCCATGTAAAAGATGTGAAATGTATTACTGACCGAATGTCGGTGCTAAAAATACAGGGACCATGGTACAATTATGTAATTATAAACGTATACGCCCCAACAGAATCTACAGACGAAGAAACGAGGGACACGTTCTACGAGACCCTAAAGGAAGTATTTGATGGGATCTCATCATTCGTTGTTAAAATCCTCCTCGGGGACCTCAATGCAGAAATTGGAAAGGAAGACATCTTCCAACCAACTATAGGTAAAGAAAGCCTATACGACGTTTCAAATGATAATGGAATTCGAATTATCACGTTCGCAGCGTCAAAAGATCTGTTAGCGAAAAGCACGATGTTCAAGCGCAAGCAAATCCACAAAGCCACATGGATATCACCCGACGGCGTAACGCATAACCAAATAGACCACTTCCTCATAGAGAAAAGACACCATTCGAACATCCTTGACGTGAGATCATATAGAGGTGCAGATTGGGACTTCGATCATCTTCTAGTGATGGGCAAAAGTAGGAGTCGGCTTGCAGCAAACCCACATGGGCAATCACGGCAGACGGACAAAAAGTTCGACATTGATAAACTAAAAGACCTACGCAAAAGCGCTGAATATCAACAGGAACTAACAAATAGATTTAGCATCCTAGAGAATGGAAGTAGTGAGGAAGAGGAAACCAATAATCTGGGCACTAAATTGACATCGATCAGAGATACAATCATACAAACAGCCCAGAAGGTATTAGGATTTAAGAAAACAATTAAGTCCAAACCTTGATATGACGATGAGTGCAGGCCGAAGATTGAACAACGTAAACGCCTCAGTGTGATCCAGTTAGAAGGATATGATGAAGTCAACGCAGAAAGATACGCGACACTTCGGAAAAAGACAACGAGACTTTTCAAACGCAAAAACGCGAATAGGAGAAGACTCGGATCGATACAATTCTAGAAAATGCCAGGGCAAAGAATATCAGAGGTATGTATGCCAGCATAAATTCAATTATAAATGGCTAGCGTGGGAGAGGAAACCAATGATCTGGGCACTAAATGGGTATCAATCATAGACGCAATCAAACATACAGCCCAAAAGGTATTAGGATTTAAGAAAACAATTAAGTCCAAACCTTGATATGACGATGAGTGCAGGGCGAAGATCGAACAACGTAAACGGCTCAGAGTGATCCACTTAGAAGGATATGATAAAGCCAACGCAGAAAGGTAGGCGACAATTCGGAAAGAGACAACGTGACTTTTCAAACGCAAAACCCACGAATGGGAGAAGACTCGGATTGAAAAACGTCTAGAAATTGCCAGAGCAAATAATATCAGACGTATGTATGCCTGCATAAATTCAATTAGAAATGGCTACCGAGGGAGAGCCAAAATAATCCTGGACGCAAACGGGTGTCTGGTGAGAGAAACAAACCATATCGTGACAAGACGGAAACTGTACTTTGAAAACCTGCTCAATGTGCGTACCCATCACCCACAAATAAACGCAGCAGACGTATATACAGCCGAGCCTCAGATCCCAGAGCCCTCTTTCGACGAAGTTGTAGACGCAATAAACCGATCGAAAAACAACAAGGCTCCCGAAGTTGACCGCTCGAAAGATCCACCAACTGATTAATACAATAAGGGATAAGGAAGTCATTTCGGTAGAATGGAAAACCTCAATAGTCATCCCCTTCTTCAAAAAAGGTGACAAATCTGACTGCGAAAACTACAGAAGAATAGCAGTGCTCCCAACCACATACAAAATACTAATAAATGTCATACCGGCGAGAATCACACCGTACACAGAAGAAATATTGGGAGACTACCAATGCGGATTCCGTAGGAACCGGTCAATAAGCGACCAAATGTTCCCAATAAGGCAACTACTGGAAAAGAAGTGGGAATACGGAGAGACGGTTCACCAACTGATCGTTGACTTCAAAAAGACTACGACTCAGTCACAAGGCAAAGACTCTACCATATTGTAGTGGAGCTGGGAGTTCCGAAAAAAAGATGCCGCCCTCATTCAAATCTGCATGAACGAAAACAAAGGGCGAGTTAGAATAGAAAACCACTTCTCAGAACCATTTGAAATCCGGGACGGACTAAAACAGGGAATGGCCTCTCACCATGTCTCTTTAACCTTGTCCTCGAGAATGTCATCAGAAAGGTACAAGACGACAACAGGGCCGGACCATCCCTGAACGGGGTCACACAAGTGTTCGCATATGAGGATGACATCGCTGTATTGGGCGATAATCTAGAAACTGTAAGTAAAAACTGTGAAATCACGATGCAAACGGCAGAAGAGGTGGGCCTAGAAATAAATGAAGACAAAACGAAATACATGATTACGGCGAGAGCAGGTGGACTCCAGAGAACACATATAAACATTAGTGCTAAGACATTTGAAAATGTCAAAGAGTTTAAATATTTGGGAACAATATTGACGGCCAGTATCGAAATGTCGAAGGAAATTAACAAAAGACTACATTCCGGCAACGCTAGTTGGCATGCAGTCAATAAAATTCTGAAATCCAAACTGTTATCACGTAATATAAAGCTCCGTGTCTATAGAACCATAATCATGCCGATTGTTCTATAGGGATGCGAAACATGGGGTCTTACAAAACGGGAAGAAAACAAATTCCGCCTATTTGAGAATAAAGTTCTAAGGGGTATCTTTGGCGGTAAATATACCGAGGAGGCAGGACAATGGAGGAAACTCCGCAACCACGAACTGGAAGAGCTACACCGCAAACCTACAATAGTGAGAGTAAGCAAGTCGCGAAGATTAAGATGAGCTGGACACGCGGCGCGAATAGGCAACGATAGGACCGTGCATAGAATTCTTGACGGTAAGCCAACGGGAAAGAGACCGACAGGACGGCCGCGACGGTGATGGATGTTAGGTTGGACCTCGAGGAGATTGGATCGGTTGGCCGAACGTGGAAGGAGAGTGGACAGGACAGGGAACAATGGCGGAGTCCAGTCGGTGAGGTCATGACCTTTCGGGTTCCTACAGAACAGTAAATAGAAATAGAATTACCTATATGTGAATCTTGTTTTTCACAGGACTAATGCTTAAAGCCTATTCAGAAGCGTTTCCGACAACTGACACACTTTAAGTATGTACATAAATGCATTAAATAAATTTAATGTAAATATGTAAATTGAATATATATAAAATGTGTGAATTAGAAGAATTTATTTAAATGCGACGGGGCTCAAACGTCAACCGACACTACATTTTTAATTTGGGGAGTTTAGTCCTTGGTCATTTTTACTATGGAAAGATTAGTAATTCAAACAAGTTAGAACTAATATATTTAACGTCACAGAGATTTTGTACATATTTAGTTTTGTACACAATGTTCACTAATTTCCTGGAAAATTCGATCAGTGCTGTAAATTTGAGAACATATTTCCAAAAATGAAGTCTGTAATAATAATAATAATAATAATAATAATAATAATAATAATAATAATAATAATAATAATAATAATAATAATAATAATAATATTAATAATAATAATAATAATAATAATAATAATAATAATAGAGTATGACCAGACTGATCTAATTGCCGCACCGTTTGCCACTCCCTTTTTCATTGAGGTAACCTCCATTTCACAAGGCTGAATATCTAAACCGAATTGGTATTCATGACCTTCATGCAGCTACTAGTCAGATCGGACTCTTCGTCCCATAGGCAATTAAGTGCGTATCGACAGATTGTGGCGGTTGCACTTTACTCTGGAACAGGGTGATGTGGCACGCGTCTCAAAATATGATAAGCATCAATCTGGGTTAACTGCTCAATCAGACCAAATAGCCGCACTATTTCCCTTGGATTTCAATTAGTCCCGATTGGCAGAGTAACGTCGGATTCAGTTTCAATTTACTTTGAAATGGGTGGAGTGCATCTGACGAATAAATAGCTCAAGATGTTGCTGGTTAACATTTAAAGAGACTAACCTCTGACATTGATTGCTAATAAATTCGAAGCTTAGTCGAAGGTGAGGTCTGTAATGCAAGGAAACTGGAGTGGTTTATTTTATTTTTCGTTTGGTAGTTTTGGCATCTCCCAGAGTGTTGTACAAGCGAGTGGGGCGTGTCCTTGGCAACTCATGAACTCTGGCAACAGCAACCAAAATATGTAAAAGGTATTTGCTGGCGACTCATGAAAGTTGCACCGAAGTTGAATAATTCTTTGAATAAGTATTTGCAGTTTGCTATAGGAGTAGTATAAACTCATATATTCAAATGTAGTCATATTACTTAAATGGCGGTTTTGTTTGTTTATTTTTTAATTGGAACGTGGACAACTCACGAATTCTACCTCCACTCGACTTACGACGGCCACTATGCAGTTCTTAGCGAGGGGACCCGGGGAGTAATTTATCAGATTATTCGGGTGCAGTTTTTCTGCAATTCTTCCTGTCGCTACTCCTTAATTACGTGTGTTGCGGTCCAGTTGACTGTATAGTTGAAATGATATGCCGCTCTATACTTCACTACCGTCAGACAAGTTGTTTTAATGCGAGTCATACTTGGGACAAGATGGACTTTTTCTGTGCCCAAACTTGTTCAGGTAGGTTATACTTGTAGATTTATTTACCTCGCGTTCGACGTTCGACGTTAGCATTTATTGCAAATTTCATATAAAAATATATGGGATTATCCGACACAGTTTTCTACTTTGGGTTCATTGAGTTCAACTCTCCCATAACCTACTCTAGAGAAACAGATGCTATATACATGCCCAGCTTAACTTTTGATGGGTCGAAACTCTGTGTTATTCTATCAACCTAATTCAGATGTATAATGCCTGTAATAAATCACGTTATGAAAAATGGGTGTTTGTTTTTTTATTAAAACGGTCATCGGGAGTATTGGTTAAGTATCAGTACCTATGGACATGAAAAGAAGATAGAAAGAGAATCCTTTAAGAGACGTGTTTAATAAAGAATGGTATGTTTAGTGCATATTCCTTCCCATTTCAGGTGCATATCACAAATTGACGCTTACAACGACAGTAATGTCAGTCTTTATTGTACCCCCCTCGTAGGTTCAAACGAGAAACTTGACATATTGTATAATACTATTATTTATTTTATAATCAAATATATTAAAAGTTTACAATAAATATTACAGATACAATCATTTTGAAACAAAATAGAAGGAAAATAGAAGATATTTAATATTTTTATACAATTTGAAAAAAAAAAACTGATTTTAAGGATTCACATTGGTAGAAGTAATAAAAATGTATGTTTTAGAGTGGGATGAGCATTGGGGGGGGGGGGGGGGTGGAAGCGAAAATACAGGGCAAAGTCATTGATTGGTTTCAAGGCGAAGGCCAGGACGATTCTTGCCCCTGTTCAATCCAAGTTGACATGTCACAGTCTGCACGTGACACCCTTGGATGACTACTTTGGCACCCGCCAAGTACTGAACCAATGCATGCAGCGACATCCTAATAAAGGTTGGCGCAAGGCTAATAACCATGCCCGTAAGAACGAATTATTATGGCAAATTTAGCAAGCTTCGGATATGGACCGGATACATGACGACGATCACGGAAACGAAAATGGCTAAACGATTTAAGAATTTTCTCAAGGAACGTCCGATCACTATACAGAGCTCGAGCTGCACAGCAGCTAGCCGATGCCCTATCCGAATATAAGGCTAACATAACAGCATTACAAGAAATAAGATGGACGGGGAGTGGTGTTATTCAAAGAAACGAGTATGACATTATTACAGCTGTCATGCAAAACACCATGTGCTCGGGGTAGGCTTTTTAGTCAGCCAAAAACTGAAGCCTGCCATCATGGGCTTTAATGCAATAAACGAAAAGCTATGCACTCTTCGCGTGTGAACTAAGTTTAAGAACATAAGCCTCAAAAACGTTCACGGAGCTACAGAGGAGTCCCCTGACAACGAAAAAGAACAATTTTACGAGAACTTCGGACGGGCCCACAATGCCTGCCCAAGATACGATGTGAAATACATTCTTGGTGATTGGAATGCAAAAATAGGTTGGGAGCCGGTTTTCAGGCACTACACTGGTTCCTTTAGTTTGCTTGAGAACACTAATGACAATGGACTACGATTCAACTGGCGGCATCGAAAAACTTGGTCGTTGCGAGTACCAGGTTTCCGCGTAAAGATATCCACAAAACGACCTGAGTATCACCTGATGGAGCCACTTGCAACCAAATTGACCACATGTTGATAGATCGGCGCCACGCCTCGAGCCTGATGATGGTACAAACGTACCGAGGTATCAACGTCGACTCGGATCACTATCTTGTTGGTACAGTTTTCCGAGCGCAGATTGTCTTACGGAGACGTATTGCATCCGCGCATCAGGTTCGGATCAACACGGCTGCCTTACGCAATGAGAATACCAGTAACACCTGCTGTAAACCTTTCGTTTCCGTAAGAAATAAATGCACATAGGGCATTGCGTTAAACTCCCTATAAGAATCCCTTCACCCATGCATCCAATGCATTTCATAAATTCCCTGAAAGAATTTATCAAGTACTTACCCATCAACTATCTTCTGAAAGGAATTCACCAAGGCCAAACACAATATCCCTGAAAAGAAAACTTATCGGCTCACATATAATGTAACCGTATAATCAGGGAATCCTAACCTTGAGTTGGCTATTCCCAGCCTTACATGTGTACAACAATGTCTTACATACACATTGGCTGGCGATTCCATTGTCCAACGGCCAAAGCAGCGTCGGGCAGCTTGTTTGTTCAGCAGGAATATACCCGACCACGATCCCTCGTCTAAAAGAAGAAACAATCACCAATTTCGTTCTTTGCCACAAACGAATTACCCTGCATATACAAATGCAGGCAAGGGATTCGTTTCGGCTACCGACCCAAGATACGATATACAATTTTCATTGTATAAAGTATTGTAATCCATTAGCACCTTTCTCTAATGGCTATTCGTCTATTTACACAATGGCATCATTCATCTAAGACTTTTATGATGCCCTCGTCCCAACTTTTCTTTTAGCACATTTCCTCGATGTGTTGCCGTCTATTTATTTAGCCACAATGCACACCATAAACAAAGATCTCCACGTCCCTTTTGTCTTTTCCGTTTTCCTGCTTTGTTTTTCCATCGCCTTCGCGCATGAGTTGAATAAGATGATCTTCACGATCAACTCATACACACATACTACCATGATCTTCATTACGAGATCTGGTTTTCTACTGGTTTTACGTCTCTCTTGTGGGAAGTAAAAATATATCCTTAGCTGAGAGGATATCTACCACCACCGAATCGAGGGTGAATCAAGAGCCAGAGTCCAACCCTCGATTGAGTCGTATTTCAACCGCCGATCTGGACGGTTCGTCTTCCGCTCCCCGTATCGCCGGGGATGCGTATATCTAGGAGTCGCGGTTAATGCGGAAGTCCAGTTAACAGTGCCATCTTTTATTTGAACGTTCAAAACAGTTTTTCTTAAAATATGTATGAGTACAACAACTAACTGAAAAGAAAATAAATTCAATAAAAGTAAGAACCAAAATTGCAAGCAATCACTTAGTGTTTTCTTTCCCGTGCTACAGTTTCCTGAGTGTGCGTTTTAGTTTCCCCTGCTGTACTGGCGAACAGTTTAATGTTACAGCGGCGTACGGCCGGTGCAACCTACTTCTTCCCTACAGTCAGCTCACAGAAGAATTGGAGGCTCGACCAATGCAAGATCAAGATCAAATGCTCAAAGTCATAAGACAGCTCATATCAAATAAAGCCCCCGGAGCTGATGGCATACAGGTGAGCTGATCAAACAAGGAGGGACAGAGCTGCATCCCGCAATTCTTAAGATCGTGATGCAGGTATGGGGACAAGAGGAGATGCCGGAAGATTGACGTCGTGGAATAATTTGCCCCATACATAAGAAGGGAGATATCACAGTATACAACAACTATAGGGGTATAACATTGATGAGTACCGCCAATAAGATAATCTCCTCTTTCCTACAAGATCGGATCGACCCATACGCTAAAGTCATCATTGGTCAATATCAGTGTGGCTTCATCCCAGGAAAATTAGCGATTGATCACCTATTCACTCTTAGGCAGGCAATGGAAAAATGTCTGGAATTTAAGATTCCATTATTATATCTATTTATAGACTTTAAGACCGCCTACAACAGCATAGCCAGGGTAGAACTATATAATGCCATGAGAGAGTTCGACATTCCAAACAAATTGATACGACTTGTAGGTTGGCCTTGACCAACGTAACTACTCAAGTAAAAATAGCAGGATTGCTGTCCAAACCAATAAACATCTTTAATAGACTCCGACAAAGGGACGGTCTGGCCTGCCTCCCCTTCAACCTGGCGTTAGAGCAAGCAATCCGTGACTCTGGCGTTACAACAAGACGGACTATTGTCACCAAGTCCAGCCAGATACTTGCCTACGATGTACAGAAATCCTTCACCCAGATCGAGCAGACGACACAAAAACTAGGACTGCACATTAATGGGGGAAAGACGAAGTACATGGTGGTAACTTCTGCGAAGAGAAGACCTAACGTTGGTCAAACTATCAGGGTAGTGGATCACGAATGTAAAGTAGCGCAAGCCTTTAACTACCTTGGGTCAATAGTATCAGCCGATAACAATATGGAAGAAGAAATCCGCGAACGGCTGATCAAGTCCAGCAAAGCCTACTATAGTCTATCGAGGCTTTTTAAATCCCGCAATTTATCCAGAACATCCAAGCTACTACTGTACAAGACCATGGTCTTACCAGTAATCACGTATGGATCCGAGACCTGGGTGCTCAATAAAAGGCACTCTGAACTCATAGCCGCGTTCGAGAGGAAGGTCTTAAGGAGAATTGTCGGCCCCGTATGTGTGGGAGGACGATTCCGGAGACGATACAACCATGAGTTGTACGCGATCTACCCTGAAGTTATCTTATAAGAAAAACAAGCTCCGTAGACTCCGGTGGGCGGGGCACCTAGCTCGAATGAGCGAAGAGGAGCCATCCCGGAAAGTCCTTTGTCGCAGGATGTATGGAAGGAGACAGCGCACCAGGCCTTGTCTGCGATGGAGGGATGACGTAGACCAGGATGCCCAGCGCCTGGGAGTGCCAAACTGGATGACATCGACTCGAGATCGGGACCGGTGGAGAGATTTGTTAAATAAGCCCAAGACCGGATCCCAATTGTAGTGCCGATGATGATGATGAGCATTCGAAATTCAAAGAAAATTTGATCACGTATAACTCATTACAAACCAGCAAAGTAAAAATATATATAGTACAATATGTTCAATTTATTGAAAGTAAATGAAAGGATACAAACTATGCTGATGCATAATCCAGGCTAAGAAGCCACACTACACCTCCCGCCATCCAATTCCGTATTGTAACTTAGACTAGAATATACAATAATAAATTAAAAACTTAGTGGAACAAAAGTTACGAAAAAAAAAATGTAACTGGCGAAGAGTGTGTTACGTTGATAACTGGTCCGTCGCCCGTGTTTTGGCAGAACGCACACTCGGCTGCATTAACGAATAAAAAATATTAATTGATTGAAGTGTGGTTAACAAACACACAATACCAAGCTTGTTTTGAAAGCCAATCGGATGCGGCTGAGACGTGTTTTGGATTGGATGCGGCGGGCGTGTAAACCCAGTTCCTTCGGCGGTGGTGGCTTTGGCTAGTTTCGAAGTCGACCATCGTCGAATATGAATTTGTTCGAAAAGCGAAAAGGGCTGAGAGAGAAAGGGCAGCGAACGGTGGTTGAGAGTAGACCGTTGTTGAAGTTAGGAGACGGTAAAATTTTTGAATTGCGTGTGCGGTTAGTAGAAGACCAAAGAACCAAAAAAGAAATAGAGTTCTTGGTTCGTCTTCTTTTTCGTTGTCGATAAAAAGTAAAATTTGTTAAGAGTTCTTCCAATTCTTGTGTTGTGATTTTAAATCCGTCATCTGAGTAAATGGCCGGTGAACGTATGTTAGTATCGTATAAGTAGCGGTGTGTGTTTTTGCCCGTTTAATGGTTAGGAAGAAGCATGTCCGTTTCTTCCTTTAAGAATTAAGACTAAATAACGAGAGGAGATTGGAAGGGGGAGAGGGGGTAGGAACCCACGTCCTGGAACTTGTAACTGTAGTAAATTGGCTGACCCTAGAAGGAAGATGTACCAAAGGAAGAAATAAAAGTTATAACGAGGAGAAGTTGTTTTTCTTTTCTTGCGACTAAAAGTGTAGGAGAGTAAGTACCTAGGGTACTACCCAGGTACATATACAAAACTTGATACCCTGTAAATCTTAACTCAACCTTCGCAAAAGTTTATCAGGCGACCCAGCCTACAGGCCGACCTTAATTAGCTAGGCAAAGCAATACTATATATATATATATATATATATATATATATATATATATATATATATGTATATATATATATATATATATATATATAACATTGGCTGCATGAGTCCTACTTCCCATGACCCAACTAACAAAGTGTCAAGTGTGGGTGGTGTGCGAAGTATTAACAATAAATTGAATGAAAAAAAATAAAATAGAATTAATAAAAAATGTATGAGCCCAGTTCCCATCACTCCTAAATGGATTGTGGCGGTTCTAACAGATACACACACAATACACAAGCAAATAGTGAAGAACACCGAACGAATAAGAAAATGTATCAGAGCCGTATACCATAGCGATAACATAATAATTCCACATCAGTCGAATGTACTTGAGTTTAGAAATCGAATTCGTACAAGCGGCTGTGGCCCGATGTGTTGAGCATTGGTTACAATGTTAGTTATTCTAACTGTCATAGCGCCAGTTCGAATCACATGTTCTTCACTATCGTAGCAATACGCAATAATTGGTGACCCGACGTGATGTTTGTCGACATCTGGAGCAGCTGTGCCAACCGTTTGTGTATATCTAGTTGATGGATCGATACACAATTTCTATGTTAGGTCATGGCCTTCGATCGCCGTGCAGGCGTAGGAAAATTGGTCGGACTTGTGGCCCATGTATCTGTGGATACGTGGGGTTGTAGTTTGGCTATAGGTGAGTACGTTCCTTGGTGGAATGACGATATCTCGATCTATAGTGGTTTGTGCGGTTTGTAGAAACGCCACAGGATAATTTTTGAAGAGTTTGGTAAGAGATGCTAAAGATTGCAGTTCTAGTGAAAAAGATGTTGAAACTCCACAAAAAGCACCGAAGCCGGGATACACATCACGAAGGTGCTGCTGTGTATTTTCTGAGATTGCAAAGGCGTCATCTACGACGAGCTTCTACCTTCTAATCAAACGATTGGAATACTAGCATTCAATACAGTTGTAGCACAAAAGAGGTACGAATTGAGACGCAAAGACGTCGCATTTCAACAAGACAACATTAGTCTAAAGTGATTTTTTGATGACTCAGCAAAAACTGAGACATTTGCTGCCGCACAGTCCGTTCATTTGTTCCGACCTGTCAAACATACTCTTACTTGAGTAAAATAGATTTCAAAGGACTGTAAAAAGAGCCTGTGTCAGTTTTTCAAAGATAAAATCTCGAAGTTCTACAAGAAACGAATAATAGTTCAAAAATGAAGGAGTAATATTTAGATAATTAAAACTGTTTGTGAAAAAAAGCAATGCACAATTATAACCAAAAAGTGCGTTTCCTCGACCCAATATTGTTTGTTACTTTTTGTTAATTAACGACGAACACTTTTTACCTTGACGTAGGCCTATTATTAATACCAATTTTTTATATACATTTAACACCGGATAAATTATTAAATTAGGAAGGCACAACCAAGATGCATGTTCAAAGTTCATCTCACTCCTTGGAGGAATAGTACAAAGATATTAACATCGAATACCATTTCATTGCATTCTAGCGTAGGTAGTATAATTTCTCGCTTTTTGTGGAGTTTCGACATCTTTATATTGCATAATATACAACTCTTGGTGTGTCGTAATCACGAATTGACACGTTGTGCTACTAGATGTGAATCAACTCTATCAAATATGTATTGCAGTTGATAAAACCTTCCTAACGTCTTATCATTTATAATCTTCGTATGTTGTAAAAGTAATTACCATACCAAAGTTCATCATTATTCGTAACTGAGGTAGTTTTCATCAGAAAATTGAATATTTGTATTTGACATGATCATCCTATAATGAAAACTTGAATTTCAGCAAAATAGATGTTTAATTCAATTTGCAACGTTCTGGTTAAGCAGTGTTCCGTCGCCACGAGGATGTTTGGCACAAAAAACGAACGTGCACTATCTCAACAGTGGTCTGGTGAACTAGCAAAACTGGTACAGAATTAGAGCAAACCCAGTATTCACACGTTTTCACCACCATTCCCACAAGCGGAACGACTTTCAATCTCGTTCAGCTGACTGTTCTGGCTCGAATGTCTTCCATCAATTGATGAAGTGTGTTGGCGTTACATATATCGGCATTATCTCTTACTCAAGTAACTCGTATCCAGTTCTATATTACACGAGACTGCGATTTCCGAAGAGGAAGTTAGATTTGAGTTGTGGTTAACTCTGAAAGCTCCTATTTTTTCTTCCAAACACATAAACTAATCTTCAACGTTTTTACATGTACCACACATATACCACCGAATTGTTACCCGGACCAGTGGTATCGTACATTATAGCGGAACCGGTAGCCACTATTTACCACTTGCAACAGTTTAAAAATACTGAGTAGTATACTCTTCTACTTGTATCTTAAAATTTAGATCAAACCTATCGAATAGACACTAAAGAGCTTTTTTCACAAATTGTTAACGATAGTTAAACGTTTCTTTTGGACAAGATGCCAGACACCGCTCACCTCTACTCTAACACCTAATCGAAGACTCGGGTAAAACGTCTCAAATCACACACTGAAGGAACGACTCGGATCGCAATCAAAGTGGCTTAAAACAGATACTCCATTGGCGGTGTTGTACACGTTTCGTTGGTAGTAGTTGTTGACAATAAG
This sequence comes from Microdon myrmicae, assembly GCA_963931805.1. Classification (NCBI taxonomy): domain Eukaryota; kingdom Metazoa; phylum Arthropoda; class Insecta; order Diptera; family Syrphidae; genus Microdon; species Microdon myrmicae. Next base: position 267,457,050 of record OZ007496.1, read on the forward strand.
CCAAGGCTTAAGTGATCTTTGAATTCTTGTACTCAACGGTGTTGTTTTTTTGTTTTTTCTAGTGCTGCTGCTGCTACTGCCGCGGTTGGAAATTAAGCATTTCTTTATACGACTTGTACAGTGGGCTTTCGCTCAGAAGGTTTTAAATATCCGATCAGTGCGAACGTCGACTTTAGTTTGGTGCTTAAGTCCGGGTCGCGAATTTCTTTTCTTTTTTCTGTTTTTTCCTTTTTGCACAAGACTGATTCGTAACTTCATTTTGGCTTGTCTTAATGACCTGATTCAATCGAGCTCTCAAATTTGGTGTATCCTGGAAGACGATAAATTTACATAATTAAATAATTTGTTTACAACAAAAAATTAATATATATAGAATACAAATACCTTCGTTTCCAAATTCCTTAAGTTAAGTTTAAAAATTTCATTTCGAGCTGTGAATTGAACGCCGTTAATTGCATACGTTAATTTCTGACAATGTGCCGTTAATATGTGGATAAAGGATCCCACAATATAACTAGTGCCAAGAAATATACATGATTTTTAAGCCCCAATAATTTTTCAAAAAAAAAAAATACTACAACGTATTGTGTGCTCTAAGTGGAAGTCAAATATGGCAGGAAAAGTGCTTAACCTACTACTAGCTACGATTCTAACATTCATAGACATTCAGGATGTAACGTTTGCCGTACGTGTCGGCCCGGTGTCAGTTATCAAAGGTGAGTTATTAAGTGTTTCTGTATGTAATTGATAATTTTGTGTTATCTTAGAATTCGTATACAATTTTAGTTAAATCAATTTTATGAATACTAAAATTATTAAGCACATGATATTATACAGCCAAATTATATATATATAGGTGGCTTTTTCGTATTGGCATTATTAGAGATCAAAAAATGTATACGGAAAGTATTTGCTCAATTTTTTTTCTATTTATATTTCCCTTATTTTAAATTATAGTGCGGGCAAGCTAACTCTTGGATATCTGAGTCATGTACAAACTACATATTACATTTAATATACGGATTACACTTAATCTCATCGTATCCATTTTATTCACTTGACGGTTGCCCTAGAAAGTGAAATCGCGTGCAGCACAATGTTATTATACCTATGCCCCTTAATATGATAATTCGCCTAAAAATCTTCACTATTCAAAATAAATCTTGCATAAATAATCTTCATTTTGGTATATGTTATTACATTGATAGATCCGTTTTCGATATCGGCTTTGTTATATTTCGTAGTCCCGATTCTGCAGGGATCGTAAAGCAATAACATCAAATATATTGATATTCAGATTCCACTGACATTTGTGCCATTAAACGAGATATTTAACATCATTCCACCCGACACATTAGAGGTATCTTTACTATTGGGCTCGCCCCATGTATCTGTGAACAGGCAGTAAAAATAACGACAAATCTCCGATACAAGCAGTATCACTATAAAAGAAAGCCAGAAGGCCCACAACAAATTTAGCAAAATTTGGATTGGTAATTATATTCGCTCAATAATGACGTTAACGCTTCCGCTGGCATAATAAGGGACAACACTCCATGAGGTATTTCATTCCACACAGAGTGAAAATCTTTTAGCCCGAGTCGAAAATCCCTATGTAAAAGGGAGCAGAACTGAGCTTTCTGTTACATAATATATAGGCTTCAAGAAAGTAAGAAATAACTACAAGACATTAATTCACAGCGCAAAGTATTTCCATGAGCAGAGACTAAGTTAAAAACAAGTGGTGGAGCATTTGTGAAGAAAATGATAAACTGTACATCCTCATCCGTTCATAGTCTACACACGATGTACAATAATACACCGGCGAAATCTACCTATTGTAAATCTCGCAACCAGCTCAACATTGGAAATGCGCATCATTAATCAAATTCATTTACGAGTTTTGATCTTCTACAAAGCTTGTGCTGTAATACAAGCATTAATATAGTTGTCAGCGCCGGCTGGCCTAAGCATATCTAAAAATCGATAAACCCACTAGAACCCAAATACTGAGGAGCTTCCTTCCCTCAAGACCCGATCACGCTCAAGGCTCGTTGTCCCGTCCTATCTGTTGCTTTCTTTCCCCTTACCAGGAGTGCTCTCCCACTGATGGAGGAAACGTCTTTACGTGTCAAGACGAAAAGGAATCAATTTCAATAATATCCAACGTCAAACGTAGAAGGTGCTTTATCAAGAAATATTCTTTTTTCATCCATCTATGTATCGATCTATATATTGGTCCATCGGAACCAGAAATTTCATGACCTCACTAACTCGGCTGCCACCTTCCTCTGTTCTATGCAGTTTCACTCCACACTCTCCACCTGATCCGACAAGGTCACGCCAGACATTGTCCGCCCATCTCCGGATAATTCAGGCTTGTTTTAAGAGGCCATCCCTCTATTTTAATCCTCCGCGAATTTCATTTGGTTCTGAGAGGTGTTTTTCTTTTCCAATTCTTCCTTACTATTGTATAAACATTTGGTCCCTTGTTGACCGGTTCCTGCGGAAGTTTCCTAGTATTTCATCTGCATATGGAGTGATTCTCGCCTGTAGGACATTTGTTAGTATTTGGCTCTGTGGGAAAACAGTGACCTTCATTTTCTTTGAAAAAAGGGATGATTATTGAAGGTTTCCATTCTTCCGGAGTAGCTTTTTTTTTACCTAAAAAAACCCCCATAACACATGCAATCGCATTAGCAACTTAAATGCTTTACGCATCTAGGATTATCTAAGGTATAATCTAAAAAGTCCCTGTAAAAGAAAACTTACATTCATGCATCTCTTCGCAGATAATTTCCTGTAAGATTTCTTTTCTACCTTTTCAGGAATCCCTAAACCTATTCGGTACCTTCGGTTCCCAGGCAAATTTCAATTTCCCACACCTGCACCGCAATCTCCATCCAGCATACCTGAAACATTTCCTTTTACAAGGACATTTAATGCACGCAACGCGTTAGATAAAATTCCTAGAAATAATTCTTTAAAGTGCATATGACATCATAAATCCCAAGCCAGTCGGCACCCTTTGTCTATCTTAAAATCCTATGTCGGACAGCTTGTTTTTACAGATGCCATAAACCATATTTCTATGCATGTAAACATGCATAAGATCCAACTCATCGTTTGTTTTTCCACTAACAAACAATCTTCAATTTCTTTCCCTGCCGCAGCTAATTACCCGGCATATACAAAGGCATGCAAGGGATTCGTTCGGCCACCAATCCCATTAGCACCTTTTTTCCCAACGTCAATAATAGCGACGACGAATCGCGTAAATAATGAACCGCATTACCAACGGCGCATTTGGTCATATCTCCCTTTTGTCTTCGCAGCCTGTCTGCTTCGTTTACCCATTGCCCTCGAGCACGTGTAAACAACTCAGATCTGAACGATCGCACACATACCACCATGATCTTCATTGCAAGGTCTGGTTTCCTATTCTCTGGTGGTAGGTAAAAACGATATCCTTAGTGGAGAGGATATCTACCACGACACCACAAACTCACCCCATAAAAATCATATCTGCACGCGATGATTATCGCCGAGTTCTTTACCATATAGACTGACCTCAATGGTCATGCCGCTCCCGCTGTCTGTAGCGCTGCAGACACGCGAGAATACCCTAAGTCCAGTTTTAATGTCATAAAGTTGTAGACGGGCGGAAGTCGGTTATCTACTGTGCAGTGTTTGCAACCGCCATGTCGAATATTATATTTGCTGCAGTCTTCAAAGATTGTGTTTTTATTGACTTCACATTGTAACTTTCACGCAGTGCTACCGTAAAATGTTAGTATCCAATAAGAAAATGAAGCGGAACAATAATCCATAGATTCAAACAAGTTATTCCAATAATAGTGTTTTTCCTTAATATAGAAATAAAACTAAACAAAAGAAATAGTGTTTTATATTTTTACTTGTCCGGTGTTTGGCGTTTTCTTTACTTCGGCGGAATCGTGTAGTGCTCGTGGGAACAATTAATTATGATGGAGGAGGAAGTGAACGGAGTTTCCGTGCCAGGCACAATACTGTCTCCCCACAGCTTCCTTATCACATATTATTTTGAGCAGTTGGTGGATCTTTCGGGCGTTGGTTCTCCTCCATGCTTCATAAGTTTCACCGGTAAGCTATTTTTTCAGTCGATTTATTAAAGGAGGGCTCTGAACACGGTAGCTAGGCCCTGAAATTACCTTGCATCTCCCTCGATGCTTACTTCTAATACATGCTTGTGGACCGCGAACAAAATCAAATTAACCAATCATATATTTATTTTTCAACACTGTCACCGTTGAGACTAATATATGTCCCCCACGTGTAACAAGTTTGTTGATTCCATTACTGAAACATTCCTTAGAGTTTTTTTCGAATCCAGGACTTAACAGCGGCCCTCACCTCATTGACCTTAAGGTCTCTCCCGTTTAGAGGAAAGAAATAAAATTGCTTGGCGCGAGGTAACGGGAAAAATTTGGGTGTGGAATCGGTTTTAACTTTAAGTTTAGCGAAAGCCCTCACACTTGCGCGTGCGAACCTATCGTGCATAGATTTTACGGTATACCAATTGTTCAATAACAAGGCCGAAACGTTCCTTGAATATTCCAATATAGTCTGCGATACGTTTTTGAGTGATTGGCCGGTCATTTAGAATCATCCCGTTGATGGATTTGCGATGATTATCCTCTGTGGCAGTGATCGAACGTCCACTGTCGTGTTCCATCAACAATTGTGACTTTTCCAGGCTCGCAACCACGAAATTTTATTGTCCATCGATTTATAGTAGACCTCTCACCAGCGTCGTCACCATAAAAAGCCTGTAAATGTTGATGATTTTCAGTATCACTCACTTTTTCAGCCGTTTAAAATTCGATAACAGCACGATATTAACGTCGCTTTGACATAGCACTAGAACACGCCACCATATCATTGGGTAAACAATCGATCTCAGGTCTGCGCATGCGTATTAAGAGGAAATGTTGCATCCATTTGCCGCCAGGTGAGCTTCTAAAGGTCATTTCATTCCCGTTCAGTAAGCACGTGTGCATTACTTTTCAACCTACCCTCGTAGATACTAACGCCAGCAACACAATCGCAGGAGTGTTTCGATTATACAAACGTCTTTCTCTGTCCCACACTTTTTTAAATAAAATTACGAACTGTTGTATTGCTCCCCTAATAACCTTGCCCAGAAAAATAAATCATTATGGAAAATTCAACAAGCCTCAGGACTTGCTAAATAAGGCCAAGACCGGTTCCCGGTTGTAGTGCCGATGATGATGATGACGTACACTTAAATGTCAAAGCAATTATTGCTTAAGCTTAATTTAATTACTTTCATGCAGATTTCAATCCAATGTATCGATTGTTTCAAAAGTGATATAAAATGTTGTGGTTAAATGCAACACAGAATAATTGAGATATCGGGCTAATGTTTATTGTATTCCAGATGCAGGACACATGTTACATTTAAGTGTGGATGATTTTGATGAAAAATTTGCCACAATATGATATTGAGAGTTACGGACTTAAATGGCTCATTTTACACTGAAGCACTTACGGCTACGATATTCTTGGTACTTTGACCGAGGCATCCAATAATGAATATTATGTCTCAATTTATCCATTATGCCGCCCACAACCTGTATAGTGGATGATTATTACTGTCGAAATAGGGACGCTTTTAAAGTTGCGATCATCGACTCAAAACTTCGGTAGAGATTTTTTATATTCTCCAGACGTTGCTCGTTTTTATAATAAATGTAGACCTAGACTCTTTATTTTGGCGTTGACAGGTCCTTAAAAAAGTTTAAGCGTGCGTTTGTATTAAAATAAAAAATTGTTAGGTGCCTTTTGAAAACCCCCTTTATATATGAGGAATATGCTGTTGACAAACATTATTATATATTCCAGAATATTATGCATTGCATCCAAGAATAGGGTTGGGCTGCCCGCTAGTTTCTTCCTAGTAACCGTATGTACTGGACTTTGTATGAGATAGCCATAGTTCCTTCTTATAGACAGCCCATCCATTCGCAGCTGCGATGGTGTTGTTTGATATCCTATAAGATCCACAAGGCTTTTCATCGCATATATATTTCACGCTACGCTCCTTTCTTCTAGTGTCAATATGCTATATACATATACCGAGGTTTATGAACACGTTTCAATACGTATCCATTTTTAAGAAATGAAGGGATGCCATATGGAATGTGTATATACTGTATCACGCTGAAGGCATTGGTTCGCCTTTCCTTTTACCACGGTCTCGAGACAACTGATTAACATCGCGCCGCATGCACTTTGATTTCACATTCCAATTGCATGCCACATGCCTTTCTTTAATTTAACCGACCACTGATTACAAATACTAGCGCTGTTGTTAGTTTATGGTTAATGCAAACCCAAGTCAGCTAACGCGTATCATCTTAAACACACCGATGTATGTATACCGATACAAGCAGGATCGAAAATCATTCAAAAATGACAAGCGATATATTTTCCTATTAGTATTTTTAATATCAGTGCGTCTACGATGCAGAATTGAATTTAAAAAATCCCTATGTAATAACTTAATGCTCCTGTTCGTAATTCTCCGGCTATTTTCAAAATATAAGTAAATAATTTGCTTAAGAAATTCCTAACGGAGATTAATCACTTTCACATAATATTAGTGTTGTCTAACTCCTCTTACTGGTAAAATAAATGACATAGTCTTGTTTTGAAATAAATTTGACGCTTCTGTTATCTGCTGCTCATCACAATTCCTAAATTGCATACAAATTTGGTAATCACAATTAATTAACAGTACCACACATTATTTAAATCCTTTTTCAAATTATAAATATTTATAAAACTGTTTTTTTATTGTAAATAATATCCATTTCCAGACCGTGGTCTCTTGACAACTGATTAACATCGCGATGCATGCATTTTGATTTCACCTTCCAATTGTATGCCACATGTCTTTCTTTAATTTATGCGATCACTGATTTTAAATACTAGCGCTGTTGTTAAATGATGGTTAATGCCAACCCAAGTCACCTAACGCGTATCATCTTAAACAGACCGATACGAGTATATGTATACCGATACAAGCAGGATCGAAGATCATTCAAAAATGACAAGTAGTATTTTTAATATCAGTCCGTCTACCATGCAGATTTGAATTTAAAAAATCACTATTTAATAAAATAATGCTCCTTAAGTAGGTTCTTTTTCAAAAACTCACACTGGTAAATTCTTCAGAATTTGAGATTAATCACCTTGAAATAATATTAGTGTTGTCTGACTCTTCTTACTGGTAGAATAGAATTCATCGCCTTGTTTTGAGAGAATTTTTCCGGTTCTATTACCTGCTGCTCATCACAATTCCTGAATTGCATACAAATTTGGTAATCACAATTAATTAACAGTACCTCACATTATTTAAATCCTTTTTCAAATTATACATATTTATAAAACTGCTTTTTTTACCGTAAATAATTATTTGATTATGTATACAGCAAATGTAAGAGAGTGCAAGCCCTGAAAAGCAATACAATGCGGTCCACGGACGCCGGAGAACATTTTATTAATAAATGTTTCATTTCCAAAGCAAATGTCGCACAGGCATCATTTGAACCAGTGTACGTCCAACTGCACACACACATTATCCTCATCCTCAAAATGATCACAAGGAAGGCATAAGACACGTTTTAAAATTCCATAACATCTGTAATTAATATGTATGAATTTAAAAGAGAATTCAACCGAAAATTACTCAACGAATAAATAACGATGCTTACCAACACAACCAATTTACCACGAATGACTTAAAAACTTATAAGGTCAACTGGTTTTTATACAACCTTGCTTGGATCCATTCCTCTGGCACGACAACCATTCATTATGCAAATATTTCGTGTCTTTATGAATTATACTACGATCACTCAACTCTCGATTTCTATGAACTTGGAATTTTTTACCGTCACAAACATTTTATTCCATCATCTTACTGAGAGACTATTTGGGAATATTTTGGTATTTCACATCCTCAATACGTCGGAAGTAATTATTTGGTTCACACGTTCTTTGACTTTATTTACAGAGATATAAGAATTTTAAAACTACATTAACTGAAATAGAAGGTTTTTTTTGTGTCGAACAAATTGTTTAAAAATTCGCTCCACGATCTTTTCCGTTTAATCATTAAGATTTTAATATAAAATATTATAGACAGAACCCTCCCCAAATTTCACTCGGTCAAATGTCAATAACCGTTCAAGCTACAGCATGAGAATTTTTGGGAAATGCGGTTTTGAGATAATCACGTTTAAAATTTCAATACCTATTAGTTTTGTCCTATTGCTATTACCAATTAGTTAGGTACTCAAAAATTTGGTGATCTGCTACTTCTTCTACTAACTATTTTTGACTCAGGGACACTTATTCGGTTCTGCCCCACTAACCACGATTCGTCGATATTTTCGGTAGAAAAGTTGTTACTCATGTTGCACCCAACGCGTTCATAATTCTCAAAATGGAGGTGCAGTCTTTCTTAATTATCCCAGCAGTAATATAGACAAAGATTTCAACGGTCAACGCACAAGGTTCCCAGTGTCTTTTCTAAACTATCTCTTTAATGCGATTTTAATATTTAGATTTTTCCTTTCCTTCCCAGCATTTTACTTTTACTCTTGTTTTCCGATACTCAAATATGATTTCAGCGTGCGTACGTAATGCTTACTAGAATCTCCGGACAAACTGCGCGCTTCTACTTGTTCGTTGGTGGATTTGTGGGGGTTCTCTATACTACATGGAGAACCAACCCACAATTTCAACTTAATTTCGACCGCCTACAGAGCGTCACATTATCCCCTATCCCACCGTTCAGGTATTTTACCTGTAAAAGAAAGAATAGCTGAATTCATTATTCTATGCAGATAATGCAGAATTGAATTCAGCTCCATATCATTAACCCTATGAGATTTATACCGGAAATCTAAACGTCATATTGGTTAGCAACAACTAAATCTAACCAAACGACCCTGTTGCATCATAGCAAAACCGCTGGGGTTATTTCAGCGTCTTTGAGTCTGGTTCACACGCAGTTTATTTCCCAAGCATCAGAGGCGTCCTATTGACTTTCCCCAGACACTCTATTCGCTGGGGATCAATGATCTCTTTTCGCAGGTGAATATCACCAGCTACATTTTCCTCTTCTCCACAATTCTGTCTCCCTACGGGTCAATGCACTATGAGGTCACCACATTCACGCAATTGGGTCAGTGGGCTACCTCAGAGGTGCATTGATTCATGCACACACAACCAAACCCACCCCGGGTTCATAGTACTTTGTGTTTCAGTTCTCTCATTCTGCCATGTTCGTCGACTATCAATTAACCGATGTATTCACCATACCTCGACGGGCGTGGCAATGAGAGAGCAGAAGCGTGATCTCTATTTGTTGTCCTGTGTGCAAAAATAAAATCCAAAATTTCATCCCTAATTGAGATCAGTCGCTTTTCACACATCATTGCGGACGGTCACGCCGCACACGTACCACAATTAATACATCGCGCGCACGTCCCGTGTCAACTCGCTGTTGAGTAATAGTTGTGTTGGATATTTTCGTCTTAAAATAATTACGTGATCACTAAAGTTATCTCTTAAATGGTGTATTATTTGCCAAAGCGTACTTTTCCAATAGTTACATTGCGTCGTGATCCCTTCCTGTGTAAATACAAATACAAGTTCTTCAATTTAAATCTAGTGATAATTTATTACAATGTAAAGTGAAACAAATTAAGAGCAATTGCCCCTGGGATTAATAAAGAACATAAAAACAACAAATTAAACAGTGTTAATTATTTCATCTTCCCTCTGTGAACAATTTGACGACGTCTGTGTTGGCGGGTGAATTGAATCCATGCCCATGTTCGGTATCATACTTTCACCCCCACAGATTCACTTGTGAAAAGACGTACAGTACACACAACTTAATTAGGTCATTTTAAAGTCTCTCAATCTCAATGTTTAACGTTCAGCTCTGCCATCGTACGATTGAATTTTATAAATATATATATATCTCTTTGTTCTGAGATGTATTATAATTTTCGACCTCAAAACTGGTGCACAGATCGCACACCCTTAATCCCAATAGCCCCCCTCACAGAAACTTCCCACTCGTCCACCGAACCCAACTCAAGACCGAATTTTACACCAGCCCATTCAACATCCACATTTCGCCCTTGCCTGACACCTTCCTCCACCCGACCAATTATTGTTCCCATCTTAGCACCAACTGTTAAAATCACACAACAATCAATCAATTCATCTAATAGTCGCCTTATCTGAACTTAGAAATAAATTGACCTACGAAAATGTCCCCCTCTATCTTTCGTACCTCCATGGCAAATCTGATTTAGTCTGCTATGAAGGTAAGACGAAAACTAGCGTCGCGGTGTCCATTCAGCAGGAAGGACCACCTACCGATCTTCCTCGCCGTCGCAACCTGTTTATGAAATTTCACAAAAATGTCAATATGCTCCCACAAATAGTGTCGAAAGATCTCTCGGCCTTTCGTCTACATGTTCACAATAAAATAACCTCTTTCAAAAACGGCAAGTCTTTTTACCCTAATCAACCTTACCCACACCCCCCTAAGAATCTCAATACTCTCCTCCTTAACATGTACTATCAAAATGTCAGAGGTCTCCGCTCTAAAACGCAATCGATTCTACAAAATACGCATACTCTCCCTTTCGATATATACACACTAACCGAAACCAAACAGTATTCACAGTCAAGAACTATTCCCTTCCGCCTTTAACGTGTTTCGTGATAACGATGGTATATGTCCGGATTCACCTTGCCGTGGTGTGCTGCTTGCCATCCAAAATTAGCTCGCCTCATCTCCTATTGCCATCTCTTCTTCTCTCAATCTAGACTATGTCGCAATCAAAATTGACCAACGCCCATATGTTTCTTTGCAACCAATCGTGTCATACGAAATGGCAATAGCAGCGGTTGATCACCTAACGGAGTTTAGTACTTCCCTTAACAATATCGTTGTTACTGGCGATTTCAATCTTCCGCATCTCCAATGGACGCTGTCAGACGATCAATCCTTTTGCACCTCAGACCCCACTAGTACCAAGGAATGTCTCTTTGTTGACGGTCTCACCGACTCAAACTTCCGTCGAATAAGTAATGTGCCAAAACATATGAAGAGGCGACTTGACCTTGTGTTTACAACGGACCCCTATAATTCCTCCGTTGTCCTTAGTCCTCACGCCTTCTCCACCAGCGACAATTATCACCCCCCGCTTCTCGTATCCCTTTATCGTAATAGCTTATCCCAAACTTCAACAACCCACGTCATCTTTTCCTATAACTTCCACAAAGCTAACTTGCGCCTATTAAATGAGCATTTTACAGAATCGCATTTCCCTTTGATCACCTAGAGGTAGAAGAAACTACTCTCTACTCTCTATAAGAAAATCTACAATACCATTTCCCTATATGTCCCTTATTCTCGACGTAGGATATCGGTTTAATCGCCTCCATGGTACAACCGCAAACTCCGTACTCTTCTGAACAAGAGGAATAATTTGTGGAAATTTTTCCTAAGAACACGCTCTTCCCTGGACTACTCCAACTTTCTCGGTTCCTTTTATAAATGCACCGAGCTTTACAACTCTCTTTACTACAATTATCTCACAAAAACACAAAACAATCTGATCAATTACCCCAAATCTTTTTTCCAATTTATTAACTACAAACGTAAGTCTGACGCCTATCCCAACTCCCTTTCCTATGACACGATCACTTCAACCGACCCATAAACTACTCCTAATTTTTTCGTTTCTTTCTTTAAAAAACCCTTGACGGACAACTCTTTCGAGCCTAACCGCTCTTACTTTAAAGACCTTCCCGAATTCTCCCGTGGCCCCTTCATCTCTCAAATTATTCAGCATCATCTAGTTGAAGATAAATTAAATTTGCTTAAAGACGAGTTCAGCCCTGGACCTGATGGACTTCCCACTGCCCTTTTAAAAAAAAAAATGTTCCTCTTTCTCTCCTGCTATCAAAGATATTCAATCTATTCCTTACAAAAGGTGTCTTCCCAAATATTTGGAAATCCTCTTTTGTCATCATCATCAGCACTACAACCGGGAACCGGTCTTGGCCTTATTTAGCAAGTCCTGAGGCTTGCTAAATTTTCCATAATGATTTGTTTTTTTCCGGGCAAGGTCATTAGTCTTGCGCGAGAGGCTCCCCGACGGGGAATCGAACCCCGGTCGCCCACATGACAGGCGGGTATACTTTTGTCACCCCCATACATAAGAAACTACCATCCTATCGCCAAGCTGACACATATTCTAAAACGGTTCGAAGGCATTTTTTACAATGCGTTATATTTCCGCTGCAAATCCATCATCTCACCAAACCAGCACGGTTTCCTTACGGGTAGGTCGACTACCACCAAACGAGTTGAATTCTCATCTCACGCTCCCCGTGCCTTAGAGACCGGCAGCGAAGTCGATGTAATCACAACCGATTTCAGCAACGCCTTTGACCAAATTTCCCACAATCTCATCCTCTTTAAGGTATCCTCTCTTGGTTGCAAACCCCTACTGATTAAATGGATTTCTTCCTATCTTAACGATTGAACCTACCGTGTGAGATTTAGATCCACCCTCTCCAACCCTTTTCTTCCTACGTCAGAGGTTCCCCAGGGCAGTCACCTTGGCCCCTCCTAATCATTCTTACTATTAGTGATATAGACTGCAGTATCAAGCACTCCTTCATCTCTCTATACGCGGGCGGCACTAAAAACTTCAAGACGATCCGCTCTTCTGTCGACTTCTTATATTCTCCAAATGGATCAGTGGGGAAGAAGTATGTGCCAGACACGGGCAGTAGATTCACTGCCTTCCACCATCATCACAAAGACAAAGTTCCGAAGAAAAGTAAACTGGAAATTGTCACCCAGAAGCAAGCGACAACACACCAATGGAAGTCACGGAAAAATAAAACCCACTGAGCACAGGTTTTGTTGTAAATTGTTATTTTTTATGATTTTGTAATATAGTTTTGACAGACGATTTATTTGAATAAAAACACTAGTTTTAATTAAACGCGCGCTTACTCGACTCGACGAGGTATGAATTTTGACTCGACACTAAAATAACGACTCCGGGGTATATTCGCGTCCCAGTGCGCATTGGGGAGCGGGGGCGGTAGCCACCTGCTCGGTCGACGGGTGTAAAACGACTCAATAGAGGGTTGGAATCTGTATCTTGATTCACCCTCGATTCGATGGTGGTGGATATCCTCTCCGCTAAAGATATGTTTTTACTTACCACAAGAGAGACGTAAAGTCTCTCTCTGTGGAACAGAAAACCAGATCTCGTAATCAAGCTCATGGTGGTACACATGTATGTGTGTACATTGGTTCATTCATGGGACAAAACCATGAGAACGAAATTGAAACAAAGAAAGGGCATAATGTGCATCCATGAGATATGAGTACGGCTAGCAAACAAGCCGAATCTCATTGGATGGTAATTGGGATTGTGTTTGCTTATGTGAGAAGGTCAGGAATATATGGGACAAGGGGAATTATGATCTGAGAGTTCAACTGAGTAAGCAAGTTGCAACTCATTAGATGGTAGATGCATTTGGAATACTTGAATGGTTTGAATTGTTTGTCGTATCGCCAGAATGTCTGGTGAAGGACTGCGTTCTTTTGTTTGTACATGGTACATGCTAGGGAATTAGTTTCAGCGTCTATTGCCCTAATTGTATGCAGCTGCGCTGGACTGTTTATCGTTGGGTAAATGGGTCGCCATCCGATGAGTATGTAGGTAAATTTATTGTACACATGTTGAGGCTGGGAATAGTCAACTCAAGGTTAAGATTTCCTGATTATGCGGTTGCATTATATGTGAACCGATGAGTTTTCTTTCAGGGAATTTATGATAAGTTTGGAGAGAATTCTTATAGGGAATTTTAAATTCGAATTAATGAATGAAGGTAAGAATTCTTTTCCAGAAGCTCTTAGATAATACATTTGGTCATTTGTTGCGTGAAGCATTTACAGGTGCTTAATGCGATTGCATTAGCAGAAAGTTGTGATGGCTGGGTTGCGGATGGGGGGGGGGGGGGGTTCTTCAGGTGAGTGTACAGTGGGGTGTGATCTCGACAGCTTTTCAACTTGGTGCCAAAATAACCGCCTCGAACTAAATATTGCCAATTGTCACTCAATCACCTTCTCCCATAAACAGGTTAGTTCGTGAGTCTACTTATAAGTTTATATGTTTATACCACTTGTACTAAGCGAAATAAACTGAGGGTTCTGCCCTCGCTTCATTCATTAGAAAAAAAGACCATGGCGTGACTTACGGGTGATCTAACTTGTCTGATTGTGACTAGTAGACTTGATTATTTAAATATATATAAATTATGGAAAATGACCACGCCACGATCATTCAGATGACATGTCTTAATATGAAACGAGGTAGTACTGTTCCCAAAATACAAAATATTTCTCAATATTCAACCAGTACTCATAGACGTAAATTTGGCAAAAAATGAACCATATGTTCACTTATCATGCATCAATATAATTACCTAAAAGTTCCCAGATAATGAAATGTGGATGTTCAGAGGCCAATGTTCAGATAATGTAAAAGGCGGCCCTCGTAAGATTTTGAATTTATCTTTATGGATGTGAGGGACCCTTGTTGTCGGAAGACTGCAGAGACAGACATATGTTATTCCTTGGCACTCAAGCCGGCCTACCCATCACACCACATTTTTTTATTTTGGATATATCTTGGCGTTGACGTTTCCTATAGGTTAAAGGCCCAAATTTGTTTTTAATATACTTTGGTTTGCATTAATTTAAACGGATACGACCCTAAGAGCTATAACTTTCGTATTGAAGAAATCCTTCCAAGTGTGAAACTAAAAATAAATAAATACAAGAAAAAGCCCTAATAAATTGTATTTACCATAGAGCCCGGATTCCTCTTTTTTTACACTTCTCTCGGAGCCCCGAGATGGCACTAAATGGCTATTGCAGTTCTTCTAGAACACACGCGCGGGGAGCGAATTCCACAGCAAATGAGTTCTGATGCAGAGATGGTCGCACCGTCGGGAGATAAACCGCAAATTGGTGGGATTCGTGGGATTGTCTAGTGGAGCGCACATAAACCGAATTGTGCGGAACAAAACCACGAATCTCGGAAGAACATTCGCCGTGGTAATATCTGTAAAACAGACACGCATCTTCGATGTGATAGCGATTGCAGCCCTGATGTCAGCGCCGTGTCCTCGATGAAGCAGATCGCCCGTCTCTGTATGCTGTCAAGTTGGCCGAGGTATGCTTAGAAGCAGAACTTCAAACATGGGAGCAATATTCAAGGGCCAGTTTAATTTGGGATTGACACAGGAGAAGAAGTTAGACCGGAGTAAAATATTTCTTGAGTCTGGAAAGATAACTCAGTTTTCTACAGGCGGACCTGGCGATATTAGGTTCGTGTTTATGTCATGACACAATCCCACAGACCAATGTTATGCTTTTCCTAGATTCAAGAGCTTAGCCATTCACCATTAGTCGGAGAACCTCACCGTTCTTCTCTGTTAAACAAGAAGCAAGGCTGAAATTTGTAGTGGTACCATATATTTTATATATGAGGTTATTAACCAATTTCGCCTTTTTTCCACGAATAAATCAGATAGCATACACAGATAATGTAGTAAAAGAACAGTATGTAGTACTGTGGCGTTTCTAACAGATACACACACAATACACAAGTAGATAGTGAAGAACACCGAAAGAAAATCAAATAAGAAAAAGCATCAGCCATATACCAAGCTATAAAATAGCAATTCCACATCGAATGTACTTGAGTTAAGAAATCGAATTCGTACAAGCGGCAGTGGCCTGATGTGTTGAGCATTGGTTCGATTTTTGTTGATTCTATTCGTCATAGCGTCAGTTCGAATCACACGTTCTTCCCTACCGTCGCAAACGCCATAACCGGTGACCCCGGCGTGATCTGTATACACAACACACAATCTCCCATAGGTAAACAGGACTTTACTATTACGAACACGACTTCCGCATAGAGCACCGGCATACTCGCCTGCTCCGGCGTCCTCTCGCTCGCTCGCTCCTCGCTCCGTCCTTCACACACGAAGTTGATCGTAACAAAGTTACTGAGGAGGGAGTAGTGTTGCGTTTCTACACAAGCAAATAGTGAAGAAGGCCGAAAAAAAATAAGAAAAGGTATCAGCCGTACACTAAACAATATATGGCAAGTCCACATCAGTTGAGTGTACTTGATTTTAGAAGTCGAATTCGTACACGCGGCAGTGGCCTGATGAGTTGAGCATTGGTTCAATTTCTAGTGAGTCTACCCCACATAGCGTCGGTTCGAATCACACGTTCTTCACATCGTCGCAAACGCTATAGTTCCACTACAAAGAAAAACCAACCGAACTACTTCTGGCGATGGGGGTTTTCTGATTATATTATAAATACCCTCTTGCATGTTATTTTCTCGCCATTTGCTCGCGGTATTAGATAAGTATCTAACATATTCTCTTCGATTACATGAATCATAAAAGGCAAAAAACCAGAAAACAGGTACCTTCTATACGCACTACTTTCGCCTTTGCACTAATTGTGATTTATTTCATGAAACTTCTCTCTAAATAAGAAAAATACTATTATAGCTTGCATAGTACCAATTTAAAATGAATTCCCAATTTTCAAAATGACAGCAATGTTGTGAATGTAAATGAAAATGTATTCCTAGAATTGTCTGGTGAATCCATTTGTGTGCAACAGCATTCACATATGTCTCAAACTTCTTAAAAAATATAACATTCACATTAGTTCGCTCATTTCTATATCTCAATCATTTGCAAACGAAATTAAAATAATGAAACTAAAAAAAATCTAAAACACTTCAACCAAACTCTTAAGACCCGAATAAATTGATGAAAATTAATGACAACTAATTTTCAATCAATTTATTTTTAAACCCCTCAGTACTAAGCTACGGTGTCAGTTCTCTCTCTGTTTTAAGCCACTGAATACCCCACCGAAGACCTTTCACTTAACAACAGTACTAAAAGATTTTAAAACTGACCTCGCCAAATAAATGTACTTTTCAAAAGTCGAAAAAGCAATCAATCGACTGGATTAACGTATCTTATAAATTCAGCTAATACCCCGAAACGAACTCCAAGTTTTAACGTAATCAGTTACTGTCATCACAGACTATCATAACTCTATCCTTTTATTTCGGTTGACTTCGGTAGATTAATCAGTGGACATTTTAAGTTCAAGGACATTATTGTGATTGTAGTAAATGTTATTGACCAAATTTAAAGTATCAGTGATTCTTAAACATTCGGTACCGATGTATCGAATACTAGACGAATCACATGGATTTCATTCACTGGTCTTCATAAATCGCATCTGCACTTTGATATATGATACATCTCCAAACACAACCGACAGACATAAGATTTACAACCTGTAGATAATTAATTTCAGGAGGACTGCAATGGCAGTGAAATTTATGTTTTTCACAGTTATCTTAACAGACCTCGGATTGTTAGCTCAGCTATAAAATAGGTCTTATGGCAAGTCCAACAACTTAACATCTACTGCCAATTCAATTAATTGACGACAGACCTCTCGATTCTGAATCAGATTTACACATTATTTCATCATCATCATCGGCACTACAACCTGGAACCGGTCTTGGCCTTATTTAGCATGTTCTGAGGCTTGTCAAACTTTCCATAATGATCTGTTTTTTCCGGGCAAGGTCATTAGTCTTGCGCCAGAGGCTCCCCGACGGGGAATCGAATCCCGGTTTCCCGCGTGACAGGCGGGTATACTAACCAGTATACTATTGAGGAGCCTTACACATTATTTAATATGTGTAAATTAAAGGGATATCTGATACTCTGTTTGCACAGCTCAGGTATGATTTCACACCACTTTCTAAATTGAATCATTGTAATTGTAAGTTATCTTTAATATCATATTGAAACCAATTAGACGATAAAAGTATGACATTTCGAACTAGTTTTCAATATTTCGCAATTAATCCGATGGTGGGATACAAAATGCATCATTCGTATTATATTCAATCACGCTGATCAATTACTGTTTTTTTACGTCATTGAAATATGTCTTAATTTTAATGGGTCGTTTCAGGTTTGGAATATATAAAATGCTGTGGGGCGTAATAAAAATAAACAAATTTGTGGTATCTTTTTAGCAACAGATGATTAATTTATCGCCCACCCTTCTCAAAAGCATATAATTTAATCCAAACTGTGCATAACCATACATCGGAACACCGCTTGAGATCAGAGTGTCACTTTCTCTCTCCCTAATGAATTTTTGTTTCCATTTTACCAGCAATAGATGTAGTAAATCTTGAATAGAAGTTACCAACGCTGTTTTAACCATTGCAAGCATTAGCCCTTTGTAGTATACACTGACAGTTGGTTTAGTTTATCGTTAAAAACAACTTAAATCCAACAAATTGGTGCAATCGCTACGTGATTATGCTTATTTAGTGTTTGTCTTAATCTTTGACCTCTTAATCCATTTTGCCTGTACTTTGAAGTATTTAAAACGGCCCCTAGGCGGTCAATATTTTATCAATACATTGAGTAATAACTGAAATTGTACAATAATACTAGCCGACTATATATCCGTTAGCGCAAGATATCGAGTCAATCAAAGACTTTAATTTTCATTGCATAATACTGTTTTGGAAGTTGTGCGGTAAAGATCAAAACAGAGAAAAAGAAAATTGATTTTAAAATGTATCTTATCTAAATGAAAAAAAAATGTACATATAACATGTAACCTCTTTAAAGACCAGCCTTTCATTCTCTCCTTCTCTTTTACATCTTCAGAGAATAAGTGCAAAGGTCACACAATTGCCAGTCTATTTATTCTACATGTTGATTGCAGACGTATCAGCTGGGAATTAACTTATTACACAATATGAGGGCAGTTTGATAAGTCAGTAACTTTTTGAAGTTCCCGCGCAGTAACTTTAAATGCAACACTGCAACTGCCCTCTATAAATAGACTACTGTCAAATTTTGAGCAAGCTGTGTCAATTGGTTTGTGTTTGACAGCCATTGAAAGCAGACAACCTGATAAATTTGAACGAAAATGAAAAAAAGTGTTTTTCTTGTGCTGATTAAGCATAATCAAGCATAATCCATAAATTGGGCTACGAACTGCTACCCCATCCAGCATATTCTCGAGACTACTGCTACTATTTCCTATTGCTAAACCTGAACAAATAGCTGGGCGGTAAGAGATTTGGGTCGAATGAAGAGGCCGTCACAGAAGCCAACGCCTATTTGGAGGGCAGGAATAAAAAAATTTAAAAAACACTAGACTAAATGTTTGAAGCTAAAAGGACACTATATTGAGAAATAAAATACTTATTTGCCGACAAAATATGTTTTATTCAAAAAGTCACTGACTTATCAAACTCCCCTCGTAATCATGTAGATTGGAATAAAATCTATAACGCGGCAATCAGGAACTCTTTCAAACCCATATGAACATTCATTAGCTTGGATCGTTCGATTTTATCCTTTAAAACCGCACTCTTTTCAGTTCGCTAAAATTCACTCTGTTTTTTTTCTAAAATGTATATGAAATTATTGATCGCAGAAAGATATTTTATAAGACAGGTGCTGTAAATTAAATGCTACTATTGGCTAGATTCTCCCAATTCCTATAACATGTGACTAAAATAAACTTCTACTTTAACAACTATTTTCTCAATTGTCTCTCCGCCACACTATTTGCCCGTATTTAGAAAAAGAAAAGGCTATGCCAGTTCAAATGTGCACAAAGTGTGAGATGCGAAAATAGTTTGAACTTTCATTCATATTGTTTCAGATCTTTCCATAGGATATGCAAACCTTTTTTAGGTTTGGGGAACATGTACTCCATTTATAGTCATTTACGGTCTATTGAAAGTACCCTAAAGAGTGTTTCCCTAAAACATTATACTTACAAAGCCACACCTAATCAACGAAAAGGTGGAGCGAGTCTCCATTTTATCTATACTCGTATATCGATTAATTGCTGAAGCCAAGGGCGATGTCGCGCATTTGTAGAAATCGGATCTACAATAAGGTTTTATTACACCTACTATAAAATAAGAGGATGGTCTCGGCAAAGTCGCCATGATAATAATATTTAGAAATAAACACGAGGACAGGGAATGCATTAACCGAAAACCTGTGGATCATCATGTGGAACAATTTATTGGCAGAAAAATAAAATGACAACGACGAAATCTGGTTGCAACCAAAACATTAACAGAGGTTTCAAAAACATTGAACTTAAAATATAATTAAAGTGAACAATTAACAACCAAACACATGAGTGTTACACCCACAACATTTGTAGCAGGTGCATGGTTCAGTATTAGAATATTAACATGGTACAGAGGACGCTTTGATTCTATCATTACTTTGATTTTCTTGTTAGGGTTGATGCTAGTGTTCTTGGTCGTGTTACTACTAAAGTTACCAGTTGTTATTTTTGTAATTGCAGCGTTTTTGATTTTTGTTTTAACATACATACTGCCGTTTGTGTTAACGCTGAATTTTTTATTTTCTAAATAGCTTGTTTTACTAATAATGTGGAGATAAGTCCGATAAATACTACATATGTTAGTTAATTCTCTACTACCAATATCGTGGAACCGCTTATAGAGAGATCTTTCATATCCGGATGTAAGTAGTTAGAGACCACTTGAACTAGCCTTTTAGAGACTATTCGTAGATAACGCCCCCGTTTTTTTCCAAATATCCGAAGACTGAACCTAACATTCTCACGGACGTAGATGATTCCGCTTGTCGTAATGTAGACAGAAACCAGCAACACGATGAAGGACATACTTGTCTTTGTCTGGTTTAACTCGGCTTTCCTTCCACTCTTTCTGGCATTTGTTTTAATCTGTTCGCTCTCGTCTCTTAACTTATGTATTATTATTATTATTTTATTATTTATTGGCCTGTAGGAACCCGGAAGTTCATGACCTCACCGACTCGGCTTCGCCATCCTTCCCTGTCCTGGGCACTCTCCTTCCACGCTTCACCATTCGATCCGATCTCCTCAAGGTCAAACCTAACATTGTCCTCCCATCTCCGTCGCGGCCGTCCTACCGGTCTCTTTCCCGTTGGTCTACCGTCAAGAATTCTATGCACGTTCCTATCGTTCCCCATTCGCGCCACGTGTCCGGCCCATCTTAATCTTCGCGACTTGATTACTCTCACTATTGTAGGTTTGCGATATAGTTCTTCCAATTCGTGGTTATGGAGTCTCCTCCATTGTCCTGCCTCCTCGTCATATTTACCTCCAAAGATGCCTCTCAAAACCTTATTCTCGAATAGACGGAATTTGTTTTCTTCCCGTTTTGTGAGAGCCCATGTTTCGCATCCATATAGAACAATTGGCATGATTATGGTTCTATAGACACGGAGCTTTATGTTACGTGATAGCAGTCTGGATTTCAGCAGTTTACTGACTGCATGCCAACTCGCGTTGCCGGAATGCAGTCTCTTGTTAATTTCCTTCGACATTTCGTTACTGGCCGTCAGTATCGTTCCCAGATATTTAAATTCTTTAACTTTTTCAAAGATCTTACCTCTGACGTTTATATGTGTTCTCTGAGACCCACCTGCTCTCGCCGTAATCATGTATTTTGTTTTGTCTTCATTTATTTCTAGGCCCACCTCTTCTGCCGCTTGCATGATGATTTCACAGTTTTTACTAACAGTCTCTAGATTATCGCCCAGAACGGCGATGTCATCCGCATATGCGAGCACTTGTGTGACCCCGTTCAGGGATGATCCGGCCATGTTGTCGTCTTGTACCTTTCTGATGACATACTCGAGCACAAGGTTAAAGAGACACGGTGATAGACCATCTCCCTGCTTTAGTCCGTCCCGGATTTCAAATGGTTCTGAGAGGTGGTTTTCTATTCTAACTCGCCCTTTGTTTTCGTTCATGCAAATTTGAATGAGCGCGGCATATTTTTTTGGGACTCCCAGCTCAACTAGAATATGGTAGAGTCTCTGCCTTGCGACTGAGTCGTAGGCTTTTTTGAAGTCAACGAACAGTTGGTGAACCGTCTCTCCGTATTCCCACTTAACTTATGATGAACTTTTTTTACCACATACAATGAGTATCAAGACAAAGGGTGTTGTTACCTATCGATATGAGAATTCTTACTATGAATTCCAGATTGAGGATTCTCTTCCAAATGTCCACATAAATAATCCTTAATTATAATGCCTGTCCCATCGCATCCATCCCGGTCGATTATTTACAACCCACTACCCCTTTACGGATGATATCACTTAAGATTCTCAAAGTTCATTATCCAACAACCGAGTTGAAAGCAATCCAATAGGCCGTCTTATATAGTAAACTGTCTTTAGATCTTACTTCAATTTCGAAAGGTTTTCTTTAATATTGCACCCACGGAAAATGGGCTATTATTATTCATCCTATTATTATATCAAAATATATATATATATATATATATATATATATATATATATATACATATATATATTTATATATATATATATATACGTATACATATGCCTATATATATATATATATATATATATATATATATACCGGGTTTTTCAATAAGGACTTGACAACTTTGAATTTAATTTCTGAATGCACCCTTTCACTAATCATCGAACCATCAATTTATTCAGTAAACTCAACATTTTCATCATGTTAAGTACACGAACAAACAACGTCTGCACATTATAAAAACTTACTACCGAAATTTGGAGTCGGTGACCGCAACTTTAAGAGCGTTAACTCCAATTTTATTTTTGTAATTGCAGCGTTTTTGATTTTTGTTTTAACATACATACTGCCGTTTGTGTTAACGCTGAATTTTTTATTTTCTAAATAGCTTGTTTTACTAATAATGTGGAGATAAGTCCGATAAATACTACATATGTTAGTTAATTCTCTACTACCAATATCGTGGAACCGCTTATAGAGAGATCTTTCATATCCGGATGTAAGTAGTTAGAGACCACTTGAACTAGCCCTTTAGAGACTATTCGTAGATAACGCCCCCGTTTTTTTCCAAATATCCGAAGACTGAACCTAACATTCTCACGGACGTAGATGATTCCGCTTGTCGTAATGTAGACAGAAACCAGCAACACGATGAAGGACATACCTGTCTTTGTCTGGTTTAACTCGGCTTTCCTTCCACTCTTTCTGGCATTTGTTTTAATCTGTTCGCTCTCGTCTCTTAACTTATGATGAACTTTTTTTACCACATACAATGAGTATCAAGACAAAGGGTGTTGTTACCTATCGATATGAGAATTCTTACTATGAATTCCAGATTGAGGATTCTCCTCCAAATGTCCACATAAATAATCCTTAATTATAATGCCTGTCCCATCGCATCCGTCCCGGTCGATTATTTACAACCCACTACCCCTTTTCGGATGATATCACTTAAGATTCTCAAAGTTCATTATCCAACAACCGAGTTGAAAGCAATCCAATAGGCCGTCTTATATAGTAAACTGTCTTTAGATCTTACTTCAATTTCGAAAGGTTTTCTTTAATATTGCACCCACGGAAAATGGGCTATTATTATTCATCCTATTATTATATCAAAATATATATATATATATATATATATATATATATATATATATATACCGGGTTTTTCAATAAGGACTTGACAACTTTGAATTTAATTTCTGAATGCACCCTTTCACTAATCATCGAACCATCAATTTATTCAGTAAACTCAACATTTTCATCATGTTAAGTACACGAACAAACAACGTCTGCACATTATAAAAACTTACTACCGAAATTTGGAGTCGGTGACCGCAACTTTAAGAGCGTTAACTCCAATTTTAGGTCGTAATTCTCGCCCTAGTAGACAGGCAATAACAAGTTTAGTGCAAAAATTTGAGTCTACATATTCGTGGTGTGATGCTGCCGTGCCAGTGTAACAACGGGTTGGTCGAAGTGTCGAAAATATCGCTGCCATTCAGGCGTCCGTAGCAAACGATCCAAATCAGTCAATTCCACGGCGTTCTCAAAAATTGGGCATCGCCCAGCCACTTTATGGCGAATTTTGGGTAGGGATCTTGGTTTACACTCATACAAGATCAACCTGGACCATTTGAAGCGACTTACGTTCTCCGATTGGGCTCTGGAAGAGATGCGCCGAGATGATGAATTTCATCGCAAAATCATCTTGAGTGACGAAGCTCGTTTTTGGCTCAATGGGTTTGTCAATAAGCAAAACATGCGTTACTGGTCGGGTGAAAATCCGCATGTGCTTCATGAATCACCACTTCATCCACAAAAAAGAACTGTTTGGTGCGGTTTGCATGCCGGGTGCGTCATTGGGCCATATTTTTTCGTCGACGATAACGATCACGTTACTGTGAATGGCCATCGTTATCGCGCCGTGATTACCGATTATTTTTGGCCCGAGTTGGAAAATATGGACTTGGGCGACATGTGGTTTCAACAGGGCGGTGCCACAAGCCACACAGCACACGATACAATCGATGTTATCTCAAGAAATGGGCCAGTCGGTTGGCCGCCCCGTTCGTGCGATTTAACGCCTCTAGACTTTTTTCTTTGGCGCTACGTCCAGTCATTGGTCTATGCCAACAAACCGATGACGTTGGAAGAGCTCAGAGCCAACATTGAACGCGAAATAGCGGCCGTTTCGGCCGAAATGTGTGGCCGAGTCTTCGAAAATTGGGTCCAAACAATCGACCGCTACAAACGTGCCCACGGTGGCCATATGGACGAAGTTGAGTTCTATTCATAAATTTTTTGATTGTAATTCAAGCCGAAAATAAAGTTTCTTTTCTCAAATGGTTTGCGTTTTATTTTTAAAAAAAGCTGTCAAGTCCCTATTGGAAACCCCGATATATATATATATATATATATATATATATATATATATATATATTTTTTTTTTATTTTTTTTTTATTTTTTTTTGGTTTCGGTAGGAAGGTGGAAATCTTCAAAAGATACCTCTAGACCGATCCAGGGGCATGCCGGGTTTTTACCGACTAAAACCACCTCCCGCCAGGCTCATATTCCCGTTAATCCCCGCAGAACTTTCTTTTATTTATTCCATCGCTTACTTGTTATTCCGCTCGTCGCGTCGCAACTGCTGCATCATTTCACAGAGAATACCATTTGTTACGGACCATGCCTGTTTTGAACTAAGCATGTATTCTATTACTCCTCCCGGAGTAACTGTCCGTCTCATAGGTCTCTCCAAAATCGTTCGCGCGGTCTCAAATCTCACGCACTCTGTGAGTATGTGTTCCGCATTTTTCATTTTGCCTTCGCAATATAAGCAGTATGGGTGATTCACATGCTTATACAAGTGCAAGTATTGCCGAAAGCATTCATGTCCTGATATTAGCTGAGTCAGGTGGTAATTCAGCTCGCCATGTTTTCTTTTCACCCATGTTTCTATATCAGGTATCATCGTGTGGGTCCATTCTCTTAGGCTTGAGAGCTCTAATTGTGACCACATTCCCGACGATTCTCTTGGAAGACCTTATGCAATGCAGCGTTTTCGTTAGCTGCAATGTCAGGTGGCGTCCTCCCGGCCAAACATTTATAGCATCATCGGATACGTTCGGAATGGACAACATACTCTTAGTGATGCCAGCCTATGTATTGCGGAGTTCACTCCCCTCATGTACGACTTATACTGTGCAGCTCCTGCCCATATGTGAGCTGCATACATTATAATGGAGGTATTGACACTCGTTATGAGTTTCCTTATGTTGGGCCGGAGTCCTCCAACATTGGGTAGCAGTCTCGCTAAAACTTTGCATACGCTTCACTCGTTTTCCTCAGGTGTTCCTTGAAGCTCAACCTGTTGTCGAGTATAACACCAAGATATATAATATAGGGACTGGATCTGATTATTTGTCCTTCTATTTCCAAATCAAGGTGTTCAACATTCTTGCTGCTTATTAAAACTCCGTTTATGTCCAGCTAATTGCAGTCATATATATATATATATATATATATATATATATATATATATATACATATACGAAAAAACGGAAAGAACGGCTTGAAAATGGGAAGTGTATCGTTCTGTGTATTTCTTAGTCGTCGCCAAGAAAACTACTACTGCAACAACTAATAGTAGCCAAACGCCGCTGTTACGCACAAAACTCTCCACCCCTGAATACCTACCTCTTTGGAGCTAAGTTCCATCATTAATCGCGCATATCAATTCAATATCAAACAAATTGAACTACACGTTCAATTTGCCCATATTGAATTTAACTTAAACCCAAGACGTGAAAGAACGAACCATATGTTCAACACGCAGAATCCCCTGGATCCAAATCTGTGGACCAGATGACCAACTTTCAAGTAAAGTTGTTGAGAATCATAAATTGCACGTCTGCAATTTTAAGATCCTTTAAAGGTTGGTTTTTCCATTCCCCTAGAACAAACAACCTGCGCCATAAAACGAATCGTACGTTCGTTTTAGCGCCCAACAACATAGACGATCATAAATATGCATTAGGACGATCATCTGTTGTGTTTGTGTTTCCTCTTTTGATCTCAACCCGAGAAAGATAAAGAAAGGAAATAGCGGCTGGCAAAAGGGCCAAACAGAAAAAAGGACATATCCTTCGATCTGCAGGGTGGAAGAAAAAAAGTCTTCGTTAAAGGAGTTGGTTCTATACGGTTCGCCGAGACGGCGAAGGAGTTGGTTTCTAATTTTTGGCCGAGACGGTCAGGGTGTTTTTTTAGTAAAGTGGTGCAGTGTGTTCTCTTGGTGAATTCAAAAATTACTAGTATATTTTCCATTTAAGTTAAAATAATTATGAAAGAAGGAATTGGTGAAGTGAGTGAAGTGAACGAGTGTTAAGTGCATACTCATAATACTGTGAAAAATAATAAGAACCAATAAATTGATATAATTGAACGCAAGTTAAGTGTCCAATAAATAAACTCAAATAAAGCCCAAACAGTAAAGGGTGTATAGCGTTTGGGATAACAGTGAAGAACATGTGATTCGAACTGACGCTATGACAGTTAGAATCACCAAAAATTGAACCAATGCGTAACACATCAGGCTACTGGCCGTGTTTAGAATTCGATTTTTAAACTCAAATATATTCAACTGATGTGAATTGTTATGTTATCGCTATGGTATACGGCTCTAATGCATTTTCTTATTCGATTTTCTTTCGGTGTTCTTCACTTTTTGCTTGTGTATTGTGTGCGTATCTGTTAGAAACGCCACAGGTGTTTTGTATAAATATTGGTAAGAAGATTTGGACGCGGCAGACCTTAGGGAAGTCGGCGTTCCCCATACCAAAGAACAAAGTGTGTTGTTATTAATAAACAAGCGTGTGTGATGGGCAAGGTGTGTGGTGAAATAAAAGTTCATAACACCACCATGCAAAGCCAAAGGTGAATACTTCATATAGTTTTCTAAAATTATATCACAATTCTACAAAAACTTACAACCAGACAATATATTACAATAAGGAATTGAATAGTCATTCCATGTGATTAGGTCGACTAATCCTTACGATGGCAAGTCCTTCTGCAAGTTTCTCTAAACTATTTTGGAAATCATCATCATCATCGGCACTACAACCGCGATTCGATTTTAGCCCTATTTAGCATGTCTCTCCACCGGTATCCGGTCCTTATCCGAGACTTTGTTTTTCCGGGCAAGGATATTAGCCTTAGGCCAAATTTTGGAAACAAATTTGAAAAATTCGACTCTGAATCTATTTAAGACCCAGTTCATAATATAGTATTGGTCCATTCCTTATCGTTAAAAACCTTATACGTCTTAAGTCTGGCTTTCATAATGATCACAACTTGTAGCCAGTATATTTTGCTTTAGAAACTGTTTTCCCACACTTATTTCAATATTACTCAGCTCCGCAAAACTGCCTTTCTGCACCCAACCATATTATAAGCTGGACAATATATCAAGTACCACCTCTTTCGACCTGAAAGCCTATCAATACTGTAAGTTTTCTATTTGGTCTCTCAATACTGATCAGTTCATTCAACACAGCATCATTAAACACCTAACTCACGTGAGTAAGGCTATTTAGGGAAACTCTAATCACCATATTCTTTGGAGGTAACGTGAATCGGCTTACCCCATTCGATAGATCGATTACAAAAGGACAAAAAATAAAGAAACAAATCATTATACGGTGTGATATTTAGTAATCAAGAATAATTTTTAAAAAAGAAAAGAAAAAAGATTTTTATAGAAGCTCTTTTCTTACACATCTATGAGAACACCTTGAGGAGGAACATATTATGGTAGTGTAGAATTAGTAATGCTGGTTAAGGCCATTTCTCCCGCTTTCAAAAGAGGAGCCATTCTCTTGCATAAGATAATTGAAGATATCTGTTATAAAGATTGAAACCAGATCTTTATCCAATGACTTGACATATAGGTTTGATGTAGTCCCCATGTCACCATTAAGAACTTGTAAGAACGAAAAAAGACCTCCCTAAGTTATCAACGACACCCTTCTCATTTATTATTAATAGTTGTGCATCATATTTGATATTGATACAAGCTATACAAGATTTCCATCATTTAGTTATTCATAAGGCGACATAAAAGTCTTTTGAAATAATAGACTTCTAACATTACAGACTTCTGACATTCAATAATGATAAAAATGTACAAATAATGCATAGTAATACATGTTGGTGTTAACGGGGCCCTTATCTTATACCTAATGGCTAGATTAAGTATCTATAACTCTGTGAATATACTACGAAAAAACTTTTTTTACAATATATAAAAACGCCTACTTTCCGAGATCTTTGTTCTTTTAGTTGAAATTTGTCATTTTTGGGAACAGATAATGATCGGATGCTATCAGGTCAGACGAAGACGATGCATGGCCGAGTATACTTGGGTAGAAACGTCAGAAAATGCAGGCAGGCTCACATTAAAATCATTAAAGACCTGTGGCAACTTTACGAGCCTAACTCATCTCAGAGAAATAGGTCACCAACAACCCCATGAGTCACTCAGTAACATATGTCGCGATCATTCCCATGCCCGAACGGCCATGAATGCACACATGTGGCGTATAATATTGCGTGTCCTGGATAAAACTGTAATATCCTTACATTATCACGCCGAAACCCTCGTGCCAGGGAATGATCGACACTGTCGTATTTTTTTTTTTTTTTGTTACACTAGCACGAGTTAAATGGAGCCTTCTGCTCGTTACCTTTTTAAAAAACAAAATTAACAACTCTATTTTTATTTTTTGACTTTAATTATTCTAAACAATTTAATTATTTTAACAAACTGAATTATTCTAACAATTTAATTGTTTTAACAAACTTTATTTATTCTAACAAGCAAAAATACGAACTCAATTTCTCTATTTTTGACTATAACTCTTCTGAGTTTTCCAACTACTACTTCTGGAATACATTTACCCATACTGACCTTGATACGGTGGAAGAACATTACACCTTAAGGCGTATGAAGTTCAGTGTCTGGGAATGGTGCATTTTATAATTTCGCAAGACTACATCACGGTTTGCTTGCTGGCCGGAAATCGTTTCCCAGGATAACGTCGGCTAGTGCAATCGTTGTGTTGGCTGTCGCTGACTCCGACATAACTCACGCCCTTAATGTCAGAGCACAATGCGAGTGGAAAGAGAGGAAGTGGATAAGGAAAGGAGCTATAGTTGTACATTGATCTTAAATGCCTGGGCATCACAACGAGGAGGAAACACATGATCGGGTAGAGCATTTCACATTCGTGTAGTTCGGCTAAAGAATGACGATCTGTGTTTATTTGTCCGCCTGAGGTTGAAGTTCAACATGAACTGATACGAATTCTCAGATTAATGGGTATCGTGGGAAAATGTCTGAAGAGGTGGAACACATTCAGGAAGTTTATTTGCGCAACGGCCGTGCTTTCGCTAAAGTACGAAAGACATATTGAGGAGGTTATTTGATTCCACATATTCGAAAATTGACGGTTGAAGAGTGATTCTATTACCTTCAAGAAAATAGAAGTTAGTTAGCTGTGAGTTGATAAGAAGAAAGGGACGATATTTTGCCCTTTTGGGAAATTGGTTGAATGTTCCCTGACTTCCATGTACTTTGGAAATGGCTGGTAGTGATTTAGCGAGGAAGAGGAACATATCTTCAAGAGATTCGGGGGAATGCTATCCGTACCAGTTCATTTGTTTGCGTTAAGTTCTTTGAATGCGCGGGAAACCCTACGCGTTCGAAAGTGAATCTGGCTCATGGTGTGCTGCTTATGCTCAACATGAGGCAAAACTGGTAACGTTGAGTTGGCTGCAAAATGGGCCGCCAGTACATTCTCTTTCTCTATTGCACCAGTGACTGGTCTTTCATCAATTATAAACAAAGGAATGGATGAGGAGACCGAGTTTCGGCTGTTTTTCACGAAAGTCCACAAGTTTCTACTACCTATGAGAGAGTTTAATATTTTTTATCTCACTCCTTGCTCATGCAAAAATGTTGCTCTTTGAATATGCGCATTGCAGTTATTTCTAACTCTCTAGAACCTTTTTCCAGGTTTCCTCAGTGTTGTTTGATTTATACAACCATCAGTTCAACTTTTTACCCTTAATGGTTTCTCTCCACCCGCAATCGAACCGCATATTTCTCTTGCGTTTGATGCCCTTCACCCCGTGAGGAATTAAGGTCCGCATACCAAATAGAATCGTGTCTGTGCATGTGTCCGCTATAGAGTCAGCATCGTTTCAATTTAACTTCCCAAAAAAGTCGCTCAGACCTCCCCAGTTGGCTTTCTCGTCGAACCATACTGTTCTTTCGGGAGTTTTCTCGTTAGCGTTGCTATTGGTTAGAGAAAATTTAGGTGACTTGATACCGTGGTCTAAAATTTTAACCAGGAGAAATTAAATGCTGAATTGGAGCAGAGCCCCTATTGTGGCAGAAGCTGATAAGTAATATCATTTCGTATGTGTCCGGCCCATCTTAATCTTCGCGACTTGATCACTCTCACTATTGTAGGTTTGCGGTATAGCTCCTCCAATTCGTGGTTGTGGAGTTTCCTCCATTGTCCTGACTGCTCGTCATATTTACCGCCAAATATACCCCTTAAAACTTTATTCTCGAATACGAGGAATTTGTTTTCTTGCCGTTTTGTGAGAGCCCATGTTTCGCATCTGTATAGAGCAATCGGCATGATTATGGTTCTATAGATACGGAGCTTTATATTCCGTGATAGCAGTTTGGATTTTAATAGTTATCTGGCTGCATGCCAACTAGCTTTGCCGGAATGCAGTCTTTTGTTAATTTCCTTTGACGTTTCATTTCTGGTCGTCAGTATCGTTCCCAGATATTTAAATTCTTTGACATTTTCAAATATCTTGCCCCTGATGTTTATGTGTGCTCTCTGAGGTCCACCTGCTCTCGTCGTAATCATGTATTTCGTTTTGTCTTCGTTTATTTCTAGGCCCACCTCTTCTGCTGTTTGCATGATGATTTCACAGTTTTTACTTATAGTTTCTAGATTATCGCCCAGAACGGCGATGTCATCCGCGTACGCGAGCACTTGTGTGACCCCGTTCAGGGATGATCCGGCCGTGTTGTCGTATTGTACCTTTCTGATAACATACTCGAGGACAAGGTTAAAAAGGCATTGTGGAGGCTGGAGAAGTGGTTTTCTATTCTAACTCGCGCTTTGTTTTCGTTCATGCAGATTTGGATGAGGGCGGCATATTTTTTCGGGATCCCCAGCTCAACCACAATATGGTAGAGTCTTTGCCTTGCGACCGAGTCATAGGCTTTTTTGAAGTCAACGAACAGTTGGCGAACCGTCTCTCCGTATTCCCACTTTTTTTCCAGTAGTTGCCTTATTGGGAACATTTGGTCGCTTGTTGACCGGTTCCGACGGAATCCACATTGGTAGTCTCCTAATATTTCTTCTGCGTACGGTGAGATTCTTGCCAGTATGACATTTGTTAATATTTTGTATGGGATTGGGAGCAATTATATTCCCCTGTAATTTTCGCAGTCAGATCTGTCGCCTTTTTTTAAAATGGGAATGACTATTGAGGTTTTCCATTCTTCCGGAATGTCTTCCTTGTCCCATATTATTTTAACCAGTTGGTGGATCTTTCGAGCGGTTGCCCCTCCTCCATGCTTCAGAAGCTCTGCCGGTATGCAATCGATTCCGGGAGCCTTGTTGTTTTTCAGTCGATTTATCGCGTCTACAACTTCGTCGAAAGAGGGCTCTGGGATCTGAGGCTCGGCTGTATGTACGTCTGCTGCGTTTATTTGGGGTTGATGGGTGCGCACATTGAGCAGGTTTTCAAAGTACTGCCTCCATCTTGTCACGATATTTTTTGTTTCTGTCACCAGACAGCCGTTTGTGTCTCGGATTATTTTGGCTCTCCCTTGGTAGCCATTTCTAATTGACAGGATCAGTGATAGATGAGCAAAACAACAACTATAGGTGTTCTGCCTTTGTAGTATGTGCCCCACTAGATCCGTGTCGAAATCCAGGTAACATCCCTTCCATGATGAATATTACGCCACTCAAACACAAAAAACTCTCCAAATATTATAAATCAATCGAGAGTGCCGATGCCCGAGTGTCGCAAACGGAGGTGCGAAGAAGAGGAAAACAGACACCACGAATGCAAAGGGTAGAGGGTTTTCCCGCACTGTACATCACTCCTATTTATATTCTCGCACTTTCCACAGCACTAAGACGCGTGTGTGGAGATCCGTCCGTTTGCTTAGGGTCGCACAGAGAACTTTGCACTGCACTCGGACGCGTATGTGGAGATCCATTTGTTTGCTAAGGACCCCACAGTATGACTTGTCGCGCGAACCGATAGTACAATTGGGAATCTTGTGCTTATTTAAGATTCCCAAAACGGACGATGGTACAGATCACGAGGCAGGGGCGCATGTGCTGTCTCCTCGGCGATTAGACTAAGACCCAATTAAATATAGATGCATAAAATTCCTACGAAGCGATATCGCTTTGTACAACACCATCTGGAATTCTTGAATAGAACATCTAAAGTACGATATTTACATTTTACCTACAAACTTGTGGTTCGGGAGACTAATGTCCCTCTACAACACCCGAATGAAAAAAATGTAAAATGCCCACTTTCATTTTTGACATTTTTTTGACGGGGAATCTTCAAGGTCTTGATGCCAATTTGGGAATCAACTAAATCATTCACAAACCCGCGCATATGGAAAACATTCGTTGCCTTATACTGAAAAATAAGTTTCAATTGCGGTCTTTCCAAGCTTCCTATGAAATTTTTTCGACAATTTTTTGTTCTATTAAAACATGTCAATTTTTCGAAGAAAGAGCATATCTATAGCTAGAGAACGGGTGGCAATCGAAAGAGATGGCTTCATGGTATATAGCCGTCGTTCTTGACACGTATATTCTTGTTGCAACATTTTGTATCTGCAACTGTATACTGTTACTTGGAATCCGCATATTAATATAACATGATTAGCTATAATGCTATAAGTCTCGAATACCAAGATTAAGAAGTAGTCTGTACATAAATCAATAAACTGTCAAGGCGTAACCTAAAACCAGCATCCTCGATAAAATAAAGAGTTAGGAAACTGTGTAAGAAAGTCAAGGGCAACTTTACAATTTAAATTCTGTAATTTGTCATCGACTTGGTTTTGTTTATCGCCGACCTAGCCTCGAGTTTTCTTTATTGTTATATTAAGTAAATCGCTCACAGATAAGTTTGTAGCATCTAACCTTTTAAGTCATTTGAATAGTTGTTTTGCTGTGCTTGAACTCGTTCCAACATTAAATTAAGAAATAATCCACTCCCACATCAACTACACTAATTAATTTCGAATACTTATATTCGATTACATTTCCATCGAGGAATTCATTCTAGCTTTCACTCAACAATTTCTCCTCATGTTGGTCAAGGAATTGCGAGGGGAACAAGTTTTTTGCTCACACTGGACAAACAAAGGTATTGCAGTAATTCGTTACGACCATCTTAAAGTATCCTATAAACATCCTAAAGGTGATAATCTACTGGCAAATGAAAAATGGTCAACTTAAAAGAACTACCGCTTTGGAATGACGCATTCCTTGTAGTCCAAGTGCCCCCTCGAAAAGGAAACCTACTCCGAGTAGTTTGGTTGAGATGTCACCAAATACATGGGGTAATTATAGATCAAAGTCCACTTCCTGAAAACGACTACTTCCCGAAACTCGTCCATTTAAACTAGTATCTCCACCCATTTTATGGATGCAGTTTCGCTGCAGAGGTTCGCCAAACTGTACACGCTTAAGTAGCGACTGTAAAATATTTTTAAGTATACGCACCGCCATTTCCTTTTACCTTCAAACGCTTTTTATTTGGTCGATTTCGTTTCGTGCAACCGCCAACAATTGACTGCTTATCGCCAGCAGGAAACGAACTAATGATGCTGGTTGTACTTGACAGTCTGCACCATTCTTGGAAATAATTTTCGCAAGCTTCCGGTCTGGTGCTAGTGGCCTTACTATTTGGCAAGGTAACAGCAATTGAACTTTAGTGGTAGAACCACTCTGGAACCACCCCATGGATGGACCCTGCTCAGGTGGCTTACTATTTACCAGTCTCCCGTCTGCGCTGACTTTGAAAGATGCGCTTTACAGTTAGTGCTGGCGACTTTTGCTAGTAGATATGTGTTAGATGCGAACACTACGCATTCGACTTGGGTTGCAATTTGCCATAACTGAAAACTGCACGGAAAGTTGTTTGTTTAGCCGCAGAAGTTCACTGCAACCACAACGTGTTTTACCGGGCACTGGAATGAGTTTTTCTTTTCAGCTTTGTCGATTAGATGACGTGTTGTGTTGAAGGACATTCACATGCTTTGGTTGGGATGCACTTTCTGTTACGCACAGCCACAAGTGAGAGAAACCGCTTTTCGTCGTTTTCTTGGGGTTTTCATTCGTACCATAACGTCTGGCACAATTCAACGATCCCCACTAGACTCACGACACGCTCTCTTCATAACCCGACAGCCAAAAAACCCGGTTCAGCAAGTAAAGATCTTCAACAAGAAAGTTAGCAAACGATCATTCTATCTCTGGCGTGTAAATTGAAAGAATCTGCTTTATTCCGGCTGCTGTACTTAATTTTATTTACTTTCTAAACTGTCTGACCCGTTAGTATCTGGCTATAAATTAATATCCAAGTACCATTGGCCATACTAGTTGTTCTGGTGGGGGAAGCAGATGCGGTCCCGATAAACTCGTATTTGGCAAGCACATCAGACATCTATTGTTTCATAGGAGACTAAGTTATTTCGCAATATTGCGAATGGGTTTTGCGTTCGAAAACAATAAAGTAAAGAGATCTGAAAAAAATTTCAGGAAATGGTAATGAAAAGCAAAACAAGTTCCTTATTTGTATGTTCCGCACAGATCATTTAAATCGTATGAACCTGTGTCGGAATCATGTTCGCTACCTTCTTTATAAGCACTTTGGACTAGTTTCTTTGATTTAAATGCACATCCGCACGTTGATTTATACCATAGCTTGCACTTCCGCACGACTAGTAGGTTAGTCCAATTATGTTGGCAGGTAAGCAACGATCTTGACATTACTTAAAAACTGGAAAAATCGGGAGGGCGAACTTTACTCATAAAGTCAGAAGTCTGTTTGCAAAATGCCTTCGGTTCTTGTGGAGCTGATGTAGCTTAGTGCATTATTGGAGGGGGTTTTCCTCAAAGTAAAAGTGCATGTCATTCCATTTTACAAAGATGCTTTTACTAAGGTAATCGATAATTACAAGCCCAACCCAATTCTTTCGGGTTTTTTTTTTTTTTTTTTGGAAAATCTAAAAAATTCATGAAAATTGAAATAGTGAGGTTTTAAGACAAAACAGAATTTTTTAATCTAATACAATTTAGATTTATAAAAAGCATGTTTTCAAAGGCCGTGTGAAGTGATGTCCGACTGGTTTTCTTTATTTACACTACTTTACTATGAAAAAAAAAATCTAAAGACCATGTTTTCGTGATTTCGTGGCCGACTGATTTATGTTGTGACTTGGAGAGATTCTGTAGGTTATGTTTTATGCCATTGGCGAAGGTTTTAGTTTCCATGGAATTATGTTTTTGCACCTCGAAAAAACTGCGCAACATTTTTGTTAGTAGGTAATGATGCTTTTTTTTTAATTTTGCGTCGTCGTTACTTAGGAGGTGCAAAAATGTCATCGTGATCATTGAAGAACGTTTTTAAGCAAATTAAAA
This sequence comes from Microdon myrmicae, assembly GCA_963931805.1. NCBI lineage: Eukaryota > Metazoa > Arthropoda > Insecta > Diptera > Syrphidae > Microdon > Microdon myrmicae. The sequence goes on from OZ007496.1 coordinate 267,493,441, forward strand.
ATAAAACCAAAAACAAAATGTAATTTTTTTAATATTTAACAATTGTTGTATATTATTTATGGGCATTCAACATTTAATATTAATATTTATTTATGTGTATTAGGAGTTGCTTCTTTCTGTCAGCGGGCTTGTGGGGGTTCTTTAAATACATGGAGAACCAACCCACTATTTCCGCCTAATTTCGACCTCCAAAAGCGTGTCAAACAAACCCCAATTTCTCCTACTTATCTATTCACCTGGAAAGCCTGTTGCAATAACGGACACATAGCTGAATTCATTATTCGACGCCAGTATTACATAATTGAATTCAGCTACCTTTTTGCCATACGGCAAAAGAGATTTCCACCGGAAAGTCCAATCCATGTGGTTAGCAACAACAAGCCGAATCAAACGACGCTGTTGCATAATCATGCAACGGCTGGGGTAATTCCAAATTATTCGAGTTTGGTTCTCACGATAATATTACCCTAACCAATGTAGCGTCACTTCGGCTTTTCCCAGACCATCTATTCGCTTGGGATCAATGATCTCTTTCCGCAGGTGAATAGCACCAGCTACATTTTCCTCTCCTCCACAATTCTGTCTCCCTACAGAGCAATGCACGCTGAGGTTACCACATTCACCGAATTGGGTCAGTGGGCTACCTCAGAGCTGCATTGATTCATGCACATACAACCAAACCCATCCCGGGTTCATAGTACTTTGTGTTTCTGTTCTCTCATTCTGCCATGTTCGTCGACTATCAATTAACCGATGTATCCACCATACCTCGACGGGCGTGGCAATGAGAGAGCAGAAGCGCGATCTCTATTGGTTGTCCTGTGTGCAAAAATAAAATCCAAAATTTCATCCCTAATTGAGATCAGTAACTATCCAACCACAGCAGCGTACACACGCTACGCCGCTTAAGAGTTGCTATTCAATCAGTGCCGCGTTCAGTCACGCCGCCGCTTAAGGTAATATTCATCCCTCGCGAGTCAGTCGATATTCAACTCCGGTCGTGCCTTCACTCTTTTCGTGAGTCACAGCTAAACACCAAGGTGCTCACGTGCAATTGAGTCTAATTTCTAATTACCGCAGTCGCAGTGTCGAGAAAGGATATGCATAATATTTATATAAAATTCAATTTAATAATACCAAAAACAAGTCCAATTGTGAATGCATTTCTGCCGAGTCGTTTCGTGCCGAAGACAAGAACAAGAAAAACTTAGTGTAAAATAAAAATAACAAAGAACAAATTAAAGAAAGCATTAACAATAAAACCTCCAGTGCGTTTTCATTTATTCATTTTTACGAACAGTCTGCAGCAGTTTTACGTTGGGGATATAAGTGAACTAAGTGCCCGTGTCAGGCACCAATACTTTTACAGGCTTCCTTCTGGTATTTTTCCTATTACTCAAACAGGGCCTTCTCCTCCGTTGTTGTGACTTCGTTGATTGGCTTCCTTTGGTTGAGTTGTTTGTTTGAATTAAAACAGGACTTTTTCTTTATTTTAGCTTTTTTAAACATAACTTTTATTGTTAAAACCAACTGGGAATTTCTATCCCTGAACACTTTTTAATTTTAGACTTGACAAAAGTACGCTGCTTAACTTATTATATTTCATTACTTAACTCTTAATCAAAACAAGAGGCCCGCTGTACTTATGCGAGGGCCGCGACCTATTGTTTGATTGATTTGTTCTGCCTGCGAGAGTTAATTTTTACTCTGGGATTTGTCCATTCGCAACCACTCTTTTATACCGGAATTATTGGTGAGGAAGTGCAGACGATGCATTTACCTCAACCAGAATGTGTGACCGATTTTGAGGCTAATTGCCTGGCGCGAGTCATTCGCTATTCCCAATAATCGGTTACCGGTTAATTGCCCTGCTTAAAACGCAAAAATAATTGTTAGATGTGAGGATTGTTTGAGAAGGGTTGCGAAGCGAGGTGTAACACAATGAAGATTTTACAACATTTTATGAAGTGCACATGTTTCCTTAGTAGAGAGGGTGATAATTTAGCCTATTGTACGTCGAAAGGTTGGCTCCTCGATAGTATAGTGGTTAGTATCCCCGCCTGTCACCCGGGAGACCGGGGTTCGATTCCTCGTCGGGGAGCCTCTGGCGTAAGACTAATGACCTTGCCCGGAAAAACAAATTATCATGGAAAATTTAACAAGTCTTAGGACTTGCTAAATAAGGCCAAGACCGGTCCCGGTTGTGGTGCCGATGATTACATTACGTCGAAAGGTTGCTAAGAATAAACAGAACTCTCTTTTGAGTAAAGTCATGTAAATTATTGTACTTTTTCTCTTGGTTTCGGGGGTTCACCTCTACCTTTTGCGGGACGTTAGCAACACCTGATGGTTTAATAAAAAGTGTAAAGTCATGGCTCTTGATCTTGGATTCCGCTGCATTAAATTATGTTCTAATCCTTGTTGGCAAACGCTCATTTCCTTCTTACATATTGTATAATTGTAGATATCTTATCTTCATGTTTGTTTAAATTGAATTACATTTATTTTAAGACAACTTAACATGATTCAAATTGTACAATTTCAGTCAATATATGCTATTTTTTTTAATGAATTGTGGTCATTTTCAACTTAAGTATACGCTTTAATTTGTTGTCAATTTAAAGCTAACTTTATAACGCATCTCTGATACAAGCCCTGATCCGTGAACTTGAGATAGCGATTATCATAGTCTTCTCTTAATACCAATGTTTTATCACTAAAAAACGTTTGCAATCGTCAAAAACAATGTTAATCGTTTGGTGGTGGTACCGACATTACCGACCAAACTTCGAAGTTTCTGGTGAAATATTATTAAAGTGTGCGCCTTGTGGTTGTTCTAATGAAACAAAACACCTTCCCCAGTAGGGAATGCTGGCCTCTTCTAGCTTCAAGTAGTCCAATTATTAATAGTAGTATCCGAATTTAGTATTTGACCATATCAAAGTAGCCCATAGTAGGTGGGTCCTTTCTAGTCCCACCAAATGACCAGCTAAGGCCACCTTATTTATCCTTAAATCTATATATATATATATATATATATATATATATATATATATATATATATATATATATATATATATATATATATATATATATATATATATATATATATATATATAGCACTCCATTATCATCCCTAGTCACCATTTGATCCTACCTTAATTTAACCCTGATCTTACTCAACTATCTCGACCATAAATACCATTCACAATCTTGGTCGTCTAGCTTGTATTTTCGCCTTGATCAAAGCAAAATATGGTGACAACTGAAAACTCTCCCGAATTTCTTCTAATAAGATACATCACTTTTTCACAAGTTGCACAAGTTTCTTCAACCCATTTTCCCCAAACTTTCATATGGTTCAGTACTTTAGACTCTTGAGTGTTACTCCAGTTTTATTACATCTTACCATTCAATTCCAACCGGACATTCAACCCTGTTAAATTCCATAAAAACCTGCATGTCGCGTACTTTTCCTATATTTTGTTTGTAAGTTATGGAATTTGTTCGTACTTAATGATCATTTCATTGTATTATGAATTGATTAGGAATAAATTAAACATATTGTTAAACCTCAATATCCACTACAAAAGATTGTGATCCAGATGAACAAATTGTTTTAATTACTTATTTAATGAATTGTTCATGGTAAAACACCTTTCCCATGTACTTAAACAAATCTACCTGTAGCAGTGCATGTAATACTGTTGCACAAGTGTCCAGTAGCGTAGGTTCGATTTCCTATTACATGTTAAGCCCCTGTAAAATTGTGCAAACTGTTGCACCTGGTTTTAGTGAATGCCATGAGCTGTTTACTGTGTATCGTGTTGTTCTGTGGGTTTTTCGCATGGGCCTTAATCATGTTAACTATTTTCTTTGGAATGCGTATTTTAATCTCATCTGCTATTGAACGGCAATTCAAGTTTTACTTAAGGTAACTGCTGATACTAGAGAATCTTGACGACTTTCCAATATCGCAAAAGAAAGTGAACTCAATAGGTGCCTAAGGCAGTGTATAGAGTAAACGAATCCGTTCATCTCACCGCGACCTGGAAAATTGGTTTCTCCAGAACCATATTTTCATCCGAAATGTGCTTAACAATTGGTATCTTGAAAGTCAAAGTTTGACTACATTTAGTGTAGACAATAGAGCGGATTAGTCTCTTAGAAATCTAGACGCGAGTATATTTTTACACAAGGATGAACTTACGCACATCCTTAGATCTATTAAGAAATCTTCTGGTATAGATAGTATACCAAACATTGTTCTAAAGCAACAAGTTTTATTCAACAACGCTCTAAATAATACATATTATCCAACCCGTTGGAAAAATGCAGTAGTCCATCCTATTCCCAAAAAGGCCAAGGACAGAAGCAGCCCCTCCAATCTTCGCTGAATTAATTTGCTTCCAAACATCAGCAAGGTATTTGAAAAAAATACAAATAAAGCATTGATAAACTGGTGTGATGAAAATGGTATTATTCCGAACAAGCAGTCAGTTTCAGCCAAAACTTAACACCGTTCATGGTGCGACAAAACTAGTTTCCGACATACAGTGGAACAAGGCAAAGCGAAAATGCACAGGAGCCTGTTTAACTTTGAAAACGAATTCGGCGCTGTATAGTTAGAAGGGCTTGTATATAAGTTATCAAAATTAGGCATGCCCGAATATTTATTGTACATTATTTATGATTTCATAATGGCTAAACAATTTGTGGTGAAATGTGGAGATATAACATCCAACAAGACCTTTCAAATTCAAGTCAGATTACAGCAGGGGGCAGTGAATTCTTCCATTTTGTTTATTATACTAGTAATCTAGTTCGTTCTCTCAACTATGCAATTGCATACGCCGACGACATTGTGGTGTATAGATCTAGAGAAAAGATTAATGTCAGTAAAAGACTTCTGCAAGATGACTTTAATAGAATCAAACATTTTTGCGACCACAAGAAATTAAAGATCAATTTTCAGAAAACAGAAACTAACTTTTTCAGAACGCCCTTGTCCAGGGAATCGAAGAATACGACATAGAATTGAAAAAAAAAGTTCAATTGTAGGAAGTAATAATCTCCCCTACAAGTAAAATCTATAGTTAGATACCTATGTATCTGGCTTGATCAGTATCTTTACTTTAATAAGCACATAACAGCAGCCCTTACCACAGCTAAAAACGCATATGCTGTGACAAGAAGTCTCTTCCGTAACAGTCTTCTAGACTTCAAAGTCAAAACATTCTCATACTCGGCATTCATCCGACCAGTATAGCTGTATGGTACTACAAATCAGGACTAAGCAGGGAGTATTCTATCCCAATCATATGTATATGGAGAATACTCTCCAAAATGAGTTTATTTCACCAGAAGCGTTTCCCTCATTGATAGAAAAGGTCTTATGCAAGACAAACATAGAGACCCTATTATTTACCATGCTTTCTGTGGTGCCAGGGATAAACGAATTCTCCATGATAGAGATAATGTTCCAGATCGCCTACGTTTCAGTATGGTGATCAGTGAAAGAGATAAATCTAAAAGAGACCGATCTCATCCCAACTAGTGTAGGGTGCGTGACGAAGAAAGCACTTTACGTGCCCAAATATAATATTCCTCTCAGACGCAACGCTCTTATTTCCCTTCCCTAGATGTAGTTTTAGTTTTAGTACTATTTCCCGTTCATTCAGTTTTATTTTAATACGTAATGGCGAGTATGTTTTTACGGCAACCAATTTGAGAGCCGAGTTGCTACTTGGACACCTATTATTTTAAACCCTGCAAATTTGTTTTAAACCCTTTTTGAATATGATCTCATTTAAAGGGGCCCCTTCGGTTGACATCGGGATAGATAAGTAACAGAACCAAGATGACCAGTGGTGATACATATTTGATCTAAATGTGTGATAATTATATTTCGTCATTCAGCTTATCCAATAACGGTGTATAATACTCTTCTGTGACTGTTTTTCCCTTCGCAGATAATCGTTGAAGATTATGCCATGCACATCTCAAAAAACGGAGGCCATAACCTTCCCGACAAAGCGTAAGTTTTTTTTACCCCGTTGGTCGACTTTCGTGGCTTTTTAGGCACTCTGCAGACTTCTAGTTGGACTCAGGCGTATGGTAATGGACCCATGTTCCATCCATGGTCAGAAAAAGTCGAAAAAAGCTCGCTCTATTACACTGCAACAAACTCAAACAGGCCGTTAAATCATCAACGCGCTGCTGCTTTTTGTCAACGGTCAGCAAACGCGGCACCTATCGCTCCGATATCTTTTTCTTCTCCAAGAGGTTCTGCAAAATCTATCTCGCCCATAGTTAAGAGATACCCACGGCCTCAGCTAACTCCCGCAACGATCATTCAAAAACATTCGATGCACTTGCTTTAGGATTTCCGCATTTGGAAGTGTTTCGCCAACTGGGAACCGCAGCTCCATTGTTGCCGATGGTTCGCCAAGTGGGAAATAGTAAAGGGTGTTTTCTGCGTCGAACTCCCCCTCGGCGACAACAGCAAAAAAGATGTTTTGCAGCATTGGGCACACATCGTCCACAAAACGCGTTGATTAAAATGAAAACAAACGCAATTAAAAAAAAAACAAAGTAAACTTTATTCAACACCAGAACACACTTTTCAAACTGGTGCTGAAGGTACCGTAAAATTCCGAACAACGTTAAAATATATATACAACTGTGTAAAGTACGACAACTACAAAAAACTGTCTTAAACAGCAACGAAGAAACTGTTCGTGAACTGTCACAGGTTCACTCTCCTCCATTCAGCATTCAACAGCGAAGACCGTTATCAGAACGCTGAATCTTGGTGTTCAATCAATTGGCAGCGTTCAATGCTAATAGAGTTTGCGGTAATGGTATAATTGGAATTATAAATGTTGCGGAACTGCAACATCTTCCCGGGCTGCCGACAATGAACCCAGTAGTCCTCCTTGGTTGGCGTCACCAACGTTTTCATGTCAGCGCCGTGGGAAGACGCGGTTGGTGCTTGTGGTTGAGACCCGAGGCTTGAATGTTCATGTTGCTCATGAACCGGTACGGCGCAGAGGTAGGGTGGCAAAATTAATTATATTGTTTGAATCTGATTATTAATTGAGTTTCGTTATGAAATATAATTGGTTATGGAACAGTAATATACTTGATGTTATCAGTGTGTGTGTGTGTGTGTGTGTGTGCGTGTGTGTGTGTGTCCGAAGGCCCAGTTGGCCCTTGATTGCTAACGTTGTAGCTTGAGGTAAGGCCGTCGTTGTTTGTTGATATTTGCCGCATCAGCCGCGGCAACGAAGTGAATAAGCATTTACGTTATTCATAGTTTGTTGTTTTACTTATGCGTTTAATGTTGAATGTTGGTTGGATCGTAAATCCCTGGTGTCATCGATGAACCTTTTGGACGTAGTCCTCCTTTGGATCGTAAATCCATATGTGGAGTATCAATATGTTGGACGTTGTCTAATATTGGATCGTAAATCTTTATATAGAGTAAGAATATCTTGACGTTGCCTAATGTTGGATCGTAAATCCATAAGTATCGTATGAATGTGTTGGACGTAGTCTCATGTTGGATTGTGGATCCGTAAGTATAGTATGAATGGTAATTGAGCGATGTGGTCGTCAATATGTTGAAGTGTTTATGTTTATCCTTTGGTTGGAAATGTGGCCATTTGGAAATAGTTGAAATCTAGGTGAACTAGATGGAGCTGTTGATTCAGTCCAAAGACCGCTTAGTTGGGTTAAAGTCGGCCGTGCAATGTCGTGTTTTTTTCATCTTCTGAATATGGCCAGCCTGTGCCGATATTAGAAGTGGTAGAGTTGTCGCCAACTACATAGGATCATCTGCGTCTCGAATCCAAGATGATTGCTCTGGCTGATGCTGTTGCAGTTGGGGAGGTGTCCCACCTACGCCGCTAAACTAATGCTCGGTGTTGGGCGAATTTCGTGATGGGAACTGAGGTTGACGTTGGCCACATTGCCTGACGGAGGATTTGATCGACTGGTCGCGTAATGGTGTTGTTGATGGTGACTCCAGTAATTGGTATAATGGCCACCATAGAAATAATCTTGTTAGCCTCGAGATCCAGAAGAAGTCGATATGCTGTTGAATTGAGCGAATTCTCTGAACTTCCCCTACGATCTGAAGGGATTGTATTGTTCTCTTGATGGTAATTCGTGGGAATTGATTCTCCGATATTGTGGATGCTCTGGCATTTGAACTGTAGTTGCCATCAACCGATTCGCATTTCCGACGTTGAAGTCGCTGAGCGTAACTCTTAATAGCTGAATCTGGACTGCGGTCATACAGTGCAGTCATTGTCTGCGGACCACCATCATCTTCATAATGATTGTCATCCCGATGTCTGTGCTGATGCTGTGATTGTGATTGTCGCGGGTGTGGTGACCGCATATAATGCCCATCAGGATCTTCATTGTTGTTCAGCTCCTACTGAACCAAGATTGGCACTTGATTAAACAAGAGAGGCTGCGTATTTAGATTGCTAGACGGAAGAATAATCTGCTGATTGATAGAAACCTTCGTTCAATTGTGTCGCAGGCTAAAATAGTCCCAATGCTAGGTGCTTTCTTCATTGACTGGTGGATGGACCCTGTGTACACAGTTCGCTTTCCGTTGGTCTGATTTCCTGAAGGGTGCCGGCATCTTTCCTGTTCTTCTTCGTCTTTACTCTCTTATCTTGGCACCGAAAGTCCATCTTAGACATCGACTCTGTTGGAGTGGTGCCCCCGTGGCAGCGATGCGCAATGGGCAGTGCTAAGAGGGTGCCCCCAGAGCATTTCGTCCAGGCGGCGAAAGGCGAAGAACCCCAGACACGTGACAACGATGTGCCTGAGTGGCGAGAGCGGCAATTTCAGGATACTCGAACGATAAGTCCAGGTGACGAGAAGCGGTGTACTCTAAACGGTGACAGCTTTCCGTTGATATGGTTTTCTGTCCTCTTTTTCTTTGTCCCTTCATCTTATTTCCGAAAGCTTATCTTAGACACCGACTCCGCTAGAGTGGTGCCCCCGTGGCAGCTTCGTGCAATGGGCGGTATTAAGAGGGTGCCCCCAGAGCATTTCGTCCAGGCGGCGAAAGCGAAGAACCCCAGGCACTTAACAGCGATGTGCCTGGGTCGCGAGAAGCGACAAATTTTGAATGCGTACACGATGCGCCCAGGTTTCGAAAAGCGGTGCCCCAGAACCGGATGTAAATGAGGTGGTAAAAATCGCAATTCCCGGGGTTCTTGGCCTTATTCATCTGCAATTCGATGTTTGGGATAATACTTGCAGGAATAGGACCGGATGTGTCTTTGTTGACGAACTTTGTCGTAGTACTGACCGCTTCGATTTCACGAGCGATCCGCCTGATCAGGGACTCGGTGCTGACGTCGGGACTACAGTCGCTATCACATCGAAGGCGCGTGGCCGACCTCTGTCTGTTTTACAGATATTATCACCGGTGCTGTTCTTCGGAGATTCTTGGCATTGTTCCACGCAATTCGGTTTATATGCGCTCCACAAGACAATCCGACGGATCGCACCCGTTTGTGGTTCATCTCCCGACGGCGCGAACATCCCTGTATCAGAACTCGATCCGTTACAGAGCGGGGAAGCTGTGGAACTCCCTTCCCACGCGAGTGTTCCCGGAGCGTTACAACCTGCAACTGTTCAAAAAGAACTGCAACAGTTATTTGATGGCATCTCGGGGCGCCCACTCGACGCTATAGGTTCACCTCTCCCGAGAGGTCTAATAAAAAAAAAAAAAAAAAAAATTGCATTGTCCTCTTGACTGTTTTGCCCGATGGGTCATCGTCCTCTTCTTGAGGGCATATCTGAGATATGTAGCGCGGTCGTGCAACATCGTTAAAAAAGAGGAGCCGAATGATGTCCTCAACCGAAATACTGGAACTGATTGTTTAAACCCTTTGATTTACCTGGGGTGAATTCTGGAGAATGAAGAGAAATGAAACAACCTCGGGTATTATAAGTGGACTGTATTTTGGCTTGTAAAGTTGATTATTAGTTAAATTGTTGTTCAACTATGTTAAAGTTGAAATGTTGTTGGATGGATCGTAAATCCATATGCGTTCCACTCGTAAGAAACGCAAAAAATGTTTATTCTATTTATATTGGAGTTTTGTAATATGGGTAAAATAGGAAATATTCATTACTTTATTCTATTTTCCGTCGATTACAATAGTTAAATTATTAAAATAAATAAGCAGGTGTTAGTTTGTTTTGCAAACGTAATGAAATACCCGACCAGTACGGCTGGTATATGTCAGTCCGATTTGAAATTCTGGAAATAGATATGTGGTAAGCATATTCCACTTGACCACGGTATATTCGTTTTTCAGAGTCACATCTGCCAGAGTTCCAATCCTTTTGAATACATTCAGCGGTTGGTGATGTAGTACCTGCATCATATTCCCATTGTTTTCGGTAGAATTCCGTTCTGCGTTCTACCTGATGTTGAAATATATGTGCTGCAGAAACTGGACAAACAACTCGTTAACAGGTTCGAATTTTATTTGATTAAATTCATGTGGGTCGTTTTCCCAGAGATTCTGATCAGATTCTGTGCAGGACGTTATTAGACATTTAACATCTTGAACAATTGCATCTATGTGAAGTTTAATTGACTTCCAGGAATGCACATGAGCCACCGCATTTTTTTAGGTACGTTAGACTATATGTTAAGATTCGCGGTGATACATCAACGTGGTTATGATATTGGTCAAAACCCGAATTGAAACATCCAGAACACCTGACGTGAACGTAGGAAGATACTATTCCGCAAATTTCTGATATTTATTATTAATGTTTTTGGGACTTCCATATCTTTCAAACATGTGGACCATTATGTCGGGAGCATGCACAATTGCATTCACAATATTGCCCCGAATCAGTGCACGATCATGTTCAAGAATTGAGAAAGTAATTGCTTCCTTAGGTTTTGTCTCCTTGTCGGACCAGAGGGAGAAAATGAAACTTTTGAGGTAGATAAGTTCAACATCGTTCTTCATAACGATTTGTAAAATTGTTTGAACAAATCACATAATTTAGTGGATCTGTGATGGTTGTTCTTCGGCTTGCTTTCGCTGCTCAGGAACAACAGCTATTGTGGCCCGTATCAATTCCGTCCGTTTGTTCTGGTCCATTTTTAATCGTTGTTATCAGGTTCTAATTGAATAGCTTTCGTATAGCCGTCTATGGCTTCATCGTACTTTTCTGTATTGAGATATGCATCTCCCATTCGGCCATATGCTTTGCTGTAATTTGGACTGTAGAACAATGCAAAGTTGCAGTCTTTCATCGCATAATCATTTTCTGTTAAACGGATATATGCTGCAGCTCGATTACAGTAGAATATCGGGTTTTTCGGATCGAAACTGATGGCCCGGTTGCATTGAACTACCGCTTCTTGATACTTGCGTTCCTTCATCAGGCGGTTGCCTTCATTCTTAATCTGTTCGGCTGCTTCAAGGGATTGCGGATTGCTTTCGATAAACATTGATTGGAACATCTCGATCTTGTGGCCTTGTTTGTAATTGCCGTTATTGATTCCAAATCGATGTCAACACTCAGTTCAATTAGAAACTAGAACAGTCCCGAACAAATATGTCTTCCCCATTTTATCACTTCAATATTATTACTTGTTTAATGTTATTGTTTGAATGAAACTTCTCTTTAGTTCAATAAACGACAATTGCTACCTGGCGGTAGACAATATCGCTGAAAGTTAAACACCTTTATGCACACACCAGACGACACTTTTATTTAAGATCATTTGGTTCTCTTAAATTAAATGATATATCAAATTATAAATTATATTAATGGCCCCCTACCTTGGTTACTGGAGATAGTTCCCTCGTTGAGGCTTGTGGACGTAATCCCATGGACGTAATCCAATATTCCTATTCGTTGATAGTTCCCTCGTTGAGGGTGTTGGCGGATGTAAAATCCGGCTCACTGCTGGGACGCAATCCCTCGGTTGGCGCCTTGAATTCCTGCACGGATGTAAACATCCTGTACACTGTAGTGCTCCAAGAAGCCCTGCCATTCTCTCCCACATTACATTTCCTCCTACATTACATTTTTCTCCCATATTACATTTTCCTCCCACCTATAAGAAAATCCATTTGATATTCCAAACATAACATTGTAACCAAATCGAACTAAACGTTCAAATTCTCATTTATTGAATTCACATTTATTTATTCAATTTAAGGCATTTGTTCAATTCAATTTCCTAAAATCAAACAGCATAATGCATTATTTTCCCAGGTATGCTAAAAGCAATTAGCACCTAAAAAACCTACAAGATCCAAAACCTAAAAGTGCATGTCTCCAAACAAAGGCATATCTATTCGATACGCCGACACACAATTCTTGCAATCATAAACATAATATTTTCACACACCAGATGTTTTATAACTAGCTAATAGACACGGATTCCCAGATCCTAAACTAACAACCAATTTCCACGGATCTTGTGCTACCTATTTGAAATGCACGAAAATTCTTGTTTGCATTAGCCAGATGGCTAATACAAATAAAAACCCCAATAAAGGATCAAACGATATGTGGCGATGCATCTTGACCTTCGAAAGAAGATAAAGATATTTGAGGATTTGAATTTTCGAGAGTTGAAGGAGTCGCTTAGGAGAGCCAGTCAGTAGTGCGCGTGAGGAGAAGACCTCCTCAAAAAATAATATAAGTTTAATGAAAACTAAGAATAAATCAGTTTCGAAAATAATCGGAAGTGTTGTTTATGTGATTGCTTAGCAGGAAGTTTTCACTGTTTACGTCGCTAGTGAATCGGTATTAAGGACAACAGCGGTAGCCCACTCCTCCCGACAAACCGGAAGCACGGTGGTGCACCCAAAAAATATTATAACACTTCGAGCTATCCGGTTCGAAGGATCAAAATGTTTCGCCAGCTGGGAACCGCAACCGCCGATGGTTCGCCAACTGGGAAACAGCAAAGGGTGTTTTCTGCGTCGAACTCCTCCTCGACGAGAACAGCAAAAATGATGTTTTGCAGCATTGGGCACACATCGTCCACAAAACGCGTTGACTAAAATGAAAACAAACGAAATTTAAAAATACAAAGTAAACTTTATTCAACACCAGAACACACTTTTCAAACTGGTGCTGAAGGTACCGTAAAATTCCGAACAACGTTAAAATATATATACAACTGTGTAAAGTACGACAACTACAAAAAACTGTCTTAAACAGCAACGAAGAAACTGTTCGTGAACTGTCACAGGTTCACTCTCCTCCATTCAGCATTCAACAGCGAAGACCGTTATCAGAACACTGAATCTTGGTGTTCAATCAATTGGCAGCGTTCAATTCTAATAGAGTTTGCTGTAATGGTATAATTGGAATTATACATGTTGCGGAACTGCAACATCTTCCCGGGCCGCCGACAATGGACCCAGTAGTCCTACAGGAAGCTCTTTTGGCATTCCAGGGCGGGGTGCGCTTTCGGTGCGTGTACGGCCCATTTTAAATTCACAAAACCGCTGAAAAACGGTTGTTCTCGAAAGAGTAGATGTGGGATAACATTTCTACAACCATTACAATGACTGTTCGGGCGTTTCAGACGTTTTCAAAAGACAATGTTTGATCAAGATGCGAAATTCCTCTTTCCATTTTTTTTACGAAGGCAAAAGTAGCGCCACTCAAACGACTGTAGCTTATAAACGAATAGACGAAATGTCACCAAACTTCATACATAAACTAACGACAGATGAACTTCTCGTAATGTATCGCCAGCCGGGAACCGCAACTCCGGTCAACTAATGATTGATGTTTATTTTCTAGTGGCGCCACTTATTGAAAAATCCCGGGACTTTTCAGTCCATGTAGTATACAGTACATTACAAACCCAACTTTTACGTAAAATATATTTTTGTTTGATCACGTCTTAACCGACGTAATACAAAAAAAAACCTTTCGACCACAACAATACAAAATGGTAGACCGACGAATACCACCGGCACCGTTAGTAGCCCCCTCATATTGCAGGTAAACAGTCTTTTAACAAAATTGGAACTGGAATAAATCGCTCATTATGAACAAACCGCCTATGTTACCTTTTTTAAATCCTACACAAATCAGCTCATTTCAGTGCAGGCGAAAAAAAAACGCAGTACCGAAAGTCAATAAGTGATTGCAACTGATTTTGCCAACTGTGTTCAACATTTTATAATACGTGGAACTACAATTGAGAGCCTATATTGCCTTTTCATTGCTTTCAGTTCACGCAAAGAGAAAGACGTTCATTGTTTGGCTTCCTTTGGTAATCGTTCAAACCATACCATCACAGCAAATTGGAAAACAAAATCGTTCAGTCCCTAAATGTAACGACTGCAAACATTGTGTCGACTCATAGACAGGAAATATATATTTTAGATTTAAAAAAAAAAATGCTTTATTTATCTTGACTTGCACGACAAATGACCTAATTTAGTATCTCACTATTTTATAGTATAAAATAATTACATAGAGAAGCCATTAGTAGTATCCGATATCCAATCAATAGGTTTTAATAGAATATTAACTATTAGGTGGTTCTCACTCACGACTAATGGACGTTGGCGTTTGAATTCGAGTACAGTCGTGACTTCTTGCTTATGTCAATATTTTTATTCTCTACCCGGTGGTAGATTGAGTATGCCAAGTAAGCCCAACGCAATCCCAGAATGCAAGACAATGCAAGAACACACCGATTTGCGTGGCTGAGTGTTCAATCCTACATTCACAAATGTGTATACCATACTATCCCAATTACCTTCATTGACACTTCAGCAGAATAATGCAAATACTATTCTACTTAACATAACAATTTTACCAATTATGTGGTTTTATCTACATAAGATTGAAATTAATTACCATTATTGACTATATCAGTACGTACACGTAGTCTACCAGAGTATTGATCATAATCCAAACAGAATGACCGCATTCCTTGGTTGCGGTTCTTCCTCTCCAAAGAGATGCAAATAATGATATAATACCATCGAAAACAAAATGAACCGCATGCCAAACGATATGTTTGTTGTGCCTAGGAATAGTGACAAAATCTGAGGCATTTAAAATCAATCAAGCCATAGTATGTCTGAGAGCACAAGACTAGTTTGTGCTATAGAAAGATTCCGAGTTCTGTGGGGACTCTGTTGAATGTCCAAGCTGCAGGTGATTCGAACAGAAACGTGCGTTCCATAATCATGATTGTAAATTGGTCTTGTTAAAAACTAAAAACAAAAAACCAACTCGAAGTGGAGCAGCCAACTTCTAAGCCGCAAAAGTGATTACGATCTCGACTTCGTTATAGTTTTAAGCTTAGTTTCTTTTTATGCCTTCAGTGTCTTTGGCTCTTTCTGCTGGGCCTTACATAACGTTCACCAGCGCCGACATGAGGTTTTTCTGTATCATTATTTGTGCCATTGTACCCGATATTCAATTGTTATCGTTATTTGAGTTAGATTCGGTCAACCATGGATGGA
The DNA here is from genome assembly GCA_963931805.1 of Microdon myrmicae. Taxonomy (NCBI): domain Eukaryota; kingdom Metazoa; phylum Arthropoda; class Insecta; order Diptera; family Syrphidae; genus Microdon; species Microdon myrmicae. The sequence continues at coordinate 267,508,959 of OZ007496.1, forward strand.
GGAGGCAAGTTCTTTGAACACCAGTTTACCAGCTAACTGGGAATTTGTGAAGTGCGGTGGATACCTGTCGGTTTGAAGGAAAAAGAAAGTGTGGCTATGGCTGAGTTAATTTTATGTTTCAGATAGTTGATGGACTCCCTTTTGCAGTAAGTTTATTCGAGGCAGTTTTAATGATTTATTTTACTCTTAACGTTTGTTTAAATTGGGATTTATCTGTGGGAAATTTAATTTTGTAACCAATTAATTATTTTCAGCACACTTAGCCTCAATATCAATGAGATCATAGCTGATGGAATTTACTCGGCGTTCTGATTTCCAATCAATCATTTCTTAAACATTCTCTGATGATACTTTGCAATAAATTTTACAAACAACGCAGTTAATCTGCCATTAAGATATTACTCTACTTATTGATTAGAAAGTTATTAAATTACCAAGGTGGTAATATTTTCTTCATTGTACGCAGATGTATCTTCAATGAAATTTCAATTGATGTATTTGATATGATTTTGTTTACATGAAACTTGCCGAGTTTTAGACAAATATATGCCATGTAGACTGGAGCCATGTTCGACGGAGTGAAATATTCCTTATAATTCTTAAATATATGGGCCACAATCTTCGCACCTTCAAATATTTGATCGTTCCAATTGCAACTCGCATTAACACGAGAATTGATGACGAGTTCGAAGAGCTTGCTCGGAAATGTTATCGAACCAAATGGTATTATCTCTATGTTGCTTCTTCCGTCATTATAGAAGCGACTTTTAGGACCCAGCTAAGGATATCTCAACCAAAGCAAGGATCATTACAAAATGTTTGAAAATTGGCAGACATTTTGTTTCTGTTCGTGAGGTATTTTCATTGTCCCGCTGATATATAAAAACCTCAACTCCAAATCTACGAACTTTAACTCGTCACTCCACAAAAAAGTTGTCCAGTTTTGTGCGTTCTCTCACTAATCAAGAGAACATTCTTGAAAATAAAACTCAGCAATCAAACTAGCCTCGAAAATATTATATGCTCGTTACTCTGCCGCTTTACCCCCACCTGTTCAACCAACAACCCGCGCCCCTCCTTCCAGTTCTGTGACGGTCCCGCCCTCACCCCTCCGATCCTCCATTTTGGCACATACTTGACCTGTGGGGAATGGCGCGTCCGTATTAATAAACTCGATTATTCCAACCAACCATATACCTCATATTTTTTTCTGAAAAACTACCATCATCATCATCGGCACTACAACCAGGAACCAGTCTTGGCCTTATTTAGCAAGTCCTGAGGCTTGTTAAATTTTTCCATAATGATTTGTTTTTTTCCTGGCAAGGTCATTAGTCTTCTGAAAAACTATAGGATTCCCGTAAAAGAACGCCACTTGCTTCCTGTCCCCAAATATAGGCCTTGTTTCCGCATAGTTCTCCACTATAGATACGATTGGATTTCCATCCCAACAAAAACGGTTAGGATAACTAAATTCATGCACAACCCCAACAAATGAACTAAATACCTGCCCTCCTTTCCTTAATCCGTAGAACGTGATAATAGTCGCACTCGTCTGCTAAACCAGCCCACAAAATCGCTTCGTTTCCTCTTCCCTCCGCGGCACCCCTCAATCCAATCATAACTCGTCCCCTAAAGTCACACACCCCGCAAATGCATACCCAACCTCCCTTCTTCAAATCTGGTCAAATCTGCACCCCTCTTCCCTAAATATTGACAAATCGAGCCACAAAATCCTGTTGCAAGCCAAATTCGAATCCAACCCCTCTCCCTAATTCTTATCGCTTCAGCTCCCGTCACTCTACACCCTCCTCCTGGAATGCCCGTAATAAATTCCCTCTTAATCACGACACAACTGCCCCCCTACACCACAATCTGCCCTTATCTCTTGTCCCTTCCCCATTTTCGACCTCAAAACTGGTGCGAAGTATACCAACTTCCACAGGTCGCACACCCTTAATCCCAATAACCCCCTCCCATCAAGAAACTTTCCACTCGTCCACCGAACCCAACTCAAGACCGAGTTTCCACATCTGTGTTTCGCCCTTGCCCGACACCCCCTTGCAACCGATCAATTATTAAAGGGATACGAGAAGCGGGGAGTGGTAATTGTCGATGGTGGAAAAGGCGTGAGGACTAAGGGCAACTGCGGAATTATAGGGGTCCATTGTTAACACAAGGTCGAGTTACCTTTTCATATGATTTGGCACATTACTTATTTGACGGAGGCTTGAGTCGGTGAAATGGCGCAAGACTAATGACCTTGCCCGGGAAAAACAAATCATTATGGAAAATTTAACAAGCCTCAGGACTTGCTAAATAAGGCCAAGACCGGCTCCCGGTTGTAGTGCCGATGATGATGATGATGATGAGTCGGTGAGACCGCCTATAAAAAGACATTCCTTGGCACTAGTGGGATTTGAGGTATAAAATGATTGATCGACTGACACCGGACATTGGGGTTAGGGGGAGGGGGGGGGGGGGGGGGGGGGGTTAAATCGTCAATAACAACGATATCGTCAAGGGAAGTACTTAACTCGGTTAGGTGATCAACCGCTGCTATTGCCAGTTCGTGTGACACCTTAGGTTGCGAAGGAGGGATATAGAAATATATGATGTATAACGACTTTGGGCGTTGGTCAATTTTTATTGCGACATAGTCTAGATTGGGAGAAGAAGAGATGGCAATAAGAGATGAGACAAGGTTAATCCGCACATAAACCATCGTCAACACGAAAAACGTTAAAGGTGGAGGGGAATAGTTCTTAACTGTGAATACTGGAGATAAGGTTGGTTTCGGTTAGTGCGCATACATCGAAATGGAGGGTATGAGCATTTCGTAGAATAGAGCGGAGACCTCTGACATTTTGATAGTAGATGGTTAGAAGGAGAGTATTGAAAGTCATGGGGGGTTTTGGTGGGGGGTGGGGGGTTGATTAGTGTAAAAAAGACTTGCGATTTTTGAAAGAAGTCATTTTATTGTGTATATATAGACAAAAGGGCGAAAGATCTTTCGACACTATTTGTGGGAGCATATTGAAATTTGTTGGGCTCCTCGATAGTATAGTGGTTAGTATACCCGCTTGTCCGCGGGAGGCCGGGGCTCGATTCCCCGCCGGGGAGACTCTGGCGCAAGACTAATGACCTTGCCCGGCAAAACAAATCATTATCAAATATTTAACAAGCCTCCGGACTTGCTAAATAAGGCCAAGACCGGCTCCCGGTTGTAGTGTCGATGATGATGATGATGATGATTGAAATTTTTATAGGATTTCATAAACAGGTTGCAAATGCTAAGAAGGTCGGTAGGTAGGCCTTTACTGGCTCTCTAGGTGTTGTAAAATTAATATTATTTTTTAAGTATGCAGACTCTGTAATCCCTCTACAAATGCTCACCCCTTATTTATTTCATGCTCTTAAAAAGTTCCCACTATCATCATCATCATCGGCACTACAGCCGGGATCCGGTCTTGGCCTTATTAAACAAATCTCTCCACCGGTCCCGATTTCGAGCCGATGGCATCCGGTTTGGCACTCCCAGGTGCTGGGCGTCCTGGTCTACGCCATCCCTCCATCGCAGACAAGGTCTGCCGCGCTGTCTCCTTCCATACATCCTGCCACAAAGGATTTTCCGGGCATGCTCCTCTGCGCTCATTCGAGCTAGGTGTCCCGCCCACCGGAGTCTACCGAGCTTGATTTATCGTACAACATTAACTTCAAGGTAGATTCGGTACAACTCATGGTTGTAGCGTCTCTGGAATCGTCCTCCCTCACATATGGGGCCAACAATTCTCCTTAAGACCTTCCTCTCGAACGCGGCTAAGAGTTCAGAGTGCCTTTTATTGAGCACCCAGGTCTCGGCTCCATACATGAGTACTGGTATGACCATGGTCTTGTACAGTAGTAGCTTGAATGTTTTGGATAAATTTCGGGATATAAAGAGCCTTGATCGACTATAGTAGGCTTTGTTGGATTTGATCAGCCGTTCGCGTATTTCTTCTTCCATATTGTTATCGGCTGATACTATTGACCCAAAGTAGTTAAAGGATTGCACTACTTCCAATTCGTACAACGTTAGGTCTTCTCTTTTTCTTTTTTTTTTTTTTATTAGACTTCTCTCGAGAGAGGCGAACCTATAGCGTCGAGTGGGCGCCCCGAGATGCCATCAAATAACTGTTGCAGTTCTTTTTGAACAGTTGCAGGTTGTAACGCTCCGGGAACACTCGCGTGGGAAGGGAGTTCCACAGCTTCCCCGCTCTGTAACGGAACGAGTTCTGATACAGGGATGTTCACGCTATCGGGAGATGAACCACAAACGGGTGCGATCCGTCGGATTGTCTTGTGGAGCGCATATAGACCGAATTGCGTGGAACAATGCCAAGAATCTCAGAAGAACAGCACCCGTGATAATATCTGTAAAACAGACAGAGGTCGGCCACGCGCCTTCGATGTGATAGCGACTGTAGTCCCGATGTCAGCGCCGAGTCCCCGATCAGGCGGATCGCTCGTCTTTGTACGCTCTCAAGTAGGTCGAGGGTATGTTTAGGAGCCGAGCTCCAAACATGAGAGCAATATTCGAGCGCGGGTCTAATTTGAGATTTATATAGGAGAAGAAGTTGGGCCGGAGTAAAGTATTTCTTGGCTCTAAAAAGATAACTCAGTTTTCCTGAGGCTGATCTGGCGATACCCGATACGTGTTTATGCCATGATACATTCCCACAGACCGTGACGCCGAGCAATTTCAAACTTTCCCCAGCCTCGAGGGCCCGGCCAATCATCATCAGCTGTGGAACCGATGATCCAGTTTTCTTTGTGAATGTTGTATACTGGGTCTTCGTTGCGTTGAAGTCGACAAGATTGGCCCTTCCCCACTGCAGGACTTTATCTAGATCCTGGTTCAGAGAGTCAATCTGTCTACATCTCAGCTGGTGCGACATTGATGCACCAATCGGCCGATCACTCGAAAAGGAGGACACAAGCGTACTACCATCCGCAAAACTGAACACTTTGTTATCCGTTGTCTCCAACAAATCATTTATGTGAAGCAAGAACAAGGTTGGAGCTAAAATAGAACCCTGGGGCACCCCCGAATTAACAGGATACAGATCCGAACACTCGCCGTCCACAACAACCCGGATCGATCGATTCTCGAGGAAGCTCCTCGTCCAGTCGCAAAGCTGTTGGGAAAGTCCATATGAACGAAGTTTGCTCAGCAATGCCCCGTGCCAGACGCGGTCAAAAGCCTTGGAGATATCTAATGCGACCGCCCTCGACTCACCATGCCGTTCAATCGCAGATGTCCATATATCGGTTATAAGTGTCAAAAGGTCTCCTGTGGACCGCCTGCCACGGAATCCGTATTGACGATAATTCAGAAGACCGTTGCACTCCAAATACTTAACCAACTCTGTATTGATGACTTTTTCCATTACCTTAGATAAAATAGACAGTAATGCTATCTTTGCAGAAGTTGCCACCATGTACTTAGTTTTTTCCCCATTAATGTGCAGTCCCAGCTTTTGTGCCGGCTGCTCGATCTGGGTGAAGGATTCCTGCACAGCCGATTCGATTCTACCGATGATGTCGATGTCATCTGCGTAGGCAAGTATCTGGCTGGACTTGGCGACAATAGTCCGTCTTGTTGTAACGACAGAGTCACGGATTGTTTTCTCCAACACCAGATTGAAGAGGAGGCAGACCAGACCGTCCCCTTTTCGGAGTCCATTAAAGATATTTATTGGTTTGGACAGCAATCCCGCTATTTTTACTTGACTAGTTACGTTGGTCATGGTCAACCTACAAGTCGTATCAATTTGTTTGGAATGCTAAATACTCTCATGGCATTATATAGTTCTACCCTGGCTATGCTGTCGTAGGCGGCCTTAAAGTCTAAAAATATATGATATAATGGAATCTTAAATTCCGGACATTTTTCCATAGATTGCCTGGGATGAAGCGACGCTGATATTGACCAATGATGACTTTATCGTATGGGGCGATCCGGTCTTGTAGGATAGAGGAGAGTATCTTATAGGCGGTACTCAGTAATGTTATACCCCTACAGTTGCTGCACAGTGTGATATCTCCCTTCTTATGTATGGGGCAAATTATACCACGGCGGCAATCTTCCGGCATCTCCTCTTGCTCCCATACGTGCACCACGATCTTATGAATTGCGTGATGTAACCTTGTCCCTCCATGTTTGATTTCCCAGGTACTTTTCGGGTGTCTGTGGCGTCTTTTTTCAGATCTTCCGAGTTCTTTGCGTTTCTCCTTGCGTACCCGCGTCCTATGAGATTGCTCCATTGCTCGGTATGCTGCATTCTTACGTTTAGTCGCTATTTTGCACTCATCGTCAAAACCAGTCGCTCCGATCTCTACGACTACCGTCTGAAATGGAGTTGGCAGTACTAATAGCAGTATTCTTAAGGCGTGTCCATTTCTCTTCTACGCTCGACATTCTGGCCCCAGGACTTACTCTCCCTCCGTCGACCTCTTCGAGGGCGAGTCTTAACGCATGACCAAAACTGTTGCTGGTGTTCTCATTGCGTAAGGCAGCCATGTTGATTCAAACCTGATCCGCGGATGCAATACGTCTCCGTAAGGCAATCCGCGCTCGGAAAACTGTACCAACAAGATAGTGATCCGAGTCGACGTTGGCACCTCGGTACATTCGTACCGTCATCAGGCTCGAGGAGTGCCGGCGATCTATCAACACGTGGTCAAGTTCCCACTATACTATTTTCAATATTTTTTTTATAAAACACATTTTAATCAAGTAATGAGATTCTCAACGAGACAATGTGGGACGCGGAAGTGTGTTATCGCTAAGCCAATAAATTTATGTGAAACGGTAAGAACTGTCATAGAATCTGGATTCATTTTTAAAAGGACCAAACCTGTAATACAAAGGGTTTGATTTTTATTAGCACGAATACAATTAAAAACAACCGAGGTATCAATTTCAATTACAGAGAATTTTCATTTAGAATAACGAAATTTGGCATCGCAATTTTTTAATGTGAAATATGTGGGATTCCGAGACTTAAAACTCACTTTTACATCTGCTTTGTTTTATTTCCCATCTAACTTACCTTTGTTATAAGATGACAGAAAAGAGAATGACTCATGAATCTCGAAACATATTAACAACCACCATGCTCTAACGATGATCTACCATAAGTGAAGCAATTAGTTAAAAGGCAAAGGGGGTATGGCGGAAAATCAAATGACCTATACGGTACGAGCAGATTTTATTGTGCCTGGTAATGGTGGACAGGTATATTTGTCCATCATATTTTGAATAGCAAGACGATTCGAAAACTTGCACGGAATTTGTTAGCTGCCATCATGAATGAATGAATGAATTCCGTCACCACTGCAGTCGACAATTTTCACTTTATTTTTGTAAGTACTCCCGTTGGTCCTACTCTGTTTAGACAGTGCACTTTTTCCCGCACAATATCTAACACGGGAATCACCCAACAACCACGTCAAGGATTAAAGCTTTGTAACCTCAGCAACAGAGCCATACGATACAACCCCAAGATTTAAGGACAGAAATGTAATAGTTTGTATAATAAACGCCGATGACTCACTATATCATGAAATGGTTGTTTCCGTGCAATCGTATGATAATTCTTTTACTAAGGTCCATAAATATTAGCAGTTACGTTTGAATTTAATGTTTCAACGTTAAATCTTTTTTATTGTTTTCAGCTCGCTTTTTTAAAAACTGTTTACATGTTTAAAAAATTTGCCAATAAACAAATAAAAATGACAAACCGGAACACTGATTTAAGAGCCAAGAGTGCGAGCTGTACCAGAATAAGTAGGTCGAGCTGACATGTAAAATTTATTTTAATAATCTTCATAATTTATTCGATCGTCTTCTTATTAGGAAACAGTTATTGTCGACCTTAGCAATCAACAGATCGCTCTATTTATGATTTTATTGAAAGGTTTAAAGAAATGGCCTTAGTTACGAATGTGACAACATTTATACGCGACTGATGAAATATTATATTGGAGAATGTTGTTTAAAGGCAAAGTGCGATAATATATTCAGAAGGTCTCTGCTATCCGTCTTTTCAACTCAGTACATACTTTGGATCACAGTTTTCAGCTACAATAGTAGTTTCCACTAGTTCAGCTAAGCGATCGTCGTTTACTCTGATCAAAGCCATGAATTTGAAGGAACTAGAAACTAAGTCAAATTAAAAAAAATCAATCAATACAAATAATCAAAAAAAAAAGTTCACAGGAGATGGCCAATAGATGCTGGGAAACACATGGGTAAAATTTATTATCAAAATCACTATTCGCTATAAGTGGCGTAACTAAGTGACCTAACAAAATTACGTAGATAATAAGCATGTATCTGTCTAGATCGCTGCTAATAAAAGTTATCTTTACCACGCCTTACTACATATATGCCTTATTAAACCAAACGAACAAATGCAACTTTTCTGCAAAAATCATTTAATAAAAAGAAAACTCTAACTTTCTCAAAGTCATAGCTGCCTACATTACTGGCCAATTTGTGATTGTTTTGTGAAATAGCATTTACTTTATTTTACGTTCATTCACAGTAAAGTCCATTTTATCGGATGTTGTACCAGCACTGGTGACAGCTTGGTCCGCGTTAATGTCGTCTCCAGATACACGTGTATGAAGTATGCCAACCGTGTTTTGCTGTGAAGTGCACAAAGTGGTCTCTACTGGCATGTTAAAGAAATTTTTCAATAATTGTTTTTAACAATTTTGTTAACACTGAAGCTTGCAGTCAGCCTTATCGAAAGAATTTTACATAGATCTCGAACCCACACATAAGTTTGTACAGCTCCTCTCTGCATACTCTATCACGTCAGCCTAAAAATCTATAAAAAGATATACCACTGTGTAGCATTATGACCGAAATTTCGTTATAAGATTTAAAATGTTTAATTATTGTATATTTCCAAATCAATTTCAATGTCTTCAAAGTAAACCCCGTCCGATATAATACAATAACGCTATAGTTCTTCAGATCTTCTAAATATTTCTGATTCAACTCATCACTTATCAATCGTGTCGAAAAGGTCCTGAGAGTAGTATTTTGGAAATAGCCAAAAGTCAAACAGTACTAAATGATGAATACAGTTGTGGAATGATACGGTTGGATTTTTAGAGGAAAGTTCCAAAATAGCCCATCTCTTTTCAGGTGCAAAACCTCTCTCACAATTATGTCTACTGATCCGACTGAGAAGCCAAGAACCAAGTCTTTGATTTCCTCTACATATTGCTCATCAATTGATATTTGTGCTCCTTTCGAATATAGTTCATCCTCGAGAACGCCCCTTTTTGAACGTGTTATCCCAATCCCATGCTTGTACTATCGACGTAGCTTGATCACCGAAGACCTTCCGTAGCATTTTCAATATTACATTTGCACACACAAAATTTAATGCAAATTTCTTAGTCAATAAATTTCGAAAGGTAAAAATCACCAATTTCGTTTTTATTGCTCATAAAATACAAACTTAACTATTTTACAAATGAACATATGGATATGCAATTTGACACGGATCTCTATTACAGTGTTGTCCAATTAAAAACAATAGACTGAAATTCAACACTCCCGCACAATTTAAAGTGATAATTCTGGGTCATATTACCAGTACGGTTTTATATGCATTTCTAGACTAATTCTAAATTAAAGAACTTTTTAATTAAAGACTTTTCAATAGCTCGAAACAGAAGTGATAGGGTTCATACAGTACGTTGACAAATAGTTTCAGGCTTAGAAGATCTGTGGGGGTTTAAAGAAGTATTGTGCCGATCATGGGCACTAGTTCACTCTCTTCCCCACGATGTTGCTCGACGGATATCCATAGAAAATTCCAGCACCAAAAAAGAAGAAATGAAATGCACTGGCTTTGATTGAATTTTTTTGTTATTTTTATTTTATACTTAGTTTATTGAATCGCATAAGTTAATAGAAATTCAATTCAATGAACAATAAAAACTTGCTGAGCGAATGGAATTGGAATGGATGTAATTTAAAATTGAACTCGTTTTAACTCTTTAATGGGGGTGGTTGTTAGTACTCAAATTGCCGACAGACACGTCTTTCCTTGTGCCTGTAGTGCTCGTACCGTGTGCACTAGTGTGCACACGCCGCGGTTGTTGAATCGCGACCGATCTGGTAGATGGTTATAAATCGACTGTCTGGAAAAGGCATGAAGTTGGGTAATTTTATTTTTCGCACTTGACAACCAAAAGAGAACATTCTTCTGCTCTCTCATTGCCACGTCCGTCGATGTGTGGTGGAAAATCGGTTAATTGATAATCGACGAACATGGGAGAATGAGAGAACAGAAACACGACGTATGATGATCTCGGGGTGGATTTGGTAGTGTGTGCATGAATCAATGTAGTTCCGAGCGTCACCCATTGACCTAATTCGGTGAATATGGTGATCTCAGAGTACATTGATCTGTACGAAGACAGAACTGTGAAGGAGAGGAAAATTAAGCTGGTGCTATTCACCTGCGAGAAGAGAGCATTGATCCCCAGCGAATGAAGTGTCTGGAGAAAGTGAAAAGGACGCCGACTTGGCTAGGGAAATCTGATCATGGGAACTAACTTAAATGCTTTGATAATTCCCCCAGCGGTCGCAAGATTAAGCAACCGCGTCGTTTGATCAGACTATGCCGTTGCTAACCGACATGATGCGATTTCCTGTGGAAATCTCATGGGTTGGCGAAATGGGGTTGCCGTATGGCAAAAAGGTAGCTAAACTCAATTATACGCATCCGTTTAACATGTTTTACAGGTGGAATAGCTTATATGTGGAATGGGTAGAAATGACGCGCTGAAAGCGGTCGAAATAAGGTATGGAATTGTGGGTAGGTTCTCCATGTGGTATAGAGAACCCCCAGAGATCCTATAAACGATATTAAGAAAATGAATATCCCTAAAATTAAAGGGTCTTGGTTTTTATAGATCAGAACAAAGTTGAAGTTCAACTCGAAAGGCATACATTACTCTAACAAAGCTTTTCTCTAACGAGATTTGGTATATGCGCCTGTTACGGCCACAGCCACCCATCCCATAATACTTACCCCTTTGGAGCCAATCTCCACCACTAATTGCGATACACGCCAATAACATCCACTTAAAGGATGAGACACTCCCCAAGCCATAGCATTACCCCATACATCAAATGGTCCCACATCAATGCAATACCAAACAAACTAAACGTTCAATTTGCTCACATTGAAAACTTAGATAGGATAATCGACCCACAGGTTCGCCACAAAATTCCCCTAAGATCCGGGAAATGTGCGGACCAGATGTCTTTCTTCAAACAAAATCGTTGAGAATCATAAAATGCGCGTCAACAATTTTATGATCATCTAGAAATATGGTTACCCAAAACCATTAACACAATCAACGTCGTTTTCCATTTTAACCAAACCAAGTTAAAACAAATAACTCGCGCCATAAGACGAACCACGTGTACGTTTATCGCCGACCGACACAAAGGATCGTAAATGCTCATCGGCAAGATACTTTTGTGTTTCCTCTTTCGATCCCAAATTTGGGAAAGACAAAGAAAGGAAAATCCTTTTATCTGCAGGATAAGAAAAGTTTTCGTCCGATGAAAAAACGAAAATTGAGATAGTGGGTTAAAAATCTTGAAGTGAGTTGGATGGAAACGAGGGAACGAAAAGTTTGTGTGGTGACGTGTCCGGTATTTTTGTGAAGATAATTAAATGCTCCTCATTGAATAAGTAGAAGAAAAAAAAAGATAGTGAGTTGTAAACCATCGTCTGTGCGTTAACGTCTCCTATGCGCTGTGTGTTTGTGAAATGTATAAGAAACATCTAGAATAAGGGAAAAAACAAAAGTACTCTAAATATATATAGTAACACATATAAAAGTAAAGTGGAACTTCTTTTATTACATTTCATAATAAGAAATGGAAATTAGTTAAGGAAAAAAAAACTGTCATTAGAGAATTGCTCCATGGTTGACTTAAGAACCGTATTGGACCTCAACGGTCTTTCAACAAATACACGCCCTACTATATAATTTTTCGAACGCAATGGTCCAGTTTTTTAACTTTGTTCGTTTGAAATTAAAGCATTTTGGTGTACAGAAGACCTGCCTTTCAACGTCCACGTTTAATCGCATTGTGTATATTATATATTATATTCTCTGTATTCAGCGAAATTCTGTGCGCCCCCATTGTTCAATAACCAGGGTAATTGGATCTTACATATTTTCGACGACTGTTATGAGTGCACCAGCAAACATGTCTATTCAACTCTACAGAGGTGTTGGTAGAACTTGCACATGTTGTTTTGGGGTGGCACTTTCATATCTATTCAACCAGGCGTTTCACTCATTAACAGCACCATGTTTAAATAAAATGGTTTCCCACTAAAAATTTCCTGTAGACGATTGGGTAAAACCAAATAAATAAGTTCCAGATTTTCCATTGGCTCCATCTGCTCGACTATACTAGTCCTGGTTAGATCAATTTTTTTTATTCGAACGGATACATTTTAGCTAAACACATATTTCGCAAAAAACAGATTGAAGAAAAAAGAGTTTTACGTGTTTCATTTCAAGTAGTGGTAATACTCATTGGTCATTGATCTTATACATACGCCCACAACGCAACCTTATTACCACCATTGCCTCAGACGGTTATTTTAATATATACCATATACTAGAATTGTATATCAAAATCTTTACTTTTTGTCTTTTCCAACATAGTTTGCTATGGAAATGATCTTTTCTCTCAATGCCTGATGATGAACGAATTGAACAGCTTTTTTTAATCGGATTAAATCTAGTTTTATGGCTTCCTCTTCTATCACTAGGACCATGCATAAGTCTTTTCTTGTACACTCTTTACAAACTTGAAAGGTCACGTAGAGTTTTCTAGGTTCAGATTTATATGTGGCAGTGTCTTATCAAGGAAGTGACTGCAGCTAATCCGGTTCTATCATACTAACACACTTAGCTCATAAAATATGGTATTTGTATTAGACGTAAAGTAGAAAAGCTTCTATCCCACCTTAAAACTGTGTCAACTAATCAGCCTCACTATCATTCCCCAGTTAATCTACCATTAACCCGTCCAAACTTTTATATCGATCCCATGCCCCAGCATCATTTTTTTCAAAGTATATTCTTATTAAAACGCTAATAATCTATATGCAATCATTCAGCATTACAAGTTCCATTGCCAATCAACGCCACCATTTAATGTTAAGGTTGAATGCATTAATAATATTGTTATTATTATTATTTTGTCTGTTTTCCTTTAAATGTGTCTTCCTTTTGTTATGAACTACATAAGAGAATATTGGTTAACGCGACAGCCTGCATCAATTAATTGCTTTATTGAAAAAGCAAATAGCCCACACGCGATACATTAGGAAACAATATTTTAGAGTATTTAATTACATGAAACAAAATAAAAAACCTGAGTCTAGCTGGACGGAGGGTGTGTCACAACCACTTTAGAGGCGCGTTTGCCGTCCTTCGAATCTCTTACTGACCGTCCCAGGTCGTCTATTCAAATTTTATTGTGGTATCCACTTCAAATATATCTATAGCCTACTATCGGATTATGAATCATATGATTTGATGTATAAACGTTGGTACATGTTATTTGCTTACGGCCTCGAACTATAAAGTGCAGTGAAAGTATAACCCTAATCACAATGTGTCGATAAACAAGAATGTGGAAAGACTGCTTGTATAATATGAAATATCATAAAGAACGTATCCGTGAATCACAAATGTTCGAGGTTAACATTCATTCGTACCAACCTAAGTTTATATTATTGAAAAGGAGTAGATGTAACTAATACAAATAAAATCTACAATAGAAAACTCGAAGGATAATATAATAAAAATAGTGTGGGGGTATTGTACCTGACACGGGAACGGATTCACCTAATCCTCAACGATGTTCTAACGAAAAATATGTTCACCAGTTAGGAAGATGAAATAATTAACACTGTTTAATTTGTTGTTTTTATGTTCTTTATTAATCCCAGGGGCAATTGCTCTTAATTTCTTTCACTTTACATTATAATAAATTATCACTAGATTTAAATTGAAGAACTTGTATTTGAATTTACACAGGAAGGGATCACGACGCAATGTAACTTTTGGAAAAGTACGGTTTGGCAAATAATACACCATTTAAAAGATAACATCAGTAATCACGAAATTATTTTAAGACGAAAGTATCCAACACAACTATTATCATCAGCAAGACGACTCGGGAACCTGGGGGGAAGTCATAAATGACGCTTAATCGGCTGGGGAAATATTATCGTGTGAACCAAATTCGAAGAATTTGGGATTTCCCCGGCCGTTGCATGGTTATGTAACCGCGTCCTTTGGTCTGATCTTGGTTGTTGCTAACCAAAATGACTTTGAAATTTCCGGTGGAAATTTCATGGATTCATGCAATAGTGTTGCCCTATGGCAAGAAAACACTGAATGCAATTGTGCATTAACCGAATAGATTAATGACTTCCGGCCAGTCTTCTTTTAGGGATTTATCTATTGCAGGTGAAATAGCTGACGGTAGGAATTGGGAATGAGGTGACGCGCTGTTAGCGGTCGAAATTAGGTTAGGATTGTGGGTTGGTTCTCCATGTAATATAGAGAACCCCCACAGTAGAATCGGAGGATTTTCCCATTTCGATCCTCGGTGGGCAAAACGCGCAAAAACGATCGTTGCACGCTTTCAACCCTGCGAATTTGGGACGAGTAGTGAGGATGTGGAGGACCGATGTAGGTGCGCCAACGCATGGCACCATTTCACTATCGCCCCACTAGAGAGTTGTTCCCCCTACGGCACGTCCGCAAGAAGCGAGCAAAATGGGCAAGTGACGGGCCGAGAAATAAAACACAACTCAATACATATACTAGAGCGTCTAAGACCGTAGTCACTTTCTGACCCCTTTGTGAACATGCCTTAATTTTTTTTTATTTATCAAAAAAAATGTTTTTGTTTTATAATTATTATTATATGTAAGAAAATAACTTATAAGACATTGTATGTAATTTAAGCAGATAAGGGTCTATAAAATAACCGGCACGGCCCACTTTCATTAGATAATTTAGTTTACCACCGAGTTTGTATTTTATTCCCCGAACTGCCACCTCCACACAAAGAAAATTGTATTAAACAATATCATAAAATGTATATTTCTCTGCTAGATTATACGAGCACATACCGCCTATACGTTTAAAATAAGAAAAACTAGCGCAGTAACCAGCGATATATCCGGACCAAAAGCAATTTTCTTCATTTTCCCCCATGAATATAAAAACGCTTTATTTTACACGTATACAACTTTGACCGCCTCCAAATAACTCCATCAACCCGACTCCCCCCGCCCCCACCCAAATCCACGCGACACCCCTCGAAATCCACCCTTTCCTTAAAACCGGCTCCTCTCTCAACCTCGGCCCAACGTTGCCCACCAGCCGAATCCACGCGACCCAACTCGCCTCCCCTCGACCCTACGCAACCCCTTCGTCATCGCTCGACACCAACCAACCCTTTTCGACACATTTCGACTCACTTCGATCGTTCGATCCCTTCCTGCCCCGTAGCGGCATACTAGCACACGATGCCCCCACTCAACCCACTCGGCCCCACCCACCTTTCACAACCTCGGCTCCTCACTGAACCACAGCTACTGCGCGTAGCAAACAACCAATAGGACGACTCCCAGGCCGGCTCCTCGCCATACGCCCGCTACTCCGCGTAGCAAACTATAGTCAGGACGCCCGCCTCTACCACCCTTACTCCCACACTCCCACGTAAGGATCCTTCTTCCTAGGGACTCCCAACGTCCCCGAAGCCACCACGGCCAATCCAAGCGACAGCCCAAAGGCAAACACGCCCCACTACGCCGCCTCACACATCAGGTGCACCACGCTATACTTCGGAGCGCGCACCATCGCCCTAGGGCGCCCTGCGGTTGGACACAACCAACCACCCACCAATAGCCCCCTCACTAGGCGCCTACCTCCAACCAAGCGCGACCGGCCGGCAGCGCCTCACAGTTGGCGTTTGGTCGAGGACGCAGCGACCATATATCGAGCTCCAACGTCAACATCGGTACCGATATATCGGTCCCCTCCTCGATCGGTAAGCCGTGCAACTGCGTGTCCGACCCCTCTCAGCCCCAGCGGCAAACAATTCGCCATACTAACGTATGGACGCAAGACACCGACTCCGGGCACGGGTCTACCTTCCATTCCGCACACGGCAACCCGTCGCTGCGGATGCGAATTACCCTGACATATGTCTCCTCCATCCCGCACGCGCCACCTCACCACCGCGGGTGAAAGCAGATTCCCGATTGGTTCCGACCTACTCGGACGATAAACCTGTTGGCCCAAGCAGCCCACAACAGGTCAGTGGACCACGCCGCACACCCTTTGCCTCTGCGGCATCAACGCGGTAACAACCGAGTCCACTCCCAATTATCGAACCAGCCCCCACGACGACCCAGGAACTCGTCACCAAGACAGTTCCAATACTGGAAGGGGGGCGGGGGGGGTACTGACGAGTTCTCCTTATCACACGGAGAACCAACCCACAATCCTAACCTGTAAACATGCAAAAACAAATCCACAATAGCATGCATCTTCCAATCTGCAATAAAAAAACATTTTCCAAACTCCCAACAGAATATAATTCAACAGAATATATTCTAATCATCCCCACATTCATTTTCCCAAAATTGCTTCGGTCAACCCTTTACTCAATTCATATTTCCTCTTTGTGACCAAGTAATCTTAATTTCTCCGATTTTCATATGCCGTAATAAAACGCATATTCAAATCCACAACGGAATATTAACAACTATACCAAGCCGCATACATTTACCCGAAATAACTTCGGTTAATATCCTATCTAAACGGTATCCCTTGCTTGCACCCAAGCAATTTCAATTTCCCGGTACACCCAATCAACGAATCCAACTTAGCTTATACGGCAAGGATTCGCTGGAACTAAATTCCTATGCAGGCATAGCAACTCTTCCACTAAATTCTTAGTAAGTGGCAGTGAGTTTATGACGCCACTGTCACGACGCGATGAACTTTTGCTTTCATGAGTCAGTCATCATTCTACCATCGGCGCGCCCACATCAGCCCCTCGTAACGTGTGAATGGCGAGCGAAGAGTAATCGCGTTGGAAATCTCTAAGGCTTAATATTTGACATAAATTCCAATATCATATAATAAATGTCTCTCTTGTGGTTTTTTTCGACACGTTAAGTTTCATGGCAAATCAATCAATTTAAATTGGTGTATATGGTCAATCTTTGCATATTCTTTCTATTAATTCTGGAGAATCCAAAGGTTCTATATCAACGCCATATTAAATCTTCTCACCGTTTTCTTCATTTTTCAATGAAAAGCCAATTAACCCAGCAAACTGACACCCGCCGAGATGCAATCAGAACGAATCTTTCTTAACTCGGGACCTGGTAAGTAGGTACTCCTATGTTTTCAACAATGTTACGGAGACAAATACAATGATATGCTAACATATTCTATGGAGATGAATTGCGCTTTGGGCTTAGGATCAATATATGTTACTTCGAGCGCCACAGAACAGCAGATCTCTTCAGACAACATGTTTACATTTTACAGCACATTTCTAGCTTAGCCCACGACAATTCCCGAACTTTTAGCGATCTTAATTCTATCCGCACCTCTTTCTTTCTTTCTCATAATTAGAATTTTTTAATGCACTGATGTGCTTGAGCAACCACTTTGAAAAATCCGACTCAAACCTAAAACCCTATATATTCTTGTAAATGTAATATACGTAATATACAGCCACAGTTTATAGAATTTTTCAATAGTTTGGCCTTCCGCTCTTCTGTTAATCCATTTGTCGTATATTAAGACACTTTGCAGTCCATCAGGGTCAGTAATCCTAATAGAAAAGTTTTTCATAAATCGCGATTCGTCTTGCCGTACGAGTATTCGACCCGCGGCACATACCATTTTCGTAGTCCACTCTATTATAGTACGATGGAAAAATGATCGATATGGTGTATAATATATCGTCGTTGTATATACTTGACGCTGACCTGCAGACAACTGTAAGGCCAGTAGTTGGAATGTATCTGTCATAGGCATATCACCGACTTTAGGAAATAATTAATGACAATTAGTTTTAAGTGCCAAACTTCCAGTATCACAACTAACAGAAATTAATTTAAAGCAAGTCCAAAAAATGTTTATCAACAATTTATATAGAGTCGTATTATAAAAATTATTTGTTTATTTCTCTAAAACAAAGCAAGTTATTGCCAAATTCATTTTGAGATGAACAAAACTATTTGGAATGTTAATATGGAAAATATATCTAAACACATTGGTAACCCTCCGTTCCTCTACGACAGAGATCATCAGATGGTTTGAAAACAAGAACATTATCAAGTTTTTCTGAGCGCTGAAAATTTTCCAATCAGGAAACCCAGTCCGGTAACTGATTACCAAAAAAAGGCACCTATGCAAGTGACCTGGTGAATAGTATAATCCATTTCACTCGATATACAAGTTCGTTGATTTTCTTGTTGGCCGACTGCGTCATATTCATTTTGAGATACGAGGCTCGCCACCAGTGTAAGTCCGCAAGCGGACTGGAGCAATGATCGGACGATTCTCAACGCGTACTGCATTCTGCAACCACTGCATTTTGCACCTACTGTATCGATCAATCAAGGTGTGTATTGGTATGGACAGCTGCTAACTTACATGAATTTAACACTGCATTTAATTTGCAATGATATGATCGAGCGACTCTATACAGAACGGATATGAATTTTCTCTAAATGATGGGTTTACGACACGAGTTTGAAGTGAAGAAAAAAATTGGGGTTTGAGGTAAATTTACTCAACACGCAGGTTGGGCGCGTTACGAACATAACAAATGTGGTGAGAGAAAAGGTAAAAGGGTGTTATATTGCGTATGTTGCGTGGGATAGTGTTAAAGGATGTGGAAAAAGGGACGTAATCAGTGTTGTCCGTATAAAGCTGTAGCAGTTCTACGAACCGCACAACCAACTATAGATTGAGATGTCCTTTCCGCCAAGGATCATACTTACCTGTATCCATTACACGTGCCCACAGACACGTGTCCCACCTGAAACGGAAGGTAACATTTCACACACCGACATTGAATTCAATAGCACAAATCAATCGAACTAAACATTCAAAAGCCTCTAATATTGATTTTCGATGCGTCAATTCAACGCATCCAAGCCAACGCACCCATTCAAGGCATCAATGCGTTGCACCCATTAAACGCAATTTTCTGTAAACAAACCGATCAACGTATATCTCCTCTTGTAGCTAATAGCAATTAGCACCTCTAATTCCTTGTAAGATCCCAAACCAAAAAGCGCACGTATCCAAACAAAGCCATTGCGGAGAAACAGCAATTAACTAAAACGCTGTTCTCGTAAGGAAAAGCAAATATAATTATCACAACCGAAGATAATTATTGGGGCCAAAAAGGGATCGCTAGGAATAATAAACCACACCAAAGATACACCGAGCGATTTGGCAGAAGGTGTGAACTCCGGGTTCCCAGGAAGCAACATCCGCGCCTGTGTGTGCGGGTGCAACCGCAAATCTGGCCTGTGACGAAACAGGAAACCGCAAGACAAAGGATAGTCGAAAGAGAGTACAGTTAGAGAATAAAAGTGGAAAAGGTCAGTGGAACTGCGAGGAAGTCATCTCGAGGAAGAAGTTCATAAATTAATTGAGTAGCTGGTGTTTCGTCCGTGTGCCTTAACTTAACTTAACTTAACTTAACTTAACTTAACTTAACTTAACTTAACTTAACTTAACTTAACTTAACTTAACTTAACTTAACTTAACTTAACCTAACTTAACTTAACTTAACTTAACTTAACTTAACTTAACTTAACTTAACTTAACTTAACTTAACTTAACTTAACTTAACTTAACTTAACTTAACTTAACTTAACTTAACTTAACTTAACTTAACTTAACTTAACTTAACTTAACTTAACTTAACTTAACTTAACTTAACTTAACTTAACTTAACTTAACTTAACTTAACTTAACTTAACTTAACTTAACTTAACTTAACTTAACTTAACTTAACTTAACTTAACTTAACTTAACTTAACTTAACTTAACTTAACTTAACTTAACTTAACTTAACTTAACGTAACTTAACATTAACCGAGTAACTTGTGTTTCGTTCGCGTGCCTTACTGCGTTTTCTTAAAACATTGTTGACGTTATTTCCTTAAATAACAAGTATTATTTAAAACTACGTGTTGTTTATTTTTAAGTGACTATCGAATTATTTTTGTGACGTTCACCTTATCCGAATTCATCATATTGTGTAACATCCAAACAATTTGTGTTATTAAATAAAAAAAATAAAACAATTCTCCTCGTGGCTTCATTTGACATTGTTTTCGCTCCGTTTGTGTGTTTCGTTATTTTGGGAGTAGTGTTCGGTAGAACACTCCAGCATCAGCCAGCGGCGACTAGCAAAAACCCCGACGTGATCTGTACACACAGCACACACTTTCCCGTAGTATACAGAACTTCACACACGATCATGACTTCCGCATAAAGCAACAGGCACACTCGCCTGCTCCGACGTTCTCCCGTTCGCTCCGTCGTTGGCACGCGAAGCTGATCGTAGCGAAGTTACTGAGGAGGGAGTAATGTAGCGTCTCTAACAGATACACACACAATACACAAGCGAATAGTGAAGAACACCGAACGAAAATCGAATAAGAAAATACTGCAGAGCCGTATACCATAGCGATAAAATAACAATTCACGTCAGTGGAATATAGTTGAGTTTGGAAATCGAATTCTAAAATCGGCCAGTAGCCTGATGTGTTACGCTTAGGTTCAATTTTTGGTGATTCTAACTGTCATAGCGTCAGCTCGAATCACATGTTCTTCACTTTCTTTTCAAACGCTATAAAGCCATTGGGCGAAGATGACGTCGGACATATCTAAAATGTTTAGTCACGATAGTGAAAAACGTGAAAATTAAAAACGATTAAAACCAAAGCAAAAATCTCTCAGACCACGACCGCGTGAGCACGAGGACGTCTTAACTCGCTATTTAAGCTGTGGATTGCTACGTTTAATGATATTTTATATGGCGTTGATGATTTCATTTTCCGATATTCTAAGCTAACTTCTTCAATGTGGTTGCGAATTCATATGTATCTATTGGCTTCAACATTCAAATTACGGATATGATTGAGTCAACGGCTACTTACGGTTGTGTTCTTGGCCTTAGGACGCATCCATAAGCAAAAGGTCTACGAGAGAAGACAGTACTTTATTTGTAACCGCGGAAGTAATCAAGCAAGTCCGATGTCTTTAAAGCGACTAGTACTTTACTAGTACCCTCTATTGTCCCTTGGACGAACTACCGTAATTACATATGTCAACGTATAGATACACCAAAAAAATAACATTAAATTAAGGAATAATATATTGGAACCTACACATTTACGAAATCTGTGGTATTGGGACCAGACAGCTCAAATTTCCAATGGGCGACGTAGAAGAGAAGTTATAAAAGGAAAGAATAAGTCAAACAAAATGAAAGAATAAGTTGTTCTGAAAAATGAAAACCAATCATTGAAAACCCCGAAGTTAATGAACATTTTTGATCTCTTAATTCACTGGAATTAGACCAACTGCTTGTAAGAGCATTATTGTGCCTCGCTATGTACAACCCAACTTCAATTAATGATTCTACTCGTATGGACCATGCGTTCAAAATAAAAATGTAACATGTCATTTGGTACAAAAACATGTACGGACTCCCAAACCCCGTATATAAATTCCTTAGAACAACTAATTACCAATTTTTAAAGTGTTTAGATGCCTTTTGCCAGAACGGAAATCCTTTAGTATGTGAAATTGAAATTGTCAATAGTGCAATCAACGTTAATGCAATCACAAGCCGTTGCTGTTAATTGTACAATTTTGCAACTGTTGTAACTCGATGACGTAGCACACGTCAGCTAACAAAGTAAGTGAGTAAACAACAATGCTGTTTTCCCTGCACACATTTGGTCAGCAATGAATGCCTGCACAATGCCCCTTCTCACACCTAATTACATTATTGTGAACGATCTGAAACACTGAAAAACTTGCTCGATATGGTTGCAGGCCATTAAAACGACAGCTTCACTCTTGAAGGCGAACTGCATGCTCCAAATACGCGCGCTCTTGAGACCTTCTGCATACCTCGATCAGGTATTGAAATGTTTTTATTTTTATATTTGCATTAAAATTTTCTTGCAAAGTTAATTGTGCAAATATTCTCAAGAGAAAAGGCGGCTATATCTGTCGAACAGGAAAATATGCACATTATGTTGTGCGCCACTTTTGGAGTACGTGCGAGTTTAAAAAGCAATATCATCTTATCTTTGACAGCCAACAAGGGTCTATTTGAAGTATGTGGGACAGTTTAAAAGGTTATTTTAAGTATCGTTTGAATAGTTGCACTGGCTAAAAGGCGACGACCAAAATAATCGCCGGTGTATAGCCTGACATATGTAAGATCCCTTATAAAACAAAGCACGATCGCGCAAAACCAAAGCATGGAAACCTCAAAACGCCATAACCTTTCACTTCGTGATTACGCTTGCAGGACTAGCATTTGGAGCACATGTGTAGGTAATTACAAAATCCTTATTTCTTGCTCGATTTGATCCATCCAGAGCACAATTTATAACGACGGATAAATATTCAAATCACATCGAATGGTTGCACTACCGGGTTAACATCTTAAAGAGTGTTGCATTAAGATACATTTTAAGTTCGTGGTTTAAAATTGACGCCAAAAGCGGACTGGCAGCACGCATGAACTGCACTCTTTCATCATATACAGTATACAATGTTAGCATCAGGGAACATATAGTAAGTGGGGCACGTATGGTCCACACTACCTGCCTGACATTGTAGTTCATTTGCTACCTTTTTATTCCGACTGTCAATTAAACTACGTTATTTATGGATCTCTCTCACCAGTTGCAGCACTAACGTGGGCTTTTTAAACTGCCTGATATTGCACAATGTGCGCTTAGTCGCAGACATTCATGAATGATACCCAATCGTAAGTAATTGTAAAACGTCTTGAGCGCAAACAAATAAAGATGCGGAAAATCACGCTTAATTATAAAGATACCGTCGCTCAGCAGTTAAGTGATGCCGGGTATTATGCTCTCATTAACGTTTTAATTTTCTCACATCCATCTGATTCACATATTTGTACGACACTGGGGAATTAAGTGCGTTATAAACGCAAGCAAGTTTGTCTTGTTATGTTCATTAAACACTCTACTCACAGTAAACAGGGACGTTATTATACGAAAAGCATCTATAGCTACCTAAACAAATTAGTTGGATATAAAATTATGCAATACAGTACACAGGAGTGGGCCGACACGGAATCCCATACTTGTGTATGTAGAAGATACTTGTTACTGAAGCGCTCCAAATATTTTAATATACCAATTTAGAGTACAAGGTAGTGCACATACGGAACACCAAATGCACACTTAATAAAATACAGTGAATGGTATGTAACGGGTTTTCCAATCCTATGTTATCTTTCTTGGAAGCTAAGGACCAATACTTAAATAGTCAGATATGTTCTACCATTATTTCTCTTATTATCAATATTAAGAATTGAATTGAAATCATGAAAAAGGACCAAAACCGCAAGACCTCTATTTTATAGATTGCAACTGGTTACAAGTTCACTCGATTAAATAGTAGCTGTGTCTTCTAATCGCTTTACATCCGTGCGCGAATTAATAGGAGCAAGTGAACTTTTTATCCGGGAACAAAATTTGCTACTTTAGATGTTCATGTTTTTGAATTATTTCTGTCCTTTTTGAATTTAACCCTGCCCGATGTCGAATCGACATGACACTTGCACATTTCTAGTAAAACTACAAATCGCTTAGTACTCGAACTGTTGGTCGAACAGCTTATTCAGCTTTCCCCTGCAAATATATCAAAACTTGTCTATTGGGATAATATCGAGGGAGCTCCTTTGCCAATCGTGGACATGTACTTGATTGTCAAAGAATTTTTTTTTACATTCTCCAAAGTGTGGAAAGAAGCAAAGTGTAACTAGAAAACCGTTCAGTCTGGTTTACACCTTACTCTACGTTGGTACCACCTTGGATCTTATTTCTTAGCTGTACCTATGGCGTTTTGCGAAATAGTGATTAACGTGATTCGAACCCAGACTATGAAAAGCTTACAACAAAAGCGACATCGCAACAGAACACTGCCGTGTATACCCGGGAATGTTTCAACTTGCTCCGTCAATATTCCGGTATACTACTCGATTCTATTCTGATGTTGTGTTGCATGTGTTTATTTTGTTGGAAACATCATATACGTATACATTGTGTCAAAAGGTACTGGGAATTGATCTCGCTTAAAAGGATTTGTCAAAATTCTTTTTGTCGCTAAGTTAACACAACTGCCCTCCATCCTGTCGTGAAGTTTGAGCACAATCTGTCATTTAGTTTGTTTACAGTGGTCGATTTTATCAGTTGTGTGTTTTGCGATTTTTCCTGAATTTTCTTCAAAACCTCAATCGCGTACAGGGCGCTGAAAATATGTTAGAATAAGTCAATTACAGCCCCGCATTCATAAAACGCATTATAATTGATGATGAAATATGGGGTTACGAGGTTGGCTTCAAACCAGCTAACAAGCTTCGGAATGGCGCCTTCCGATTGCGCTCACACCAAAAAAAAAAGAAGAAAAATCACATCTAAGTCGATCAAAAGTCAGGGTAGTGTAAACTGTTTTCTTTGATTATGGCGGTGCTGTAAATAAAAAAATATTACCTAGACATCATGGGGCGTTTGAGAGAGCAAATTCGTTAATGGTTCGGATCTGTTATTTGTTTGGATCTCCGTTAGTGTACTTTTCTCTATCTGGTGGAACTTCTTCTTTCTTTATCGACAGTAATTACAGCGAGTTCTTCAATCACTTATTTTTTCATCCATTCTCTGTAAACTGTTTTCAA
The DNA here is from genome assembly GCA_963931805.1 of Microdon myrmicae. NCBI lineage: Eukaryota > Metazoa > Arthropoda > Insecta > Diptera > Syrphidae > Microdon > Microdon myrmicae. The sequence goes on from OZ007496.1 coordinate 267,534,088, forward strand.
AGATTTCTTTATTGCTCACGTTGGTTCTTCATTAGCCTTTTTCTGGCCATTCTTATAGACATTTTTATCTCTTGAACAGTTGTGTTACATTCTATAATTTCTTTTTTCTGTTCGGCTATCATCAGTTAGTCTATTTGTTTCATATATTCATACCTCTTCCATGACCTTTTCTTCTCGTTCAAATCATCTTTATCATTAACACGCCTTCTGATATTTCCTTTTTTTAGTAGTGTTTCCAACTCGTTCGCCTCCTTTTTAACTTACTATTACAGTGTTTCGTTATTTCAGCATTTCCTGCTGTTTCCATTGCTTATGGTTCCGGTATTTCTTTCCCGAATTTTCAACGACCAGCTTTTCAGAGCATTTTACTATAGCCTGCTCTTTTACTTCGTTGTTGACTGTTTCTTATTCTTACGTTGCTGGATGCCCGAGGCGACTATGCGAAGACCCTGGATCTGTTTTTGACATCTCCACTGAGTATTTATACCGTGGAGGTTTCTGCGCCACCGGGAAACTCAGATCACTGCTTGGTATCTGTCGCGCAAGCACTTGCATATCAAGCGAAAAACCGACCTAGGCAGCTTCGCCATGTATGGAAGTATGGGGTTGCTAACTGGGACGACTTGCGAGATTTCTCTGCATCCTTTCCATGGTCGGAGGTGTGCTTCGGAGACTCCGATGTTAACGCATGCGCGGAGTCGGTATCAGAGATTATTCTTCTGGGGATGAAGATGTTTACTCCACATTCCATCAAACGAAGTTCATCTAATAAACCGTGGTTTGACAAAAAATGCGAGCAGATTACAGCGGCAAAAAATAGAGCTTTTAGGCAATGGCGCTCCAATCCCACCGATGTTAACAGAACGAATATTGGTTAGAATCAGAAACGCGTACAACTAGGCGATTGATACCGCGAAGAAAGCTGAGTGATCAATAAACTCCTTCGGTGCCCGACTGGTTCGCGCTCCTTCTGGTCAATGGCAAAAGCTGTCAGCAGTAACTTTCCTTTCTCCTCTTTCCCTCCGTTGGTGACAGACAGCGGGACATTTGTCACAAATTCAAAGGATAAAGCTGATGTGTCCGCAAATTTATTTTCCGCGAATTCAAACCTTGATCCCGGTCCTTTGGAGCCACCTGTGATCGCGCCGGTACGGTCTTCCATGCGGGATGTGAGATTTCGTCCGCGCACTATTCAACGCATTCTACGTGAACTGGATTATAGGAAGGCAACCGGCCCGGGCGGAATACCAGCAATAGTCCTTAAGAACTGTGCTCCAGAACTATCGCCGGTTCTTGGCAGACTCTTCCGCTTATATTATGCACGGAGGACCTTTCCTGCCTGCTGGAAAAACGCTCGAATTCACCCAGTCCCAAAGACGGGAAAAAAGTGTCTCCCACAAAATGACCGCCCCATAGCATTACTGTCCATTTTATCTAAGGTGATGCAAAAAGTCATCAATACTGAGTTAGTTAGAGTTAAGTATTTGGAGTGCAACGGACTTCTGAATGATCGTCAATACGGATTCCGTGGCAAGCGGTCCACGGAGACCTTTTGACACTGTCGCGGTTCTCTATACTCCATGGAGATTTCAACCAATTCAATTTCAACCACAATATCTGCCTTATTTCGACCGCTTTCAGCGCGTCATATCAACCCCTATCCCACCATTCGGTAATTCACCTGCAAAACATGTTTCCCAACTGGAGGCATAGCTAAACTCATTATCCTATGCAGATAATGCATAATTGAGTTTAGCTATCTATCGCCATACGACAACTCCATTTTGCTAACCCATGAGATTTCCACCGGAAATCGCATCATCTCGGTTAGCAACGGCATAATCATACAATCACTGGGGAAATTATTAAAATATTTAATTTAGTTCCCATGATCAGATTTTCCTAGCCAAGTCGGCGTTCTATTCACTTTTCCCAGACCATCTATTCGCTTGGGATCAATAATCTCTTCTTACAGGTGAATAACCACAAAACATTTTCCTCTCCTTTCCGCTTCTATCTTCCCCGGGTTTAATGCACTCTGAGATCACCACAGTCATCGCTCTAGGGCAGTAGGTCATCCTCAGAGGCTGCATTGATACCAGCACACAAGCTAACCCAACCCCGAATTTATTGCGTTCTCTCTTTTGTTCTTTTCGTCCTTCGCATGCACAGCGTCGGTCGAATGGTGTGCGAGTATTATTCACCTCACTGAGGCATGCAAATGAGAAGATTCATGAGAAAAGCGCAATGATGATTGGCTAAATCTATTGCAAAATCAAAATTTCATCCCTAATTGGGATCAGTCGCTATTCAGTCATTACCGCGGTTGGTCACGTCGCACCGAGTTAAAAATCATCCCTCGTCGCGCACACCCACGTTACCAAAGTCGAATATTGTCGTTGCGCGAGTCACATAACAATATCAAAGTGCTCACATGCTTTTGGGTAAAATACTTAATTACCGCGGTCACAGTGCCGAGAAAGAAGTTTATTTTTTTCAACTTGTATAATATCTGTAAAAAAAAACAATCTAATAACAGTAAATAATAAGTTCTAAGTTAAGTAAAAAAAGAAAAACAATACAATAAAAAAACGATTAAAAAAAGAAAATAAAATTAGTCTCTATCGGTACCAGTTGGTGTTTCTGTGTTTTGTTTCCCCTCGGTGCCGCAGCTGCTAGCGGGAAGGAAGTGAGCCGCGCGCCCGTGTCTTTTGCAAAACTTCTTATCCCCCACAACACTTATAACCGAAATATGGACACCTGCGATTGAACGGCATGGTGAGTCAAGGGCGGTCGAATTGGATATCTCCAAGGCTTTTGACCGTGTCGGGCACGGGCCATTGCTGAGCAAACTTCGTTCATATGAACTTTCCCAACAGCCTTGCCACTGGACGAAGAGCTTCCTTGAAAATCGATCGATCCGGGTTGCTGTGGACGACGAGTGTTCGGATCTGTATCCTGTTAATTCGGGGGTGCCCCAAGGTCCTATTTTGGCTTCAACCCTGTTTTTGCTTCACAAAAATGATTTGTTGGAGATAACGGATAACAAAGTGTTCAGTTTTGCGGATGATAGTACGCTTGTTTCCTCCTTTTCGAGTGTTCGGCCGATTGGTGCATCTACGTGGCCTCAGCTGAGATGTAGACAGATTGACTCTCTGAATCAGGATCTAGATAAGGTGCTGCAGTGGGGAAAGGCCAATCTCCTCGACTTCAATGCAGCGAAGACACAATAAACAACATTCACAAAGAAAGTGGATCATCGGTTTCACAGCTGATGATGAATGGCAGGGCCCTCGAAACTGGGGAGAGCTTGAAATTTTTCGCCGTCACGGTCTGTGGGAATGTATCATGGCATAAACACGTGTCGAGTATCGCCAGGTCAGCCGCAGGAAAACTGAGTTATCTTTTTAGAGCCAAGAAATATTTTACTTCGGCCCAACTTCTTCTCCTATACAAATCCCAAATGAGACCCGCGCTCGAATATTGCTCTCATGTTTGGAGCTCGGCTCCTAAACATACCCTCGACCTACTTGAGAGCATACAGAGACGAGCGATCCGCCTGATCGGGGACTCGGCGCTGACATCGGGACTACAGTCGCTATCACATCGAAGGCGCGTAGCCGACCTCTGTCTGTTTTACAGATATTACCACGGGTACTGTTCTTCGGAGATTCGTGGTATTGTTTCACCCAATTATATATGCGCTCCACAAGACAATCCGACGGATCGCACCAGTTTGCGGTTCATCTCCAGACAGCGTGAACATCCCTGCATCAGAACTCGTTCCGTTACAGAGCGGGGAAGCTGTGGAACTCCCTTCACACGCGAGTGTTCCCGGAGCGTTACACCTGCAACTGTTCAAAAAGAACTGCAACAGTTATTTTGTGGCATCTCGGGGCGCCCACTTGGCGCTATAGGTTCGCCTCTCCCGAGAGAAGTCTAATAAAAAAATAAAAAAATACAGCCAGTGGAAGTAAAGGCGGCCTCGTAGAACAATTGCAACCACTCCAAAAGAACCGATTTAATGCTCTGGTAATTAAGTGGATCTACAAATTGAGTATCGGGACACATCCCAAGTGGAATTTTAAATACCAATTAAGAGGTTCTCTTACACTTGTAGACAGTGTTGGCGGTCGGAGATAGCACAATGCTCGGTAGCAATGAATGTGTAACATATCGTTATCCGTATGTTACAAGGTCAATCCTTAAAGTTTCATTTATAAAAGTCAAATGCAAAATTATTTTCAATATGCTAACGGGAGCGATTACAGTACAACTTTCCACTACATTAAAATAACCTTTTAGTTTACGAAGCATCACCCAAACTTTTCATTGTAAAAACCAACAGCAACGTTTTTTCTGGTGGTATCAATAAAGTTTATGTAAAAGTGGCCTAATTATATTCCGGAATACTGGAAAGATGACTAAGAATGGACAATAAAATATTTTCGATTTATTTTTCAGCTCCAATGCACGGAAGTTTCATAATGATGGCGTAATGACTCTACCAAGTAAATGGGAAAAAAAACCTCCAAGAAAGAAATGAAGAATTCTTGATTTTAAAAATTTAATTTTAATTGCACAAACAACTGTTCTCTATTCCCTGATTGATTTTCAAAACTTCCTTTTACTCGTAAATCCGTATTAAATAATTAATTTTATGTATTTTCAAATGATTCACTGAAGTAAATAGCAATCGCTTGATACGATTCATTTCTATTCAAGTATCAGTATTACCATCGTACAACAAGCATTATGGAAACGTGGCCTTAGGCTTAGCACGAAACGGATGCAAGAAGCAATGGCCGTGATAAGTCAAATCTAAATTTGGTGTGAATTTTGCCCTGATCTTACTATTGTGTTTGATATTTTTATTGTTATTACGGTTCATTCGAATCACTTTTTCAACGAATAAGAATATTGTAACAAACCTTTTTTTTATGCCGTACAGTTTATGCCCTCAATCATTTACTAACAACCAGTAGCTCTATGCAGTCCACTGTCCAGTTTAATCGAATTCCAATCGTTTTCGATTACAAATCAATCTTCAATTCGTCATAAATTATATGGAATAAATGCCAAACCCTTTGGCTCCACATAAAAAGCAAAGGAATTATTTGCCATAAAATTTATTTTAATAAAAAAGAAGTGGTATTTATATTTCATATGTAATCGCACCATTGCTGGGTGTTGTGCGAGTTTAAAACGTAGGTACTGCCACATGTGGGAAGGCAGCATAAACACTGCATCCATAGCTATTTCTAAGTTCTGTTCGTGTGAACCAAACGATGCAACACGTCTGACCTTCGCTATGTGCAAACATAGGTTGTGGGAAAATATATGCAATGAGAAGCCTTACACGGCTTTCAAAAGGTAATGGAACGAAAGATAAATATGTTGTTTAATGATTATAATTTTTTTATTTATTCTAATTAGGTATATTGCGACAATGTAGAACCGTACAACACATCAGCAGTAATTGCTATACTTGTTTTCTCTGCCATGAGATGTCGGTGAAACTTGAAATGTGTAATAGAATTATGTTACGTGCGTGACCAGCCAGGTCACAATTGTTTCTTTTTCCACAATGAAAGTAAACTTTTCCAAATAATTTGACATGCATTCTAAAAACGTAGACAAGAAAGTTTCCACTCGAATGGTTGTAAACCGAATGAAAACATAGTACACGGATAAGATATGTTCTGTGCGTAAATGATATGTGATTCACCTTCTTTTTAACAGAGTAGCCAGCTGAACGTTTTTCTTCTTGTAATAAATAATAACATATTTGCAATGAAGTGTCTAACTTTTTAAAAAACCTAATTTGTTCAATTTATCGGGTGGTTGAATCTTCAAAAAAGAATATGGCAAACGTTCATCATGTACTCTTATCGGATTATCGACTGTTTTTTTTACACACGAACCTATAGCGTCGAAGTTAGTGCCCCGTGATGTTATTAAAAAACGGTTGGAATGCCTCTTGTTGCAAGCTGTAACGCGCCGGAAACACCCGCCGGGAGGGAATTCCACAGCTTTCCCGTTCCGCGGCGGAACGAGTTTTGGTACAGAGATGTAGGTGCCGTCGGAAGCTGAACCACAAATAGATAGCGTCCATCGAGTTGTCTGTGGAGCGCAAATAAACCGAATTTCGTGGAATAATACCATGAAACTCCGGGGAATAGTCCCTGTGATAATATTTGTAAAACAGACAAAAGTTCGCTACGAGCCTTCGATGTGACGGCGTCTGCAATCCCGATGTCAATGCAATGTCGACAATTGAAATTGGCGAAATTCGAACGATTTCCAGCAGGTAGGAAAGGTCGTTTGTGCACAGGATAAACGAAAGAGTTTACTAATAGCCGGTGAAAGTTCTGGAGCACAGTCTTTAAGGACTAGTTCAGTCCACGGGGAATGCGTTGAATAGCGTTGAATATCTCCAAAAAACCGGTTTCGAGTGTCGAATTCATGGAAAATAAACTCGTGAAAACATTGACCTAATCTTTTGATTGACTAGTACCCCACTGCCCGCCACTAGCGGAGGTAAAGAAGAGAAAGCAAAGTTATTGCTGATAGCCTTATTATATTTCATAAAAATGATGACTTACTGAATTTGTTTTTCGGCCTTTACGATCGCTAAGAGGTGTTGATGGCTAGCCACACCATGGGAGATTCAGTCGCGAGGGAGTGCTTTAGATGACCATAATGTGTGCGATACGTGCGCGAATTAAATAATTCGACTGTTATTGTGTAGCAACAATTTTTTATTCCATTCCAAATGCATGACATTAAAGAACCACCAAGAACTCAACTTATTAAAACATGGCTACACAAATTTGAGAAAACTAGTTCGACAATGAAAACGAGAAAAACGGGAAGAAAATACGCCAGCCGGTGCTGAAATAATTAAACCATATTTTTTTCAAAGAGAAAGGCCTCACAGCAACTAATCACTGCGTCTTTACATGATTTTGTTACTCTTCAGTGTAACACGTGGATTCAGCTTTATGGAGCTACTTCATCGATGCCTGATATATCTTTAACAGTTATTTGTGAAATATTTTCAAAAAAAATTGATATCTTGACGAGGTAACATGCACTGGCTTCTCCGTAACCTATTTTGGGGCTATTTGTTAAAGGTATACATCAATAGAACAGACTCTCTGAATTAATTAAAAGCAAATATCAGAAGACAATAACATGGATAACGAAAAACACGTTCCGGGCAGCTCTCAGAAGTTATGCGATGTTTAAAAAATTACCAGTAAAGAAACAGAACATATTTTGACGACATTGTGGCGGATCTAACAGATACACACACAATACACAAGCAAATAGTGAAGAACACCGAACGAAAATCGAATAAGAAAATGCATCAGAGCCGCACACCATAGTGATAACATAACAATTCACATCAGTGGAATATACTTGAGTTTACAAATCGAATTCAAAACACGGCCAGTGGCCTGATGTGTTATGCTTTGGTTCAATTTTTTGTGATTCTAACTGTCATAGTGGCAGTTCGAATCACACGTTCTTCACTATCATCCCAAACGCTATAATATAATTTTTTGTAATACATTTGTAAGTATCATACTTAAGAAAAGGTAAATCTTGGCTCTTTGAGCCCATCCACTGTTTTACTGAATAATTATCGATTTTCAAAAAAAAACTCTTAAAACAAATTTTACATTACCAAACCACTAAATAGCATATCATCGTCAAATAAAGTAAATGACCACTTCTCGGTCTAAAGAGTGTATTTATTTTTTCTTATAGATATCCTTTAATGCAATAGAAATAATAAAATAATGTTTCTTCATTCCGGTTCTGAGAGGTCTTCAAAATACCAACTCTCCTCCATCATCAGATTGACCCGAAATGTTTTCCAACGGCAAATATGTTAGTATTCCAGAACTGAAAAAAGGTCACGTAGCGCTAAATAGTAATAATTTACATTCCATATCCTTCAGTCTCTCCATAGCTAACATTCCTCTGTGGTTGGACGCCTTCTTTTGAAAAACGATTTTTTTGTTTTGCAAAATGGCCTTCTCTCTCTAACAGTTTTATCTAACCATAAGATCTCCATCTGATGCAATCAACAAAATCAATACCTTCTTCTTTTTTCATGTACACATTTTTCTCTAATTATAAAAATAAACAAGTCTCTTGCCAACTCCGCTCAAGTACAGGAAAAGCAAAGAAAAATGTCTACATGCCATCTAGTTGGGTTCGGCCGAAGTCGATTAAAATTGTATTCAGATGTCACTATGTTATAAGAATAAAAGGAAACTTTAATGACAAGGCTGACGACGACACTTATGTCCAATCCTAAACAATTTGTAAACTCTTCTTGCTGCACATTTGGCAACCAACTCAACGCTGCCTGATATCACATTAGTTCCGGCTCAACTTGAGCATAAGCAGCACATCATGGGCCAGATTCGCTTCCGAACGCGTGCTGTTGCCCGCGCACTCAAAGAGCTAAACGCACACAAATCCACTGGTCCGGATGGCATTCCCCCACTCCTCTTGAAGAGATGTTCCTCTTCACTCGATAAACCACTGCGGAAATTCTTCCATTTGTCTTATTCTATTGGCCGCGAATATTCAGCCAATTCCCAGAAAGGGTGACAAATCATCCCTTTCTTCTTATCGATCCATAGCACTAACTTCTATTCTCTCCAAGGTAATGGAATCATTTATCAACCGTCAACTTTCGAAATATCTGGAATCAAATCACCTCCTTAATGACCGCCAATATAGCTTTCGCAGCAACAGGTCCACAGGAGATCTGATGACGTATCTTACCGAAAAGTGGAGCCATCCCATCCACTCCCTCGGCGAAATCAAGGTAGTCGCATTGGATATTTCAAAAGCCTTCGACAGAGTTTAGCATCCAGCTCTTTTGGCAAAATTGTATTCATATGGAGTGGACGATTCCCTGATCCAATGGATAAGAGACTATCTTTCTGGCCGTTCAATCCAAGTGGTTCTTGATGGTGTCAAATCTGTCTCCCATCAAATTAATGCAGGTGTTTCCCAGGTTTCGGTACTCTCACCCACTCTCTTCCTCATCTTTAGAAATGATCTCTTGTCAAGTACTCACAAGCCAATTCATGTTGATAGCACGTTGAGTTTCCCACACTCATACGAACGCTCCAAACTCTTCAAACCTCACTACCAACCGGCAACTTATGCTTGATACATTGAATTCAGACCTCAACAATATATACCAGTGGTGATTACCTAACCGAGCAGAATTCAACGCCCAATAAGCTCAGTGCTGTCTCTTGTCGTCAAAGTAAATATACTGTCTATCAACGGCACTTGCATCGACGAAGCCAAGGAACTGTCAATCCTCGGCCCTCGAATTAATTCGACTCTTAACTGGAATGGCCTCATATTTGAAGCTGCAAAAAGTGCAGCCAAATGTATGGGGTTCCTTAAGAGATGAAAAAGATACTTCACTCCATCCAGCTGACCACTACTTATAAGGCGTATATTCATCCAAAAATGGAGTTCAACTCCCATATTTGGTTTGGCGCATCCAAAACTACACTACACGTGCTCGACAGTATGCAAAAACGAGCAGTAAAACTTATTGGGGACTCAGGTGTAAGTCGATCAATTCCGTCGTTAGAACACGGGCGCAACGTATCATGCCTATCTCTTTTCTATAGGTATTACCACGGTCGTTGCTCAACTAAACTTTCTGAATGTATTCGGCCCTTCATTTTCCCGCGATATCCGTCAATCTGAGAATGCCCATCAGTTCACGTTGAAAGTGGACTTTAGGCGCACAAATAAACATAGAGAGTCATTCTTTAGCCGAACCACACGGATGTGGAATGTTCTGCCTGATTATGCTCCCTGTTCATGTGTTTCCTGGCCGTTGTGATGTCCAGACATTCAAGACCAATATACATCGACACCTCCTTTCCTTATCCACTTCCTCTCCATCCGCCCGCACTTTGGTCTGACATTTAAGGGTACTTCAAAATCCCCTTTTGTGCGCGTGAATTAATAAGATGCGTTCTTATTTAGTCAAAAAAAAAATTAACTTTATTTATAATTATTCCTTAGCCTTTATTTACAATGAGACGTTAAGATGATAATGTGCCGGGTCGGGTCACTCGATGAAGTCTGCCTGATGATTCGTCAATTCTGTTATTTATATTCTTACAGTCGTCTGTTGTTTCTGGGATTCTCTTATCTGTGTTCGATGATTCTTTGGAATTCTGTTTTGGTGATTGTTTGGAGAGATGAGTCATGTCGAGTGCAGCATTAAATCCTATCTTCGATGTTGAAGGTTTTATCAGTTGCATTGTTTGCAACTTAACATAATTAGTCGTTATGACGTGTCGATTGCAGCAATGAGTCTTATCTTCTACTTGGGGGTTGGGTGTGTTATCTATGTTGGGGTTGTCAAGCATGTTCTTTTCACTATGTCAGGTGTGTTAACTCGCGTTAGTGTAAAAAAAAAACTACCTTTGTAATAATGTATAAACTTACAAATAGTAGTTAAGGCAGGTAGTAAAGAACTACACCAGGAATAAATTCGAACTTAAGAGAGAACCTGAAGATTTTCCGAAATCGCCATTTTTTACTTTGATAAAAAGATACTGTAATATAAACTTAGAAGACGTCAATTTTACACAACTAATCATCTTACTGCATTCTTCTTTATTTACAGATCAGTCACCTTTGAGTCCATTCTGGCAATCAGTGTCGCCGTCGCCATCGTCCTCTCTCCTGGATTCCGGTTTCTTCTCAGCAACGCATGGTCTTGTTCAAACTCACCCCACCTTAAGTAATAATGCGCCAAGACCCTCAACTAGTAATAATGCCGGCAGAGGTCCTAAAATAGCGTACGCACCAGGAGGTGGAAGTAACTTAAACGCCAGAGAAGGCCTAAATAATGCTCGTTTCGGAGTAGCTCCCGCTGTAAATTCAAACTCACCATTTAGGCATTTGGATTTTTCAACTAGTGCTACAGCAGAATTAAGAAGAAACCCCGCCCTGTCAGCTCCTGACGAATGTGCCCGTGCATGCCGCGAAGGGGAACCACCAAGAATTTGTTATTACCACTTCACTCTAGAATATTACACAGTTTTGGGAGCGTAAGTTTTCTTCTTTGTAGTTGTGACTTTTTGTCTATTTACCTCCATATTTGCCTTTATAACGATAGTAACTTGTTTATTTATTTATCTGTATATGTATTTATCTAACTATCTGTTTTTCAAATCATTTATCTATCTTCCTTTCTGAAAAGATTTTTTTTTGTTTTATGGGTATAGCCATCTAAATATTTACTTTTTATATATAAATATCATTTTTAAATATAGTTTTACAACCCATCCATAGGTTTGAGATTCTCAACTTTGCTACTACTTAGTGTTCTTATAGCCAAGGATTGATGTTACAGGTTTCCTCATGCGCGAACATAAGGCCGACTTCTTATTTTCACTTTCAGTTCGATTCTTTGATATCATAAAGTTATTAATGATCATATATATTACAACCTCGATAGTATAGTGGTTAGTATACCCACCTGTCACCCGGGAGACCGGGGTTCGATTCCCCGTCGGGGAGCCCCTGGCGCAAGATTAATGACCTTGCCCAGAAAAAAAAATCATTATGGAAAATTTAACAAGCCTCAGGACTTGCTAAATAAGGCCAAGACCGGTTCCCGGTTGTAGTGCCGATGATGATGATGATGATATATTACAACACAAATCTATCTGACTATCCATTCACTTATTAATTATTATTGCAAACCGTACAGTTTGATTGAAAAGACTCTTCCACCCATTTCACCTTTTGAAACCCGCCTGATTCGGTATTTACTGTTATTTTTAATTACGAACCACAAACCAACGTCTACCACCAGTGCGCCCAGTGTGTTACAGGTAAAGGCGTCTACTTCTTTTCAAAATTTGCATCCTCTTATTGAACTCAAAATTTAAGAAATTGAGTCCAGGAACCCCAAAAGAGGAAGCATTAAAATAACCCTCAATGTGTACATAGCATCACAACAAACGGATCAGTCATTTGGGTAATATTAAAAATAATGTGCACGTCGACCGGGATGTAACCATGGCAACAACAAGTAGCAACACAACACAAAAGCCCAACGTCAGTAAGCAATGTCGAAAATAAAATTCTCTTACAATTTTCATTCACTAACTGCAGGTGCTAAGAGTATACGGTAAAGTTAATCATATTTACCTAGCGTTGTCTACTACTCGATTGAGTCGGTACTTAAACTCTGCCTTTAGGCATTCCATATGATGACCCAATTGCATTCCGTTCCCACCGTTTGGAATTTACTTACATCATATGTTAATGGTTTTTTGGTGGTTAGGTTTTAGATCACCGCCGGAACTAATGGCGATGGTTTTTTTTCTAAACCTGAACGTTGTTTCACAGTTCTATTGAATCCGTGCTTCCCTTCGTACATATATTTTTTGAAACGTTTTGGATGGGAGTGACACGAATGTTTAATACTTTTATCTGTCTTTTATTTTTACTGACATAAGGACTTATTGGTAAGACGCCTTGTAAATGTGTCTTCGCTTTCGAGACACCGAAATTTCAAGTGTTGCTCGAATGAGATGGTGTCTTCCTATAGAGGAATAAAGGGCAGTCATCTCGCAATAAAATATTCAACTATCGCTTTTTGTTGATTCTGTTTACCCAGAATTAGGATCAACAAATGCACCAGTTAAGGATGACCTGCGATGGCCGTGCAGGCCTGGGACATGTTAATATAGTCTCTTCGCGCAGAAGAGGTGCTTTCCCTTTTCACCGAACTTCTAGGGGGCTCTCATGGGATCTCACATGGGTCTTTAAAACCGCTATGAGTTGACAAGAAATACGACTATCGTGGATCAACAATTATAAGCCAGATAAAGTATTTTGTGATATGATGTTTTGCTAATGATTTATACCGTAAATATAAATAAATTGGGCAATGATTGTAAGATTATCAAAGCAAATTAATAAAATGTTAATGTTATTAACGAAATTTGTACTGTTTATATGCTGAATTATTTTTCAGTTTTGTAAATATAGCTTTAGACCAAAGTTTCTTCAAAACTATAAAAAAGGTTTTTAAGTTGAAGTCAGTTGCATCATACAAAACAGAAACGAGATAAGGTTGAAGAAAAGTCGTCGTTTTTCTGTTTCTTTGATATTAAAGTATCATAACTTTGAAACGGTTAGCTGCATTTAGTAATAATTTTTTTATATTCTTGACAAATAAAAATCAATTGTTTAGGGAATCCAACTTTTTTTAAGATTGATGCTTCATCCTAAAACCATTCCAAACCAGCCGAATGAAATTTTGGGAACACATTCCAAAAAGTTCACAACTTTACTAGGATGAAGAAAAGAAAATAGCACGTATGAAAACATTTGAGGTGTTTGTACTCGTGCTCTGTAAGATTGCATTCAACTGCCAGAAAATGGTCCGCTCGCTTTCATTCTAGCAATTTACATGGGGAAGATCCTCCTAGCTCTGGTGAGCCTATTACTAAAAAAAAAGTCGAACACGGTTATGTAAGCAGTCACGATATTACTCGACCGGAAAATGGATTCAAACCATTATCACATAGCTGATTACAAAAACAAGTTCGACGCTTTGAAACTCCATGGACTGAATGAAAAAATATATATATTTTGAGTTTCCATTTGTCAATCATTGTCGATCAATCACTGAGCAAAACCAAGTCATTTTTGAAGTGTGTAGTAATAGGCGATGGAAAATAAATCGCATTAATCAATACAAATTGTTTTTATTTAACATTTTCAATGATATTTGGTGTGTTATACTACCACTTACAATAGCGACACTGCAACAAATAATGGGATGATGTTCAAAAGTGCGATTGCTTAAACAGCTCATTTTGTGGTAAAAGCGTATTTTTGTCCGCTGAAGTTCATATTATGTAAATTGGGATTTTCAAATGATCTCACGGTAAAGAATAGTTGTGACCGATCACATGCAAGTATTGATAACTACCCGAACGTATTAATAACCTTTGCCTATACCTTTTACTTTCCGTTTAAATAAATTATATTTGTATTTCCGTAATTTGCCTCAATGGCTCAGTTTGGAAAGTGGTTAGTCAGAAGACTTATATAATAAACGACTTTACAACATGTTGATTCTCGAATTAATTCCAGACGATTTATGCTTTGCATGAATGGCAAAAATAGTAATTAAGTTGTTAATTATTATTTACTAATGAAAGTTCTTCTTCGGATGCGGAAAGGAATTATTATTGTTAACACCTAATAAAAAATAAATAAAGTTCATGATATGAAACGAACTATCGAAATTAATCATCCCATCCACATCTAATAGTTCCCTTGTGTATGTTATCTGGCTATTGTTTCCAAATTTGGAGCAATTCCTGGTATGTAAGCAAAGTTATGAGAAAGTCTTATAGTTAAACAAAATGAACCATTATGTCGACCAGAATTAGAATTCGGTTTCAAGATTATACACAGCATGGTTATACCCTCAAATATGCTTCAAAGCCACGTTTGAATGCATGTATAAACAACTTTTTATAGGCGGAATGTCAGAAAAGCCTTGGATAAAACCTTGAAGGTATGGCCTAAACACTGTTGACTTCCTCAAATACAAGTTTTGCTTGTGAAGTTATGCAAAACTGAACATTTCAAACGTGCGTTCTTAAGCTTCAAATACTCCACAGCATACGTACAGTAAAATACGAGAACTTAGGGATTAGTACTTACCTTCATTAATAAACTCAATTAATGATTAAAGAGAACCACTAAATAAACACAACAAATTACGTGGACCTTAAGTAAGACAAGGAAATACATTGCCAGTTTACGTAAAACAACAGTGAACCATTAAACATTGACTAAAATGAGTTTTTGTAAGGCAAGTGTCCGAGTTATAAGCAAAGCTACTACTGAGCAGTTGTACTGACCTTTTGAACGAAGAGGACGCCTTATCTTTTAACCTCCGTCTTATTCATTTCTTAGACGGACTTTTGATTTGGATCTAACGATAGTGAGGAAATATTTGTGACTATCTCAATTAATCATTTTCATAACTCACTCTGAAATAAAGACTTTATCCATTTACAGATGAGATCTGCGCAACGTCTAAAAGGAACAGTGCAATTTACACATAAAGTCGAGAAAAAGAGGCACGGATCTGAATGCCAATTTAATGGTGGTGTTCCTCATCATGCGATTTGACGCGAAAATCAATCGGGAATGTAATTTAAGAAAATTATATGAATATAATACCTAAATAATGTAAACATTACCGCCATGGCTATTACAATAGCTTTATTCGCGCAAACTCTGTGCCACCTGTCTTACAACACAGTAATCCACTGGGCTCTCCACTCCACTGCCTCATACTCCACGATCACATGCACATTTTCTATTTGGAACTCAGTTTGCATAATAATCGGTTATACCACGTTGTAGGTATACTACACCTTTTTCATTTTATTTTCAATCTAATTTTCTCTAAGGCCGATTTTTATGCTCACTTTCTCACAGTTTTCCATTTGATTGGGAAAGGATCACAAATGCTTGTTGGGAGGAAATGCCGGAGCAGCGCATGGTATTATTAGCAACAAAACAAATGAGCCCACATAATGTAGGCACGATGGCGCGTATCATTATGGGCAATCCAATAACAAATTCAGTTGTATGATAAAGTGTCATTTTCTTGAGATGATCATGATTCAGCAGCAGATGTAGGCAGGAAGTCGACTGTGCTATTACGGTCATAATTTCGTCAATTACGAGTACACCTTCTCACAGCGATAGAAAGTTGCTGCGAGTAAAAACAAGCAAGTCGGCTTGAGCATTTTAAAAAACGATTCTTTGACTGTGTTCGACTAATTGCAGGTAAAGAATACAACATAAAACATAATCAGACAATATATAAACTAGATACGATCACTTACGATAATATTTAATGCCATCAATTATCAAGGCATTGTTTATTTCATGGACTACGTTAATATCTGATGTCCACTTATAGAAATATGGCCTCTATTGCAATAATATCTGACACGACCACTGCAGATACGAGGGTTGCCTTTTATATTTCGGGATTAGAGAACAAAAACAAATATTGATCATCGCAAATCACTTTGTTGTTTTTCAAAATATTCCCCATGAAGATCTATACACTTTTGCATGCGTTTGAACCAATTGTCGAAGCACTTTTGCCACTCTGATTGATGTATCTCCAACACATGCATTCTGAATGCAGCAACCGCTTCTTCAGGTGTCGAAAAACGTTGACCTCTCAGTTTGTTTTTTACGTACGGGAATAAAAAGAAGTCATTCGGTGCCAAGTCAGGACTATACGGCGGATGACCCATCAAATCGATGTTTTGGGTGCTCAAAAATGCAGTTGTCGCAGCCGATGTGTGAGAGCTCGCATTGTCGTGGTGAAGAGTGATCCGTCTTCGGCGGTTGGTTTTCCTGATTTCTTGGAAGACAACTGGCAAACAAATGGTTGTGTACCACTCAGAATTGACTGTTCTGCGTTGTTCTAGTGGTACGGTTGCGACATGTCCAGTTTTTCCGAAAAAACAGGCGACCATTTGCTTGGAAGTGCTTCGTACGCGAACAACTTTTGTTGGATTTGGCTCATCTTGAAACACCCAGATAGTCGACTGCTGTTTACTTTCGGGCTCATACGCGTAAATCCACGATTCATCACCTGTCACGATGTCATAGACGTGTTTCGAAGCACCGCGACCGTATTTTTTCAACATTTCTTTCGACCAATTGACACGAGCCTTTTTTTGGGCGATTGACAAATTGTGTGGGATCCAACGCGAACAAATTTTTTTGACAGTCAAATGTTTATGCAATATTGAATGTATGCTGGTCCCACTAACGCCTAAGGTTGTCTCAGTCTCACGATAGGTCACATGACGATCTTCCAATATCAGTTCGCACACAGCATCAATGGTTTTCGGAACAACAACTGATTTTGGACGACCTTCACGAAATTCATCTTGGAGTGAACTACGACCATGATTGAATTCACCATACCATCGATAAACACTGGTCCTTGATGGAACTTCATCGCCAAAAATTGAATTAAGTTCATCCATGCACTGTTGCTGAGTTAATCCACGCCGAAAGTTGTAAAAAATAATCGCACGAAAATGTTGACGATTTAATTCCACGTTTGGGCCGAGATGAATCTTTTAAGTTACTGTAAACAACACGAATAGCGCTCGTATGTCAAAACGTTCTGAGTGCGTATAACCTCAAAAATGTCCAACTTTACGACAGAGCTGTCAATTGCCGGATTGCAACACTAGGGTTGCCAAATCCCGAAACGTAAGAGGCAACCCTCGTATTGCATTGAATTGATTTTTCCTTAAGCTAGTTTAATATTAACTGTTCATCGTCCGTATAAAGTTCCACGCATATCGTAGATAAATAATTTACTATATTAAGGTAGTAAACAAAGCCTTGCTCAAATGAGTGGGCAAAACAACTATATTCTAAATAATCATCTCGATCTGAAGACAGGCCTCGAAATCACATTTGCCGAATCTAATTCAGTGTCCGACATGCAATAAAATAAATGCAAGAACATGTGTCTGTCTAGTTGGCTTAGACAGGGTCTTTGACACCATACGGCTTAAGGATTATATCGCAGTAAACTACGCAAATATAAACTACTATATCGTATATTAGATAAGGTTCGTTGTAAAAGGTCTTATGGCGACCCTACAACACAATATATAAAATAAAAAATGCTTTTCAACTACACAGTAAAAATCACATAACGGACATTTTTTTATTTAGGTATGTTTTAATCAATTACTATCATTGAAAATATGATATACTCACAATTCAGCAGAAAAAAATAGATATTTACAATGAGTAAATCCACTTGTGGTAAATCAACTATAAGATTGTTGGCTGGGTTTGCTCGATAAAATGTATCTTTTTTTTTTTTCTCTTACATTATGGGGATGTAAATGGTTTCTACGTCAGATCACTGAAAAGCACACTTCGTATTTCAGGTTAAAACCTGGGTTGCAACACCCAGTCGCCAAGTAAGACACCAATCCCCCATACTATAGATAAGAAGTGCTCCGGAGAAATCTTTGGCCATTCTTTTGGTCCTCGTTGCTCCCTGCTATCGCCGGGCAGGCACCGCACCGGTTTCTTAACAAGAGAAATCTTTGTGTTTTACAACTTAGCGCATGGGGCATTCCAAAAATTAGAATAAATAATATGATATTATCTTCTGAGATCAAAAAATCTGAAGATAAATGAGTCCCTAATCAAATCGCTAGAGAGATCATCTCATTCTTTGTGGAGAAAATTAATAGATAACAACTCGTCTTCTTGAAATTAACCCTTCACGAAATACTACCAACGTTGAATTGTAAACGCATTTTTCTGTTTGCCTAATACGGAATTTTATCAACATTCACAAGCATTGAAGCCCGATATAGGGCTCTAATCTTGAGATTTTAATTAGATCGACATACCTTTATTGTGTCGATCATAATTTACACTGTAAAACATTACATGCACAATTTTCATAGCAAGCCCCGTGTTAAGAATATCCAATTTGTAAACCTTTTTGTTAAGAATATCGAATTTGTAAACCTTTGTATGGAATGTACAATGTACATACGTATGCGTGAAACCCTACAACGTACAGCGACGCGCCCTATAGTCAACTCCATATAACTATGCTACATGCATATAGCCATGCTCGCTGGTCTCCAGTCAGTCACTTCCAAGCAGTCGCACGGTAAAGTTCGGTCGCGTACTCATCAAGCTCTTTTGTATTTCCACCTTATGCTTTATTATTTACAATAAACCGTTTTGCTAATAATACTCTGCGAGCATTATTTCTATCACCTCGACAATCAAAGTGCAAAGTTTTCTGTGCGATCCTATGCAAATAAACGGATCTCCATACAGGTGTCTTAGTGCTGTGAAAAGTGCGAGAATATACACGCGAGTGGTGTGCAGTGCGGGAAAACCCTCTACCCTTTCCATCCCTTGTGGGTGTTTTCATTTTTTCGCACCTCTGTTTGCGTCCCTCAGGCATCGATACTCTCGATTGATTTATACTCTTTAGAGAGTTGTTTGTGCCTGAGTGGCATAATGTTTATCACGGAAGGGATGTGACTTGAAGTTTGGCCCGAATCTAGTGGGGCACCTACTACAAGGGCATAATACCTGTAGTGGTTGCTTTCGCTTATCTATTGCTGGTCCCGACTTGCATCCTTTCCCGAGGCGGTATTGGTTTTCTGTGTAGGGCCATTTCAATGGAGCGGGAATTTCGCGTTGATTTATGTAACATTCGCAGCTTGAGATGCAATTTCTCTTCTGTGTCTGTCCACGTTTCTAACCAGAAACCAACTATCCTTGCACTTACCGAAACCCAAGTAATTACTAATGCAGATATTTCCGATTTTAATCTACCTGGATGTAACTTAGTGCCTTTGTTCTTTCCACATCGTTGTATAACCACATACATACGAAATGATATTGCTTATCAGCTTCTGCCACAATATGGGCTTTGTTCCAACCCAGAATTTAATTTCTCTTGGCTAAAACTTCACGTTCGTAAGCATATCATACATTACTGCTTTCTGTACAGAACCCCAAACTTGGATAGTAACGCATCCTTTAACGAATTTGATGCTCTGTCTGATTCTATCGATAGGATCTTGACCCCATATCCGCACACTGAAATCGTTATTGCGGGTGACTTTAATGTGCATAACTCTCAGTGGCTTCGTCACTCCGGACACACAACACCCGAAGGTCAATATGTCCAGCTTTTTGCTGATTCAAATAGTTTAACTCAACTTGTCAATGAGCCAACACGGGTACCAGACACGCTGGACCTGTTTCTCACCTCCCACCCAAAACAAATACGCAATTAAAGTTTGTCCGCCTTTGGGCACTTTAGACCACTGTATCGTGTCAGCTAAATTTCCTCTAACCAACAGTAACGTTAACGAGAAAGCTCCCAACAGAACAGTATGGTGCTATGAGAAAGCCAACTGGGAAGGTCTGAACGACTTTTTTGGGAGGTTAAATTGGTCGTTAATTTTCCTCAATAACTATGTTGACTCTATACCGGACACATTGACAGACACGATTCTACTTGGCATGGGGACCTTTATTCCACACAGAATAAAGGGTATGAAACCCAAGAGAAATATGTGGTTCGATTCCGGTTGCAGAGAAGCCATTAAGGCTAAAGAGTTAAGCTTCCAGTTGTATAAATCAAACAATACTGAGGAAAACCGGAAAAGATTTAAGAGAACTGGAAATTACTGCGATCCGTATATTCAACTCGCCAAGTTCTTGCATGACCACAGAGTGAGACAAAAAAAACTACACTCTCCCACAGGTAGTAGAAACTTCTGGACATTCGTGAAAAACATTCAAAACTCAGTGTCTTCATCCATTCCATCGCTTATAGTCGATGACAAACCAGTCACCACTGCAATAGAGAAAGCGAATCTACTTGCTGCACATTTTGCCTGATACCACATCAGTTCCAGCTCAACTTGAGCATAAGCAGCACACCATGAGCCAGATTCACTTCCGAACGCGTACTGTTCCCCGCGCACTCAAAGAGCTAAACGCACACAAATCCACTGGTCCAGATAGCATTCCCCCAATCTTCTTGAAGAGATGTTCCTCTTCACTTGCTAAACCACTGTGGAAACTCTTCCATTTGTCTTATT
The DNA here is from genome assembly GCA_963931805.1 of Microdon myrmicae. Lineage (NCBI taxonomy): Eukaryota > Metazoa > Arthropoda > Insecta > Diptera > Syrphidae > Microdon > Microdon myrmicae. The sequence goes on from OZ007496.1 coordinate 267,554,850, forward strand.
CTACTGGCCGTTTCCCAAATAGATGGAGGTCAGCGAACATTCAGCCAATTCCCAAAAATGGTGACAAATCATCCCTTTCTTCTTTTCGACCCATATCACTAAGTTCTATTCTCTCCAAGGTAATGGAATCACTTATCAACCGTCAACTTTCGAAATATCTGGAATCAAATGACCTCCTCAATGACCGCCAATATCGCTTTCGCAGCAACAGATCCACACGAGATCTGATGGCGAATCTTACCGAAAAGTGGAGCCATTCCATCCACTACCTCGGCGAAAGCAAGGTAGTCGCATTGGATATTTCAAAAGCTTTCGACAGAGTTTTGCATCCAGCTCTTTTGGCAAAATTATATTCATATGGAGTGGACGATTCCCTGATCCGATGCATAAGAGACTATCTTTCTGCCCATTCAATCCAACTGGCTCTTGATGGCGTCAAATCTGTCTCCCATCAAATTAATGCAGGTGTTCCCCAGGGTTCGTTACTCTCACCCACTCTCTTCCTAATCTTTATAAATGATCTCTTGTCAATTACTCACAACCCAATTCACTCGTTTGGTGCACGTTGAGTTTCTCATACGAACACTCCCGTCCAAACTCTTCTAAAGTCACTACCAACCAGCAACTTATGCTTGATACATTGAATTCAGACCCCAATAAGATATATCAGTGGGGATTATCTAACCGAGTAGAATTCAATGCCCAAAAAAACTCAGTGCTGTCTCTTGTCGTCAAAGGCGAACACCAAAGTTAATATGCTGTCTATGAACGGCACTTGCATCGACGAAGCCAAGGAACTATCAATCCTCGCCACTCGAATTAATTCGACTCAACTGGAATGACCACACATTTGAAGCTGCAAAAAGTGCAGCCAAATGTATGGGGTTCCTTAAGAGATGCAAAAGATACTTCACTCCATCCAACCTGGCCACTATTTATAAGGCGTATATTCGTCCGAAAATGCAGTTCGACTCCCATATTTGGTCAAGCGTATCCAAAACTGCACTACACATGCTCGACAGGAAGCAAAAATGAGCAGTGGAACTTATTGGGAACTCAGCTGTAAGTCGTTCAATTCCGTCGTTAGAACACAGGCGCAACGTATCATGCCTATCTCTTTTCTATAGGTATTACCACGGTCGTTGCTCAACTGAACTTGCTGAATGTGTTCGCCCCTTCAGACATTTACCCACGATACCCATCAATCTGGGAAAGCGCATCAGTTCACGTTGAAAGTGGACTTCAGGCGCACAAATAAACATAGAGACTCATTCTTTAGCCGAACCACACGAATGTGGAATGTTCTGCCTGATCATGTCTTTCCTGGCCGTTGTGATGTCCAGACATTCAAGCCCAATATACATCAACACCTCCTTTCCTTATCGACTTCCTCTCCATCCGCTCGCACTGTACTCTGACATTTAAGGGTACTTCAAAATCCCCTTTTGTGCGCGCGTTAGTGTAAAAAAAAAATCAAGAACTAAACTACGTTTCATCAGTAAAGTGTACTTGGAAAGCAAAATTTGTATCTAAGTCAGTCCGGACTTAACACTCGTAATGAAATTTTCAACATAATGAAATTTACAACTTCTAAAAATGTTTGGTAATTTAATTAATAATTTTTTAGAATAATTTCATGTAGCGAAAGGTGGAAGACGACAACATGGCCGGATTATCACTGAACGGGATCACACAAGTGGTCGCATATGCGGATGACATCGCCGTTTTGGGCGTTAATCTAGAAACTCTAAGTAAAAACAATGAAATCATCATGCAAGTGGTAAAAGAGGTGGGCCTAGAAATAAATGAAGTCAAAACAAAAAAACCGGATTACGACGAGAACAGGTGAACCTCAGAGAACACATATAACCGTCAGAGACAAGATATTTGAAAAAATTAAAGAATTTAAATATCTGGGAACAATACTGACGGCCAGTAACGAAATGTCGAAGGAAATTAATAAAAGACTACACTCCGGCAACGCAAGTTAGCATGCAGTCAGTAAACTGCTGAAATCCAATCTGCTATCACGTAATATAAAGCTCCGTGTCTATAGAACCATAATCATGCCGATTGTCATATACTGATGCGGAACATGGACTCTCACAAAACGGGAGGAAAACAAATTCCGTATATTCGAGAATAAAGTTTTAAGGGGTTTCTTTGGTGGCAAATATGAGGAGGAGGCAGGACAATGGAGGAAACTCCACAAACACGAATTGGAAGAGCTATACCGCAAACCTACAACAGTGAGAGTAATCAAGTCGCGAAGATTAAGATGGGCCGGACACGTGGCGCGAATGGCAACGATAGGACCGTGCGTAGAATTCTTGACGGTAAACCAACGGGAAAGAGACGGACAGAACGGCCGCGACGGAGATGGGAAGACAATGTTAGGTTGGACCTTGAGGAGATCCGACCGGATGGTCGAACGTGGAGGGAGAGCGCACAGGTCAGGGAACAATGGCGGAGTCGAGTCGGTGAGGTCATGAACTTCCGAGTTCCTACAGGCCAATAAATAGAAATAGAATATAATTTCATGTGGGAAAAGTATTAAAGTCGCACTCGATATAAAAAGGGATTGTAAACATTTATAACGTTTTGGTAAAAAGAAACTAAAATAATATATCAGCAGAATTGGTTCGATTATTTGAATTCATCACGACTCGTGAGAAAGCTAAAAGGAAAAGAAATTTCTCAAATTGAACACAGAAAAGTAAAATTCTCCAAAGGGCTTACATGCAAGTCCCGTTTTAAATGTCGAATCTGATATAATTTAGCTTACGGAAGAAGCGTTTGAAAATGGTCACATTTATTTGTTATCTTTACCACTGCTTAAAATGACGATCGACACCCTTCGAACATCATTAACATACTGTCGGCAGAATCCAAATCAAACCCACAGCTTTTGAGTCAAATCAACTCCAAAACTTATGGTTTTGGTGAGTTGAATGTCCACAATTCAAATGGGCTTCAACATTCCAAGAAATTAGACGAATTTGGAAGGCTAGACGAAACTTTCGCCATCTATCATAACCTGATTTAACTGGTGGAAGAGTCTTTGTGGGTACCAGTGCCCCAAGGTGAATTTGCGAACACCTTGAACTTGTTTTTATCATTCTAGGTGTGCATCTATTCAGTATACATAAATTTGCCATTGAGAAATTCAGACCATTGTCTAATATCTGTTACTACACTGCCAGCATATGCGGCCTCACCTATCTCCACATTTCACCACAAACTTTTTACCCATTATCATATTATATATAATGTACAACAAATATTTGGGTATACCTAGATTTGTTAACTTAAATAAAAGCCCTTCCAACCACACGATATTTAAGGCATTTTCAAAGTCAACCAAACAGGCCCCTGTGCATTGTTCCACTGTATGTCGGAAACAAACGGCATGAACGGTGTCGTGTTTCAATCCTTTTTCTATAATATTCTTCAAATACCTTGCTGATGTTTGGAAGCAAACTACTCGAGCAAAGATTGGTGGGTTTACTTCTGTCCATTCCCTTTTTTGGGGATGGGATGGACTACTGCAGTTTTCCAACGAGTTGGATAATATGCATTATTTAGGGCATTGTTGAATTAAACAGTCTACACCTTCACTGCTCGCTTCAGGACGCTAGTGCTTTAAAACAATGTTTGGAATACTATCTTTCCAGAAGATTTCTTGTTCTTAATAGAACTAAGCATGTCTATAAGTTTATCCTTGTGCACAATTATACTCACCTCTACAATAGATTTCTACGCGGAGAAATCCACTCTAGTGTTTACACTAAATGTAGTGAAACTTCGACTTTCAAGATGCCAAATGTTAAGTTCAAGGCGGATCGAAATACGGTTTTGGAGAGCCCTATTTTCCAGGTCGCGGTTGGAGTCAACGGATTCATTTACTCTATACACTACCCAGAAATAGACACCAATTGAGTTCACTTTCTATTGCGGATCCTCGACTATTATTAACTCTTCCTTGGAATTCACGTGTGCCAGGGTAAGTCCTGCGTTTAGCATTGTTTGACAATTTTCCTGAGTCCGTGAAACTCGCAGACATGGAATGTTTCTATAATCTTTCCTTCTAAATACTTTATTTATTTGTGGGTACATATTCGGTCCACTAGCTTTAATGACTTGGATTTTGACTGTCTATATAGCAGTTTCAGCTTGGAGAACAAAATGCTCTTTTTTTTTTATACAGAGTTTCAATCGTTGAGTTTCTGTATCGGTGTATACAGACCTCCAAGTGAGTTATGTTTGCGATATAACGATTCATTGTATTGGTCAATCAATAAAAGATAATGATCAATTTCGTCAATTTCGTCATTACGAAGGTTCTTGTCAGTCGGGGGATCTACACCATTGGAGCGTAGTTATTTTTTTTTAGCCGGTAGCGCGACTGGTGTGCTTTTCGAAAATTAAAAAAAATGTATCTGGTCATACTGCTCAAGTAGTTAGTCTTCGTTTGGATCACTATCGTACTCGATTGTGCGAAGACAATTTCGAGTAGTTAGATTCGTGTCTAATAATTATATTCGCTCGTCCAGCAAAAGTAATTCCACGGAGGAATTTCGTCTTGTATACAACGGCGTACTAATAACGTACAATTATAGTTTTTGTTCGATGGCATTTGTTTGCCGCCAGTCTAACAACGCATTGCCTCTCGTGTTCGAGATAAAATTATCCCAAACACTGTGCTTGGCATTGAAATCCCCTGCTCAAAAGAAGTAATTATTTTCCGAGTTTAACTTGAGACTCCGGAAAAAGGTATCAAGTTCATTGATAAACTGTGTGCACTAAGGAGCTTCAGGAGCGTACACAGAGACTACATATATAGATGGATTTGGCTTTTCGACGGAATATCTATAATGCAGGCTTTCAGCACCCGAAACCTGTGCACATTTGTACTGTACGTGACCTTGTGTTGCAGACCATTTTTGATTAGGACGGCGACTTCTCCTCCTTGAGTGGAGTTTGGACAATCTCGTCTTATACCATTATAATTTTTGTAGCCCAACTTGTGTGTTTGGTGTAGTTTAGTTTACCCAGTCAAAAACACATCTAGGAATTCAGCTTCCACCGGATTGCTCAGATTATCCCTTCTTTCCATGCGGATTAGTGTATTTACATGCACCGCCATCATTTTAAGGGTTAACTCAGCCGACGTAAAAATTGTGACTAGTGTTTTGAGTTATCTGGAAGGAGGGTCGAGTGGATAATATCTAATTCGATTTTTTTTTTCAAACGCAGCTAGCTGTCCTTGTGCCTCCGATTCAGGCGTTGCAATGATATTTCGTGGTTATTTCATGATTGGTGATTTCTTTACACAAGCTGCCATTTGAGCGTATGGCACACTGGGTGTTACGAAGTTGTTGTAAGAATGAGTTTTCATTCGTTTCTCCTGTTAACTTTACTGTCGGGACTTTGTGACACAATCAAGGAAGGAAACTTGCAGATGCAATTTCTAGAGCTTGCGATGCAGAATAGTTTCACACCTATAAACTTTGGGCTCAACAGTTTTTAATTCCTCAAGTAATTCTTCTGCGGAAAAGAAAGGATCAACTCCTTATAGGAGCATGGAGACAGTTTTCTCCGATTTAGAGGTGCTCGCTAGTAGTCCTACCCAAAGCAGATTTAAATTATGATAGTCCTCTAAATTACTACACGTTATAGTTATTTTTGCATTATTGATGCGTTTGGTTTAAATATTCTTGCATGTTAACTTATCGAGTTTTATTACGTCCTTATACTTCATGTGGCTCATAATGATGGGAGGTACTTTCTCCTTGCAATCGATTTGTTCTTTCTGTTGCTGCCACTGTTCGTTTTGTTGTTGTTATCGTTATTCTTGTTGTTATTTTTTTCACGTAATTGCAAACGGCGCATATTCCTTTTTTCAGTGCTGCTTTTAGTTCTCTGCACAATTCATCTCGTTTTTTGATAAGCTCAACGCTAATGTCGTGGAGCTCTTCAACAGACTTTTTTTTCCACTGGCTCCTGTGATATATTTTCCTTGAGTTATCGGCTGTGCCAATTGTGATATGGTTTGTTATAGGGATTGTAATATGTGCCAATTGTGATATAGTTTACTATCCTGTCCGCAGCGCCAGTTTGTGATATTATTGTAAGATATAATTTGTATAATGTAATTGATGTGCTATAATTGTTAGGTAAAGTTTGCCATAATATAATGTAATTGGTAATATATTGATGTGCCGCTGAAGAAAAGACTGCTTTAAATGTTATATAATTTGTTGTAATGATCCACAATTGCGGTGTTGGGGAGCACACTGTCCAATTGTTATTAATCCTCAAATGGCAGAATTATTATAATATATTTGTGGCAAATGTAATATGAAATTAGTTGCGTGCTATATACAAGGGTAATATTTAGTGCTGTGTCAAATGATGAGTATCTTCTGTTCTATGGATGTACTGTTATTCAATCTTGTTGGATGAACCGCATGGGTGACATAATTTTGAATCAAAGTGTAATTCATCGAACTATTGGTTGACATGGGGATGATGTACAAAGATAAGGCTGCGCCAGGTGTTGGGGAAAAATCCATACAACACCAAAAGTTTTCTGGGATTCATCCAACGGTAGCAGTGTGGCAGAGTGAAAAATGATAATGGTTACCCGAGTGCAGACACACTTATCTCCCACGGTGGCGGCTATTCGATCAACAGTGTATATCGGTTTTCCACTATATTCCGTTTTCCGCATGTCCAGACCACTAGAATGCAGCGTAACGGTCCGTCACGTGCTGTTAGCGGTCACCTGACCTGGCAACGGGGCAACCACGGTGAACCTCCCGTTCTAGCTCTTGGAACGCCTGGCTTAACACTTAAACACACCGCACTTACCCTTGAGTTATGGGAACCTCAGCCGGGAGTCGCCTCTTTCTGTCCTCGTGCAAGTGCGCCTCGGAAACCATCAATCAAAAAAGGAAAACACAACGGGATATTCCTCCAACCAAATTGTCTTTCATAGACGTATTTATTAAACCATTTAACCACAGTAGTAATAAGTTAGACTTTACTTTACATTACTTTTACTGAATAAACTTTATACAAACTCAATACATTCTTTTTACAAAAAACAATCAAAGAAATTAAAAACTATTCGCTTCATACAATCAAACTTAACATTTTTACCTCCATTCCCCGTTTTTCGTTAACTTGCGAACCTTCGTTAGTATTGTGCGTTCGACGATTTGCAACCCAACACTGCAGGTGCGTGTCTTTGCTAACAATAAGTGCAAGTTCACAATGGAATGTTAGTTCTTATACCTGTAAACTCTATTTTAATGCCATACCTTTAGACTCTGGCTGTGGGGTTTATTATGCAACACTCCTTAAGGGCCATGTCTTTATAGTTGTTCCTTGCTCCAGAGTAGTGAGGATCATTAGGATACAAATTTACATTATTTTCACTTACTTCACGCTCCTCGGTCGCATCTGATTTGTGCCTTTTGGCGGTTAAATGCGGTTAGGGATTCAATACCCCCCCCCCCCCCCCCCCCCCCCCCATCAACACATGCGCTCGCGCACTCTCTAATGCCCTCACACCTTTTTTTTATGATTAACATGTAAACAACGTCCACACTTTACTGTTATTTCCTCTTGAGGAGGAAACAAAAACGCGCGGGTGCACACCTTTATTAGGTGTAGAAATAAGTTTCCACCGTTTGGCAAAAGATAGCCCCACCGAAAAATCATGTAGAAATTGTTAGATGTCAAACGTAATATTGTGAGTTTAAACACGTGATAACAACATAACCTCAACATATTAGAGACTTTGTATCAGCTTTACATAATTTTTTTTGTTCAAAAATGTCTAGTTTTGTGCCAAATAAGCGTCATTTGTGGAACATAAACAGACGTTGCAACTCGCGCCAGCAAAATAAACCCCACAACAAATGTGCAAGATGAAATAACTTTTCAGACTTCGGAAAACTCTCCCACAAAAACATTCAAGTTCCTAACGAATTACCGCACAACCAACACAACGCCACAAATTTAACCAGTGCTACCAAAGCCCCCTAGGGGTCAATCCTCAATGCTCAAGAAACTACTTAGTCTCTTGCTTGATTGTGGAAATTAGACCCCGATATGAAAATCTAAAAACCGAGGGGATGTACTCCTTTTCACAGCATATATAAGACATACCCTCAAAACTAGAGTAATCCCTATAAATGTCAACTCCCTCGTTTCACTATCAAAGCGCATGATAGTATCTAACTTCATAAAGGAAACTAGGTTACATCGTCACCGTCCCGTACTTCAAAACTTTTCCATCATTCGAAGAGATCGAACCCTCCCGGTGGTCCCACCATCAATGGAGGTGACACCTGTATACTAGTTAACAGCGTAATTCGCCATTAAGCTGTTGAGCTCCCACATTTTGAGAATAGAAGTCTCTGGGGTAGACTTGCAACTGGCTAATACTGGTAGAGTGAATGTATACTCCGTATACCATGCGTTTAAAACCAATAATAACCCCGTTAATTCTGAAAATATCAGCAAATTAATAAGGTCTTGGGACCATACACTCTTCATCATAGACGGCGATTTTAACTATAGACATCATCGTCATCATCGGCACTACAACCGGGAACCGATCTTGTCTTTATTTAGCAAGTCTCGAGGCTTGTTAAATTTTCCATAATAATTTATTTTTACGGGCAAGGTTATTAGCCTTGTGCCTAACTATAGACGTCACCGCTGAAATAACTCTGCCTCTTACCCAAATGGGACAAAATTGTAGCAATGATAAACTCTTATTCCCTCAATTTCGAAAAAGTTACACCTACGGTTGGTAGGCGAGGCCATTCAATTCGGGACATCTTTTTCGTGTCTAAAGACTTACTTCCCTAAATCGTCACACTAAATATCCTACAAAACCTAGTTAAATCTCGAAACCCTTAGAAGTCAAGCAGTATTGACAAAATGTCTTACCACTCGTTGCAAAGCTTTATTCTTTATAATGCTCTCCATTCTGTTCAACCATGCCTACAACATGGGGTGCTTTCCCCAAACTTGGAGCATGCTACTGTTTGTCCAATAGCAAAATTTGAGCAACCAACGCATTTCCCCTCAAGCTTTCGCCCCATTTCGTTCCTCACTTGTATTAAGAAAATATATGAAAAATTCATATACGAGAAGCTAAACAAATTTATCAGTACCAGGAACCTAGTACCTGACACCCAGTTCGGATTTAGAAGAGCACACCATTGTACCACCATGGCTCTTACCGTATTTTAAAACCACTTCTGCTTGCCCCTCTTTAATAAGGAACCCACTATTGCGGTCTAAGCCTGGACATTGAAAAGGCTTTTGACACGAAGTGGATCGAAGGTCTCGTCTTTAAATTGTTGAATATAGGTCTCAGTAAAACGTTGTGTAGTGTCATCGACCAATTCGTTCGAAACAGAACTCGTCAACTTCGGTTGAATGGAAAGCTATCCCGAACTTTCAACGCCACCGCAGGCGTACCACAGGATTCCATTCTAGACCCCATCCTATTTAATATCTACACCCTAGATATTCCTCGCCCTGTGAATGGGAGAGTAAGCCAGATATGCTATGCGGAAGACTTCCTAGTGCGCATTCCATTCAAAAGCCCTAAGCTCGCAAGAAATCAACTCAACCATCACCTGGACGAACTGTATCAGTAGTATAGTTGGTGGAAAATTCGACTTAATCCGCCCAAAGCAGTAGCTACAATTCTGATTAGTAAACACTCCCAACCTACTTCTCGATATTCACATATAACAGGTCAATTGAAAAGTCACCGGCCTGGCACGTAGATGGCGGCACTAGAATTAAATCCATATGGTTTTTAGTTACCCCTGACCTTCATAAGACGTGTGTATAAATTTGACAGATGTCGGATCATTAGTTTGTAAATTATTGTATTTTGAGTGAAGCAACTTCTGTTATTGTGAAAAAAATGGATAAAAAGGATTTTCGCGTGTTGATAAAATATTGCTTTTTGAAGGGAAAAAATACAGTTGAAGCAAAAACTTGGCTTGATGACGAGTTTCCAGACACCGCCCCAGGAAAATCAACCATCAAGGATTGGTATGCTAAGTTTAGACGTGGTAAAATGAGCACCGAAGACGGTGAACGCAGTGGACGCCCAAAAGAGGTTGTTACCGACGAAAACATTAGAAAAATCCACAAAATGATTTTGAATGATTTGAAAATAGCAGGCACTCTAAAGATATCAACTGAACGTGTACATCATATCATTCACGAATATTTGGGTATGAGAAAGCTCTGTGCAAAGTTGGTGCCGCGCGAGCTCATTTTTGACCAAAAACAACGACGAGTTGATGATTCGGAGCAGTGTTTGGAGATGATCAAGCGTAATAAACCCGAGTTTTTGCGTCGATATGTGACAATGGAGGAAACATGGCTCCATCATTTCACTCCGAAGTCCAATCGACAGTCATTCGAGTGGACTGCACACGATGAACCCGCCCCAAAGCGTGGAAAAACGCAACAGTCGGCTGGCAAGGTTATGGCGTCTGTATTTTGGGATGCGCGCGGAATAATTTTCATTGACTATCTTGAAAAAGAAAGGACCATCAACAGCGACTATTACACAGCGTTATTGGGCCGTTTGAAGGACGAAATCGCCGAACAACGACCGCATTTGAAGAAAAATAAAGTGCTGCTTCACCAAGACAATGCACCGTGTCACAAGACAGTGAAAACGATGGCAAAAATCCATGAATTGGGCTTTGAATCGCTTCCGCATCCACCGTATTCTCCAGATCTGGCCCCCAGCGACTATTTCCTGTTCTCAGATCTCAAAAGAATGCTCGGCGGGAGGAAATTTTCGTCGAATGAAGAGGTGATCGCCGAAACTGAGGCCTATTTTGAAGCAAAGGACAAATCGTACTACAAAAAAGGTATCGACAAGTTGGAGGGTCGCTATAATCAGTGTATCACCATCGAAGGGAATTATGTTGAATAAAAAAACGAATTTTTCCAAAAAAATGTGTTTTTCTATGGAAGGCCGGGGACTTTTCAATTGACCTGTTATATTCGAATACAAATAGGAGGTACTACGATTAAGCCACAGTTCAGGGTGAAATGTCTCGGGGTCATTTACACCCCAAAAACGAATTTCATCAAGCATGTGACCCACATTCTTCAAAGGGGTCCCGGTCGGTCTAAGCAACTGCACAACATTTTGAAGTGAAGCAACAAAGTTGAAACCAAAGTTAAGCGTCTCTACTATAAACAGCTAATTCGATCTGGAATATCATCATATCTTCGGCCCAAATGGAAAAAGATCGGGTTTTCGAAAGGAAACTCCTCAGAAGGTACATCAACCACTCTAGAAGGGCCGATGGTCCCAATTACCCCAACTCTCACCTATATGAAGGTGCCTCCATTACCCCTATCGACGAGTACTTACTAGAATTATCATACAAGTACCTCAAAAGCATTCAGAACCTCGAGAACCTACTTGTACGGCACTCTTGCGTTCTTGACCCTTCTCTCTTTCGATCACTTCTAATCCGACCACCACAATTTCTTCTTCAGTACAAAACTGACGAAAGCAACCTTCCTATCAACATTCCCTTCTATAATAGAGGATTCCTGGACTCATCCCATAGGGCCTACTGATAACACACTACACACATGAACGCACAGTACAGGGCGGGACAAACATACACCTATCGTGACCAAAATTATCAAACGCCAACGGCCTAATTTGCGTTTACTACCGCACTCAAGACCTACCAGTCTCTACTACAGCTGAAAAGTTTCCAACATCAACGTAAAGATAACAGCATTCGTCAATAAAAGCTAGTGACTGTAGTTGTGCATTTTTTGACAGCCATTTTGAACTCGAAGTTTTTATTTGACAGTCGTTGTGAGTGTTTTTGTGAAAATGGACACAATTGAGTATCGAGTGTCATTAAATGTTTGCTTTTGAAAGGCAAAGATGAGTTGGACTCTGTGTATGGGGACTCTGCACCATCATTTACCGCAGTGAAATTTTTGGGCAGCTGAATTTGAACGTGGCCGTGAGAGCTTGGGAGACGATGAACGTTCGGGACGTCCAAAAACTGCAACAACTGATGGTAACATCGATAAAGTTCACCAAATGGTGCTAGAGGACCGCCGAATTAAAGTGAGAGAGATAGCAGAGGCTATTAAAATGTCAAAGAACGTGTTTGTGACATACTAAATCAAGATATCATGATAAATAATGGAACTTTGAGAGGTTCGTCATCGCATAACCGGGCTAGCTCTCGAGGCTCGGCCCACGCTCGACTGGTGACGGCATTTTGTAACATCAGGGGCATCGGTTTCACCAATACTAATGTAAACGCCGTCCACCAATATTGGCTAACAAAGAAACCTGATATCCTTGCCCTAACTGAAACCCAGGTCGATTCGTCAACTGATTCGACATATCTTCGTTGCTCAGGATACGACTTACATTCGAGATTCCGTTTTAAGGGCGGAGTCTGCGTCTTCGCGCGGTCCAATCTGGCTTGCCAGAGGATGGAGGCGTTGGAACCCAATAATATGGACATCATATGGTTGAGGGTCGTGCTGAGGAATTCCGTAAAATTTCTTTGTTGTCTTTACCGCTCCCCGAATGACGGTCGATCGGCGACATTTTTCGAACACCTTTCATATACCGTCGACTGGATACAGATCAACCACCCAGCTTCTGAAATTGTTGTCCTTGGTGATTTTAATGTGCACAATTCCGACTGGTTGTTACATTCTAACAGAACCGACGAGGCTGGGAGGCTGGCGGAGATGTTTGCTGTAAGCCAGAACTTGACTCAACTCGTGCGGGAGCCAACGCGAATACCAGATGCCCGAGGCGATTATGCGAACACCCTGGATCTGTTTTTGACATCCGAACCGAGTATTTATACCGTAGAGGTTTCTGCGCCACTGGGAAACTCAGATCACTGCTTGGTATCTGTCGCGCAAGCACTTGCATACCAAGCGAATAACCGGCCTAGGCAGCTTCGCCATGTATGGAAGTATGAGGCCGCCAGATCAGCCTCAGGAAAACTGAGTTATCTTTTTAGAGCCAAGAAATATTTTACTCCGGCCCAACTTCTTCTCCTATATAAATCTCAAATTAGACCCGCGCTCGAATATTGCTCTCATGTTTGGAGCTCGGCTCCTAAACATACCCTCGACCTACTTGAGAGCGTACAAAGACGAGCGATCCGCCTGATCGGGGACTCGGCGCTGACGTCGGGACTACAGTCGCTATCACATCGAAGGCGCGTGGCCGACCTCTGTCTGTTCTACAGATATTATCACGGGTGCTGTTCTTCGGAGATTCTTGGCATTGTTCCACGCAATTCGGTCTATATGCGCTCCACAAGACAATCCGACGAATCGCACCCGTTTGTGGTTCATCTCCCGACAGCGCGAACATCCCTGTATCAGAACTCGTTCCGTTACAGAGCGGGGAAGCTGAGGAACTCCCTTCCCACGCGAGTGTTCCCGGAGCGTTACAATCTGCAACTGTTCTAAAAGAACTGCAACAGTTATTTGATGGCATCTCGGGGCGCCCACTCGACGCTATAGGTTCGCCTCTCCCGAGAGAAGTCTAATAAAAAAAAAAAAATAAAAAAAAAAGATTTAGGCATGAGAAAGCTGTCCGCGCGTTGGGTGCCGCGTTTGCTCACGTTATACCAAAAACGTGTTCGAATGAACATTTCCAACGCTCTGTTGGCGCAGTTTAGGCACAATAAATCCGAGTTTTGGCGCCGATTAATTACTGTCGATGAAACTTGGATACACCATTATACGTCCGAAAAAAAAAATACAGTCAAAACAGTGGACTGCAAAGAGGGAATCGGCTCCAAAAAAAAGCGAAAACTGTTTTTTCGACTGAGAAAGTGATGGGCACTATTTTTTTTGGGATATCTTAATCGATTTTCTTCAAAAAGGAAAGGCCATTACAGGGGTATACTATACATTATTACTTGACCAACTGAAGGCAGAAATTGCGGAAAAACGACCACATTTGCAGAAAAAGAAAATCCTGTTTCACCAAGACACCGCGCCGGCGGTTGCTATGGCGAAAAACCACGAATTACGGTTTCAACTGCTTGACCATCCGACTTACTCACTAGATCTAGCCCCAAGCGACTTCTTTTTGTTCCCTAATCTAAAAATTGCGCTCTAAGGACAGAGATTTTCATCAAATGAGGAGGCAATCACCTTTGACAACAGTTGTTTTGCAGAGTACTATTTGGACGGGGTAGAGAGATGGGAGCATCGCTGGGAGAAGTGTGTAGAGTTACAAGGAGACTATGTAGAAAAATAAAAACAAATTTTAAGAAACAATGTCTTGTATCTTTGTTAAGTCGGAAACTTTTCAGCCCACCCTCGTATAAGTTCACTTGCTCTAAGAAAAGTATTTAAACAAATTTTTATTCCCATCACTCGTTTAGTGGAGTGGAGAGTACAGTTTTCTGTTGTTGAGCGGTGTACTTTAAGTCCGTAAATTTATTACTTGCTCTGCTTCCTGTTGTTATCAATATTAGAACATATTATTTCACATCAATGATAGATACTATGAATTGCTTCCACACTCGAGTTTTCTGTTAATCCGTGAATTACCTTGTAATTATGGAATTTTGAACCTCGAAATTTTGTTTCAAAGCTTTTAAACTACCATCAGATATTAACACCGTGGACTAGTTGTTTTTATAATTGAACTCTACCAAATATTAACGTTATCCTGGTGCTTTATACCTCATCCATTGGTGGAGCAATAAATTAATAATAATTATATCGAGCGAATTCTTTATATAACAGTCGACATTTTTAGACAAGATTATTGTTGTTAATCGCCTCATTAGCACATTAATAAGTTGCTCAAGATGTCCTTATCTAATATAACTGACTACCAAAAAAGGGGTCAAATGGCGATTCAAATAACAATATTGATTATCATGCAACGCCATTCAGAAAATCATATAATCATTCATCATCATGAACCTTTCTTTATTTAATATTGCATCTCTTGGTTTAAAAGTTCGCGTATGTTGGTTCGGATACTTTCACAATCGCTTGTGTAATATCACATGTCATTCCCCTCTAGAAAATTGGTTTTACAATCTCCTTCGAAGCAAGATTGCGCACTTTAGGCTTGTATTTGAAGCCCATACTTCTTATATAGTAGAATCACACAAATCCCTTTTATGGTAATTCCCAGGGAAGTCAAATATATCGCTTATGTAATTAAAATTATAGGGACACATAATACTTGCCATTATATGATTACAATAGAAATGTTACGAAGCTCTAAGTCCGCACAAGAACTCAATTTAATACTGTCCCTCTGTTCCTCTATTATTACTTTTTGTCTAATTTAAATGTCAAAATAATAAAAATGTATTGGATTTTCCTTAACAGGGCTTGCCAGCTATGTACTCCGAATGCAACAAACACTGTTTGGAGTCATTGCCAATGTGTGCTGGCTGATGGCGTTGAACGAGGTATTCTCACGGCTAACCGTATGATTCCAGGTCCCAGCATCCAAGTTTGTGAAAATGACAAAGTTGTAGTCGACATAGAAAATCACATGGAAGGAATGGAAGTAACAATTCATTGGCATGGTATCTGGCAACGAAATTCTCAGTATTATGATGGTGTGCCATTTGTGACACAGTGCCCAATTCAACAAGGAAACACATTCAGGTAAAATGCCACGAACTCAATTTAAAAACCAAATAGGGGCAAATAATTGTGTTTTTTTTTGTTTTTTTTTTGTGTCTGCCAACGGTTAACTATTATGCAGATATCAGTGGACAGGCAATTCAGGCACACACTTTTGGCATGCCCACACAGGCCTACAGAAGCTTGACGGATTGTCTGGCGCCATTATTGTGCGTCAGCCCCCATCCGGAGATCCCAATTCGCATTTATATGATTTCGATCTGACGACGCATATCATGCTGATAAGCGATTGGTTACATGAAGATGCTGCAGAGAGATATCCAGGTCGTTTGGCTGTAAATACTGGGCAAAACCCCGACTCATTGTTAGTCAATGGAAAGGGACAATTCCGCGATCCGAATACCGGATTCATGACAAATACACCCCTCGAGGTCTTTACAATTACACCTGGTCGCCGTTATCGTTTCCGTATGATTAATGCGTTCGCTACAGTCTGCCCCGCACAAGTGACGATCGAGAAACATACCATGACTGTGATATCTGCCGACGGCGAACCTGTAGAACCTGTTCAAGTTAACACAATTATATCATTCTCCGGTAAGTTCAACTACACCTATAAACATTTAAATTTGTTCATTCCTCACTATTTTGAAATATTATTATAGCATTTTGTTTTGTTTTACCGCATATCGAAATTAATACATGCTGCATCATTCAATGAATTACGGTACGCAACCAAGTCATAATATAGGCACCAGTTTATGCTGTAAAAATTGTAAAATAAAAAAGGGATGTTTTTTTAAAAAATAAGTTTGATAAAACTGGTTTCAAACCCCCTTGTGCCTGACAAAGTTTAACATTTAAAGCTAAATTGAGTCGTCTTATTTCAAAGCTCTTTTTCTTGTATTACAAGTTTCAATAAAAATCATCCCCCTCTGACTCTAGGGTCTAGGGCTCTCTAATAAAAGGTCTTAATTTGATTCTCTATAATTCGAGGCATGTTAGATCATATGACCTTGAAAATAGTGGCCAAGAAACGCAACCCATAAAAAAACCACATTATGAATTTTTGTGTGTGATCTTAATGGTTTACACATTTTTCATTACATGTCGCATTAGAAGAAGATAGAAGATTGTGCAAATCTATTGACGTTAAATGCACGATCTGCTTGGCGCCTGTGGGTTCAGAGTCGGTGTGGTTGGTAGCGTGAAAGTCGAAGGTGTCGCATGTAGCGCGAGTGTTGAGGAATGGCTGGAATTGAAAGTCATTGAATCGACTGAAAGATTACCAACCCCAGGCGAACTTCCCAAGAAAAGGGTATCGAGGAGTGGCAACATCTCTTTTTGAGACCGCTCCATTTGGAGGAGAGTTTATTATGTCATCCTCAAATGCCAGCAATTAGTGCCGGAAGGGGTCCTCTCTAACACCGCCCATTATAACGGACTTCGCCATCCTTTCTATCTGAATGGCGAAGATGACACCATTCGCCTCTCGGTATTAACCCTCCGCCGCCTTCCTGTGACATGTGGTATCTTCCGCAGGGAGCTATCAGAGAACACCGGGATCGTCTTTAAGACGTGATTAACGATTTTATTCACACCTAACATGGTTCTTGAAGGAACTGACGGATCAATTACGTCGAAACTGTCAGGTGTGTAGGGGTTCTTTCAAGCATTCACAAAGAACCACCCATTCCCTTTAAATTAACCTGTCGTCCATTTACAATGTAAAGTCATGCTACTTACCTGCAAATGAGCAGCGTAAGCTACTCTGCATCATCTTCCTCCTGAAAGCAAACCCTGGCATACATACACCTCATGAGACTATCCAGTTCATAATATAGGAACCACCATA
Organism: Microdon myrmicae; assembly: GCA_963931805.1. Lineage (NCBI taxonomy): Eukaryota > Metazoa > Arthropoda > Insecta > Diptera > Syrphidae > Microdon > Microdon myrmicae. The sequence continues at coordinate 267,572,404 of OZ007496.1, forward strand.
TTCCCTATCGCTCAGTTTGTCAGCAATCATAATCACCAAACATACGCCAATCTTTCAGCGTGTTCTTGTTCCAACAATCTGTTGGTCTAGGAATACACGCTGACCAGCGTACTTGTTGACACAGCTGCAACCGATAATTTTGAATCGGACACGATTATGATTGCTATTCCAACAACCATACCCATGATCGTGTCCCTTCTACCAATTCCTAATCAAACATTGCCCCCATATCCATCAGGTTGCCAACAGAGCAACCAATTTCTAATTATCAGCCATCAACCGAGTATAGGATTAAACATGAATACGATTGTTATTTAAACAATCGCACTCACGGCTATGTCACATGTACCACCACATGAACCCTAACAATAGCCACCCTAGTCATTGCCTTGGCAAAAAAATCTCCGGTCGACCTATCGTCACCGAAAATCCTATAGCCTACAACGGCATGATCGTGAGCGATTGGGTAAACACCAAAATGTTCCCATGTCGCATTGGTTCAACTAAACAATGCGCATCCCAGCGACGAACCCCGAAATAGTGTTTCTGTTTACTCAAGACACTGAAACCTATTTCTTTCTTCGGCAACCGTCATGATTTATTTACAACAACGATGCTAGCAGCCCTAATGCTTGTTCCTCTGTTTGAACAAGTGCAGGATCGATCGATGTCTGCATTTCTAGCAATGGGTATTGTACCTGATCACCATCGATAGAAAATTCCATCACGATGGCCGCTAGCGGATGTGGAGTGAAACGGTCATCGTGGAGTCAGATTTGAGCTGCTGAGCCAGAAACACGTATCGTGGGCGTAGTGTAAAAGGTCGCGTTTTTCAAGTAGTCTATGGCAAGAGTCGGGATACACAGTCGAGGAGGTCGGTATTGAATTAGATGAATATCGAATCGTGGAAAGTTAGTCTGTTGACTGTTTTAAATTACCCTAAGTCAGCCTACAGTGCCTATCCAAACTTAAATTCGTGTGAACAAAGTAGAAAAACAAAGGAATAGTGTATAACTAATAATGTAAGCACCACATCCGAATCACTGAATTGTAGTGCATCAAACTTAATGTAGAATTACGTGCTAGTGTTCTTGTTATCAATTGGAGTAGTCACATAATGTTTGCAGTAGAAATCAACATCAAGCAACTAATAACAACGTGTTTTATTGTACCTCTTTATCTCATGTGATCAATTTCTTTCGGAGTTGTTGGAACAATTACGTGGAATGTATGTGAAACAGTGTCCGTGTCGACACACTATATACATTACCCACAGGTGCCACAGGTAATTGGGGAAGAGGGTCCAACCGCAGCTATTGAGCTTCAGATGTTCATAGATAATTGCAAAAGGACACTTAGCTATTTGACGAAGGAGGAGGAAGGGAGCTTCTTTAGATGGTTGCCATCGAATCGAAAATATTTTTTTTTTAAATCAAAATTTAGAGAATTCTTTTTTTTTTTGGGTTTTGTTTATATGAAAAAAATATATATGTCCTGCTGTGTTACTGCTAGGGCTGGTCCTTCTGGTTTTCCCGTTTATCCTTGAGCTCGGATCTTCTTTATCTTTATTGTGGGTGGTTTCAATTTAGTTTCGTATTTCAGTGTATAATTAACCAATTTAAGGGAAGGACATTTTTTAACTCCTTTATTTTTTCTATATTTGCCCACAGCAAAACCGAGGGTTTTCTTGTTGCTGTTTTGCGTCAGTACGCTTAAAGCCCCAGGGCTCTACCCACTATCGTTCGTGTACCTCCGTGTTCTCGAATTTAAGGACAGAAATCGGCCCTGTACAATCCCAGCTAGTGGGCACCGGCTAGACCGATTGTTGCTCTTAAGAACGAGTGTACACAAAAATAGAAAATAGAATGACGTGTACTCGCGGTTTATCTGTCTGTTCCTACTGTCTGGTGGTTTCTCTTCTTGTTTTGTATTTTTTATTATAACTGAAGTGTATTAGAATCAGTGAGGGACAAAATGCTCGTATTGTTTGCCGAGAGTCCTTGATTAAAAATTCGTCTTAGTAGAGATATTTCAACGTCTGTTTTATTGGCTTAATTTAATAATTACACTCCATAAATAATATCATTTATTTTATTTGGTAATAAGTTCATCTGATTAAGCTCTGGCTTTGACTCTTCAGTTCACTCGCTTCACATCGACTGATGCGAAACTATCGGTTCTTTTTTGTTGTTCATTTAATCCCGCTGAGAGAATCTGTTCATCATCATCATCATCGGCACTACAACCGGGATCCGGTCTTGGCCTTATTTAGCAACCCACCGGTATCCGGTCCTTATCCGAGGCTTGTTAAATTGTCCATAATAATTTGTTTTTCCGAGCAAAGTTATTAGCCTTGCGCCACCCTTTCTCAGGATGTCGCTGCATGGATTGGTTCACTACTTGGAGGGTGCCAAGGTAGCCACCCAGGGGTATCACGTGGAGACTGCATGGCAACTTGGATCGTCCTGACCTTCGCCGGGTTGAGAACAGAGACTTTACCCTGTATGTTCGCCCCCACCCCTTCAGAATCTGATCCACGATATAACTATTACCTCGTATGATCCGTTCGACGGCGATGATTGATCTCGGGTTTATCTAAGTTATCATCGCCGTTAACATAACTGGGCTTTTGTATGCGCCTATTCATATTTACGTTCCATGTTTTAACTGTATGTGTTTAAACTGTGAAAATATAAATTGCATGTTTTATGTTTTAATAATTTTAGGTTTTCTTATATTATAGGTTTAATTTAAAAATGTAAATTGTTTGTTATGTCAAAACGTAATGTATATTTTCCACATCAAGTTTATATTTAATATTTTTATCTGAGTAATTTTAAAAATGTTTCTCACCGGGACAAGGGGGAAGTTACTACGTAACACAAGCAAACGGTTTTTCATAAAGGGCACTACAATTTTTTCTTTAATACACCCTTAAACTTTTTTTAAGATCGGTCAATGTCAAAGCGACGGTTAAAGTTTACTTTTTTATCATAGTGAAGTTCGCAAACGAGCAACTTTTGGTAATTATTAAAAATGATTGCTAAATTTCTGAGCAACTTTCAGACGCCCCATAATTTCGGCTGTAATAATCATCCTGGACGTGTTATGGTAGATAAATTTGAGCGAATATTTACTACTGGATGTTACTTTCTATGGAGACAACACATCGATTGAAGTACCGAAAATATTGTGGCCGGAAGTGCTTCAGTTCAAAACGAAATAAGATTTACAGGAATTGGCAATCCCTCAAAACCACATTGTGGCGAATTTTACATAAATATCTTGGCATACACCTGCACGAGATCAAATTAACTCAAGAACTGGGGCCTATTGATTATTTGAAGCGCCGAAACTTCACCGACTGGGCTCTACAAAAGTTTGAAGAAGATTTTGTTATGTCCCTATTGAATAACCAGATATTGTTTTTATCATCAGATGCGATACCCAAGCAACATCACTTTCTATCCGAGTTATTCACCGTCAAAGATGCGTTCAAACTGAAATTAACGTCACATCTCGATTTGGTACACAGCGGGATTGCAAAGTACCCTTAAATGTCAAAACACCGTGCGACTGGAAAACGAATGGATAAGAGAAGTACTCGCGCTACATTGACCTAGAATGCCTAAAAATTTTAGTATTTCCTAAAGTTTAACAGCCGTTCTCCCAATAGTGACATACGGTTTTGTAAAGTATATTCACCATGCAACAGTTATTTGGTGGCATCTCGGAGCACCCACTCGGCGCTATAGGTTCGCCTCTCCCGTGAGAAGTCTAATAAATAAATAAATAAAACTTAAAAAAAAAAAAAATTATTCCAGCCGATATCATTTAGTTCGGTAACTCAATGTCGTTGACTCTACTCTTGCACTTACTTTTTTTTAAATTAAAGTGCCGGCAAGTCAATAAGCAAATCCTTCCATTTTTTAAACATTTTTTTATTTTCTTTCTATATTCTTAGTTTCTAAATTAAAGGCTAGACAAAAAATGCTTTAATTCTAGCTTAAATAGCTTATATAATAACTTACTGGTCCTTCGCAGACGCTCTAAGCTAAACATTACTTAATACTTGTATAATTTGCCTTTCGGCGACAGAACTTTGTGGCAGTACTGATAATTATTTGAAAGACAAAGAAAAATTTTAAAAACTTTGTCAATTTTTTTTTTTTTTTTTTTTTTTTTTTCTTAAAATTTAACTTACTTAACTTACCTAAACTTATCTACTTTTTTTTTTTTCTTTTTTTTTTATGTAAAATCACTTAGCTTGACTTAACTTAAATCTTATACTACTCTAATTCTAGAAAAGCTAAGTCTATGTAAGCTAGCTGATGTTAGTGTGATTCTATACCGGCTTTGGTATCCAGGTTTTTATATGCCCAACAACCACCAGAACTGTTGACGCTGTCTAATACTATCGTCCCGGTCTCTGTGGGAGATAGCCCTACTGAAGCGCAGGAGCTCTTCTTCGGTGCGCGTTACTTCCCGGTCGTAGCACAATCGCCCGTCTACGGATGATCTACTTACATGATAGATCAGCGGAATTCCGGATCTATCCTGTATAAGCCCTTTCATGTCCAAATCAAGGAACGCCTCTGGTGGAACAAAACCGTTGCGACGCACGTTCTCATAGTACAGGGTATTTGGATAATAAGCCCCGAAAATTAGGTCATTGGACGAGCATATTGCTCTCGCAATATGTCCTCTGATTAATTTAATCATAAAATTATCCACCCTATTTATGCAGGCTTCATTATATAAAGTCTCATTTGAGTAGTACTTTTTGTATTCCGATTCCGGTGTTCGATATAATCTGAGACAGGTTCTCAGACACTTCCTTTCGAACACCCGGATCTTTTCCATCAAATTTGGACCTATGTTAAACCATACTGGACAGCCATATATGAGCATTGGCCTGATTAGCGTCATGTAGCATATGACTTTTACCCTGCTGTCAAGTTGGCTACTGTGAAATAGCCTCCTTGTCATAGCAAAAGTTTTCCTCGCTTTGAGCAAAGCAGCCTCTACATGTCTGTTGAAATACAGATATTGGTCTAGCCAGATGCCAAGGTATTTAACTAAACTCTTGGTTTCCAGTTTATCTCCATGCGGTCCCACGATAACTAGCTTTCGCCAGTTTTTCCTTGTGTCGTTCGTGGCTTTATATAATGGAGTTCTAAATAGGATGGCTTCACATTTCTGGAAGTTGATCTTAAGTTTCCAGTTGTCGCAATAGCGCTGCACGTTGTTGAAATCTCGCTGTATTAAACTATTTATGATCTCAACTTTCGGAGCTGTTCTGTAAATTATAATATCGTCTGCGTACGCAATAGCCTGCGGGAGTGCATCTAATAAGTCGCTAATGTAAATGTTAAAAAGAATCGGAGAGAGTACCGCACCCTGTTGCAAGCCATTCTTGATATTATACGTTTTATTAGAGGTCACATTACCACTTTTGACCACGAACCTCCTGTCCTTTGACATATCGTAAAGTACATATAGTAAAGGCTTATGTATGCCATGTCTGACCAGTTTGTAATACAACCCTTCGATCCAGACGGTATCAAAGGCTTTTTCCAAGTCGATCAGACAGGCACCTGTGCATTGGTTCCTACATTTATTCCATTGTATGTCGGAGACCAGTTTAGCTGCGGCATGTGTGGTTTCATGACCCGCCCTAAAGCCAAACTGGTTATTTGGAATAATGCTATTGTAGTCTACCCATTTTAGCAGAGCTTTGTTAATGATTTTTTCAAATACTTTAGTGATGCTTGGGAGTAAACTTATCGAACGCATGTTCATTGGGTTTGTACAGTCTTTGCCCTTTTTTGGGATGGGCTGAATGATAGCCGTTTTCCAACGCGCGGGATAATATGCATTATTCAACGCGTTGTTCAATAAGCAAATCCTTCTAAAGATCTAATGTGATAAATTAGTTTTATAAATGAAGTATATTTAAAAACAAAGTTACGACTATTCAAAAAATTCAATTTCTTGAATTCTTACGAAACTATTGCGCAGATGTGGATATGTATCTGGATTTGGTTTTCTATTTGTTTAACTTAGTGGAATTTTTCAGATAGAGATAACGATCTCTGAATTTTGGATTTCGATGATGCCGTGGGGCAATTGTGAAACGGTAATCGCATTTTAGATTCGTTTATTGTGAATTTTAATTTTAATATGAATTTTGGATTAAATTATGCCGTGGGGGCAAATGTTAAGCGATAAACGAATGTTTGATTCGTTTATTGCGAATTTTGGTTCATGTTTGGGTTTTTTTCGGGTTTAGATAGGATTTTGTGTTTTAGGGTAATATAGCTGGGATTTGGATGTAGGAATGGGGGGAAAAGGTGGTAGGGCTTTTTAGAGCACTACACCCGCATGATGCCACCATGGCATAAACCACACCGAACAGTATCGTTTTCTGGATACAAAGGCTTCTCATGAATCTGTTGTGAATTATTTTTACACCAAGAACCACATTTTTATTGATTCTTAATCCATTTAACGAAAAATGATCTTTTTGAAAAAATTGGCATCAATTTTAAGCTGTTCTAGAACAAAAGAACGATTATTTTTATAAACGTTTTCGATAGGAACCAAACATTGTTGAAGGGCATATTTTGCCGTGATCAATTGTCAAACTATACTAAAGACAATTAACAGTTAGTGACATTTTCACCATTTTAAATATCGGTGTCATGGTTTGAAAAACATATAGTCCCTATTGGGAAATGTATTACATATGGCAATTTTTTAATAATCATTCTCTCTCTCAACGTCACATTCTCTTTCTACAGGTGAACGCTATGACTTCGTTATTACCGCCGATCAACCCACGAATGCATACTGGATTCAAGTTAGAGGCTTAGGTGAATGTGGAATAGGAAGGGTTCAACAACTTGCTATTATACGATATGCTCGAGGACCATATCAACCTAATTCGCAGGCACCAACTTATGACGTTGGTATTCCACAAGGAGTGGTAAGTTTGTTTTACATTACATGTATTTTTGTTCTCTTACGAGGTAAGAAAGGGCTCCATGATGCGACTTCGCTAAAGTGGTAAGTCATTCCGAGCACATGTTGCAATCAAGACTTAGTTCTGTATATATCCCAAGTTATGTTACATTGTATATAATGTTAATATGTTCCCTTTTTGTTGTTAATTTAAACTAGACATATTGTAGAGAACATAATTATATTAAGTTAAAGAATTTCGTTCGATTTGGCCTGAACGATAAAAGTGTAAATAAAAATTTTAATTTTAAATAACAAATGCTTTGTACCACGTTATCGTGAGAATAGATCCCTTTTGCAAACACCCATTCATAAGCAGAGCGACCCCACAAATGTAAGTTCAATTGATGAGTCTATACTCTTGCCCCGATTGGGCAATAAAGTCAGTTTTTATTCTTCTTAAATTGTGGCAATCTACGAAATGTAATTATAATGGCCCGTTAATAAAACAAACTAAATTCATAAGAAGATGCGCAATGAATCCAATTCAACTCTGAATGGTGCTACAACTGTCTGAAGTACCTCATAGCTACAAAACAGAATTTAAATGTAATTTCAATAGTACAGTTGATAAAGGGATGCGTATCATTTATTTTAGACAGTAAACTTACTATTTATTTCTGCAAAACTTTAATTTATACCTTTCTTTTATTTCTTTATGCGAAGAATTCAACACGCTTCTAAAGGATAAAGTTGACACAGTTTTGTTCTAAAACTTTTCAATTGAAGTTATATTCAAAAATACTCAAATTCAGGATATTACCTTTTTCGGCCGACACTTTAACTGGCATGCTCCAATGAACTCCCCTTTTTGTTGCGGTTTTTCCCCGACAAAGAATCAATATACTAGCAAACAATCGACAAGGTTATATTTCAGTAATGTTTGTCTGAGCTTCATAAAAAAATAAGCGCTATTCATTTTAAAAAAAAAAAACGAATGACAATTGAATGAATAAACTCTAACTTGTATTGAACCCGTCCCCACCAAATTAATAGCGACATTTCCAGTTGCAACGTTCTATTGGTCATCTTATTCTGCTAGAGCTACATAAGAAATGAAACAAACACTATTCCATCCAGTCTAACCACAACTTTCAGAGCTGATATCGCCGAAAACTAGAATTCAATTCTCATAATTCGTTTGAAATAGTAACAAAGCACTAGTTTCACAACAAAATTTTCTACACAACTAAACTTCGTGAATCCATCACACGTCCCCAAATATTTCCTGTAATCTATATAATAATAATGATAATATTTCTCTACGTAATAAACTTTATAAATCCATCACACGTCTTCACATATTTTCCCATAATATCCTGAAATCGGAGACGCACTGCTATAACTTAATTTCGAATATATACAGAATCGTAGTTTTTTTTTTTTGTATGATAACAAATCAATTATCAGGAATAATTAAGTAAATATTAGCGATTATTAACTTAATTAGAAGTTTCAAATGTAAATGTTAAAAAACTGACTTCATGATTGCCCCAATAGTATTTCCAGTAAAGTTACATTAATTCGATTCAAGTCAATCAGATCGCCGACCGTAGTATATATATATGTTTAAGGCAGATGTATATAAATTGCCTGAATACGTTTTGTCAATGTATAAACTATTGTATATAATATTTTTTTGTATTCTATACCAAATCTGCATCTTTTAATCAACAGCTATGCTAACATATACATATTTCTTTTTTCTTTCCCTTTCAAAACCCTCCTGTTCCAAAAAAAAAACATTTATAAATACCTCTGTGTATATAATGTGATGTAAATTTATGTATCATACGAACTTATGTGCATATGTAATATAAATAAAACAAACAAACCGATATTGACACCCCACTCGAATGTCAAATCAATAAAACACAAAGGTTCTTAACCCATTGGATGCCCAGTGTAACCAAAACCGCGATGACGCTATTTGCGTTAGCCAGCTAAAGAATGCTAGGGAGATCGATCGAGGAATTTTGGAACCAAAACCAGACGTCAAAATTTTCCTTCCGTTCCGCTTTTACCTTTATCCAGTTGAAGAATTGTTCCAGCCTAACACCTACAACAGATTTTTAGGTAAGCTATGAAGTTTTCGCTCGATCCAACAAATTAATTTCTTATATTACCCAAAAAATTTCATAGTAAGAGGTACTATATAGAAATTAATTTAGCAGTCGATTCATACATAGTATGTGTTTGCAGATAATTCGAAATAATTCATTCCCGTTCTCTTCTAAAGTTGCACCCACTGGTGACCACGTTATTTCTTTAATTGACGAAATATCATATTTGTCACCCCCCGCGCCGCTTACATCGCAATACAACGATATCAATCCGGAACAATTCTGCAATGGTGACAACCGGCCAGCAAACTGCGATGATAATTGCATGTGCACCCACAAAATTGATATTCCACTAAATGCTGTTGTCGAAGTGGTTTTGGTTGACGAAGGTAATTATAAATAAAACTGTATTAAGTATTATATTTAAATATATACTCATCGGTTGCAATTAATCTTGACTTAAAATAATAATAAACTTGTTGATTGCAGTTCAACAACCAAATCTAAGTCATCCATTCCATCTACATGGGTACGCCTTCAATGTTATCGGTATAGGCAGATCACCCGATACTAATGTAAAAAAGATCAATTTGAAGCATGCATTAGATTTGGATAGACGCGGTCTCTTACACAGGCAGTACAATCTACCGCCATACAAAGACACCATTGCAGTTCCAAACAACGGTTATGTGGTTCTTAGGTTTAAAGCCAACAATCCTGGTGAGTTTTATAACTGATATCATTAACCACTTCTCAAAATGTATATACGTAGTTTTATTATAATTTTATATTATATTCTTATTATTTTATGTACATATTTTCTAGTATTCTTGTTATACTTTTACACCATATCTATTTTTTAAAGCCCACATATATTATGCAAACGTTTCATCGATACTTTTAATGGATATATTAATGGTTTCTTAAATTGAGTTGTTATTAATACCGATTTTTTTTAAAACCCTATTTATTTATATTGATTTTAATATTTTTACTTCATTTTTTCTTGTGTAGTTTTATTTTATTTCTATGCTTTTATAAAATAATAGTTTAGATTATTTAATTTATTAGTTGTGTTTTTGTTTCGTTTATTTCTTATACTTTATTGTAAAAATAATTCATATAAATAATATTTTTAATTTTTTATAATATTATATATCAAATGCACCACATGTGCCAATTTATCTCTCCTTTTTTTTAATTAGCTCTTTGGCTGTCAAGTCTGACCCTCCCGGTTAGCTATTCCCTCACGATCGCACTCTTCAGATTTTAATATTATCGTTATTAGTATATACCATATACCCACTTGAGTTAGATCGGTAAGAAAGTTACCACATGCTATGCACAGTGGATATCTAAATTTGACTGACAAGTCAGCAATACTGTAAATGTTGAGTAATTATGGATCCATTTGGAGGCTGTAACCCTACATCAGCTGCAGATTATGCATTTTATTCACCATAATCATTATCACAAAACCTGCCTTAATAGAATATATCATTGTATTTTATTCATTTGCGTTTGTTAATTTATATAAGTATCGTTTCCACGTACTTAATCTCATCTATCTCTTCAAATATTTCCCAATAGTATCAGAAACACCATATTCATGATGTGATCACATATTTTATCGCAATCATTATCGGCCCAATACCAGTATTTCTACTTGTGACCAGCGAGAGCAAAGTTTCTTTGCTTGAAGATCTACATATGTCTAGTTGCATGTCATGTACTTTAAATGGGTCACCGAAGAAGGTTTTCTTTCAGGTTACGTGTGGTTTGCTTTTTTTTATGTGGATACGTTTTTTTCTCTGTTATTCTCATATTCTGTGCAAACACAAAAGGCTTTCCGCCCTTTCTTTCAAACTTAATTTTTCTCAAAGGAATCAACTTGCTTTGTTGCGTCTACGGAATTATAGAAAAAGACACGGCCAACAGTCTCCCGTCAGCCTTCTCCCCAAACTTGATTGCAATAGAGTTTACTATTATTAAGCCAAGGGTGTGAAGGAATTTCAAATCATCATCATCATCATCATCATCATCATCATCATCATCATCATCATCATCATCATCATCATCATCATCGGCACTACATCCGGGATACGGTCTTGGTCTTATTTAACAAGTCTCTCCACCGATTTCGAGCCGATGTCATCCAGCTTGGCACTCTTAAGCTTTGGGCGTCCTGGTTTACGCCATCCCTCCATCGCAGACAAGGTCTGCCGCGTAGACTTTACGGGCAGGCTCCTCTTCGCTCATTCAAGCTAGATGTCCCGCCCACCGGAATCTACCGAGCTTGATTTTTCTTACAACATTAGCTCCAAGGTAGATCGCGTACTACTCATGATTGTAGCGTCTCCGGAATCGTCCTCCCTCACATACGGGGCCAACAATTCTCCTTAAGACCTTCCTCTCGAACGTGGCTAACAGTTCAGAATTCCTTTTATTGAGCACCCAGATCTCGGATCCATATATGAGTACTGGTAAGACCATGGTCTTATACAGTAGTGGCTTGGATGTTTTGGATAAATTTCGGGATTTAAAAAGCCTTGATAGACCATAGTTGGCCTTGTTGGATTTGATCAGCCGTTCGCGTATTTCTTCTTCCATATTGTTATCGGCTGATACTATTGACCCAAGGTAATTAAAGGATTCCACCACTTCAAATTCATACTCCACTACCCTGATAGTTTGAACAATATTAGATCTTCTCTTCGCAGAAGTTGGCAACCATGTACTTCGTCTTTCCCTTAATGTGCAGTCCCAGTTTTTGTGCCACCAGCTCGATCTGGTTGAAGGGGTCCTGTACAACCGAATCGGATCTACCGATGATGTCGATGTCATCTGCGTAGGCAAGTATCTGGCTGGACTTGGTGACAATAGTCCCTCTTGTTGTAAAGCCAGAGTCACGGATTGCTTTCTTCAACACGAGGTTGAAGAGGAGACATGCCAGACCGTCCCCTTGTCGGAGTCCATTAAAGATGTTTATTGGTTTGGACAGAAATCCCGCTATTTTTACTTGACTAGTTACGTTGGTTATGGTCAACCTACAAAGTCGTATCAATTTGTTTGGGATACCGAATTCTCTCATGGCATTATATAGTTCTACCCTGACTATGCTGTCGTAGGTGGCTTTAAAGTCTATAAATAGATGGTATAATGGAATCTTAAATTCCAGACATTTTTCCATCGCCTGCCTAATGGCGAATATATGATCAATCGCTGATTTGCCTGGGATGAAGCCACACTGATATTGACCAATGATGACTTCAGCGTATGGGGCGATCCGGTCTTGTAGGATAGAGGAGAGTATCTTATAGCCGGTACTCAGCAATTTTATACCCCTATAGTTGATGCACACTGTGATATCTCCCTTCTTATGTATGGGGCAAATTATTCCGCGACGCCAATCTTCCGGCATCTACTCTTGCTCCCATACGTGCACCACAATCTCATGAACTGCGTGACGCTGTCCCTCCTATTTGATCAGCTCAGCCGGTATGCCATCAGCTCCGGGGGCTTTATTTGATTTGAACTGTTTTATGACTTTTGCTGTTTCCTCAATGCTTGGTGGCGGCACCACCTGGTCTTTATCTTGCATTGGTGGAGCCTCCAATTCTTCCGTGAGCTGACCATTTAGCAATTCATTGAAGTTCGCTTCCCATCGCTCTAGAATGCCTTCAGTATCGGTGATCAGATTACCCTCTTTATCCTTGCAGTAAGTGCAGCGTGGTATGTACCGGGTCACACTGCGAATTATTTGGTAGAACTTCCGCACCTGGTGCGGACCTCGTTCTCTACTTTTCTCTATTTCACAGACAAGTTTTTTTTTCGGCACTTTTCTTTTGTCTATGAAGTCTTTTTTCAGGTCTTCTGAGCTCTTTGTATTTCTCCTCGCGTACCCGCGTCCTATGAGACTGCTCCATTGCCCGGTATGCAGCATTCTTACGTTCAGTCGCTAGTTTACACTCATCATCACACCAGTCGCTCCGATCTCCACGACTACTGCCTAAGATAGAGTTGGCAGTAGTAATGAGGCGAGTCCATTTCTTAAGGGGTGCCCATTTGTCTTGTACGCTCGACATTCTGGCCCCAGGACTTACTCTCCCTCCGTCGAGCTCTTCGAGGGCGAGTCTTAACGCGTGACCAAAGGGGTTGCTGGTGTTCTCATTGCGTAAGACAGCCGTGTTGATCCGAACCTGATCCGCGAATGCAATACGTCTCCGTAAGGCGATCCGGGCTCAGAAAACTATACCAACAAGATAGTGATCAGAGTGGACGTTGGCGGTACGTTCGTAACGTCATCAGGCTCGATGAGTGGCGGTGATCTATCAAGACGTGGTCAATTTGGTTGCGAGTGGCTCCATCAGGTGATACGCAGGTGGCTTTGTGGATATCTTTACGCGGAAACCTGGTAATCGCAACGACCAAGTTTTTATGCTCCCAGATCGATGACTCGTAGTCCATTGCCATTAGTGTTCTCATGCAAACTATAGGAATCTGCGTAGTGCCTGAAAACCGGCTCCCGACCTATTTTCGCATTCAAATCACCAAGAACGATTTTCACATCGTATCTTGGGCAGGCATTGAGGCCCGTTCGACGGTCTAGTAAAATTGTTCTTTTTCGTTGTCAGGGGAGTTCTCTGTAGGTCCTTGAACGTTTGTGAGGCTTATGTTGTTAAACTTGCCTCACACGCGAAGAATGCATAGCCTTTCGTTTATTGCATTAAAGTCGATGATGGCAGGCTTCAGTTTTTGGCTGACTAGAAAGCCTACCCCGAGCACATGGTGTTTTGCATGACATAAATGTCGTACTCTTTTCTTTGAATATCACCACTCCCCGTCAATTTTATGTCTTGTAATGCTGTTATGTTAGCCCTATATTCGGACGGGGCATCGGCTAGCTGCTGTGCAGCTCGAGCTCTGTATAGTGAGCGGACGTTCCATGAGAAAATTCTTAAATCGTCTAGCCATTTTCGTTTCCGCGATCGTCGTCGTGTATCCGGTCCATATCCCAGGCTTGTTAAATTTTCCATAATAATTTGTGTTTACGGTTATTAGCCATGCGCCAACCTTTCTCAGGATGTAGTCGATGACTATTCTGAACTTTTGGAATAGTGTTTCCTTTTGGGCACACCAATAATTGGTGGTGTATTTACTTTTACTTTTTCGTATGATACCCTTGTTTTTCCATTTCATCTATCTGTGTTCTGACTTCAATTTCGAATTTATTTGTTCATCAGTTGTAGTTTATATTTCATATACAACCGTTCTTGTATTTGTGTAAAATATCTCGTTCTTTATATGGAACTCTACGGAGTTTACCCAACAATCTTATTATTATAAATTAGTGAGGGGAGAGATAGCATAGTGGTTAGTATCCCCGCCTGTCACGTGGGAGACTGGGGTTCGATTCCCCTCGGGGAGCCTCTGGCGCAAAACTAATGACCTTTCCCCGAAAAACAAATTATCATGGAAAATTTAACAACCCTCAGACTTGTTAAATAAGGCCAAGACCGGATCCTGGTTGTAGTGACGATGGTGATGTGTGAGAAGGAGAGTTTTCTCTATCGTTTTCGATAGCACAGCCACCCCGGTTCCTGTTATTGTTCGATGTGAGTCAATTGGATTGTTGTTACTTACAATAACTTAATTCCCAGGATAAGCCACTACTTCAAAGCCGTTTTACCCCGCTTTGTTTGTAGGATCAATATAAGTTCTTATCAGAAACGTGGTCCACATGTATTAATTTTTGCCATCATTGATGTCTCATCTTTCATGGGTTCGATCTGTATGGAGCGTTTTTCTGCGGCTCTTAGTCTTGGTCCAATGATGTCAGTGACTTCTACAGCTACGAGCCAACGCTTTAGCAAACTTATACTAGATTGCTCCTCTTGTCGCGATACCAACACTAGCTTATAGAGGATGCTGATCAGTCCGCTCCCTACTTGGATTTCATTAAAAGTGGTCAAAGGCATTGGTCGGGATATCTTCACTTTAACAGTTCTCAGGCTGACTATAATAATCTATTATATATCTAAATCCTTTATACTCTGCATGGATTATTCGATATTATGAAATAATATGTTATATCGCTTACGGTACTCAACAACATTATACAAGGATAATTATTGCACATCTACATGTCTTTACTAAGCGGTCTACATTGCCTCTTCTCCAGAGTTCTGACATTGTTGCACTTTTATTTATAAATCGCCTCTTATACTGTTGCCTCGTTAATTTATCTTTCTAATCCTACGAAAATACCGTAAGAGTCCGGAGATTTGGTTAAAGCTACGAAAGTGGAAATTCGCTTTATCGAACTTTTTTTTGAATTCAGCTTTATGTAGATGCCTTACAACCATATATCTTTAGCTTTAGGGCTGTGCTACGACTGCGAACCTGGCGACTACACCGATTATTTACGCGGTCCTACCAGTGCCAGGTGCATCATTAAAATCGATACCGGAACAGTATCGGTGAAACCGAAACACTATTATCAATTTCAACATCCTGGGTTGCATGTTCGCCTTTATCAAACGAAATTGTAAAATATACTGAGTTTATATAAAAACTAAATTAAGCTATTAAAAAACTATCAAAAGATTTCTTTAATAAGAAATACCACTACTCACCCAAATCTGAATACGTTTAATAAATACTTCACGAGATTTATATGACAAAAAAAAACAAACTGGATTTTTTTTCCCACGCTAACATATGTGGCAATGCCACATAACATATTTTACTTTAATTTATTATCCATGTTTTTAATATATACACATTTTATTTTTAATTATTTTAGTCAGTTTTATTATAATTATTATATAACTTTCTTTGAATTGAATTATTTTTTTTAATATTTTTTCTTTCTTTTCTTCATTTTTGTAATAGGTTTCTGGTTATTCCATTGCCATTTCCTATTCCACATTGTAATTGGGATGAACTTAATATTACAAGTCGGGACCAATGCGGACTTACCACCAGTTCCCGAAGGTTTTCCAACGTGTGGTGACCATACGCCGCCCATAGCACTCGATAACTAAATTCTGTATAATAAAAACAAAACAAATTATTTCAATTAAACACTTCGCACGGAATACATTTTAAACTACACAAAAAGAAAACAAAAACACAAACAGAACTTTAAATCTATATATATATATATATATATATATATATATATATATATATATATATATATATATTTATATACACGAGTATAGCATAATTTTTGTTAGAATGTCCGGTGATTCTATTGTAGATATTTGATGGTCATGGATAATTTTTTTTATTTTATTGGATTAAGTGTGGAGTTCTTCGGAACTTCTGCTTAATAAAAGTCTTTTGTATCATCTCATAATTTCTTCCACCTCACTATTCATTATCCTTTTCCTTTATGTAATATTACCGATATTTTTGGAAAATGTTTTTAAAAATACTTTTGTAGATTTAATTGTGTTAAATTTTATATCGAATGTTTCTAAATTGATTTTATTTTTGCACTATATTATTTATTTTCGTTTAATTTTCATTAACAAGAATTCCAAATGCGTACAATTTGTAATTAATTATTATGTAAGCTTTTGTACAGAAATTCTTATCTAAGTCTTTCAAAAAAATATACGAATTCCACTGAAGATTTAATAACCGTAGCAATTTATTTTGTGTGTTTCCAGAAAGCACTTGAAAAAACAACAAAAAAGAAAATTTATATATATATACATGTATACAGAATTGTATCCTTTGGGGGCGAATTGGTATGATAATTACTTTTGTACTATACATATATACAATTGCACTTGTGTATTTATATGAACTATACTTTTTATACTGTATATCACCACATAAATGAACACATAATATATTAAAAAAAAACATATATATATATATATATATATATATATATATATATATATATATTCGGTGTTGTGCATTTAAAAGGACGTCAAACTTAATATTATAAGTCATGGTGTCCAACAGTAAATAAAATCATACATACCAGTTATCTATTTGTGTTTATATGTGAATAAAGTAATATGAATAAACTCACCTACAATTCCAATATACTGTATTGAACTTCTCTCTGTGTCGGTCTGAGCCGAGTTTTCTGTTACTTGTAATTATTTCGGTGAAATGATAGATCCCAATATATTCGAACTGTTACCGATGATTACATTATATATATTTTCTTCCCATCTACTCTATAAACTTAGATCACACGGTGTAAAATATTAGAGTAACAATTTGTTATAGGTTTTAACATAGTACAATAACTTATTTATAATCTTACATTTGGTTTACAATCATTTTTAATTTAGATTTTGATAATGAGAGAGGTTTTTGGGTTTTCGGGTCCAATATTAGTTAAATATCCCAATTGAATCGCTGCATTTACGCACATTTCGAGATACTTTTCTTTGAGAGCATAGTTAATATAATGTCAGTAAATTTGGATCAAAGGAGTTCTTCTGGGAGTACATGGGTTAGGCTTAACAGACGGAGCTTAAAGAAGTACTAGACAGGAAGCGTTGCCATCCACTAATTGAAATACGAATGCTACATTGGTACTATAACGACTCGATAAGAATCAATTTTCGATAGTATTGGATCCATTTAGTCGAGGGCGCGAATACCAAATCGCGTAAGTCTTCCTTGGATAGATTTGGCACTTATAATATATTAATCTGGGTAAGGTTATCATATTAGATATATATACTCAAGTGTCTTATGACAGCCTGCCACAGTCGAGGCGATCGCAGGAGTCCAAAAAAAAACCTAGATATTTTTTCTTCCGTTTTATTAAGTTACAAATGGTTCTTCATATTTATTACAAATTACGCGTCTTTGTCCTGTGTTTTTCACTGCTACGGCGTTTGCGTATATGACTGTTAGAATCGTCACGATCAGTCTAAAAATTGTTCATGGAATATGGTCTCCAACAACTATTTTCAGTTATCAAACCCCAAAGAAAATAGGAAAAACCTCATCATCATCATCGGCCTTATTTAGCAAGTCGGCAAATGGCCTTATTTAGCAAGTCCTGAGGCTTGTTAAATTTTCCATAATGATTTGTTTTTTCCGGGCAAGGTCATTAGTCTTGCGCCAAAAAACCTCGGTGGGTTGAAAATCAGAAACATCAGAAAAATATCATCATCATCATCATCATCGGCACTACAACCGGGATCCGGTCTTTGCCTTATTTAACAAATCTCTCCACCGGTCCCGATTTCGAGCCAATGTCATCCGGTTTGGCACTCCCAGGTGCTGGGCGTCCTGGTCTATGCCATCCCTCCATCGCAGACAAGGTCTGCCGCGCTGTCTCCTTCCATACGTCCTGCCACAAAGGATTTTCCGGGCAGGCTCCTCTGCACTCATTCGAGCTAGGTGTCCCGCCCACCGGAGTCTACCGAGCTTGATTTATCGTACAACATTAACTTCAAGGTAGATTGCGTACAACTCATGGTTGTAGCGTCTCTGGAATCGTCCTCCCTCACATATGAGGCCAACAATTCTCCTTAAGACCGTCCTCTCGAACGCGGCTAAGAGTTCCGAGTGCCTTTTATTGAGCACCCAGGTCTCGGATCCATACATGAGTACTGCCAAGTACAGTAGTAGCTTGGATGTACTGGATAAATTTCGGGATTTAAAGAGGCTTGATAGACCATAGTAGGCTTTGTTGGATTTAATCAGCCGTTCGCGTATTTCTTCTTCCATATTGTTATCGGCTGATACTATTGACCCAAGGTAGTTAAAGGATTGCACTACTTCAAATTCGTGCTCCACTACCCGGATAGTTTGAACAACGTTAGGTCTTCTCTTCGCAGAAGTTGCCACCATGTACTTAGTTTTTCCCTCATTAATGCGCAGTCCCAGTTTTTTTGCCGCCTGCTCGACCTGGGTGAAGGATTCCTGTACAGCCGATTCGGTTCTACAGTTGATGTCGATGTCATCTGCGTAAGCAAGCGGCTGGACTTGGTGACAATAGTCCCTCTTGTTGTAAAGCCAGGGTCACGGATTGTTTTCTCCAGCGCCAGGTTGAAGAGGAGGCATACCAGACCGTCCCCTTGTCGGAGTCCATTATAGACGTTTATTGGTTTGGACAGTAATTCCGCTATTTTTACTCGACTAGTTAGGTTGGTCATGGTCAACCTACAAAGTCGTATCAATTTGTTTGGAATGCCGAATTCTCTCATGGCATTATATAGTTCTACCCTGACTATGCTGTCGTAGGCGGCCTTAAAGTCTATAAACAGATGATATGATGGAATCTTAAATTCCAGAAATGTTTCCATCGCCTGCCTATGGGTGAATATCTGATCAATTGCCGATTTGCCTGAGATGAAGCCACACTGATATTGACCAATGATGGTTTTAGCGTATGGGACTATCCGAACATGTAGGATAGAGGAGAGTATCTTATAGGCGGTACTCAGCAATGTTATACCCCTATAGTTGCTGCACAGTGTGATATCTCCCTTTTTATGTATGGGGCAAATTATACCACGACGCCAATCTTCCGGCATCTCCTCTTGCTCCCATACGTGCACCATGATCTCATGAATTGCGTGATGTGACGCTGTCCTTCCTTGTTTGATCAGCTCAGCCGGTATGCCATCAGCTCCAGTGGCTTTATTTGAGTTGAGCTGTCTAATGGCTTTTAATGTTTCCTCAATGCTTGGTGGCGGCAACATTTGGTTTTGATCTTGCATTGGTGTAGCCCCCAATTCTTCTGTGAGCTGACCATTTAGCAATTTATTGAAGTGCACTTTCCATCGCTCCAGAATGCCTTCAGGATCGGTGATCAGATTACCCTCTTTATCCTTGCAGTAAGTGCAGCGTGGTGTACCGCGTCATACTGCGGATTATTTGGTAGAACTTCCGCACCTGGTGCGGACCTCGCTCTCTACTTTTCTCTATTTCACAGACAAGGTTTTTTTCCCAGGCACTTTTCTTTTGTCTATGAAGTCTTTTTTCAGGTCTTCTGAACTCTTTGTATTTCTCCTCGCGTACCCGCGTCCTATGAGACTGCTCCATTGCCCGGTATGCAGCATTCTTACGTTCAGTCGCTAGTTTACACTCATCATCAAACCAGTCGTTCCGATCTCACGACTACTGCCTAAGATGGGGTTGGCAGTACTAATGACAGTATTCTTAAGGCGTGTCCATTTCTCTTCTACGCTCGGCATTTTGGCCCCAGGACTTACTCTCCCTCCGTCGAGCTCTTCGAGGGCGAGTCTTAACGCATGACCAAAGGTGTTTCTGGTATTCTCATTGCGTAAGGCAGCCGTGTTAATTCGGACCTGATTCGCGGATGCAATACGTCTCCGTAAGGCAATCCGCGCTCGGAAAACTGTACCAACAAGATAGTGATCAGAGTGGACGTTGGCGGTACGTTCGTAACGTCATCAGGCTCGATGAGTGGCGGTGATCTATCAAGACGTGGTCAATTTGGTTGCGAGTGGCTCCATCAGGTGATACGCAGGTGGCTTTGTGGATATCTTTACGCGGAAACCTGGTAATCGCAATGACCAAGTTTTTTATGCTGCCAGTTCGATGACTCGTAGTCCATTGCCATTAGTGTTCTCATGCAAACTATAGGAACCTGCGTAGTGCCCGAAAACCGGCTCCCGACCTATTTTCGCATTCAAATCACCAAGAACGATTTTCACATCGTATCTTGGGCAGGCATTGAGGCCCGTTCGACGTTCTCGTAAAATTGTTCTCTTTCGTTTTCAGGGGACTCGTCTGTAGGTCCGTGAATTTTTTTGAGGCGTATGTTCTTCTTTAAGAAAAATATCACAAATGCATATTTTGAAAATCCGGACTTCTTTCTGTTTTTAAAGGATCCAAAAAAAAATGTTAAAGATCAAAGGCGACTACGATTTTTCTCGGAAGTAAGGTGCCTCTAACGCTGACACAACATTACCGTGATTGTATAATGAGGTTACGACATATACAAAATAGTTCTTAAGTATGAGTGATTTATAGCAGAAGCAACTTTAGTTAAGGCAGTTAGTGCATTGTGCGAGGGATAGAAAACTTAAATACTTTTTGGCGGAACAGCTGGCTATTATTCGAAAAGTCACGGTTAACAAAGGGGTTTCTAAAATTCATAATGAATAACCAACTGTTGTTGTAGGTTACAAGTTAATTTCACTTTCCAACTCTATTTTATGATGAGAAACAATGTTTTGTATACTTTCGCTATTAATCAATGATTCAATCTCTTCAGGTTCTTAATCCTTTAGATGCAATATGTGACCGAAAACGCATAGACGCTGTTTGCGTAAGTCAGTTGATTAACTCAAAACGCATAGACAAAAGTGTGTTATTGGATCGACCTGATGTTAAAATATTTCTCCCTTTCCGATTTTATGAATACCGGCCACAAGATTTGTTTGTTCCGAATACTTATAACAGATTTTTAGGTAAGATGAAGCTATAAGCAGAACTCAATCACTTAATTACCAACCTCTTCTTTTAATTCTAAAGTTGCACCTGGAGCTGATCATTTGATATCACTTATTGATGAGATTTCCTACATTTCCCCACCCTCACCGATGCTTTCACAATTTGACGACATTCCTCCAGATTACTTCTGCAATGGAGATAACAGACCGCCAGATTGTGGACAGAACTGTATGTGCACTCACATGATAGATATACCACTTGGAGCCATCGTTGAAGTTGTCCTAATAGATGAAGTTCAACAAACCAACTTGAGCCACCCTTTTCATTTACATGGTACTTCGTATTACGTTATTGGCATGGGGCGGTCTCCAGATGCAAACGTAAAGAAAATTAATTTAAAGCATGCCCTTGAACTGGACCGTAGAGGGATGTTGAGACGAGATATCTCAAAACCAGCTTTAAAGGACACAGTAGCTGTACCGAACAATGGATATGCGGTTCTCCGTTTTCGAGCCGAGAATCCGGGTTTCTGGTTATTTCACTGTCACTTTCAGTTTCACATTCTCATCGGAATGAATTTGGTGCTTCATATAGGAACACAAAGTGATCTGCCGCCAGTCCCACCAAACTTCCCACGCTGTGGAAATCATTTGCCGCCGGTCAGCTTATATTAACGACCGTTTAAATGAAATAATAAGCAAAGCCAAATTACCACGTATATGTGTCACTGTTTTAAATTCCGGCGAATCGGTATTTTCGTATGTTAAGTAATTGTAAATTTTATAAAGTTATGATTGTGTAATGTTTATAATTATTCACATAAACTAGACTAATATTTATTGACTGCATATGTTAAAATAAAGCAACAAATTAAGAATCAACAAGAATTACTCATTCAAAGTGTAGGTGGACGCGCTCGGTCAATAATGTCAAAAATGCGTGCAAGCAATTAATCATCCATTTTGTTTTTGAATTACTTTTTTACTAAATAAAAAAAATGATTTTTAGTGATGGAAATCTTTATTTGGACCTTTACAATTTTTTCTGTTAAGTTAAGAGATTACTGCAGTTCTACGAGGGTTGCCTTTTATATTTCGGGATTAGAGAACAAAAACAAATATTGATCATCGAAAATCACTTTATTGTTTTTCAAAATATTCCCCATGAAGATCTATACACTTTTGCATGCGTTTGAACCAATTGTCGAAGCACTTTTGCCACTCTGATTGAGGTATCTCCAACACATGCATTCTGAATGCAGCAACCGCTTCTTCAGGTGTCGAAAAACGTTGACCTCTCAGTTTGTTTTTTACGTACGGGAATAAAAAGAAGTCATCCGGTGCCAAGTCAGGACTATACGGCGGATGACCCATCAAATCGATGTTTTGGGTGCTCAAAAATGCAGTTGTCGCAGCCGATGTGTGAGAGCTCGCATTGTCGTGGTGAAGAGTGATCCGTCTTCGGCGGTTGGTTTTCCTGATTTCTTGGAAGACAACTGGCAAACAAATGGTTGTGTACCACTCAGAATTGACTGTTCTGCGTTGTTCTAGTGGTACGGTTGCGACATGTCCAGTTTTTCCGAAAAAACAGGCGACCATTTGCTTGGAAGTGCTTCGTGCGCGAACAACTTTTGTTGGATTTGGCTCATCTTGAAACACCCAGACAGTCGACTACTGTTTACTTTCGGGCTCATACGCGTAAATCCACCATTCATCACCTGTCACGATGTCATAGACGTGTTTCGAAGCACCGCGACCGTATTTTTTCAACATTTCTTTCGACCAATTGACACGAGCCTTTTTTTGGGCGATTGACAAATTGCGTGGGATCCAACGCGAACAAATTTTTTTGACAGTCAAATGTTTATGCAATATTGAATGTATGCTGGTCCCACTAACGCCTAAGGTTGTCTTAATCTCACGATAGGTCACATGACGATCTTCCAATATCAGTTCGCGTACAGCATCAATGGTTTTCGGAACAACAACTGATTTTGGACGACCTTCACGAAATTCATCTTGGAGTGAACTACGGCCACGATTGAATGCACCATACCATCGATAAACACTGGTCTTTGATGGAGCTTCATCGCCAAAAATTGAATTAAGTTCATCCATGCACTGTTGCTGAGTTAATCCACGCCGAAAGTTGTAAAAAATAATCGCACGAAAATGTTGACGTTTTAATTCCATTTTTGGGTCGAGATGAATCTTTTAAGTTACTGTAAACAACACAAATAGCGCTCGTATGTCAAAACGCTGAGTGCGTATAACCTCAAAAATGTCCAACTTTACGACAGAGCCACCAATTGCCGGATTGC
The DNA here is from genome assembly GCA_963931805.1 of Microdon myrmicae. Classification (NCBI taxonomy): domain Eukaryota; kingdom Metazoa; phylum Arthropoda; class Insecta; order Diptera; family Syrphidae; genus Microdon; species Microdon myrmicae. The sequence goes on from OZ007496.1 coordinate 267,596,224, forward strand.
AACGCTAGGGTTGCCAAATCCCTAAACATAAGAGGCAACGCTCGTATAGTTCACAAATATCAAATATGATTGACGTAAGACGCCATTTGCAAAAATTATAACATCTTCCGATGGGGTGATTAATTTCGCGCCACCCTCTACATATCCTTCCTATTAGCCAAAGTGTTTCTATAACATAATGTTACAAACATCAAGTCGCAGTAGGTGGTATGGTAAAAAATAAAAGTTTTTTCTGAAGAAAATTAATTAATTTCGTTTCCATCAAAAAAATCTCCCTCAACCATAACAGTTTTTTACTAATATTGGAGTCACTTCTGAAACCTACTTTTCTGTATCCTTTAAGTATTTATTGGCCTATAGGAATCCGGAAGTTCATGACCCTACTGAGTCGACTGTGCCATTGTTCCCTATCCTATGCACTCTCCTTCCACGCTTGACCATCTGATACGGTCTCCTGAAAGTCAACCCTTACGTTGCCCTCCCATCTCCGTTGCGGCCGTCCTATCGGTCTCTTTCCCGTTGGTTTACCGTCAAGAATACTACGCACGGTCCTATCGTTGCCCACTCTCACCACATGGTAGGCCCACCTGATTGCTCTCACTACTGTAGGTTTGCGGTGTAACTCTTCCAATTCGTGCTTATGGAGTTTCCTCCATTGTCCTGCCTCTTCATCATATTTACCGCCAAAGATACTCCTTAAAACTTTATTCCCAAATACGAGGAATTTGTTTTCTTCCCGTTTTCTGAAAGCCAATGCATCGCATCCATATAGAACAAGTGGCACAATCTGTATTCTTTAGCCATTCTTTTTTCATTTCGTCTATGGTGGCAAAGGGCGTCCTTTTACAGGTTTATCACTCTCAGAAATTGAAAGAATTCATTGAGAAACATGTCTTGCAAACACGGTGACTGAGGCAAATAACAAGACAGAAGTGAATTGTGACCGAAAGTAAAAAGTCGCCGTATTTACGTTCACCAAGCGTTGAACGTAACTTCCACTAACAATGGTTTTGTTGGTCGGCCGTGGGGATGACGTCAGGACCACTGAACTGCTCCTGGCGTGTCACGATGTATAGTGTTGTGCTGAAACAAACTTCCAATTGAAATGTTGGAGAACTTACAATGTTACCTCTGTGCCAGGGGAATAGCTGTTATCAGGAACCCAAGAAGAACCTCTGCTAATTACAATAACAACTCGGAATGCGTTAAACGTTGATAACTACTTTTATTTCTGATGATTCCGCTGATGTACAAGGATTAATATCGTATCTATGGTCTGTATTCGTCAATAGCTAATTCAAGAAGAGGTTTATTATTAATTGATTCTTTGACAACCAGTTATTCGATTATGTCAGCTGGTTGCTCACATTTGTTATTTGGTTGCCAAGGGTAGCATTCAGTTGTAAATTCGCTGGTTGTGTCCAGTGCGAATCCGCAACAACCGAGCACATCACATATACATACAACATCTTGGACTGTTAAAAATAGTAAACATTAAATATAAAACAGGTTTTCCGAAAAGCTGATTTAACAACCACGCAAACATCAAAAATCACCGCCGTCAATATCCTGAAATTTTCAGAGAAATACTTTCCGACTCCATAGAACAGCAGGGATTTTCATAATCATCTTACATAAGGAACAAAGTGCAAATCAAAAGAGTGATTGTGAGTCAAGCATATAGTGGCAGTAGAATTTTATTGATTTTAATTAGAGTTTTTATGTCTTATAAACTATTATGTCATATTTCTTTGCTTAACTTTGTGGGTTAAAATGTGTGGCCCTGCTGCTGCAGTGGTGTCGTTTTAATTTGCCGACATGGCCTATTTTTTTTTATTTATTCATGCATTTATTTTTTTTAAAGATTTTGTTTTGATCCCTACTTCCGAAGTCATGCGCATAAAAGTCGTTGCCGACTGCCCTGTTCCTACTGCGAGTCAAGCATGATTTAGTGAAGAGATAGAAATGGAGCGAACCTATCGAAACGGAGCACATTTAGTCCGATCATACAACCGCCATCTCGTTTTACGCCCAGCTTCAGTGCCATCTGTCAACAAGTTTTTTGTCAGCAGCAGTACCTGAAAAGTCGTTGAATGAATTACATCGATCGTCGCTCATCAACAAAAAATATTAAAAGTATTGTTTGCGTACATGGGTATTTGTGTGGGTTTTTGTGTTTTTGAGTTTTTTTTTTTGGTAGGAATATGGAAATTTTCAAAAGATACCTCTGGACCCCAGAGGATGCCGGATTTTTACTAACTTACACAACCTCCCCTCAGGCACATATTCTCGTTGATCCCTGCGAAACTTTCTTTTAGATATCCCATCGCGGGGCGGGAAGAAGTATGTGGGTGCGTGGCTCCTCCTTACAGAAGAAATAACAGTAAAGTGGGGACATTGTATACACGTTAATCACAAAAAAACAAAAAAACGGTGTGCGTGTATTAGAAAGTGCGCGAGTGCACGTGTTTAATAAACAAATTTTTAATGACTCGATCACATGTGTCATCAAACTAACAACATTTTAAAATCAAAAATCCAATAAAAGTATTTAAAACAAATAAAGGTGGCGCACTGACCATGAACGAAGGTAAAATGATAAGGAGGGGCTTGAATCTTCAACCGAATTTGACCACCAAAGGAACAAATCAGATGCGAACGAGGAGCGTGAATTAAGTGAAAATAATGAAAATTTGTTTCCCACTACTATGTGGAAGGGAACAAATACAAAGACCTGGCCGTTAAGGAGCCACTGGAAAATAAGTCTGATGACGAGCTCCACAGAGATGAGTTGTGCAGAGAAGTAAGAGCAGCTCTGGAAAAAAGGAACATGCGGCGTTTACAACTATGTGAACAACAACAACAGAGCGACAACAAAACTGTTGAAACCGACAGTCTAAAGTTTATGGGCGTGAAGCCGTTCATCACCACAAGCTCTAGCATCACAACCGGAAGTTGCCTTTCTTTATTGTGTCACTATGTCCCCCCCGCTTGGTAGAAACCTTGACGTGGTGCGGGGGCTTAAACTACGATGAATCGCTCAGGCTATGCTGACGGAAGCATACGCTTCCAGTAGGGCCACCCATGTCAGACAGGCTAGCGAGGAGTAACACACAAAGATCTACCGCCCCTAATCCAGGGTGTTACGCGTCACCGTACCCATTGGATGGTTTGCAGCCAGGGGTATACCGGCTGTATTATAACGGCGCCTCTCTGACACCGGGTCGAATCAGAGCAGTAAGCAGACCTTACCATATCAAAGAGGGGCTCTAATATTGCGGACCATTTGAAACCCCAGAGTGATCCAATGAAATGAATGATCAATACACAAAAAACAATCACAAAAAACCCGGTAGGCGTAGGTGTGATGAGCCAACACTATCATAAGGGAACAAATCATCAGGAAAACACCGACTCGGCAAAAAGAAGACGTAGGGAAAAACTTAAAAGCGGGATATACGCGTAGGCACGTGGAATGTTCGAACGTTATATAAACCAGGCGCGATACAGACGGTCGTAGAAAACACGAAACAATATAAAATGGACATCGTCGCGCTTCAGGGAGTCCGACTCCCACATCAACTAATCGAAACCAACGGATTTACACTGGTGTGTGGAGGTACCGATACACATAACCTCGGAACCGGCTTCATCATAAGCAAGAAGATTACGCCCCATGTAAAAGATGTGAAATTTATTAATGACCGAATGTCTGTGCTAAAAATACAGGGCCGATGGTACAATTATGTATTTATAAACGTACACGCCCCAACAGAATCTGCGGACGAAGAAACGAAGGACACGTTCTACGAGACCCTAGAGGATGTATTTCATGGGATCTCATCATTCGATGTTAAAATCCTCCTCGGGGACCTCAATGCGAAAATTGGAAAGGAAGATATCTTCCAACCAACTATAGGTAAAGAAAGTCTACACGACATTTCAAATGATAATGGAATTCGAATTATCATGTTCGCAGCGTCAAAAGATCTGTTAGTAAAAAGCACGATGTTCAAGTACAAGGAAATTCATAAAGCCTCATAGACAAAAGACACCACTCGAATATCCTTGACGTAAGATCATATAGAGGAGCAGATTGCGACTCCGATCATCTTCTAGTGATAGGCAAAATCAGGAGTCGCCTCGCAGCAATCCCACATGAGCAGTCACGGGAGACAAGCAAAAAATTCGACACTGATAAACTGAAAGACCTACGCAAAAGGGCGGAATATCAAGAGGAACTAACGAATAGATTTAGCATTCTAGAGAATGTGAGCAGTGGGGAAGAGGAAGCTAATAGTGTGAACACTAAATGGACATCGATCAGAGACACAATCAAACTAACAGCCCAAAAGGTATTAGGATTTAAGAAAACAATTAAGTCCAAACCTTGGTTTGACGATGAGTGCAGGGCGAAGATCGAAGAACGTAAACGCCTCAGAGTGATCCACTTAGAAAGATATGATGAAGTCAACGCAGAAAGATACGCGACAATTCGGAGAGAGACAATGAGGCTCTTCAAACGCAAAAAACGCGAATGGGAGAAGACTCGGATCGAAAAAATCCTAGAAAATTCTAGGACAAAGAACATCAGGGGTATGTATGTCGGCATACATTCAATTAGAAATGGCTACCGAGGAAGAGCCAAAATAATTCGAGACGCAAACGGCTGTTTGGTCACAGAAACAAACAATGTCATGACAAGATAGAAGCAGTACTTTGAAAACCTGCTCAATGTACGCACCCATCAACCACAGATAAATGCACCAAGCGTACATACAGCCGAGCCTCAGATCCCAGAGCCGTCTCTCAACGAAGTTGTAGACGCAATAAATCGATTGAAAAACAACAAGGCTCCCGGAGTCGACTGCATACCGGCAGAGCTTGTGAAGCATGGAGGAGAGGCAACCGCTCGAAAGATCCACCAGCTCATCCAAACAATATTGGATAAGGAAGTCACTCCGGAAGAATGGAAAACCTCAATAGTCATCCCCATTTGCAAAAAAGGCGACAGATCTGACTGCGAAAACTACAGAGGAATATCATTGCTCCCAACCACATACAAAATATTAACAAATGTCATTCTGGCTAGAATCACACCGTACGCAGAAGAGATACTGGGAGACTACCAATGTGGATTCCGTAGGAACCGGTCAACAAGCGACCAAATGTTCACAATAAGACAACTGCTGGAGAAGAAGTGGGAATACGGAGAGACGGTTCACCAACTGTTCGTTGACTTCAGAAAAGCCTACGACTCAGTCGCAAGGCAGAGACTCTACCATATTCTAGTTGAGCTGGGAGTCCCGTAAAAATATGCCGCCCTCATTCAAATTTGCATGAACGAAAACAAAGGGCGAGTCAGAATAGAAAACCACCTCTCAGAACCATTTGAAATCCGGGACGGACTAAAGCAGGGAGATGGTCTATCACCGTGTCTCTTTAACCTTGTGCTCGAGTATGTCATCAGAAAGGTACAAGACGACAACATGGCCGGATCATCCCTGAACGGGGTCACACAAGTGCTCGCATATGCGGATGACATCGCCGTTTTGGGCGATAATCTAGAGACTGTTAGTAAAAACTGTGAAATCATCATGCAAGCGGCAGAAGAGGTGGGCCTAGAAATAAATGACGACAAAACAAAATACATGATTACGGCGAGAGCAGGTGGATCTCAGATAACACATATAAACGTCAGAGGTAAGATATTTGAAAAAGTTAAAGAATTTAAATATCTGGGAACAATACTGACGGCCAGTAACGAAATGTCGAAGGAAATTAACAAGAGACTGCATTCCGGCAACGCGAGTTGGCACGCAGTCAGTAAACTGCTGAAATCTAGACTGCTATCACGTAACATAAAGCTCCGTGTCTATAGAACCATAATCATGCCGATTGTTCTATATGGATGCGAAACATGGGCTCTCACAAAACGGGAAGAAAACAAATTCCGCGTATTCGAGAATAAAGTTTTGAGGGGTATCTTTGGAGGTAGATATGACGAGGAGGCAGGACAATGGAAGAGACTCCATAACCACGAATTGGAAGAGCTATATCGCAAACCTACAATAGTGAGAGTAATCAAGTCGCGAAGATTAAGATGGGCCGGACACGTGGCGCGAATGGGCAACGATAGGACCGTGCATAGAATTCTTGACGGTAGACCAACGGGAAAGAGACCGGTAGGACGGCCGCGGCGGAGATGGGAGGACAATGTTAGGTTTGACCTTGAGGAGATCGGATCGAATGGTCAAGCGTGGAAGGAGAGTGCCCAGGACGGGGAACGATGGCGAAGCCGAGTCGGTGAGGTCATGAACTTCCGGGTTCCTACAGGCCAATAAATAATAATAATGTCCCGACAGTAAAGTTGATGAGCTTAGGCATATTGAGTATCTAAACCACAATACGTTGGGACAAAATAAAGACGTGCGAACGCATATTGCAATGTATGCACTGTCAATGCTTCGACCATGTGGCATCGAATTGCAATATGCAATTTAGATGTGTAAAATGTCTAAACGACCACATGTTTAGGGAATGCCCGTAGGGCAAAGAACAGGTCCCGGATAAAAATAAGTTACCATGCGTCCTCTGCAAGAATATAGGTTATCCTGCTAACTTTAGAGGTTGCCCTAAATACCAACAACTAAAAATAATGTTGGAAGATAGAAAAAAGCAAATTAAAAAAGAAAAACGATTGGAAACTCGTTCTTACAACAACTTCGTGGCACGTAGTGTATCATACGCCCAAATAGCACGTGGTGTAAAGGATGCACGAATCATGAAACAACCATGAAATATCATTAAAACGCTTGAACCGGAGGCACAAACAAACATAACAGTAATTTTACTCTCCATACAAGGACAGCCATCTGCGTTTGAGAAAAGAATCGAATTAATTGAAAAAAAGTGACGGAATAGGTGAGCAGAATACAAATTATTCATTCGACCCGTCGTCTTATTGCCCGTTGTGCATGCTGGACACAACAGGAAAACTGCTTGAGCGAGTAATTGCCACTCGCCTGGACGAATTCACTGAGGGAACATCGGGGCTTTCTGAATCGCAGTATGGGTTCCGGAAAGGTAGATCAACCGGTAAGGCGCTATCTGTGGTGTGTGGCATCGCTCGCAATGCGATAGCTGGAACACGATAGCTAGGAGGTACGACAAAATATATAATATAGATGCTAAAAATGCATTTAATTCGGTGAACTGGAATCGGATTCTAGAAGCGTTGGGCGATCTATAGGTCTCACCCTACTTGGTGCGTATATTAGCAAACTATCTCTCGGATAGAAGACTGCTCTATGACACAGATGAGGGACCACAGGAATATAAAATAACAGTGGGTGTACCTCAGGGATCTGTATTAGGTCCGCTGTTTTGGAATATCATGTATGATGGTGTGCTCAGAGTGAATGTACCAGAAGGGGTTAGAATCATTGGGTACGCAGATGATTTGGCAATAGTAGCCATCGCTAAACATCTAGATGACCTGGAGAATATTTGCTCCCAACGAATCCAGAGCATTAAATGCTGGCTAGATTTGGCCGGACTGAAACTAGCTGGACTTAAGACGGAGGCAGTTTTAATAAGCAGCCGCAAGAAAGTTGAACACCTTGATTTGGAAATAGAAGGACAAATAATCAGATCCAGTCCCTATATTAAATATCTTGGTGTTATACTCGATAACAGGTTGAGCTTCAAGGAACACCTGAGGAAAACGAGTGAAAAAACGGCAAGAGTATGCAAAGTTTTGGCGAGGCTGCTACCCAATGTTGGAGGACCCCGTCCCCACATAAGGAAACTCATAACCAGTGTCAACACCTCCACTATAATGTATGCAGCTCACATATGGGCAGGAGCCCATCATACATGAGGGGAGTGAACTCAGCGCATAGACTAGCATTACTAAGAGTATGCTGTGCATTTCGAACGGTATCCGAAGATGCCTTAAATGTTTTGGCCGGGAGGACACCACTTGACATTGCAGCTAAAGAAAACGCTGCCTTGCATAAGGTCTCCTAAGAGAATCGTTGGAGAATGCGGTCACAATTAGAGCTCTCAAGCCTAAGAGAATGGCAACGAAGGTGGGATTCTTCCACCAAAGGTAGATGGACCCACACCATGATACCTGATATAGAAACATGGGCGAAAGGAAAACGTGGCGAGCTCGATTACCACTTGACTCGGCTAATATCAGGACATGTATGTGTGGGGGTATAAGGGTGGTGCCAACGTATGACACGGATTCCTTATATCTCCCAACGATGTTTCGCTGTGATGAGGATAGTCCACTCAGGCTAACAGGAACAATAAATAACACACTGATGTTGGTTGATTAGATAAATGTTTCTTTTTTATTTGATTTTGTTGCGCCATCGGGGCTGAGTTTTTAATTAACATTTTGATAAGTAGAACGTTCTTAGGCACTCGAGGTGCGTTAGCCTGTTACCCGAAAAACAGTTAAAGATACATTTTTATGGCGATATAAGTACAATTTAAATCACTATAACTTTACACTTCTTCTGTGAAGTATCCGATTTCCGACGGTTAATTTAATTACGTTAGTGAATCTTCGCGGAAGAGCGTGTGCATAAGCATGCACACGCGGCGGTGGTTAGCGACACAACATCCTCCTGTGAATCTTCTTAGTCGAATGCTCGAAAAGGGAAGAAATTGGATACAACCAAAAGAGAACATACTTCTGCTCTCTCATTGCCACGTTCTTCGATGTGTGGTAGGTTTCATCGGTAAACTGATGATCGAAGAGAGCGGGACAATGAGAGAACAGAAACACGCTGTACGATTATCTTGGGGTGGATTTGGTTGTATGTGCATGAATCAATGTAGTTCTGGGCGGAACCCATTGACCTGATTCGGTAGTATGGTGAGTTCAGAGTACATTGGTCTGTACGAAGACAGAACTGAGAAAAAGAGGAGAATTAAACTGATGATATTCACCTGCAAAAAGAGAGCATTGATCCCCAGCGAATGAAGTGTCTGGAGAAAAGCCGAAGTAACGCTAGGGAAATATTATCACGCGATTCAATCGAATGTTTTGATAAATTTCCCCAGCGGTTCTGCAATGATGGGACAACTTCGTCCGGCTGGATTTGGTTGTCGCTAATCGACATAGACACGAGTTGCCGTATGTCAAAAAAGGGAAGCTAAACTCATTTATGCATTGTCTGCGTGGAACAATGAGTTTAGCTATGTGTCCTTGGTGGTAACATGCTTTGCAGGTAAACAGGTAAGTAGGGGGAAATGGAGTTGATTTGACGCGCTGAAAGGCGGTCGAAATTAGGTAGGAATTGTGGTTGAAATTGTGGGTTGTTTCTCATATAGAATAGAGAAACCCCCACATATGCTTCCGGCAATACTTGCACAAGTACGAGTATAAGCATGTGAATCACCCATACTGCTTGTATTGTGAAGTCAAATAGAAAATGCGGAACACGTACTCACAGAGTGCGTGAGATTCGAGACCGCGCGAAAGATTTTGGAGAGACACACGAGACGGACAGTTACTCCGGCTGGAGTAATAGAATACATGCTTAGTTCAAAACAGGCATGGTCCGTAACCAATGGTATTCTCTGTGAAATGATGCAGCAGTTGCGACGTGACGAGCGGAGTAACAGGTAAACTCCGCCCCGCCCCGCTATGGAATATCTAAAAGAAAGTTCCGCGGGGATCAACGGGAATATGAGCCTGGCGGAAGGCGGTTTTAGTCGGTAAAAACCCGGCATGCCCCTGGATCGGTCTAGAGGTATCTTTTGAAGATTTCCACCTTCCTACCGAAACCAAAACAAACAAAAAACAACCGTCCTTCCAGATAACGCAATACACTAGTCATAATTTTCACTTCGGCATGGAATGAAGGGATAATCTGAGCAATCAGGTGGAAATTGAATGCCTAGATGTGCTTTTGACTAGTGAAACTAAACTACATCAAACACACAAGTTATAGGACGAGATTGTCCAAACGAGGGGTCAAGTCGCCGTCCTAATCAAAAATGGTCCGCAACACAAGGTCGTGTACAGTACAAATGTACACAAGTTTCGGGTGCTGAAAGCCTGCATTATAGATATTCCGTCGAAAAGCCAAATACATCTATATGTAGTCTCTGTGTACGCTCCTGAAGCTCCTCAGTCCACACAGTTTTTGAATGAACTTGAAACCGTTTTCTGGAGTCTCAAGTTAAACGCGGAAAATAATTACTTCTTTATGGCAGGAGACTTCAATTCCAGGGACAGTGTTTGGGATAATATTATCTCGAACACAAGAGGCAAAGGGTTGTTAGACTGGTAGTAAACAAACACTGTGGCGATTCCGCCGGATCCCACGGCTCGCCTTCCTGAAAAAACCCCCATAACCATAACCCGGGTCTGCACCAGCTTTCGCTAATGCAATTCGCATTAGCATCTTAGATGCTTCACGCATCAAACGGACCCAATTATTATAACCCTAAAATCCCTATAAAGAAAACTTACCTTCATGCATCCCTTCGCATACAATTTTTCATAAGATTTCTTTGTTTGCTTATTTGGTATTCTGAACCAATTCGGTACCAGACAAATACCATAAATATCGCGCCGTCTATTTTCCCCAGCCGCGCCGTATACCGTTTCATATACATTGCCTGGCAACCTTTTTTTGTTTGTCTTATCAACAAACAACCCAAGCAGCTGCATATAATTAGCGCAATATACGCTGAAACCAAATTCTCCAGCATTTCCTAATGCAAATATGAACCCGGTTTCTATTGCAGCCAGAGATGCCATAAACATCCAATTTGCTTTTAGCACCTTTTTCTCCTAACGTCGAAAATAGCGACGAGGCATTGTATAAACATGACCCTCATTAAAGAGCGAACCATTTGGTCGCCTTTTCTTTTGTCCTTGCCTGTTTCGCTGTTCCTCTGCACGTGTGAATAGCATTGATCTCAACGATCCCACCTATACCACCATGAGAGACTTTACGTTTCCCTGGTGGTAGGTAAAAAACGATATCCTTATTGGAGAGGATATCGATTTAGTCGTATTACAACCAGCAAGGCGGTCGGGTCGCCTGCCATCCACCGGTACCGGAGGCGGCCGCCGACAGCCATGGTCGTCGTATCTCTCCCGTACCCGTTTCGCGCACGGGGATGTAGATATTCGAGTCGAATAGAGTGATCGGGCTATTAATTAAAAAGTAATTTAGTTATACCAGTAGTGTACACTGTCGTATATTTACTTTTCTAGTGAATTCGTTCGTCGTCCGTATAAGTTTGTGTGTGAACTATAAACTAATTAAGTGTAGCCCGATTAGCCTTAAATAAAAAGAACCTCTACAGAATGAACAAGGGTGTGTTTTACGTGTTTATTTTTGGTGTTCGTTTTGTTGGTTGTTTCCAAACGTGGCGTCGTTTCGTTCCTTTGCTTCAGCGGAATTGTTTAGTGCTCGTCGGTGGAACAATACATGAGGGAGGAGGAAGTTAATCAGCGCCGTACGCCGGTGCACTAATTCCTACCCCACAACACCATCGAACAAAAACTAGAATTGTACATTACAAGAACGCCGTCGTATCCAAGAGGAAATTCATTCTTGGATTTACTTTTGCTGGATGAGAGAATACAATTAGTAGAAACTGATTTAATTACTAGAAATTGTCTACGTACAAGAGTACAATAGTGATCATTATGGAATTGGCGTTCCAAACAAACACTAACTACTTGAGCAATATGACCAGATACACTCTTTTAACTTTCGAAAAGCATACTGGACGTGCTTTTATCGGCTAATAAAAATAGAACTACGCTCCAATGGAGTAGATCCACCGACTGACAAGCATCTTCGTAATGACACAATTGATCATTATCTTTTAATGATGGACCGCATTGTTACCAATACAATGAATCGTTCTATCGCAAAAATAACTCACATGGTGGGCCGTGCAAACCGATACAGAAACTCAACGATTGACGCTCTGTATAGGCAAAAGAACGTTTTGCTCTCCAAGCTGAAACTGCTTTATAGACAGATTAGCGATCCAATTTGCCAGGGCATTAAACGACTATGTGGCTAATCAAAAACCTTCAAAAACTGATCAGTGACAATTACAAATCAGCAATTAATGAAGATTGGAACAACAAAATCTAAGCCGTTAAAGCTAGTGGACCGAATATCTTCCCACAAATAAATAAGGTATTTAGAAGGAAAGATTATAATGACATTCCATGTCTGCGAGTTACACGGACTCCGGAAAATTGTCAAACAATGCTACACGCAGGACTTATCCTGGAACACGTCAAATTCAGCGAAGAGTCATTAATAGTCGAGGATCCACAAGAAAAACCGAACTCAATTGTTGCCTGTTTAGAACCAGTATATAGAGTACGATATGATAATGAGTAAACAGTTTGTGGTGAAATGTGGAGATATATAGTAACATCCAACAAGACCTTTCATATCAAAAACGGCTTACAGCAGGGAGCAATGAATTCTCTCATTTTGTCTAACATTAAGCTGCTGATCTTGTGAGTTCTCTCAACTATGCAAGTACATACGTCGACGTATGTAGTGTTTAGATCTGGAGAAAAGTTTGATGTGATCAACAGACTTCTGCAAGTTGACTTCAATAGAATCAAACGTTTTTGCGACCACGGGAAATTAAAGATCAATTTTCAGAAAACAGAAACTATCCTTTTCAGAACGCCCTTGTTCAGAAAATCTAGCGATACAAAACAGAATTGTAACAAGTATTAATTTTCCATTACAAGTAAAAACGGTAGTTAGATACCTTGATATCTGGCTTGATCAGTGTCTTTATTTCGATAGTCACATACAAGCTGCTCTTACCGCAGCTAAAAACGCATATACTATGGCAAGAAGTCTCTTCCGTAGCAGTCTTCTTGGCCCTAATTTCAAAATAATTTCATACTCAGCATTTATCCGACCTGTATTGGTGTATGAGCCCAACTTCCTTTTTCACCTTTAATCTTTACCGTTCCTCATCCACTCTTTGCGAGGGTGACATGAAAAGTTTCCGGCCTCAAAGTGAAGATAACAGCACTCGTCAATGAAACCTAGTGAATGTAGTTGTGCATCTTTTGACAGTTACTCACCACTTAATATGTCGCTAATATAAATGTTAAAAAGAATCGGAGGAAGTACCGCTCCCTGTTGTAAACCATTCTTGATATTATACGTTTACCGGAAGTTACTTTGCCACTTTTGACTACGAACCTCCTGTTATTTAACATATCTTAAAGTATATAGAGTAAAGGTTTATACATGCCTTGTCTGACAATCTTGTAGTATTTCTTTTTCTCATTTTCAAACATCTGGTAGGGCTCCCCCTAAATCCTAATTTGCTTTAATCGATAGACTTATACACTCGTTATATTTTTTATCTGACCCCAACTACCCTTTTCACATCCAATCTTTACCGTTCCTCATCCACTCTTTACGAGGGTAGACTAAACATTATCCGACCTCAACGTGAAGATAGCAGCCCTCGTCAATAAAAGTTGTAGTTGTGCATCTTTTGACAGTTACTCACCAAAATTTCAGCCATTTTCGACGTGTAGTTTTTATTTGATAGTCGTTTAAGTGAGTCGATGTGTGTTTTTGTGAAAATGGACTAAATCGAGTATCGAGCTGGCATTAAATTTTTGTTTTTGAAAGGCAATCATCGTCATCATCGGCACTACAACCGGGATCCGGTCTTGGCCTTATTTAGCAAGTCCCTCCATCTGGTCCTTATCCGAGACTTGTGAGAGAGAGATCTTTTATTTCGTTATAATATTTTCAAAAAAAAAAGTCTGTGACCGCACATTTTACAATTCAGAGATTTGATAAGTTATATCTTACAACTGAAACATTATCTTGTATAAAGAAAAGAAAAATATGTAAAATTAATAATTAAAAGAATAAATCAAAGGAAAATACGAAAAAGAAAAACCTTCATTTAAAAAAAAAAATAAAAAAAATAAAAAAAATAAAAAAAAAATAAAACCAATAATAAATAATATAAAATGTAAATATTTACATGAAATTATGACAAATTAAGCAAGAAGCTGGGTTATGAGAGGATTTTCAGAACTTTCACAGCTGATGTTAAAGTTATATACTAGTTTACGAATTCTTTCAGAAATCAAATCAACATCCGCCCTTCCGTGGAGACTTAAGGTTGAATAGTGCCAAGGGAGGTCTAGTATCATTTTCAAAACTTTGTTTTGTGATACCTGTAACTTCTTTAAATGGCACCTTGCAGCGTTACCCCATACTGGACACCCATATAACAGTATAGCTTGGAAAATAACTTTATGAATAATAATCTTATTTTCATTTGTGAGTAAAGACTTGCGATTAATAAAAGGGTAAAGCATCTTAATAGCAATACTCATTTTATTAAGAGTACTTTGAATATGTTGTTTAAATGTGAGTCTTGTATCGAGATGAACTCCGAGATACTTTACGGATTGCTCCCATGCAATCGTGGTACCATTTATTTGCAGCTGACTGCTGGGAAGATAGCAAGCTTTTCTCTTTCGTGTAAAAAAGATGGCTTGTGTCTTCCCGACATTTAGCTTGATTTTCCATTTCATATAATATTTTTCAAGTATCTCGATCGCATGCTTTAGATTTGTCTCAACGTTGAGAGAAAATTCATGCGACGCAAATACTGCAGTGTCGTCAGCAAAGATAGCTGATTCACACTGCGGTAGATTTGGAAAATCCGAAGTGTAGATATTGTACAAAGCTGGACCAAGTACTGAGCCTTGGGGGACGCCACAATCAAAAAATATCAATCTAGAAACATCACAATTGACATGAACCTGAAAACATCTATTGGATTAGAAACTCTGGACGACCTTACACAAATACAAAGGAAAGTCGAACTGTATCATTTTATATATTATCCCATTGTGCCATACCGCACTTTTTCAATGTCTAACAATATCATGCCCGTTGATTGACCACGTGAACGATGGTCTAGAACATGGCTGCAAATTCGCTTAACCTGGTGCGAGGTGCTGTGAAAGCGTCGAAATCCAAATTGGATATCGGGGAAAATATCTTTATCTGAAACAACTTTTAAAATATGTTGTTTCAGGATTTTTTCAAAAACTTTACTTATGTTGCTAAGTAAACTAATTGGCCTGTAACTTTCAAGTTTATCTGGGGCTTTTCCAGCCTTAAGGATAGGTACAACCATGGCTTTTTTCCAACATTGAGGAAAGTATTGACATTTAAGGCATGCATTGATTATAAATGTTAAGTATTTAATTCCAATATGAGGCAATTGTTTTAGATAGGCATTCTTAACTTTGTCTAGTCCTCCTATTTTTCGTGTTTGCAAGCACTTGATTACATTTCTTACGTTTTCTTCTTCTACAAATGCATTTAGAGGAGTTAATTCGTTTGTGGTGTCGAATCTTTCGATTCTGTTACCGACAAGTTCATTAGTTTCAAATTCACCCAAATGCTGAGAGACCAAGTGATTTTTTGAAAAACTTGTTCCAAATAGGTTTGCTTGTTCAAAACCTGTAAAAAAAAGTAGTAGAAGAATCCTTTAGAAATGGTATTTTACGGTTTTTATTCTTGATTAACTTCACCACATTCCAGAACGGTTTAGCATTTTTATCCATAACGCTCAGTTTTTTGTTCCATTCTCTATTACGATGGATTTGTATCTGGTCAGTAATGCGCTCATTAAAATGGGAAACCATTGATCGAGAAAAGGGCTGACGGTAATTCTGCCAGTTTCTTCGATGAATGTTTCTCACTTTAATAAGCTCTAAGATATGGATTGGAAGTTTTTTAAAAATATCTTTTTTTACTCTTTTGGGAATACTTTCATCAACCGAAGAAATTATAGCTTGTGTAAAGTTTTGTACAATAAGGTCAACATCATCTTTACAAGACACTCTTTCAAGATTTGTAGTACTATTTTGAAGGCTCATTTTAATCTTTGATTTGAATGAATTCCAATTAGCATTCTTCATGTCCAGGAAATATTGAATCTTTCTTTCACCCAACCAAGAAAGGTTACAAAAAACAGGATTATGATCTGAACTGAGAGCACTTAACGAAACGGGTTCTGTTATAAGACCAGGGACATTTGACACAAACAAGTCAAGGACAGAGGGGATGCCACGAGAACCTGCGGGAAAATAAGTTGGACAAGGTGGATAAAAAATATTAATTGGCAGTGCCAATGGAAGGGCAGCCAATATATTGCCCCAAGCATTTGCTCTTACACACCCCCAATCTCTATGCCGGCAGTTAAAATCACCACCTAATAGAAATTCACCATTCATTGTGAATAACTTTTTTAAATCTTGCTTGAGCCATTTTCTTTTAATATCAGACGAAGATCCACCAGGGAAATAAACAGAATAGATTTTTACTGTCTTATGGTTTCTTAACTTAATCATTACACCTACATTCTCCACAAGCCTAGTTGGAATTACAGGTAAAAGCGAATGTTGAATTGACTTCCTGATAAGAATCGCCACTCCCCCACCCCTTTGGTCTACTCTATCAATGCGATAGCAGTTAAAGTCAGATGATGGGAGTCTTATATCAAAATTAAGCCAAGTTTCTGTTACTAGAGCAACATCAACTTTATAGCTATTTAAAAAGTTTAAAAAGTCATGAAATTTATTACGTATGCCTTTAGCATTCCAAGTAATTATTTTTATATGTGTATCTGCCATTTTACTTAACATTATTAGTGTATAAAAACTTAGTGGCTAAATGCGCGATCACATTAAATTGTTCTATTTTCGTTTTACAAACTGATAAATTTGAGATCATTTCCATGCACAAGGAATTTAGTTCCTCGATTGTGAAGAGTGCTGAATTGTTGTTGGGTAAATTATTGTTATTGTTTGATGAAGAAGCGCCGCGTGAGTCATTTTCCCATGCATTAATTGTTGGTGGTAAACTTTGAATTTGCGGGCTTGAATTTGGAAAGCTTTTGCTCGGAGCATTGGTCAGTCCCAGTCGTCGCTGTGGCTGTGGAAGCGTAGGAAAATCACTCATAGAGGCAAACGAAATCGGTTTTTGGCAAGCTTGATGATTAGAAATTTGAGTTGATGCAGCGAAATGAGTTCTTGGATGGATCTTGGATCTTCCAGATGATCTTTCTTTTATTTCTAAGTATTTAGATCTACTGGTGCATGTGACGTCAGTAGCTTTATGATTTCCGTTGCAGTTGGCACATTTATTTACCGAAGCGTTATTACATTCGCTTGTTTTGTGTGAACCAGCGCAAGTAGCACAATATGTTTTTATGTGACAATTTCTCTCACCATGTCCAAACATTTGACAATTAAAGCATTGTGTCACCTTACCTTTGATTTTCCTTTGGAAGTTCCAGCTCACTTGGGTGTGAAAAATTGAGCGATAATTTTTTTTAAGTTCACTTAATTTAATTGTTCCATTTTCAAAGTGAATGAGATAAAAAAAGTCAGTAAATTTATCATGTTTTTTTTCAATTTTTTTAACATCAGAACATTTTAAGCCAAGCGAAATGAGTTCAGCTTTGAGTTCATTAGTTTTTATATCATCCAATCCATACAAAATAACTTTGAAAGTTTTAGCACTTTTAATATCATGAGAAAAATTTTGACAGTTATCCTCTTTTAGTTTTTCTAACACAATATTAAATGATTCAATAGTTCCGAACATTATTTTTATACCAATTGTTAATTTTTTTATTGAATAACTGTTTATTTTAAGCTTTTTCATGAGGCTATGCACATATTCTGGTGATTTTTGCAGCACTTTGATTGGTGGCACATACACTTTTCTGATTATTGGCGAATCAGTTTCGTCCATTTCAGAATTATCTGTATCTGGATGGCATTGTAGGGGAGTGAATTTATTACGGTAGGGGTTTTTACCAAGCCCACTTGTTGGATGCATTGTGGAACGAAGTTTTTTATCCGAGGACAAGCAATTGTCCCCGGTATCAGGCGATCTATCGCGTTTGGGAATGGTTGTAATGAGAACTCCCGACCGAGATGAACACGTCAAACGCAGTCGAAAGCTCCGGGTGAACTGATATCCGAGACTTGTAAAATTGTCCATAATAATTTGTTTTTTCCGGGCAAGGTTATTAGACTGCGCCAATTTGAAAGGCAATATGCCTACGCAAATCCAAGATGTGTTGGACTCTGTATATGGGAACTCTGCACCATCATTTACCACAGTGAAATTGTGGCAGACGATCCATGTTCGGGACGTCCAAAAACTGCAACAACTGACGATAAAATCGATAAAGTTCATCAAATGGTGCTAGACGACCGCCGAATTAAAGTGATAGAGGTAGCAGAGGCTATGAAAATGTCCAAGGATCATGTTTGTCACATATTAAATAAAGATTTAGGCATGAGAAAGCTGCGGGTGCCCCGTTTGGTCACGTTAAAATAAAACCGTGGTCGAATGAACATTTCCAACGTTCTGTTAGCGCAATAAATCCGAGTTTTAGCGCTAATTAATAAGTGTCGATGAAACTTGGATACACCATTATATGCCCGAAACAAAAATACAGTCAAAACAGTGGACTGCAAAAGGGGAATCGCTTCCAAAAAAAAAGGTAAGACTGTTTTTTCAGCTGGGAAAGTGATAGCGACTGTTTTTTGGAATAGTCATGGAGTTATCTTAATCGATTGTCTTCAAAAAGGAAAAACCGTTAGAGGAGCATACAATGCATCATTACTTGACCAACTGAAGGCAGAAATTCCGGAAAAATAGCCAAATTTGCCAGAAAAGAAAATCCTATTTCACCAAAACAAGGCGCCGACTCACATGAGCGGTTGCCATGGCGAAAATCCACGAATTACACTTTCAACTGGCCCCAAGCGACTTCTTTTTGTTCCCTAATCTAAAAATTGCGCCCGGGGGACAGAAATTTTCGTCAAATGAGGATGCAATCACCTTCGTGAATAGTCATTTAGCACAGAAAAACGCCAAGTACTATTTGGATGGGTTAGAGAGATGGGACCATCGCTGAGAGAAGTGCGTAGAGTTACAAGGAGACTATGTAGAAAAATAAAAATAAATTTTAAGAAAAATGTCTTGAATCTTTGTTAGGTCGGAAACTTTTCAGCCCACCCTGGTATGATTGAAGTATCGGATGTTCCAGAGGCAATGTTTGGGTTCTTGCCGTGGAATATATAGTCCTCACTATATAAGTAGTTCTACCCAATAAAGTCTTATATGACAAATCAAGACTAGATAGGATAGACCTAAAACGGTGCGACGACAGTGAAAAACGTGTGATTCGAACCAACGCTATGACGAATTTTTAGAACCACTAAAAACTGAACTAATGCTCAACACATTGTACAATTTAGAGTGCTTGTGAAGAGCCAGTAAGTTAATATAAGAAAAATAAATGTAAATAGGGCTTAGCTGTCTTATGTAAAATCTGTAATTTTTTTTTTTTTTTTTTTTTTGTACAATAAATGCGTATTATAAAATAAAAAAAATTGTTGTCATCACCCAAAAACATTAGTCACTGCCGCCCATCTTTACTGCCAAATGAAATATTGTGCAGTTTATTATAAATGTTTGTGTTGCAAACGGAAGTTTTTCTGCGGACGTACTCAAAATGTTGTTGTCTACGAAACTCCGTATTATCGAAGACAAGAGAAATTGAATGTTGTTAAGCCTTCAAAAAGAATTTACACGTTAAAACGGAACCTTTAAATATTTTTCCACCTGGGGATTCATAAAGTATTATATACTTAAATTTGTAAGTTTTCCTTGCGTAAAGATTGAATTAATCATACTAGATATGAGACATTATAGTAATGTAAAATCACTGGAACAGAAGTGTACATTTCATTTGTTAGGAGTGTGTGCGTCTTTTTTTCGGTAAGAGGGTGGAAATCTTCAAAAGATACCTTTGGACCGATCCAGAGGCATGCCGGATTTTTACGGGGTAAAATCACCTCCCGCCAGGCACATATTCCCGTTGATCCCCGCGGAACTTTCTTTTAGATATTCCTTCACGGGGCGGACGGACTTTACCTGTTACTCCGCTCGTCACGTCGCAACTGCTGCATCATGTCACATAGAATATCTTTTTCTACGGAACATTCCTGTTTGGAACTCAGCATGTATTCTATTACTCCTGTCGAGGTAAAGGTCCGCCTCATATGTCTCTCCCAAATCGTTCGTGCTATCTCGAATCAAGCACACTCTGTGAGTACGTGTTCCGCATTTTCTATTTTGCCTTCGAAAAACATGCAGTTTGTGTGATTCATATCCTTATACTTTTGCAAGTATTACCGAAAGCATCCATGTCCTGATATTAGCTGAGTCAGGTAGTAATTCAGCTTGCCATGTTTTTATTTCACCCATGTTTCTGTATCAGGTATCATGGTGTGGGTCCATCTTTCTTTGGTGGAAGAATCCCACCTTCGTTGCCATTCTCTTAGGCTTGAGCTCTAGTTGTTCCCACATTCTCCGACGATTCTCTTGGGAGACCTCATGCAATGCAGCGTTTTCTTTAGCTGCAATGTCAAGTGGTGTCCTTCCGGCTAAAATATTTATGGCATCTTCGAATACCGTTCGGAATGCGCGGCATACTCTTAGTGATGCCAGCCTATGTAGCATAACTAGCCAGCATTTAATGACTTGGATTGCTTGGGAGCAAATATTCTCCAAGCTATCTAGATATTTAGTTACGGCCACTATTGCGTACCTATTGATTCCAACCTCTTCTGGTACATTGACCCTCAGCCCACCATCATACATGATATTCCATAACAGCGGACCTAATACAGATCCCTGAGGTACATCCGCTGTTATTTTATATTCCTGTGGTCCCTCATCTGTGTCATAGAGCAGTCTTCTATCCGAGAGACAGTTTGCTAATATACACACCAAGTAGGAGGAGACTTGTAGATCGCCCAACGCTTCTAGAATCCGATTCCAGTTCACCGAATTAAATGCATTTTTAACATCTATATATATTTTTTTTTTTTGTACCTCCTAGCCATCGTGCTCCAGCTATCGCATTGCGAGCGATGTCGCATACCACAGATAGTGCCTTACCGGTTGATCTACCTTTCTGGAACCCATACTGCTATTCAGAGAGCCCCGAAGTCCCCTCAGTAAATTATTCCAGGTGAGTGGCAATTACTCGCTCACGCAGTCTCCTTGTTGTGACCAGCATGCACCACGGGTGGTAGGACGACAGCGCTTCTGGATTCTTGACTCCTTTTGGTATAAGCACAAGCCGCTGTGTTTTCCGTTGTTTAGGAAATTATCCTGTTTGAAGGCAGGTTGTGAAGAGACTTCCGGGTTTTTTTGTTACAACAGTCTTCGCTTTTTTTTTTAACAACCCTTGCACCCAAGAGCACCTCCTCTGTGGTCACGGGAGATATTTCTCTTTGAGTGATGTTCCATTCCTCTTGCGATCTCGACACCACATCACATTGCGGGAAGAGGATAGCAACAATTCTGCCTACCCCACTTTTACTTTTTTGCATTTGACTACTGTTGTTGTGTAGTCTTTTCATGACTATCCTATAAGCATGCCCCATGGGTTGTTATTTAATTCATTCCTTAGGGAGCAGAACGCGTCATATTTACTCTTCCGTATCACATTCCCCAACTCCTTCCGTTTATTGACGAATTCCGCATGTAACTGTGGGTAGGTGTTACGGTTTCTTGCTCTTTGTTGCAAGCGTCGTAACCTATTGCATTCCTATCGCACATGGGCGATTTCTGGGTTCCACCAATACACTGGTCTGATTGCCCCTGCTCGTTGTCTTTGTCGTGGCATAGAAGCATCATATGTGGTAGTGAGCCACTTCATTACTTTTCCAACCTGCCTGTTCGCATCGGCCTCTGCGTCAAACTGTTCGATTTGGTCTTCCAGTATATAATCTTTCAGTTCCGCATCGAGGTCCTTCTCTTTCGATTCATTTTTCCGGGCTTTCTTCGCCAATTTGCCAGTGATGGATCCCCTGCGTGGTAATATTTCGTACAACGTGACTTGGTGGTTACTCTGGGTGTAGGTGTCCAAAACTCGCCACTCCATACTTCTTGCCAACATGGAGCTGGGAAATGTGATATCGATTTTACAACATCTCCCTCGTTTATGAAGATGTTATCAGCACCATCATTAAGTAGCACCACATTTAGGACTGCGAAGGCTTCGAGTAATGCCTGGCCACTACTGTTGGTCCTTGTGCCTCCACATTCCACTGCCCAAGCGTTGAAATCTCCAGCAACTATAAAGGGGCTCTTATCTGCAGCTCTGCCAACTATCTACCATCCCAAATAATTCTAGCCACTCATCACCCCTTCCAGGGCAGGTCAGAGATTAATCACCCAATTACGATTGGTTTACAGTTGCCCAGAAAGGAAAAAGGAGAGATGCGAGGTTGGCGGGTGAAGAGCCTTCAAAAAATGACACCAGGAAAGCCAACATTATAGAAAAAGAGGCCGCGGCCGGACGCTATAATATCCAAAACCGGGGAAAGAACATATGGGGATATATTGAAGTTCGTGAAGGCCAAGCCCGAACTAAGTGAACTCGGAAATAGCGTGAATAGAGTTCGAAAGACAACAAAGAGGAATTGCTGGTAGAACTGAAACGCCAACCAGAGGCCCCCACCGAGAAACTGAAAGCAAAAGTACAACAAGTATTAAAGAAAGATGCTAGTGTGAAAAAAGTGTCACCGGAAATTACGGCCGACTGTGATGATTTAGATGAGGTTACTACTGTAGTGGAAATCCAGACAGCGATCGCTATAGAGTTCCCTGCACCGAACGCAATCCCAAAAGAAGCGGCAAGGAGTTTAAGAAGGAAACCATATGGCACACAGGCTGCCATCATCCATTTACCAAGAGAAAGGGCTAGCATGTTGCTGGCTACAGGTTTCCTACGGGTTGAATGGGTGAGATGCAGACTACGACAACACGTCACACCCACACGATGTTTCAGATGTTGGCAATACGGTCATGTGGCGAAATCCTGCAAATCCGAAGAAGATCGTTCGGAAAACTGTTTGAAATTCGGTGAAAAAGGGCACAAAGCGATGAGTTGTAATGCAAAACCCAAATGCATGTTGTGTGTATCAGGGTGCGAAGACGGCAACCACCACTCAACAGTGGGTTACAAATGCCTATCATTTAAAAACGCGATGTCCAATCTCCTGAATAAAAATGGACAGGCTTAAGTGCATTCAAATTAACTTAAACCATGGTGGAGCCGCACAAGATCTGCTTTCCCAAACGGTTAAGGAACATGGTGCCGACGTGGTACTCATCAATGAGCAGTACAGGATGCCTGGCACTGGCACAATTACATGGGGAGAAGACAACAGCGGAACAGCGACCATCCGGACAACTGGAAATTCCCCCATAGAATGCAGAAGTGTCCAGCGGCAGGAAGGATTCGCCTATGCTAAGATCAGAGGAATTCATTTCTACTGTTGTTACGCTACGCCAATGTGGGAAATAGAAGAATTCAAATGCTTTTTGGACAACTGGGAAAGTAAAGGGACTTGGAAAATGACTGGTGTGATGGGTTAATGGAATGGGTTCTGATGAAATTGGGATATTTGTTTGATGATTTTGTGGCTGGTGATGTGATAGATGAGCAGGGAGATTATGTCTTAGGGGTTTTAAGGCGTTGAGAAGGATGAGGTTAGGGTTGAAAGAGACTCTATTAGGAGGAGGTTTGAAGGAAAACTTCTTTTTGTGAGATAAGTTGTGGTAATCGGTTTTCTATTTATGAGGCGTAACAAAGTTGGCTTGATTAGGTCGGGGTAAGGGTAGTGTGGTTTTGGGGGTAAGCATTGGAGAGTGGGGTCAGGTGTGATAGAGGGTTTGGAGAATCGGCTGCGGCGTGGTAGAAGACTATGTTGATGAGAAGTTTTGGGTGGGGGTCTTATTTAATTGCAGTGAGGGGAGTGGGGGGGTTTACGAGTGGGGCTATTTTTATGAACAAGGGCGTGTGTGTGTGTCTTATGTCTATTAGTACACCCATTATTATATTTTAAAAACATAACATCCTTATTGCGAAACCGTTTACTACGAGGGTTGCCTTTTATATTTCGGGATTAGAGAACAAAAACAAATATTGATCATCGAAAATCACTTTATTGTTTTTCAAAATATTCCCCATGAAGATCTATACACTTTTGCATGCGTTTGAACCAATTGTCGGAGCACTTTTGCCACTCTGATTGAGGTATCTCCAACACATGCATTCTGAATGCAGCAACCGCTTCTTCAGGTGTCGAAAAACGTTGACCTCTCAGTTTGTTTTTTACGTACGGGAATAAAAAGAAGTCATTGGGTGCCAAGTCAGGACTATACGGCGGATGACCCATCAAATCGATATTTTGGGTGCTCAAAAATGCAGTTGTCGCAGCCGATGTGTGAGAGCTCGCATTGTCTTGGTGAAGAGTGATCCGTCTTCGGCGGTTGGTTTTCCTGATTTCTTGGAAGACAACTGGCAAACAAATGATTGTGTACCACTCAGAATTGACTGTTCTGCGTTGTTCTAGTGGTACGGTTGCGACATGTCCAGTTTTTCCGAAAAAAACAGGCGGCCATTTGCTTGGAAGTGCTTCGTGCGCGAACAACTTTTATTGGATTTGGCTCATCTTGAAACACCCAGACGAGAAGTTTTGGGTGGGGGTCTTATTTAATTGCAGTGAGGGGAGTGGGGGGGTTTACGAGTGGGGCTATTTTTATGAACAAGGGCGTGTGTGTGTGTCTTATGTCTATTAGTACACCCATTATTATATTTTAAAAACATAACATCCTTATTGCGAAACCGTTTACTACGAGGGTTGCCTTTTATATTTCGGGATTAGAGAACAAAAACAAATATTGATCATCGAAAATCACTTTATTGTTTTTCAAAATATTCCCCATGAAGATCTATACACTTTTGCATGCGTTTGAACCAATTGTCGGAGCACTTTTGCCACTCTGATTGAGGTATCTCCAACACATGCATTCTGAATGCAGCAACCGCTTCTTCAGGTGTCGAAAAACGTTGACCTCTCAGTTTGTTTTTTACGTACGGGAATAAAAAGAAGTCATTGGGTGCCAAGTCAGGACTATACGGCGGATGACCCATCAAATCGATATTTTGGGTGCTCAAAAATGCAGTTGTCGCAGCCGATGTGTGAGAGCTCGCATTGTCTTGGTGAAGAGTGATCCGTCTTCGGCGGTTGGTTTTCCTGATTTCTTGGAAGACAACTGGCAAACAAATGATTGTGTACCACTCAGAATTGACTGTTCTGCGTTGTTCTAGTGGTACGGTTGCGACATGTCCAGTTTTTCCGAAAAAAACAGGCGGCCATTTGCTTGGAAGTGCTTCGTGCGCGAACAACTTTTATTGGATTTGGCTCATCTTGAAACACCCAGACAGTCGACTGCTGTTTACTTTCGGGCTCATACGCGTAAATCCACGATTCATCACCTGTCACGATGGCATAGACGTGTTTCGAAGCACCGCGACCGTATTTTTTGAGCATTTCTTTCGACCAATTGACGCGAGCCTTTTTTTGGGCGATTGACAAATTGTGTGGGATCCAACGCTAACAAATTTTTTTGACAGTCAAATGTTTATGCAATATTGAATGTACGCTGGTCCCACTAACGCCTAAGGTTGTCTCAATCTCACGATAAGTCACATGACGATCTTCCAATATCAGTTCGCGTACAGCATCAATGGTTTTCGGAACAACAACTGATTTTGGACGACCTTCACGAAATTCATCTTGGAGTGAACTACGACCACGATTGAATTCACCATACCATCGATAAACACTGGTCCTTGATGGAGCTTCATCGCAAAAATTGAATTAAGTTCATCCATGCACTGTTGCTGAGTTAATCGACGCCGAAAGTTTTAAAAAATAATCGCACGAAAATGTTGACGATTTAATTCCATTTTTGGGCCGAGATAAATCTTTTAAGTCACTGTAAACAACACAAATAGCGCTCGTATGTCAAAACGTTCTGAGTGCGTATAACCTCAAAAATGTCCAACTTTACGACAGAGCTGTCAATTGCCGGATTGCAGCGCTAGGGTTGCCGAATCCCGAAACATAAGAGGCAACCCTCGTATAAAAAAAAATTCTCAAACTCTCTACCATATGAAAGAAAACATCACCCCGTGAATTTCTAAAACCAACTTAGACCCAAACTTCGCCAAATATCTCCTAAATATCAAATAAAGCCGACTCTATATCTGCAAACAGATATTCAAACAATTTAATTTTGGTTTTTAAATTCTGTGCATTGACATATAAAGTTATTGTACAACAGTTCATATCTGCCGCTTCTTTTGGAGCTTATTTACCACCGGACTCGCATGGGCTGAACGTATTTATTTGCCGTCATATTTTAGGGGAAATAAAAGAAACAAAAAATGCAAGCAATATAGTGCTCCAAGAAGCCCTTGCATTTTCCTCTCACATACATATCTACCTACAAAAATCCCATCCAAATATTCCATTAATATCCCCAAATTGACATTGAATTCATTGTCAAGCAAATTGAACCAAACGTTCAATTCTCGAACATTGAATTCAATTCCTTAAAATCCAAAAATCACAATGCATATCTTCACATGTATGGTACGTGCAATTAACACTTTTTAAAACCTAGAATTCTAAACCTAAAATGAACACGTGCCTAAACAAAAACTTGTTCATTTGTTCCGCCGACACACAATTCCGGCAATCTAAACATCACAATGCATACGCATTGTAACCAGATGTTTTATGACTTGCAAATAGACACAGATTCCCAGATCCTAATTTCACACCCAATTCCCACGGATCTTGTGTTACCCATCTGAAAAGCATGCAAACTCTTGTTTGCATTAGCCAGATGGATAACACAAACAAAACCCCAAAAAGGATCGGTGATAAGTGGCGATGCGTCCGAATTTCGAAAAGATAAAAAGATACAGATAGAATCTGAATCAAGAGTCGGAATCGACGAGTAACAGATAGTAGGACAAGAGAGTCAACGTAACGTACGGAAGGAGAAGAGCTCCTCAAAAGTTATAATATATTACATGTTATTATATTGTGACGCATATGACAATCAGTACTAGAATATTCTAGAAAGTCCAAAACAAAGTACAAGAATATTCTAGAAAGTACTGGAAAACTGGAGACTATGAACAGTAGAACATTCAAGGCTATGGAACGGACGGAAACGAAACGCCGAATCGGAATGAGTATAAATACGTCGCACGCAGATCGAAGAAGTAAGCAGTAAAAGACACGATAAGTAAGGAAGCGATAAGTCAAGAAATCGTTAAGTGTACGGTAAAAGTACGGTAAAAGTAACGGTTGTTATTAACGGACTAATAAAGAGATTTAACGGCTCTTATTTATTAAAAATAATTAATCCCGCGAACCCTAAGCTCGCTACAATATATTACATGTTATTATATATCCCTTCTCCCTATTTATACGTCAGTTTGACGCCGCAGCCAATTATAATAAGTGGTCGGACGAGCAAAAGTCAACATCACTAATCTTGTCAGTCCGCGGGGCGGCTGTAGAATTGCTACAAACCATACCAACAGAGAAGCAAACTGATTTACAAGCGGTAAGAGACGGCCTTGAAGTTAAGTATGGAGACAACCACATACAGCAGGTCTACCGCATGCAACCGCGGAGCAGAACGCAGAAACCTGGAGAAAATCTTCAACAGTTGCAGGCAGACATTGAGCGGTTGGCAAACTTGTCTTATTCAAATATGACTAAGGAATTTCTGAACGAGGTAGCAATGGATGCATTCATAAATGCACTCCAAGATCGGGACTTGCAACAAGCCGTTCGTTTGGCAGGAAAGAAGACGACTAATGAAATACTGGCGTTCGCATTGGCATATGAATCTGCTAATCTGGCTATCAGGAGTACATATAGAGTCCGAGAAACGTCCGTTCAGGAATGTTCCTGCCAAACAATCGGGCATGTACAACGGAGAACCCCGAGACATGTTATGAAGTGCTGGACATACGGCGGAGTCGGCCACATCTCTGTTGACTGTAGGAAACGTCGACGAATGAATGAAACATCGAGTGAGAATTGTTGTTCATGCGCTTGTTATAAGAGGAGACGATCAACGGAACAACCTGAGGTGAGGAAACACATCGTACCTGTCAGAGTACTAAATGCGTCCGAAGAGCCGATCGTAACAAGAAAAGGAGAGTTAACCGCAGAATGTGCACCCGTATCAATGATAAGCTCAATTCAGCAAGGGAAGGTGCATAATAACGCTGATGCTCTATCAAGAAGCCGATGTAAGCCAGATTTTAAAAATGGTCATAAAGCAAAAGAGAAAGAAGAGTCGTAAGACCTGCGAAATGTACAAGTAGAAGTACTAGATGGGTGGACGAATGATGCTATACGCGCAGGTCAACTTCAGGATGAAGATATGTCGCTAATCCTGGAACACAAAGAAAAAAACGAGCGGCCAACTTGGAATAATATTTCCGACAAGAGTGGAACATTTAAGGCATATTGGGCACAATGGAATTCATTGCTGGTGGAAGATGGAATTCTAAAACGTAAATGGGAAGCCGCGGACAGAAAATCCCATCGAATGCAGATTCTAGTACCACCATCAAAAGTGAAAGAGATTCTAACAGAAATGCACGACGGGGCCTCCGGTGGACATTGGGAGTTAATAAGACACTTTCAAAATTACGATCTCCTTTTTACTGGCTTCACATAAGAGATGACGTCGAGTCTTGGTGTAGGAAGTGCACAACTTGCACTGCGACCAAAGGACCAACAGCAAAACCAAGGAGCGCTATGAAGCAGTACAACGTGGGTGCCCCTTTCGAGCGATATCTCAGGACCATTCCCAAAAACAAACGATATCAACAAATACATGTTAGTTATCATGGATTACTTCAGCAAGTGGGTAGAAGTCTTTCCAATTCCAAACCAAGAAGCAACAACCGTCATTGAGCAGCTAATCAATAATTGTATCAGCAGATATGGAGTTCCCTGAGAGCTTCATTCCGATCAAGGCCGAAATTTCGAATCACAGATATTTCAAGGCATCTGTGCGGCACTGGGCGTACGGAAAACCAGGACCACACCCTTACATCCGCAGTCCGACGGAATGGTCGAAAGGTTCAACCGAACAATGAAAGAGCATTTATCGAAGTTCGTTAGTGATCACCAAAGAGATTGGGACAAATATGTACAAACCTTTCTCATGTGCTATAGATCGGCTAATCGCGATACGACGGGCCATTCTCCAGCAAAAATTATATTTGGACGGGAGATACGATTACCAGCCGATCTGCGATTCGGAATACCTCCAGACGCCATAGACAAGACCGAAGACTACGTAGCCGAATGGAGAAATCGCCTCGACGAGATTCATCATTTGGTTCGAAAGCAAATCAAGGTATCCAGTGACAGGATGAAAACAAGGTACGACGTTCGAGCCAACGCATCCGGATTTATGCAGGCGATAACGTATGGCTTTATAACCCTCATCGGCAAAAAGGAAGGTCTCCGAAGTTGCAGCAACATTGGGAAGGACCGTATAAGATTCTCACAAGAATTAACGACGTTGTCTACAGGATTCAGCGAAGACCGAACGCCAAGATGAAAGTGGTACATCGTGACCGACTGGCGACTTTTGTTAACCCAGAAGACCAGTGAACTTAGTTCGGGGCGAACTAATCTAGGCGGAGGGTAATGTGACGCATATGACAATCAGTACTGGAATATTCGGGAAAGTGCGAAACAAAGTACTAGATTATTTTAGGAAGTACTGGAAAACTGGAATAGAACATTCAAGACTATGGAACGGACGGAAACGATACACTAAATCAGAATGAGGAAAAACGGTATAAATACATCGCACGCAGAGCAAAAGAATAAGTTAGATTAATAAGTAGTAGTAGAAGTGCGAAAACAAGCGATAAGTAAGGAAGCGATGAGTAAGAAATCGTTAAGTGTACGGTAAAAGTAACGGTTGTTATTAAGGGACTAATAAAGTGTTACATTAATTCAAAATCGATTTAACGGCTCTTATTTATTCAAAATAACTAATCCAGCGAACCCTAAGCTCGCTACAATATTATAGCAACATTGTAACAACAAATTACGAACAACTTTCTCTTTAAGTCATTTTTACTTGTGGTGGAGCGCGTCCATACCACGAGAGAAATTTTATTTTTCTGGTATTACGCCCTATGGCAACGCCTTGCCAACATTTCATTAACCAATCCCTTTAAGTAACTTAAGTTAATAAACTTAAGATCAATGAAATGTTGGCAAGGCGTTGCCATAGGGCGTAATACTAGAAAATTAAAATTTCTCTCGTGGTGTGGACGCGCTCCACCACAAGCAAAAATGACTTAAAGAGAAAGTTGTTCGTAATTTGTTGTTACAATGTTGCTATAATATTTCTGGTGCATGATCCTGCAGTATTTTCTTTCCTTTCATTGTCAAGTTTTATTCGAGAAGAAAATGCTTTCGTTGAGTCCATTAGATTGACAACAATCGATCAGGATCCTTCTTGTCAATTTGCCCCTAAAAAGGTAATTTACATATCTATATTTTGTAAAAATATTTTATTTTTTATAAGTAATAAATAAAGCTGTAAAACTGTAAGTATTTAATTTGTTTAAGAGATAAAAGCTTGAACCGACGACCCCTAACCACACACAAGAATTTGGCAATTTTGAAATAGAATGCAAAAAGTGGTAATCTTCAGAAGACACAAGGGTCCCGAGCCAACTTTTATGCGAAATTCACCTCTTACTGACTTTCTAGGAGTGCCTACGAGCTGAACCCATCCCAAATTTGCATTTTTTTTTTCGCTCCCTTAATCACTGCGTAGCACATGTGATGCTTAGAACTCACGACAGTTAGATACCACCCTTAAATATTTTATGGAAAGGCTAAATTCATTTGTGTCCATCAACACTTAGACTAACTATGTCTCTATTTTCTCGGCTGGACATCAACCCATTTTTTTTTTTTTCCTGTGTTAGCTCTAGTCCAGAACTTCCAATCGCGAATACTTTGTATCATTTGTTTATCCACCAAATTGCTCAGCTCTCATCACGTGGTGTTTTCTACAACTCCAAATGGGTCATTCAAGGGTCGCCCACAGTCACCTGCTGGAAAAAATAATCCCCCACTATGTAGCATTTGCAACAGAGGAGTATTTGCCATTCCCCATCTAGTATGCTATTGTGATTCAGCAAAAACTGTAAATAATCATTTTATTAAAAAGAAATCAACGGTTGAAATTTTGAAAAATTAATCACACGTAAAAGTCAACCGAATCTTTAAAATAGTAAAAACATTAAACACAAATAAATTACTTTAATCTTTCCAATTACTTATTGTAAATTTAACCGATAGCCCCTGTAGATAGTGCTTTAAATTATTATTTTTTGTAATTTATTACATTGGACAAATAAAGAATGAAATAATGAATTTTTGTTGTGATCACTCTCTTAACTATCACTGCACCTATAAAATTGCGGATATATTTTTAACAGTTTTCCTTAGTTTCCAAAAGTAAAGTGGTAGGTTTGCCAATGGATTACTAGGTAATATCAATAATTTATTAAATAAAACTATCCCAAACAATTTACACTGTGCGAGCAAACACCAATCACTAAACGACCTGTATGACTACTGTTCGGGTTTTTTAATGGTCCTTTCCGTTTATCTTTGATTATTCGAATTGGGTAGTTAACTAATGGGCAGGGTAAAATGGTTTTATGATCTTTGGCAATAATCAACTGTTAAGAACTAGTTCACGTTATATCTATTTATACTTATCCTCCAAACCTATAATACTTTAACTTTTATCACAAAGCGAAATATTATCCTTACTGATTAAAATTAACCACAAAAAAAAGCCTTTCGGTGTAATCCGCTTTAAAACATTTCGCTTTGCTTCTAAATATTTTTTCTCGCAACCGTCGGAATGATGCCAATCATTGTGGAATTACCGTCCACAGTCATATGTTTTTACATTCCACATCTAACGAAATTCGATCCACATAAACAAGACTTTTGAAACAAGTGATTAGAACACATCCTTGTTAAAATATATATCACGACATATCTTCTCACAATGTCGTCAAGTAAGTAAATTACTAACCACATGCTAGGAAAAGATTTTAATTCCAACCTTCCAGGAGGTATAAAGAACTTGAAAAAGAAGAAGAAACTCTCTACACCACAGTCTCCCGTCACTGACGATGAGAGCATCGATGTTACATCTGACGTCTCAACACCAGTGCGTAATCCGATTGAAAAATGTCGCATTACACCAATTCCCAGCATTATGAAGACTTCAGTTACTCCCCCTTTAAAGCAACCCGCTGGGAAAAAGCGAAAACACAAAGGCAAGGAAAGCGGAACATCCAGTGACGAAGAGCGATGGCTGGATGCAATCGAGTCAGGCAAACTCGAAGAAGTGGACGACGAGTTGAAAAAGATTAAAGATCCCAAATTAATGACCGCCCGACAACGTGCAATGTATGAGCGAAACACGGACAAAGAATCAAGCCCTGGTGGGGAAGCACTGATGTCTTTACCAACAGGTTACAAAGAAAAAGTTATGACTGCGGAAGCTATAGAAAAAGCACTATTGAAATCCCAAAAACGAAAACAAATGGCTGACGAAAAGCGTGAGAAAGATAAACAGAAGACCATGGAACGCCTCCTGAAAAAGCAAGAAACTAAGCAACGATCTCAGGGCAAATCCAAAGTGATTAAAACTGTGGAGCCTATGATAAGTTATCGCAACACATATGACGGTGCAACAATTTCCCTTCCGGCAGAAATGCCATTCCCCATGGAGCCCACCACGGCATCGGAACCACCAAAACCAGTACTTTGTGGGATAGATGGGTGCACCAACCAAAAGATATATAACTGCTCAAAAACGAACCTGCCTCTGTGCAGTATTGCATGCTACAAGAAGAATGTTGCCGCTGTTAAGCAGATTGTCTGCTAATCGCCGAACAAAACCTCGAAACTTGTTTCATACGAGATTTATTTGGTACAACGAATATGGATTTCCAGGGCGTTTATTGATTCTGCATGAAATTGTTGATTATGTCTTGCTGCTCAGATTCCACTAGTTGCAAATGATGCAGTTCCGTTTTTAGTCGCTCCAGTTCGATAGACTTCTCATGTATTTGACCCTGTGGGACGAAAGGATATTTCACAAAACACACTGCTGAAAAATTGTAATCACTAACTTCAAAAACTTGCTTTTCCGCCTGCCTCTGCTTGGCGATTGTCTTCAAAAGATTTTGAGCGCTTATAGCACGAATCTTTTCCTTCTCGACGTCCTTCGAAAAATCATGAATAACTTTATGGAAATCTTCCGAAAACCGTTTAAAATCTTGCAGCTCTTTTCGTGAACACACAATACAAAAATAAATAAAGCGAAGGAATAAAATAAATTGGTTATTTCCAATAAGAAAGAATATTCTATTTTTGCTTATGTCCTTTTATATTCAATTTATATAATAATAGCAAATTTTCTTACTCGTGGCAAATTCAATACATTCCTCGCGCAATTGATTTGCGTCAGAAGCAATAGTTGGGTCCTGCACGCGTAGCTTGTAGATATCATCTATATACAGCCCTGCTTTTTGCAGCTCGTCTGCCATCCTTTCGATCTTCACGAATCCTGCTGAAATCAAATTCGTTTGCGATTTCAGTTTCTATAGTAACTGCCATAGAGAGTAGGCATGCTAGTTTACTTCAATATAGTTTAAATTAAATGTGAAAAGCTGATTGATTGAAAACGTCACCATAAAAGTGAACCCAGGGAACTACATTAACTGTGAAGTCAACCTGCAACACCGACAAATAGCAAGTCAATCTATATTAAACGAATTTTCAGTGGAGGTGCTGAGAACCTTCGAAATTAAAATCTACCCAGAACTAATGCATGTCACAGCAATTTTAAATACGCTCCCGTAGTGCAGGACACATTTGAATGGCTCGAAAACGCTTTTTACTTATTATAACAATTGATAAGGATATTTGCCAGTAGGGCTCATTAGTGTATATAGAAGTTTCGTATGTTAGAAGAGTCTTAAAAAAATGTTTAAGTATAATCTTAAAGGTAATATCGGCAAGGGGTGTTCTTAAATATTAAACAGGAAAGGAAGTAGGTAGCGTACATCTGTGCAAACCCAAAATCAATTTGGTTTAGTATGAATCTCCATTCAGTAATTGACTTCCGGCGTGGCATATATAAACGTCTTATTATTGTCAATAGCGACCAGTTTGGATAGAGTGAAGTATTTCTTTTATCTCTTACGAAATCCTAATTTATTCCCGACTTGGAACATATATATATATATAAATAAATAAATATATATATATATATATATATATATATATATATATATATATATATATATATGTCGTTGACAACAGATACACACACAATACACAAGCAAATAGTGTAGAACACCGAACGACAATCGAATAAGAAAATGCACCAGAGCCGTATACCATCGCGATAACATAACAATTCACATCAGTTGAATCTACTTGAGTTTAAAAATCGAATTCTAAACACGGCCAGTAGCCTGATGTGTGACGTATTCGTTCAATTTTTTGTGATTTTAACTGTCATAACGTCAGTTCGAATCACACTATCCCAAACGCTATATATATATATATATATATATATATATATATATATATACATATTTTTTTTTTTTTTTTTTTGGTTTCGGTAGGAAGGTGGAAATCTTCAAAAGATACCTCTAGACCGATCCAGGGGCATGCCGGGTTTTTTTTTCGAAATACTTCACTCGAGAGAGGCGAACCTAGATCGCTCGTCTTTGTCTGCTTTCAAGTAGATCGAGGGTATGTTTAGGAGCAGAGCTCTAAACATGAGAGCAATATTCGAGCGCGGGTCTAATTTGGGATTTATACAGGAGAAGAAGTTGAGCCTGAGTCGAGGTCGGCTACGCGCCTTGGATGTGATAGCGGTTGTAGTCCCGACGTTAGCGCCGAGTCCCCGATTAGGCGGATCGCTCGTCTCTGTATGCTGTCAAGTAGGTCGAGGGTATGTTTAGGAGCAGAGCTCTAAACATGAGAGCAATATTCGAGCGCGGGTCTAATTTGGGATTTATACAGGAGAAGAAGTTGAGCCGGAGGAAAATATTTCTTGGCTCTAAAAAAAATAACTCGGTTGATAGCGACTGTAGTCCCGACGTCAGCGCCGAGTCCCCGATCAGGCGGATCGCTCGTCTCTGTATGCTCTCAAGTAGGTCGAGGGTATGTTTAGGAGCCGAGCTCCAAACATGAGAGCAATATTCGAGCGCGGGTCTAATTTGGGATTTATATAGGAGTGCTTTATGCTTTTATGCATTAATGTCCTTGGAAAAGGAAATATTTTCAGGTGCCAATGCGATTGCATTGGCGGGAGACAATGGGAGTTGAGTTGCGGACATGGGGGTTTTTCAGGTAAGTGGGCCGTGGGGTTTGGTGGAACCCCCACAGGTCCATTACTACTAACCTTGTCGAATTCATATCCCACACACCCCTTGCCGTAGAAAACGGGGATGAGCTCGATGTAGTCGCTACCGACTTTAGCAAGGCCTTCGACAAAACGTCCCATAACCTCATTCTCTTCAAGCTATCCTCCATCGGTTTCGAACCCCTGCTGATTAAGTGGGTCTCATCCTATCTCAGTTACCTGCCGCGTGCGATTTAGATCCACCCTCTCCGATCCTTTTTTCCCAACCTCAGGTGCCCCCCAGGGCAGTCATCTGGGCCCTCTCCTATTTATCTTAACCATAAACGACATAGGCTCTTGCATTAATCACTCCTTCATCTCACTTTACGTGGATGATTCCAAAATTTTCAAGACAATCCGCCCTCCCCTCGACTCCTCACTTCTCCAAGCAGATTTTGACAGCTTCTCGGCTTCGTGCCAAAATAATTGTCTAGAAATTAATATCGCCAAATGTCACACAATCACTTTCTCTCGGAAGGGTTCCCCCACTCACCCACGCTCCTATCTCTTACTGAACCAACCGATAACATCGGTTGAATTGATTCGCGATCTGGGCGTCCTATGCGACAAGGAGCTCAAATTTACCGCACATTTTGATTACATAATCCTCAAGGTCAACGCCGCCCTTGGGTTTGCCAAACGCTGGTCGAAGGAATTCCTTAACCCCTATGTCACCCGATCACTCTACCCAACTTTTGTCCGGCCACTACTCGAATACGCTAGTCAGGTCTGGTCCCCGTATCAAGTGACTCACATTCGCAAGATTGAGGGAGTTCAACGTCGTTTCTTGCGCTTTGCCATCCGTGGACTAAACTGGGAAAATCCGCTGACTCTACCACCATACACAAGCCGGCTCCGTCTAATCAATCTAAACAGACTTGAAGAGCGCAGAATCCGTGCCGACATCATCTTTGTCCATCACCTGCTGCCTGGCTCAATCAATTGCCCAAACTTGCTCTCCACTTTAACATTGCATACAAACCCCCGTAACTTACGTAACCCTCGACTGTTTTATAATACGTGCCCGCTCATCACACTTCTTACGGCGCTAACGAACCCATCTCACGGATGCTACAACAGGCCAACTCTTTCCCCACCTCCTTCGATTTCAACATCTCCACTCCCGCCCTTAAACGACGTCTCAGAATAAACCCGTCCTAAATCCGCCCCCTCCCTCCAATAATCCCCTCTACACTGCAATCCTACCTCTCCGCTCCTACCCTCAAAATAGTTCCCCCAGCCCCACCCACAATTTCAACCTCTCCACCAGCTCACCAACCCCGTCCCCTATCAGTACGTAGACATGCCCTTCACTGTCACTGTCTCACAAATGCCGAATTTACCACCCTCACATACGCTCGCTCTTCCCTAGCCTCCTACCTCCCCCATCGCACAGTCGTCTTCACCTTCCTGGTTTTTTTTCTTTTTTTCTCCTTCTTACTCTAGATTTAAGATAGTCTGTAAGGTTTTTATATTAATTTAATTTAAGTTAATGTAAGCTGCATTAAGCTAAATAAATGAGGGTTCTGCCCTCACTAAACTAAACTAAACTGACCCAACCCCGAATTAACAGGATACAGATCCGAACACCACCCGCCCACAACAACAATTGATCGATCGATCGAGGAAGCTCTTCGTCCACTCGCAAAGCTGGTAGCAGCAGGTAGCAGGTAGGAAAGGTCATCCGTTTATAAGATAAGCGAAAGGGTCAGCAAAGAACCGGCGATAGTTGTGGAGCACAGTTCTTAAGGACTATTGCTGGTATTCCGTCCGGGTCGATTGACTTTCTACAGTCCAGTCCACGTAGAGTCCGTTGAATAGTACGCGGGCGGATAGTCACATCCCGGATAGAAGACCGTACCGGCGCGATCACAGGCGGCTCCAAAAGACTGGCATCGAGGTTTTAATTCACAGAAAATAAATTCGCGAACACATTACCTTTATCTTTGGAATTTGTAACTAACGTCCCGCTGCCCGTCACTAACGGAGGAAAGGGGGAGAACGCGAAGTTACTGCTGACAGCCCTTGCCATTGACCAGAAGAAACACGAATCAGTCGGGCATTGAAGGACTTTATTGGTCACTCTGTTGTTGTAAGCCTTCTTCGCGGTATTATTCGCCTGGTTTCACCCGTTTCTGATTCTAACAAAATTCGTTCTGTTAACCTCGGTGCGATTGGAGCGCCACTGTTTAAAAGCTCTATTTTTTGCCGCTGTAATCTGTTCGCATTTTTTATCAAACCAATGTTTATCAGATGAACTTCGTTTGATGGAATGCGGAGTGTAGATCTCTGTGACCGATTCCGCGTTAACATCAGAGTCTCCAAAGCACACTTCCGACTACAGAAAAGACGCGAAAAAATCTCGCAAATCGTCCCAGTAGGCAGCCCCATACCTCCATACATGGCGAAGCTGGTTAGGTCAGTTATTCCCTTGAAATGCAAGTGGTTGCGCGACCGATAGCAACCAGTGATCTGGGTTTCCCAGTGGCGCAGCAAATCTCTTCGGTATAAATGCTCGGGTCGGATGTCAAAAACAGATCCAGGGTGTTCGGATAATCACCCCGGCATCCGGAACATTCCACAAGTTGCATCAAATT
This sequence comes from Microdon myrmicae, assembly GCA_963931805.1. Lineage (NCBI taxonomy): Eukaryota > Metazoa > Arthropoda > Insecta > Diptera > Syrphidae > Microdon > Microdon myrmicae. The sequence continues at coordinate 267,634,376 of OZ007496.1, forward strand.
GCGGCTAACAGCGAACATCTCTGCCAGTCTCACAGCCCGTCGGTACTGTTAGAATGCACCAACCAGCCGGATATGTGTACATTAAAATCGCCCAGGACAACAATTTCAGAAGCCGAGTGGTTGATCTGTACCCAGTCGACGGTACGCGAAAGATTTTCGAAAAATATCGCTGGTCGATCGTCATTCCGGAAGTGTAAAGACAACAAAGAAATATAACAGAATTCCTCATCAAGACCCTCACCACATGATGTTTATGTTATTGGGTTCCAACGCCTACATCCTTTGGTAAACCAGATCGGACCGTGCGAAGACGCAGGGTCCACCCTTAAAACGGAATCTCGAATGTAAGTCGTATCCTGAGCAACATCTGCATGATGTTCCTCCTGACATAGTCCCCGGGAGATCCGAAACTAGTTTACCTCCGGAATTCTTTATCTCAGAAGGTACCATCATCACTTATCTCCGACGATATCGCGGGATGTACAGCGTGACGGGGTGGTATCTCACCTTGGGACCAACGACCACCTAAACCAATCTTTTCTCGAACCGGCCCATCAGCCAAGCTTCGATAGATGGCCAGGGATTACGCCCGACCATTTCACGGAGCCTAAAGCTTGATGGGGTGGTACTTCGCCGGCCAATAGGGCGTTGGGACCCCACCTACCACGCGGCCTTTAGTCGCCTATTACGACAAGCCGGCCGACTCTAACGCCCTACTCACAGGGTATATATATATATATATATACTATATATGATATATATATATATATATATATATATATATATATATCAGTATATATATATATATATATATATATATATATATATATATATATATATATATATATATATATACATATATATATATATGGCTCCTCGATAGTATAGTGGTTAGTATACCCGCCTGTCACCCGGGAGACCGGGGTTCGATTCCCCGTCGGGGAGCCCCTGGCGCAAGACTAATGACCTTGCCCAGACAAAATAAATCATTATGGAAAATTTAACAAGCCTCAGGACTTGCTAAATAAGGCCAAGACCGGTTCCCGATTGTAGTGCCGATGATGATATATATATATATATATATATATATATATATATATATATATATATATATATATATATATATATATATGTAATTCCACTTAAAAGTTGTATTGAATCGAGTGTCAAGATAGAGTATCATTTATAGACGATGGTTCTTCTGATGATATTATATTTTGGAGTCATTGAATACTTTATTCGGTTGAATAATTTCCATTGTTAGTTCTGGTTGAGACCGAAGTTCAACGCACTCAGTATACACTGATACTGGGGTGGGAAATAGCTTCTTCAACTTACAAAAGAAGTTCAACTTTCTGCCATCAGCACAAGAATGAATTATGTTTTGGGTGATGGACAGAGATCACTGAAAAAATTAAGAAATTGTGTAGGTGACTCAGCGGAGTCCTAAGGCACATCGGTATAGATGCAGACTTAACGCCGCCATGTACTACCGGAATCGACGAACTGTCCCAAAATATAGTCACTCGCCCATTTAATGAGAAATTCATCAACTCCGTAAAAGTACAAATTAGACAAAAGGGGAGAATACCAAACTCGAATGCTGTGGTGATATCCAGAGCGAAAAGAGTCGTTTTCACTGAAGTAGTATCTGCAGTGACTCCACTTTTATGTGACTCGCATAAGCAGATCGATATTTTATCATTTTTCGTGAGTTAGCGACTTATTGCTAACTGGCTAACCTTCGATAGGATACAAGTTAGCGCTATTATCGAAAGGAAGAAGCATACTGATTTCGCTGTTTTTATTTACAGCTTCTAGATTATCCCCCAAAACGGCAATGTCATCCGCAAATCCGAGCGCTTGTGTGACCCCGTTCAGGGATGATCCGGCCACGTTGTCGCCTTGTATAATACCTTTGTGATGACATACTCGAGCACAAGGTTAAAATGACATGGTGGGTGGCCATCCCCCTATTTTAGTCCGTCGTGTATTTCAAATTGTTCTGGGGTGTGGTTTTCTATTCTAACTCGCCCTTTATTTTTTCGGGACTCCCAGCTCAACTACAATATGGTAAGGTCTTTGCCTTGTGACTGAGTCGTAGGCTGTTTTGAACTCAAGGAACGGTTGATGAACAGTCTCTCCGTATCCCCACTTCTTTTCCAGCAGTTCCTACGGAATCCGCACTGGTAGTCTCCCAGTATTTCTTCTACGTATGGTGTGATTCTCGCCAGTGTAACATTTGTTAGTATTTTGTATATTCCTCTGTAGTTTTCGCAGTCAGATCTGTCACTTTTTTTAAGATGGGGACGATTATTGAGGTTTTCCATTCTCCTGGAGTGACTTCCTTCTCCCCTATTGTTTTACTCAGTTAGTGGATCTTTCGAGCAGTTGCCTCTCATCCATGCTTCATAAGGTCTGCCGGTATGCAGTCGACTCAGGGAGTCTTGTTGTTTTTCAATCAATTTATTGTGTCTACAACTTCGTCGAAAGAGGGTTCTGAGATCTGAGGCTCGGCTGTATGTACGTCTGGTGCGTTTATTTGTGGTTGATGAATGCGCACGTTGAGCACGTTTTCAAAGTACTGCTTTCATCTTGTCACGATATTGTTCGTTTCTGTGACCAGACAGCCGCTTGTGTCTGGAATTATTTTGCCTCTCCCTCGGTAGCCGCTTCTAATTGAATTTATGCCGGATACATACCTCTGATGTTCTTTGCGCTAGCATTTTCTAGGATTTTGTTGATCCCAGTCTTCGCCCATTCGCGATTTTTGCGTTTGAAAAGAGTCATTGTCTCTTTCCGAATCGTCGTGTATCTTTGTGCGTTGACTTCAATATATCTTTCTAAGTGGATCACTTTGAGGCGTTTATGTTGTACGATCTTCTCGCTGCACTCCTCGTCAAATCAATGTTTAGACTTATTTGTGTTCTTAAATCCTAATAACTGGCTGTTTGTTTGATTATGTCTCTGATCGAGGTCCATTTAGTGTCCCCATTATTGGGTTACTTTTCCTCACTACTCTCATTCTCTGGGATGCTAAATCTATTCGTTAGTTCCTCTTGATATTCAGCCCTTTGCGCAGGTCTTTTAGTTTATCAATGTCGAACATTTTGCCCGTCTCCCCATGACCACCCATGTGGGTTTGCTGCGGGTGGGTTTGCTGCGAGCCGACTTCGAATTTTGCCCGTCACTAGAAGATGATCGGAGTCGCAATCTGCTCCTCTATATGATCTTACGTCAGGGATATTCGAGTGGTGTCTTTTGACTATGAGGAAGTGGTCGATTTGGTTCCGCGTTACGCCGTCGGTTGGTATCCATGTTTTTCTTTTTTTTTTTGGTTTCGGTAGGAAGCTGGAAATCATCAAAAAATTCCTCTGGACCGATCTAGAGGCATGCCGGGTTTTTACCGACTCAAACCGGCTCCCGCCAGGCACATATTCCCATTGATCCCCGCGGAATTTTTTTTTAGATAGTCCATCGCGGGGCGGGACGGAGTTTACCTGTTACTCCACTCATCGCGTCGCAAGTGCTGCATCAGTTACACATGTCACATTGAATATCATTTGTTACGGGACCATGCCTGTTTCGAATTCAGCATGTATTCTATTACTCCTATCGAGGTAAAGGTCCGCCTCACACGTCTCTCCAAAATCGTTCGTGCGGTCCCAATTCTCACGCACTCTGTGAGTACGTGTTCCGCATTTTTTATTTTGCCTTCGCAATACATGCAGTATGGGTGATTCACATGCTTATACTTATGCAAGTATTGCCGAAAGCATCCATGCCCTGATATTAGATGAGTCAGGTGGTAATTGAGCTCGCCATTTTTTCTTTTCACCAATGTTTTTATATCATGTATCATGGTATGGGTCCATCTTCTTTTGGTGGAAAAATCCCACCTTCGTTGTCATTCTCATAGGCTTGAGAACTCTAATTGTGACCACATTCCCGACGATTGTCTTGGGAGACCACATGCAATACTCTTGCCGTTTTTTTTTTCACTCCTTTTCCTCAAGTTCAACCTGTTGTTAAGTATAACACCAAGACATAATATTTAAGATAAGGACTGAATCTGATTGTTTGTCCTTCTATTTCCAACTCAAGGTGTTCAACATTCTTGCGGCTGCTTATTAAAACTGCCTCCGTCTTATGCGGGGCTAGTTTCAGTCCGACCATATCTAGCCACATTTAATGGTTTGGATTGCTTGGGAGCAAATATTCTCCAGGTCATCTAGATGTTTGGCTACGACCACTATTGCCAAATCATCTGCGTACCCGATAATTCTAACCCCTTCTGGTACAGTGACCCTGAGCACACCATCATACATGATATTCCATAACAGCGGACGTAATACAGATCCCTGAGGTATACCCGCTGTTATTTTATATTCCTGTGGTCGCTCAGGCAGAGCTGCCTCTTGTCGTCAAAGACGTATTCCTAAGCGGAAACACGTTCGTTAAGGCGTCTTCGAATCTAAGAAAAGTTCAATACGTTCCGCTCGAATTTTAATCGGAATGACTACGGTTTTGAATCTATTAAAATTCGAGTCAAATATATGGGTTTTCTTAAAAGTTGCAGGAAATATTTAGCTATAATATATAAAGCGTATGTTCGTCTTAAATTAAAATTCTATAACCATATTTAGTCAGGCAGATTCAAAATAAGGCAGTGTGTGCCAGATAGGATACAAAAATGAACGAAATTCATTATGAAGTTTTTGAATACTGAGGTTAGAACATGGCCGCAACGTATTTAGCCAGCCACTACTCGATTGGTATTATCATGGTTGGTTGTTATTCGAACTCGTTCAATACATTTCTCCTCTTTAATTGTCCTCCAATTCAAGCACAGACTCTGCATCAACTCACATTGAAAGTTCCATTCAGAGGTACAAATAAATTAATGAATGTGGAGAGCTCTGCCTGATCATGCATTTTCTCGTCATTGTAACAGGACAATTGAAAAGTCCCCGGCCTTCCATAGTAAAACACATTTTTTGGGCAAAATTCGTTTTTTTTTATTCAACATAGTTCCCTTCGAGGGCGATACACTGATTATAGTGACCCTACAACTTTTCGATACCTTTTTTGTAGTACGATTTGTCCTTTGCTTCAAAATAGGCCTCAGTTTCGGCGATCACCTCTTTATTCCACGAAAATTTCCTCCCAGCGAGCATTCTTTTGAGATCTGAGAACAGGAAATAGTCGCTGGGGGCCAGATCTAGAGAATACGGTGGATGCGGAAGCGATTCGAAGCCCAATTCATGGATTTTTGCCATCGTTTTCACCGACTTGTGACACGGTGCATTGTCTTGGTGAAGCAGCACTTTCTTTTTCTTCAAATGCGATCGTTTTTCGGAGATTTCGTCCTTCAAACGGCGCAATAACGCTGTGTAATAGTCGCTGTGGATGGTCCTTCCTTTTTCAAGATAGTCAATGAAAATTATTTCGCGCGCATCCCAATATACAGACGCCATAACCTTGCCAGCCGACTGTTGCGTTTTTCCACGCTTTGGGGCGGGTTCATCGTGTGCAGTCCACTCGGATGACTGTCGATTGGACTTCGGAGTGAAATGATGGAGTCATGTTTTGATCCATTGTCACATACCGACGCAAAAACTCGGGTTTATTACGCTTGATCATCTCCAAACACTGCTCCGAATCATCAACTCGTCGTTGTTTTTGGTCAAAAGTGAGCTCGCGTGGCACCCACTTTGCACAGAGCTTTCTCATACCCAAATATTCGTGAATGATGTGATGTACACGTTCAGTTGATATCTTTAGAGTGCCTGCTATTTCATTCAATTTCAATTTACGGTCATTCAAAATCATTTTGTAGATTTTTCTAATGTTTTCGTCGGTAACAACCTCTTTTGGGCGTCCACTGCCTTCACCGTCTTCGGTGCTCATTTCACCACGTCTAAACTTAGCATACCAATCCTTGATGGTTGATTTTCCTGGGGCGGCGTCTGGAAACTCGTCATCAAGCCAAGTTTTTGCTTCAACTGTATTTTTTCCCTTCAAAAAGCAATATTTTATCAACACGCGAAAATCCTTTTTATCCATTTTTTTCACAATAACAGAAGTTGCTTCACTCAAAATACTATAATTCACAAACTAATGATCCGACATCTGTCAAATTTATACACGCGTCTTTTGAAGGTTAGGGCTAACTAAAAATCATATGGATTTAATTCTAGCGCCGCCATCTATGTGCCAGGCCGGGGACTTTTCAACTGACCCGTTAATATCCACGCATTCAAGAGATTCATGAACTTAACCCATGCGTTTTTTTTTTGATATGCTAGATTCTTTAACACTCAAGTTTCCAAAATAAAAATAAGTGACCAATTTCCTGAAAAATGATTGTGATAGAATACTGTCTCCATAAACATAACAAAGCTTTTCACATACCTGTGCCGCATTCTTTGCCTTAAAAAACGTACATTTTTCTCCAAATTCTTCTTTTGCAACAACTTGTAACACGACTCACCAATAATCGGTTATTTGTCAAATAAAGGAGTCGGCAGATACAACTGATTCGAAGTTATAACACTTAATACAATCAAACGAAACAGTATTATTTTCTCAATCTTCTATTTACGAAACTCCTAAGCAATATTAGCTGATCGATACCAAGCAGTAATTTGTAATTAAAATGATCTAATTGTGGAAAAGCGATTTAGTAATTCAATATTTATTACGATTATGCAACATATTGTGACAACAATTCAACATGATTTACAGTGCGCTTACATGAAGCTACAATATCTCATTGCAATAGATACAATACAGTCATTGTAATAGATAGGTTTCAAAGAAAGCCGATGTATAACAGATTCTATACCCTTGTTTGGGTATATATTCTGTAATAAAAATAATACTGTTACTGTTATACTACGCATGCTACCAAACCCCAGAAAGTGACATATCAAGAGCTGACAACTGTTTGTGCGCTACCCCTTAAAATTACAACTGTCTAGCTATTGTAATTCTGTCAGCCACCCGTTTGCTGCTATCTGTTGAGTGGCTTTATGGTAAATTATGGCTGCAGCATTTAGTTAAGGAGGGTGTCAATCTTCTGTTTAATAGTAGCCATATATATATATATATATCTTCCAGTCGTTGTTGTAAAGTTTACTACAGACAGTGTACACTGAAGGATTAAATAGTCTTTATTGCATTTATTTTTTGAATACTGTTGTACATACAGCCACAAAATTGAGGGCAACAATTGTGGCGATCCAGAGACTAAGGAGATGTCTGGCGACCAGAAGACCCTCCTAAAAGGACTTCCTTCTCAATATGTGAAACTAAATGTTGGTGGAAGTCTGTTTTATACAACAATCGGCACATTGACGAAACACAATACAATGTTGAGTGCGATGTTCAACGGGAGAATGGAGGTGCTCACAGATTCTGAAGGTAAGTTACAAAATTCTTTGTTTCACTATGTAACAATTGCGTCTGCTTTATGTTACAATTACCTTTCCAGAAGAAATTTTTTCTGTGTCTGTGAGTTGCAAGTTTCTTCCTACTAATAATAATTTCATTGCTCAATGGATTGTGTTTTAAATTTGTCGTCTTGACACCATGCCCACAAATTGGGTTTTTGCCTCCTCCCACTTAAGGCTTCTCTTTCACCGTCACCACAAGTGTTGTTTTTTTTTGCATTCCCCGGGTATCATGTACCCTTCGACGCGCCTTAATACAGAAAGCCTTTTTATAAACGCAATTTCTATGGGAATAATATTTGTTGATTACTTTATAGGAAACTTGCTTTTACATATAACTACCAAAAATACGCGAATACTTGCCAAAATCTAACAAAGAATATTACTATCAAAACTTTTCAAGCACAGAAATCTGAACTTTTTAAGCACAGAAACCTGAACGACACTTCCAGAGTAAGTGTTTCCTGTTACAGATACTGACATTCCTAAACATGGGCTTTGAAAGAAGGTTACTGTAACTCTCGCATTTACTTGAAAATGTTATCTTACTTACTTTCGTGCTGTTTGGGGACGTGAGTGAGCCCACGACGAAGGAGGTAGAGTTGCCAGCCGCTTGGAGAATACAAGCAATGATGCTTGGGTGAGTATGCCTGAAAAGGGAGTGGGGTCTTATGAGGGATGAGAATGGTGGTCGCTGAGTATACTGAATGTTGGAGGCAACGTTACCATCGCGCTCGGTACGTGGCCCAAGGGGTCTCCTCGGAATTGTTTCGAAATGCCTTGGGATATGATCTGAATGTGCTGGCCAGCAACTGATCGAGATACCTTTCACGGAGGTCTTCTTACCGCGTCTGCTTCCTGAAAGGGCCAGTCGAAGTTCCTGGTTACGCAACCTGACAGGAGACGCGAGAGCCACGAGCATGATCGCAGGCAACAACATCGCTTGCAGCTTCCCGATAGGGAAGCCGACAAATTAGAGTCACGACCGGTAAGGGGGCGACAGGGCGGACGCTCCTCTTGAGACGATGTTAACCGAGTCCGAAGATGCCACGGGGCTAGGAGTTTCAAATAAAAAAAAATAAAACATCTTTTTTTTTATTCATCCCGTGATCTTCCGCGGGATGTTTTTATTTAATTTCTTTAGCGAGGGGATCTTTCCTTCTCGGAGGCTATCTTACGACTGACTTATATTTCTATTTCACTTAAAATCTAACATTTTCATGGACAACAGAATGTACCTCAGGTAGTTACAAAAAAGGGGTCGACACGCAAAATGTCTACCTGCGTATATTTTAAAGAGTGATTCGGGGAAAGGTACTTAATATATCATTACGTTGTGGTGACAAGTGGCGTACACGTACTCGGTTTTCATGTTATGGTGACATGTGACAATTATGATATGTAACAGCTAGGCTGTAGCCGCGATAGGTCAGCCAGTAGAGAGAGAACAGCGAAGGCCATTGGGGCACTCCAACTGACGGGAACGGCAGGAATAAAGAACTATAGCGTTTGGGATGGTAGTGAAGAATGTGTGATTCGAACTGACACTATGACAGTTAGAATCACCTAAAATTGAACGAAAGCGCAACCCACCAGGCCACCGCCGTGTGTACGAATTCGAATTCTAAACGCAAGTACATTCGACTGATGTGGATTTGTTATGTTATCGCGATGGTATACGGCTCTGATGCTTTTCTTATTCGATTTTCGTTCGGTGTTCTTCACTATTTGCTTGTGTATTGTGTGTGTATCTGTTAGAAACGCCACACTACTCCCTCCTCAGCAACTTTGTTGCGATCAGCTTCGTGTGCGAACGACGGAGCGAGGAACTAGCGAGCGAGAGATCGTCGAAGCAGGCGAGTGTGCCGGTGCTCTATGCGGAAGTCGTGATCGTGTCGTGAAGAACTGTTTTACTACGGGAAAGTGTGTGCTGTGTGTACACAGATCACGCCGGGGTCACCAATTATAGCGTTTGGGATAATAGTGAAGAACGTGTGATTCGAACTGACGCCATGACAGTTAGAATCACCAAAAATTGAATCAAAGCGTAACCGATCAGGCCACCGCCGTGTGTACGAATTCGATTTCTAAACTCAAGTACATTCGACTGATGTGGATTTGTTATGTTATCGCTATGGTATACGGCTCTGATGCATTTTCTTATTCGATTTTCGTTCGGTGTTCTTCACTATTTGCTTGTGTATTGTGTGTGTATCTGTTAGAAACGCCACAGAACCACCACATGTAAGATCAACAGGGCTATGCCTTTGGCCCTGATCTGCTCCCACGGTAGATTACCTGGTGGGAAATCGTCGGTGGTGTTACGACTGTCGATGGGAATTTGGAGAGCCTCTCCCGATCACGTTGATGGTTTGTTCGAATGACGACAGGAGAGCAGTGATGACGACTCGAGACGGTTGACTGGCGGAAATGAAGCCTCTGTGGCTTTGAGAGAGGACTGTCACCTTGTAATTAGCTTGAGTGTTCCCGTTCCGGCGAAATGGACTTGCAACTGAACTCGTTACTATACTCACAACAAAGGAACTCAACTTGTTCAGGAGCCCGTTGGCTTGGTTAAAGTAAACTGTAATAAATAATAAAATGGCCAACACCAGCAAAGAAAGTATTCCACAATCACCACCAACGGCTGCACTTTTCCGCTAGAAGAATTATTATGTATTCCGGTGACACTAGTAACCATCGATCGAACGGGCACGATAGTGCACTCAAAACAAATGTAAAGCGGCAGCAAAATTCTAGTAGACACTAATCCTTATACAGATGTTACATTGGAGAAGGAACAATAGCCAACTGAACTGAAATGCCCAATGAGCGAAAAGGCTAATTGATTACTGTTTATTGTTAAAATAATAACCACGGAGCACGAGATGTGATCGAACGTACTGTTGAGGTTTAACTGTTGAGGTCGTTTGAAACACAAGAGAGAACACCTCCCACCCCGAACACACACACGCACACCATGGCAGGAAGTCCAAAGCCACCCTAATCGATAGCAACTTCTCTCAGACCGACCGAGAGGGAGAGAACGCATACATCGAGTCGAACAAGCAGGTCGGACACCGAGGGTTGCTAGCTCTGGAACCGAATGACTGGGTAATGTATACAAACCAACAAAACGTTTTATTCTGTGCATCCATGTTCGATGTGTACAAAAAGAACAAAAAAGGAGTAACAAAATGTGCAATGAATTCATGCGTTAACGGAAGGGTCTTCGTCTCCGTGGGTGATCATGTAACCGACATCCGATTCATCTTCACTGGAAGAGTATAAACAACTCTTGCAATGTCGATCGATTCCCACTAATCTGACGCCACAAGATGAAACTGTGTGTCGCACATGGGCCCTTCCTCATGCCCCGCTGAGGTTTCATGTGGCCGAACATTCAACACGTGCAGAAATTTAATTCAACATTTGACCAAAAAACATTCTTATTAGGTGTGATAAGCTAGCTTACTAATACGTTTAAGTTTCACAATAGCCTACAATGATTTCGTACTCGACTCATCGAACCTGAGTCCCTTACAAGAGAATTCCTTGTTTTTTGAGGCGATCGTAGGAAGTAAAGTTCTACTCGGCCATGAGTCATCGACCGAAGCAAGCGGAAGTCGGAAAAAGCAATGTCTGTTTAATACGGCGGTAGGATAGGACATCCCGTTGAAGCGCTTCCAAAAAATCCCTGACGACTTTTGCAATATGTGGTCAAGCGTTGTCGTGCAAAGTGAAAGATCACTTCGTCATGACTTTTGGCTTCAATTTTCGGCTCAATTGCATCAATTGCTGTTGGTAATGTTCCCCAGTGATGGTTTCGTTAGGCTGGAGTAGGTCATAGTAGATTACTCCGAGCTGATCCCTCGAGATGTACAGTACTAATTTCTTGTCATGAATATTCGGTTAGGAGGGTTTACCTCACGATTCTATGTGCTTTGGGTTGTTGTAATGGATCCATTTTTCGTCCCCCGTAAAAAATGAGAACGACGAAGTAAAATGTATTGATAATAATATTTCTATTCTATTCTATTTATTGGCCTGTAGGAACCCGGAAGTTCATGACCTCACCGACTCGACTCCGCCATCGTTCCCTGTCCTGTACACTCTCCTTCCACGCTTGACCATTCGATCCGATCTCCTCGAGGTCCAACCTAATATTATCCTCCCATCTTCGTCGCAGCCGTCCTGTCGGTCTCTTTCCCGTTGACTTATTATTATTATTATTTTCTGGCCTGTAGGAACCCGGAAGTTCATGACCTCACCGACTCGGCTCCGCCATTGTTCCCTGTCCTGTGCGCTCTCCTTCCACGTTCGATCATTCGATCCGATCTCCTCGAGGTCCAATCTAACATTGTCCTTCCATCTCCGTCGCGGCCGTCCTGTCGGTCTCTTCCCCGTTAGTTTACCGTCAAGAATTCTATGCACGGTCCTATCATCGCCCATTCGCGCTACGTGTCCGGCCCATCTTAATCTTCGCGACTTGATTATTCTCACTATTTTAGATTTGCGGCATAGCTCTTCCAATTCGTGGTCGTGGAGTTTCCTCTGTAGCGGTTCCGCCAAACCCTACGGTCTACTTACCTGAAAAACCCCCATAACTGCTACCCAACTCCTTTAAGTTTGCTAGAAATGCTGCACGCATTTAAGAGATCAAATCTATGATCTTTAAGTCCCTGTAAAGAAAACTTACCTTCATACATTCTCTTCGCATACCATTGCTCCTTAAGATGCTCTTTATTCCCTTTCCTTGTTCTAGGTTCGTTTTTCATCCATGAAAGGACCATGCACACATACCACCATGATTAGGATTAGCGAGTGATCTCTGCTTGAGATGACGATCGCTGAGTCTCATCCCAACCACCGCTCGTGACGGTAGGTTTATCTCCCGCACTCCGCAAACCGCGGAGATGCGTTATATGTATATAATAATATACCTTTGGAGTCGTATTTTAACACCCAGACACGCTGGTCGGTTTTCTTTTCTTCTGCTCCCCGTGGCGCCACGGGGGCGCATCGGTCCCAGAGAAATTGAAATATAGTAAAAAGTGATTGTGCCCAAGGATATGCGACACCGAGTCCGGGAAATTGAAGAGGTAACAAAAGATTCAATAATACGGAAATGTGAAAGACCAATTTTATACATCAATTTTGTGGTTTAGAACGTGTGACGTATTTTAATTGTTTTGTGTTTTGAAAATAAAAGGAACCTTATAACGTGACTCCCAGTGTTTCATTCTCACCTGTGATTGATGTATGCTGCTTCCCTCGGCGATCATTCGTTTGTTTTTTTTTTTTTTGGTGCCAAGTATAGTGGAGTGTTAGTGGGACGAAGTAGAACTCGCACCCATGCCGGTGCCATACTTCCTCCCCACACCTCCATTGTCCTGCCTCCTCGACATATTTGCCGCCAAACATACCCCTTAAAACTTTATTCTCGAATACGCGGAATTTATTTTCTTGCCGTTTTGTGAGAGCCCATGTTTCGCATCCGTATAGAACAATCGACATGATTATGGTTCTATAGACACGGAGCTTTATATTCTGTGATAGCAGTTTGGATTTCAGCAGTTTACTGACTGCATGCCAGCTAGCGTTACCGGAGTGTAGTCTTTTGTTAATTTCCTTCGACATTTCGTTACTGGCCGTCAATATTGTTCCCAGATATTTAAATTCTTTGACATTTTCAAATATCTTCTCCCTCATGTTTATGTGTGTTTTCTGAGGTGCACCTGCTTTCGCCGTAATCATGTATTTTGTTTTGTCTTCATTTATTTCTAGGCCCACCTCTTCTGCCGCTTGCATGATGATTTCACTGTTTTTACTTACAGTTTCTAGATTATCGCCCAAAACGGCGATGTCATCCGCATATGCGAGCACATTCCATCAAACGAAGTTCGTCTGATAAACCTTGGTTTGACAAAAAATGCGAGCTGATTACAGCGGCAAAAAATAGAGCTTTTAAGCAATGGCGCTTCAATCCCACCGATGTTAACAGAACGAATTTTGTTAGAATCAGAAACGTGTGCAACCAGGCGATTGATACCGCGAAGAAGGCTCACAACGACAGGGCGATCAATAAGCTCCTTCGGTGCCCAACTGGTTCGCGCTCCTTCTGGTCAATGGCAAAGGCTGTCAGCAGTAACTTTGCTTCCTCCTCTTTCCCTCCGTTGGTGACAGACAGCGGGACGTTAGTCACGAATCCAAAGGATAAAGCTAATGTGTTCGCGAATTTATTTTCCGCGAATTCAACCTCGATCCCGGCCTTTTGGAGCCACCTGTGATCTCGCCGGTACAGTCTTCCATGCGGGACGTGAGATTTTGTCCGCGCACTATTCAACGCATTCTACGTGAACTGGATTGTAGGAAGGCAACCGGCCCGGATGGAATACCAGCAATAGTCCTTAAGAACTGTGCTCCAGAACTATCGCCGGTTCTTGGCAGACTCTTCCGCTTATCTTATGCACGGAGGACCTTTCCTGCCTGCTGGAAAATCGCTCGAGTTCAGCCAATCCCAAAGACGGGAAAAAAGTGTCTCCCACAAAATTACCGTCCGATAGCATTACTGTCTATTTTATCTAAGGTAATAGAAAAAGAGTTGGTTAAGTATTTGGAGTGCAACGGTCTTCTGAATGATCGTCAATACGGATTCCGTGGCAGGCGGTCCACAGATTGACTCTCTGAACCAGGATCTAGATAAAGTTCTGCAGTGGAGAAAGGCCAATCTTGTCGACTTCAACGCAACGAAGACCCAGTATACAACATTCACAAAGAAAACTGGGTCATCGGTTCCACAGCTGATGATGAGTGGCCGGCCCCTCGAGGCTGGGGAAAGTTTGAAATTGCTCGGCGTCACGGTCTGTGGGAATGTATCATGGCATAAAAACGTATCGGGTATCGCCAGATCAGCCTCAGGAAAACGGAGTTATCTTTTTAGAGCCAAGAAATACTTTACTCCGGTCCAACTTCTTCTCCTATATAAATCTCAAATTAGACCCGCGCTCGAATATTGCTCTCATGTTTGGAGCTCGGCTCCTAAACATACCCTCGACCTACTTGACAGCGTACAAAGACGAGCGATCCGCCTGATCGGGGACTCGGCGCTGACGTCGGGACTACAGTCGCTATCACATCGGAGGCGCGTGGCCGACCTCTGTCTGTTTTACAGATATTATCACGGGTGCTGTTCTTCGGAGATTCTTGGCATTGTTCCACGCAATTCGGTCTATATGCGCTCCACAAGACAATCCGACGGATCGCACCCGTTTGTGGTTCATCTCCCGACGGCGCGAACATCCCTGTATCAGAACTCGTTCCGTTACAGAGCGGGGAAGCTGTGGAACTCCCTTCCCACGCGAATGTTCCCGGAGCGTTACAACCTGCAACTGTTCAAAAAGAACTGCAACAGTTATTTGATGGCATCTCGGGGCGCCCACTCGACGCTATAGGTTCGCCTCTCCCGAGAGAAGTCTAATAAAAAAAAAAACTTGTGTGACCACGTTCAGGGATGATCCGGCCATGTTGTCGTCTTGTACCTTTCTGATGACGTACTCGAGGACAAGGTTAAAGAGACATGGTCAGAGGCCATCCCCCTGTTTTAGTCCGTCCCTGATTTCAAATGGTTCTGAGAGGTGGTCTTCTATTCGAACTCGCCCTTTGTTTTCCTTCATGCAGATTTGAATGAGGGCGCCATATTTTTTGGGACTCCCAGCTCAACTACAATATGGTAAAGTCTTTGCCTTGCGACTGAGTCGTAGGCTTTTTTGAAGTCGACGAACAGTTGGTGAACCGTCTCTCCGTATTCCAACTTCTTTTCCACTAGTTGCTTTATTGTGAACATTTGGTGGCTTGTTGACCGGTTCCTACGGAATCCGCACTGGTAGTCTCCCAATATGTTTCTGCGTACGGTATGATTCTCGCCAGTGTGACATTTGTTAGTATTTTGTATGTGGTTGGGAGCAATGATATTCCACTGTAATTTTCGCAGTCAGATCTGTCACCTTTTTTGAAAATGGGGACGACTATTCAGGTTTTCCATTCTTCCGGAGTAACTTCCTTATCCAATATTGTTTTGATGAGTTGGTAGATCATTCGAGCGGTTGACTCTCCTGCATGCTTCATAAGCTCTGCCGGTATGCAGTCGACTCCGGGAGCCTTGTTTTTCAATCGATTTATTGCGTCTACAACTTCGTTGAAAGATGGATCTGGGATCTGAGGCTCGTCTGTATGTACGTCTGGTGCGTTTGTTTGTGGTTGATGGGTACGCACATTGAGCAGGTTTTCAAAATACTGCTTCCATCTTGCCACGATATTGTTTGTTTCTGTCACCAGACAGCCGTTTGTGTCTCGGATTATTTTGGCTCTCCCTCGGTAGCCATTTCTAATTGAATTTATGCCGGCATACATAACTCTGATGTTCTTTGCTCTGGAATTTTCTAGGATTTCTTCGATCCGAGTCTTCTCCCATTCGTGTTTTTTCCGTTTGAAGAGTCTCTTTGCCTCTTTTCGAATCGTCGCGTATTTTTCTGCGTTGACTTCATCATATCTTTCTAAGTGGATCACCCTGAGGCGTTTGCGATGTTCGATCTTCGCCCTGCACTCATCGTCACACCAAGGTTTGGACTTAATTGTTTTCTTAAATCCTAATACCCTTTGGGCTGTTTGTTTGATTGTGTCTCTGATCGATGTCCATTTAGTGTCCACAATATTGGCTTCCTCTTCCTCACTGCTCCCATTCTCTAGGATGTTAAATCTATTCGTTAGTTCCTCTTGATATTCGGCCCTTTTGCGTAGGTCTTTTAGTTTATCAATGTCGAACTTTTTGCTCGTCTCCCGTGACTGCCCATGTGGGTTTGCTGCGAGCCGACTTCGAATTTTGCCCGTCACCAGAAGATGATCGGAGTCGCAATCTGCTCCTGTATATGATCTTACGTCTGGGATATTCGAGTGGTGTCTTTTGACTATGAGGAAGTGGTCTATTTGGTTCCGCGTTACGCCGCTGGGTGATATCCATGTGGTTTTATGGATTTGCTTGTGCTTGAACATCGTGCTTTTCATTACCAGATCTTTTGACGCTGGGAACGTGATAATTCGAATTCCATTATCATTTGAATCGTTGTGTAGGCTTTCCCTACCTATAGTTGGTTGGAAGATATCTTCCTTTCCAATTTTCACATTGAGGTCCCCGAGGAGGATTTTAACATCGAATGATGAGATCCACTCAAATAGGGTCTCGTAGAACATGCCGTTCGTTTCTTCATCGGTAGATTCTGTTGGGGCGTGTACGTTTATAAATACATAATTGTACAATGGTCGCTGTGTTTTTAGCGCCGACATTCGGTCATTAATAAATTGCACATCTTTTACATGGGGCGTAATCTTCTTGCTTATGATGAAGCCAGTCCCGAGGTTATGTGTACCGGTACCTCCACACGCCAGTGTAAACCCGTTCGTTTCGATTGCTTGATGTGGGAGTCGGACTTCTTGAAGCGCGACGATGTCCGTTTTATATTGTTTCGCGTTTTCTATATAACGTTCGAACACTCCACCTCCCGACACGTATATCCCGCTTTTTCCGTTTTTCCCTACGTCTTATTTTTGCCGAGTCGGTGTTTTCTTAATGATTTGTTCCCTTATGGTAGTGTCGGCTCATCCCACATACGTCTACTGGGTTTTCCGTGAGATTGTGTTTTGTATATTGATTATTCATTTTTGATCCCACGAGTCTTAGGGTTTCGAATAGTCCGCCACATCAGAGCCCCTCTTTGATATTGTAAGGTCTGCTTACTGCTCTGATTCGACCCGGTGTCAGAGAGGCGCCGTTATAATACAACCGGTATACCCCTGGCTGCAAACCATTCAAGGGCACGGTGACGCGAAACACCCTGGATTAGGGATGGTAGATCTTTGTGTGTTACTCCTCGCTAACCTGTCTGACATGGGTGGCCCAACTGGAAGCGTATGCTTCCGTCAGCATAGGCTGAGTGATTCATTGTAGTTTAAGCCCCCGCACCACGTCAAGGTGTCTACCAAGCGGGGGATTGATAATAATATGTCTCAATAAATTTCATTCGGTTGTAGTACCAAAATAATATTGGTATTAACATAAAATATTTAGTTATCTCTCGGGGTTTTGAATTTTTTACTTTCAGTTTTTTTACTGTATTCTTGAAATATTTATACACATCCTATAAAAAAATGAACAGTAAAAATATTGATTGCTTTTTTTTACAGCACTTCAAAAATTGCGTTAAATTCGGGCGTCTAGACCAGAATATCCTTTTAACGCATTTAGAGTTAATGGTACTGAGCAGTAATTGGGAATATTAGTGATATATAGATCGAGAGTTGAGGGGTTTGTGTTAGCAGTTCATGGGATATAGGTGGGGACAACTGGATAAAGTATGGAAAAACTTGGTCTGGATTAAGTAATATCTAGTAAAATGTTACCCCAGCAGTTTGTCCTAAGACAATTCCACGACTGATGTCTACAGTTTAGATCACCACCAATAATTACCTTGTTTCGAGTGTTGAGTCTATACAATTTTTGCAGATCCCGCTTAAAGTAAGTAGATTTCTCAAAGTTTCCATTTCCTCCAGGGAAATATCCGAAAAAATACTCACCTTGGAGTTATCACTTAATGTCACATCAATACTAATTTCTTCGATTAATTTAAGGTGCAATGAAGGACGCAAGGTATGTTCTATACATTTCTTCACAAGAATGGCTACACCTCCACCACTAGCATGTACCCTGTCTAGGCGATAACATATGTAATTTGGATGAGAGAAAGAAATGTCTTGTTTGAGCCAGGTTTCTGAAACAAGTGCAATATCAATATTAAAATTTATCAAGAAATTAAAAAATTCATGCTGTTTGTTTTTGATGCTTCTCGCATTCCAAGTTATGATGCTAAGAGAGTTTCTTAACATGATTTTTCCGAATATAGATACTTAATAGCTAATGAGGTAATGATGTTAAATTGGACAGATTTAGTGTGACAAGCACTAAGCTTGGTTACAACTTCATTAAGAAGAGAGTTTATCTCGCTAAAAGAGAACAAGTTATCATTATTCAGAGTTTCAGTTGGATTTTTCTCTGTGATACTTTCTATTCTTTTCGTTTTCCGTCACGTCTATTTTGATATTTAAAGTGTGCGAAAAAAAAAGGAAAGGACCAAAAAAGCCAAAAATGATCGAGTTAGACTAAGGGAATTTTTTTAACTATATTTTTGTGATTCAATCGGACTACCGCCGATTCTGACTTTTACATAACTTCTTTGGAGGTAATGTGTATTTACATGTCAAAGGTAATGAATACATTTTGAGGATATACAAATGCCAGTAGTTTGCTGCAAAAAAAGAGCGACTTCTTTTCTCACAGGTTGAACAACTTTCTAAAACACTGGAAGATATTTGTGAATGAAGAAAATCACATGTGAGGCTCATGTTTAAATAGGACGTAAGACCAATTATTTTGTTTTCTATAAGAATACATCAAAAAGCTCATTAATACTTTAAGAAACCCAAAACATACACGACACTTTTGATAATCATTTTAAAATTATTATATTTACAACACTTTTGATAGTCATTGTATATGCGGTTTGAAAGAAAATATTTTGGCTGTGTTGTTTTTAGGTTGGATTCTTGTCGATCGATGCGGAACCCACTTCGGCACAATTTTGAACTATCTTAGAGACGGTAGTGCTCCACTTCCTGAATCCCATAGGGAGGTAGCAGAGCTGCTGGCAGAAGCTGAATATTACTGCATTAGTGATCTGGTTTTATCCTGCGAACGAGCTCTAATGTCTCAACAAGAACCAAAACCATCATGCCGTATTCCTCTGGTTACTTCCCAACGAGAAGAACAAATGTTGATCAGTTCGTCGACAAAGCCAGTAGTAATCTTACTAATAAACCGCCATAATAATAAATATTCCTACACACACAATTCGGATGATAACTTATTAAAAAACCTCGAACTGTTTGATAAACTTTCTTTACGATTCAGTGTCCGTATACTTTTCATAAAAGACGTTATAGGGCCCAGCGAAATATGCTGCTGGTCATTTTATGGACATGGTAAAAAAGTCGCCGAAGTCTGCTGTACATCTATAGTATACGCAACGGATCGTAAGCATACAAAAGTCGAATTCCCAGAAGCTCGAATCTACGAAGAAACTTTACACGTAATGCTCTACGAGAATCGGAACGCCCCAGATCAAGAGCTACTGAAAGTGACATCGTCCGTTCGTGGAGCTGTAGGTAGTTCTGGAATGCAGCAATGTACCAGTGATGAAGAAGAAGAGCGCACGCATCTTGCTAGACTGCGTTCAAATAAACGCAATAACAACACATGACAGACAACTTATATCTTCGGTATCGGGCGTGGCTAAGAACAAGAGCTTCGCCTACTAAAAAACCAGTAGTGAATAGCTGAAAAAAAATTAAATACATACATAAATAAATAAACAAATAATAATCATCATTTTTAGGGATACTGCAAGCTAATCGAAAGACATCAACGAATAGTCTGGATTGGTGGCTCCGAAAAATGCGCATAAAATCCTGCAACGTTGAAGATTGATATAAACCTCTTTCCAATTTTAGATCATTCTTCATCCATTACTGTTGCCGTTGTTGCAGAAAAGTGGGTGAATATAACATTTATCAAAATTTTACGCCGAACTGTAACCATAAGGTTGTTACAGCAATCGTTACGACTTTTGTATTTTTACCCCAAATAAATAAGAGAAGATCTTTTTTTTTAATTGGCTTTGTGTTATTTTAGCGATGGTTTAACAAAGTTGATCTCCAAGCATTTCTGTTTTTTTGAGGCACGACGTGGTATAAGTATTGAAATCGGAAGAAGACCAAGAGTCCTAGAATACAAAAGAGATTTTAAAATGGTGGTGTCGTCGGCTTAGATGGAGAAATTGAATGGCTCTTTCAAGATCGTTAATGATTAAGATAAAGAGGAAGAGATGTTATCTTGAGCGATGCCATAGATGGCTAAGAAAGGACTTGAGAGGACGGAACTAAAGCGAACACTATGAACACGGTTTTCAGATAAAAAGATATGCCGCCTTTGAATAATGTGAGTTCAAACAAAAGAGCTGACATCTTCAGGATAATCAAATGACTAGGCACCGTACTCATATATTGAAGGCTTTACTGAAATCAGTTCTAGGAACACCGAATTGGTTAATACGATCAGCTGAACGGGTAAACGATATGAAGTCGACGAACTTCTGGTAGTTGGTCTATCTTTCAGGTTGACTAAAGGAAATGACCGATTTTACTGAAAATTTAAGATCGTGTGAAATAGTTGCGAAAAGTTTGGGTATATGCAAATATTTCGGAATGAAACGGTAAGTGGTTAGTTCACTCTTTGATCCCTTATTGAAGGGGGACGGGAGGGGTAGAAAAAAATTTATCTAGATTAGTAAATGAATCGGTTGACGATTCTCGAAATATATGAAGGAAAGGTAATTATTAAAATCATTTACATTTAATAAATTTGAAAACGAAGTAAGTCATTTATAAGATTAGTAGTTATGATATCAAACCTCGCTTTTGGTCATCTATATAATAATAATATTTAGTATAATAGGCGTGAGTCAACGTTATAACCATAGATAATAAAAAAACATCTCAACCTATGAATCATAACCTGATAGAATACTAGACAGACAAGAGTCAACATTATAACCATAGTTAATAAGAAATATCTCAACCTATAAATCATACCCTGATAGAATACTAGACGGACAAGAGTCAACATTAGAACCATAGATAATAAGAAACATCTCAATCTATGAATCACAACCTGATAGATAACAGACGAATTGATATGACACCCCGATGGTCATTACAACCCATGACTCATGAACCCTCATAGATTAAGAACATAAGTTAATGATAAGAATACTTGTATAAATACTATCGAAACAAACAGTCAGACGAACAGTCCCGAATTAGAAATCTAAATGACCAGACGTTCCAGAAAATTTTGTTAAAAGTTTAGTTGAATAAAGGAGACTTCTCCAAATAAAATAAAAAATATATTTTTTATTTTCTAAAACTAAATAACTATTAACTCGTACAAGTAGAAATTTGGTTTTTTGTTTTAAATTCACCTTTATTGGAAAAGATACATATACAAAGATTAATAATCGAAATATTCGGCATTGCTATCTATAGTCTTTACCATTTACAGGGTAGATGATCAATACCTTCGCGATAGAAACTTGGTGGTTTCGAAGTAAAATAGTCATCAAGCCATTTTCGCACATCTTCAACTCTCGTTTCGTTTGCTGGTCTTTCAAATAAGACGATAACGATCTGAATAAGTGGTAATCAGAAGGAGCCAACCCTGGAAAAAACGTCACATCCTGGACAACCTCCCAGCCTAAGGAGAAGATTAGTTCCTGGGTTGGGTTTTCTGTAGGTGGACGAGCATTGTCATGCAGCAACATCGGGCTGCTTCCCTGGCCCGTATATGATCTTTTTCTTCTACGGCATCACCTAATTCGATCAATTGAGCCTTCTTTTTTTGTTTACACAAGGAAGTGGATAAGGAAAGGAGGTATCAATGTACATTGGTCTTAAATGCCTAGACATTACAACGACGAGGAGACACATGATCAGGTAGAGTATTCCACATTCGTGTGGTTCGGCTAAAGAATGACTGTTTATGTTTGTTTGTGCGCGTGAAGTTGACTTTCAACGTGAACTGATGCGCATTCTCAGATTGACGGGTATCGCGGGAAAATGTCTGAAGGGGCGGAACACATTCAGCAAGTTCAGTTGAGCAACGACCGTGATAATACCTATAGAAAAGAGATATGCATGATACGTTGCACCTGTATTCTAACAACGGAATTGATCGACTTACGGCTGAGTCCTCAATAAGTGTCACTGCTCGCTTTTGCATTCTGTCGAGCACGTGTAGTGTAGTTTTGGAAGCGCCTGACCAAATATGGGAAGCGAACTCCATTTTTGGACGAATATACGCCTTGTAAATAGTGGCCAGGTTGGATGGAGTGACGTATCTTTTGCATCTCTTAAGGAACCCCATACATTTGGCTGCACTTTTCGCAGCTTCAAATATGTGGTCATTCCAGTCAAGAGTCGAATTAATTCGAGTGCCGAAGATTGATAGTTCCTTGGCTTCGTCGGTGCAAGTGCCATTCATAGACAGTGCATTTACTTCGGGGTTCGCCTTTGACGACAAGAGGCAGCACTGAGTTTTTAAGGCATTAAATTGCACTCGGTTAGATAATCCCCACTGATATATCTTGTCGAGGTCGGAATTCAGCGTATTAATCATAATTCGGGGGTGCCCCAAGGTTCTATTTTGGCTCCAACCTTGTTTTTGCTTCACATAAATGATTTGTTGGAGACAACGGATAACAAAGTGTTCAGTTTTGCGGATGATAGTACATTTGTTTCCTCCTTTTCGAGTGTTCGGCCGATTGGTGCATCTACGTCACATCAGCTGAGATGTAGACAGATTGACTCTCTGAATCAGGATATAGATAAAGTCCTGCAGTGGGGAAGGGCCAATCTCGTCGACTTCAATGCAGCGAAGACACAATATACAACATTCACAAAGAAAAGTGGATCATCGGTTCCACAGCTGATGATGAACGGCCAGGCCCTCGAAGCTGGGGAAAGCATGAAATTGCTCGGCGTCATGGTCTGTGGGAATCTATCGTGGCATAAAGACGTGTCGAACATCGCCAGGTTAGCCTCAGAAAAACTGAGCTACCGTTTTAGAGCCAAGAAATATTTTACTCCGGCCCAACCTCTATATAAATCCCAAATTAGACCCGCGCTCGAATATTGCTCTCATGTTTGGAGCTCTGCTCCTAAACATACCCTCGACCTACTTGACAGCATACAGAGACGAGCGATCCGCCTAATCGGGGACTCGGCGCTAACGTCGGGACTACAACCGCTATCACATCCAAGGCGCTAGCCGACCTCTGTCTGTTTTACAGATATTATCACGGGTACCGTTCTTCAGAGATTCGTGGTATTGTTCCACGCAATTCGGCGGATCGCTGTTCATCTCCCGACGGCGCGAACATCCCTGCATTAGAACTCGTTCCGTTACAGAGCGGGGAAGCTGTGGAACTCCCTTCTCACGCAAGTGTTCCCGGAGCGTTACAATCTGCAACTGTTCAAAAAGAACTGCAACAGTTATTTGATGGCATCTCGGGGCGCCCACTCGGCGCTATAGGTTCGTCTCTCCCGAGAGAAGTCTAATAAAAAAAAACAACCTGCTGATTCGTACTGACGTTCGAAGAGTTTGGCCGGGAGTGTTCATATGAGGAGCCCCTCGATAGTATAGTGGTTAGTATACCCGCTTGTCACGCGGGAGACCGGGGTTCGATTCCCCGTCGGGGAGCCTCTGGGGCAAGACTAATGACCTTGCCCGGAAAAAACAAATCATTATAGAAAATTTAACAAGCCTCAGGACTTCCTAAATAAGGCCAAGACCGGTTCCCGGTTGTAGTGCTAATGATGATGATGTTCATATGAGTATGAGAAACTCAAAATGCTATCATCGGCAAACGAGTGAATTGGGTTGTGGGCAATGGACAAGATATCATTTATAAAGATGCGGAAGAGAGTGGGCGAGAGTACAGAACCTTACCTGCGTTAATTTGATGGGAAGCAGATTTGACACCACTTAGATTGAACGGCCAGAAAGGTTGTCCCTTATCCTTTGGATCAGGGAATTGTCCACTTCATATGAATGTAATTTTGATAAAAGGGCTAGATGCTAAACTCTGTCGAAGGCTTTCGAGATATCCAGTGCGACATCCTTGCTTTCTCGGAAGTAGTGTATGGAATGGCTCCACTTTTCGGTAAGATACGCCATCAAACCTGTTGCTCCGAAAGCGATTAGCGGTCATTGAGGAGTTCATTTGATTCCAGATATTTCGAAATTTGACGGTTAATCAGTGATTCCATCACCTTCGAGAGAATAGTTAGTGCTATGGGTCGATAAGAAGAGAGGCACGATTTGTCGCCCTTTTTGGGAATAGGCCGAATGTTGGCTGACTTCCATCTATTTGGGAAACTGTCAGTAGAATAGGACAAATGGAAGAGTTTCCGCAGTGGTTTAGAGAGTGAAGAGGAAAATTTCTTCAAGAGAAATGTGGGAATGCCACCCGGACCAGCGGGTTTGCGTGTGTTTAGCTCCTTGAGTGCCCGTGCAACAGTACGTGTTCGGAAGTGAATCTGGTTCATGATGTGCTACTTCTGCTCAAGTCGAGGCGGAACTGAGGTGGTATCCGGCAGCGTTGAGTTCGCTGCGAAATGTGAAGCAAGTAGATTCACTTTCTCTATTGCGCTGGTGACTGGTCTGTCATCGACTATTAGTGAAGGAATGGATGAGGAGACCGAGTTTTGGATGTTCTTCACAAATCCCCAGAAGTTTCTACTACCAGTGGGTGAGTGTAGTATTTTTTGTCTCACTCTCTGGTCATGCAAGAACTTGGTGCGTTGAATATACGCATTGCAGTCATTTCTAGCTCTCTTAAAGCCTTTCCGGCTCTCTTAAATCCTTTCCGGTTTTACTCATAATCGTTTATACAACCGGAAGCTCAACTCTTTAGTCTTAATGGCTTCTCTGCAACCGGAATCGAACCACATATTTCTGTTGGGTTTCATACTCTTTATTGTGTGGAATAAAGGTCTGCATGCCAAGTAGAATCGTGTCTGTCAATGTGTCCGGTATAGAGTCAACATCATTATTGTGGAAAAATAACGACCAATTTAACTTCCCAAAAAAGTCGTTCTGACCTTCCCAGTTGGCTTTGTCATAGAACCATACTGTTCTTTGGGAGTTTTCTCGTGAGCGTTGCTGTTGGTTAGAGGAAATTTAGCTGGAACAACACAGTGGTCTGAAGTGCCCAAGGGCGAAGAAACTTCAATTGTGTTTTTCTTTGGGTGCGAGGTGAGAACCAGGTCCAGTGTATTGGCGGAATAACCATCTATATCTGGTACCCGTGTTGGCTCACTGACGAGTTGAGTTAAATTGTTTGACTCAGCAAAGAACCGAACATACTGACCCTCTGGGGTTGTGCGTCCGCAGTGGCGAAGCCACAGAGTTGTGCACATTAAAATCACCCGCAATAACGATTTCAGTGTGGGGATGTAGGGTCAATATCTTATCGATGGAATCAGATAGAGCATCAAATTCGTTAAAGGCTGCGTGTCTATCCAAGTTTGGGCCTCTGTAAAAAAAGCAGTTATGTATAATATGATTACGAACGTGAAGTTTTAGCCACGAGAAATTAAATTCTGGGTTGGAGCAGAGCCCATATTGTGACAGAAGCTGATAAGCAATGTCACTTCGTATGTACGTAGCTAGACCACGATGTGGAAAAAACGAATGCAGTAGGTTATAACCGAGTATAGTAAAGCCGGAAATATCTGTATTAGTTATTACCTGAGTCTCCCTAAGTGCAAGGATTGCTGGTTTCTGGTTACCGACGTGGGCAGACACAGAGGAGAAATTGCATTTTAAGCCGCGAATGTTACACAGATCGACGTGAAATTCCCGTTCCATTGAAATGGCCTGACACAGAAAACCAATACCGCCTCAGAAAAGGATGCAAGTCAGACCCGAAGATAAATAATGAGGCTCTCAAACAAGCTTTTGAACTCCGGCCAAGTGTGATAGGAGGCGGAGAAGGTTGGTATTTTAATAGGGGGAAGCTTTAATCCCGCCGTTGGCACCTTTGTTCCTCCCATTGAGCCGTTGAATGAATTGTGACCTAGTGGGTGAGTCTTGAGTTGCTTCAATTGTGACTTGAGTTCTGAGGAATAGCTGTAGTACAGCTCCTTCAGCCTATGGAAGGTTAGTTCTTCCATATACCTTGTTTTTGTTTCGTCACTTGGAGCCGCTATAATTTGTTGATGCAGTCATTTTGCCTCCTCAAACGAATGCTCCAAATTCCTCAAACGTGCCTCGTTCATGTGCACTGATTTGGATGTTTGATCCAAAGCCGAATATGCCTTGTAGTCGGCGGTCAACTCGCTCGCTATGTTCTGCAAGCTGTCAATTAAGTTGGACACCTTTGTTTTGCTCATTCTGTATGTTGGTCAGACTACCGAGAAGATTTTTTTCCTTTTCAAACTGTCCGTTGGACACGGCAAATACGCAAAACATCTGCTACACCTCCTCGCTTGTTCAAACTGAAAGGAACGAACCGATCAGAATCATGCAATCCAACGTTGCAGCTAAACGACTGTAGACACACTCTCACAATAAATCCCGACCAAAATCGCGAGAAAACTAATCAAGATCCACTGGGCAATCACCGTTGACAACCACCTTGTCGAATCTAATTGAATTACAATTATTGCGTGAGGTATGTAATCAATCTCTCAGCAATCCTTCAATAAACGAGCGCAAATCTTGAGCTAACGACTTTTGAATAAAAGGCTTTTTTTGTCTTTTCGGCAAATAAGTATTTTATTTAGCAACACAGTCTCTTTAGTACAATATTCAGTCTAGCGTTTTTCCAACTCTTTTTTTCCAGACCAGTCGAAGCAACACACAACCACGACAATTCCCGATAACATTTGAGAACAAATCAATTTAATCAACTGTGCAGTCACAGCTGAACAGCCACCTCGACGAAGTCACACACAACCACAACACTTTCAATTTATATCCACTAGGATCGTTTATTAAGGAAAATAATTGCCAATGCCACCTACCTTTATTTGGTTGTTGCTCCCTCGTTGTCTTAATAGACGTAATCCTCAATTTCCCTGGTTCGGATCGTG
Organism: Microdon myrmicae; assembly: GCA_963931805.1. NCBI lineage: Eukaryota > Metazoa > Arthropoda > Insecta > Diptera > Syrphidae > Microdon > Microdon myrmicae. The sequence goes on from OZ007496.1 coordinate 267,661,651, forward strand.
AATCCATTTTGTTTTGCTCGGATCGTGAATCCTTCCTTACTTGTGGCGCCGACTTCCTTGGGTCGTTAATCCTCAAATCTGTTCCTCAGATCGTGAATCCTCAAGTTGTACAAGTTGTAAAAACAATTTTTTGGGCTCCTCGATAGTATAGTGGTTAGTATACCCGCCTGTCACGTGGGAGACCGGGGTTCGATTCCCCGTCGGCGAGCCTCTGGCGCAAAACTAATTACCTTGCCCGGAAAAAACAAATCATTATGGAAAATTTAACAAGCCTTAGGACTTGCTAAATAAGGCCAAGGCCGGATCCCGGTTGTAGTGCCGATGATAATGATGAAAAACAATTTTAAACTGTTACTCTTAGCACAGTTTAAGAACAGTAACGAACGAGTTAATTCTCCGAGCATATTTTAAAGAAAAACCGCCACTTAAAACGGGTCACTCTACCTTTTTTGAGGAACAAACTGTCCAAAAACAACCAAAATCTCCTCCCGCTATACAGTTCTGTTGATCTCCTTTCAAATCGACTCCAGCGATTCCAGCAACGGGGCCTGCTATTAGACAGCTGTGTCTTCTCCGTTGCCTGAGAGAGCACTTCGAATATCATTCAGCGGCATGGCTGAGTTTCGAATGCAACCTTACAATTGCATATTCTTAGGCGCTTAGTGCATGAATGTGTTTATTTTCGAAATCTTTGATTGCTAAAGGCCGCAAACGAGTTGGTTGTATATTGGATATAAACTTACAACATCTGAGCTGATGTGTGAGCACTAGTGAAAATCGTAGGATTTTTCTTAAAATGATTTTAATAGATTTTATAAGTGATTTTCGGTAGATTTTTTCGAAAAATGAAGAAAAAAAAGTTCAAAGTAATGGTTTTTTAAAAATTTATTTTACGAAAAATACTTACTATGTTCGCTAGATTTTAGCCTATATTTTCAGAAACTTTTTGGTTTTTTGTTCCAGATTAAAAATTGTGACCTGTAGCCGTCCGAGATTTTTTTTTTCTTCACGTGAGCGGCACAGCAGCCATTTTCTATCGTAAAGTTAAAATAAAACATGTTTTTTTATAGCTAAAGACTAGCACTTTTCTACGCACCAAACCTCATATCTCTATCTCTTTCCTATTGTTCGTGGTACGTCTCAGAAATTCACGTGAAATTTAGTGAATACAATTTAGTGATATTACCCCAATTTGTCCTTTTTAATACATTACTACTTATTATTATAATTATTATTATTACAATAGTTGACGCTTGATCAAGTATTCTGTTACATTCAATAGAATGGTTTATTATCACTGTGACAAACTCTGTTGAATGCCTAAAAAATATCCAGCTCTGAAACCTTGTTTTCAACGAATTTGTGCTTCAACTGATTGCAATTTTCTATAGACTATTCCTCAAATATGCTGCGAACTATTGCCTAAAAATAACTAAAGGCATTTCGGAGATTTTACGGCTTCCTCTCCGGCAGGTCCACTACTACCAACCTTGTTGAATTCACATCACACACACTCCTTGCCTCAGAAAACGGCGATGGAGTTGATATAATCACTACCGACTTTAGCAAGACCTTAGACAAAATCCCCCACAACCTCATTCTCTTCAAGTTATCTTCCCTCGGCTCTGTACCCCTGCTGATAAAGCGGATTTCATCCTATCTCGATTATCGAACCTGCCGCGTGCGATTTAGACCCACCCTCTCCGATCCTTTTTTCAACCTCAGGTGTCCCCCAGTACAGTCATCTCGACCCCCTCTTATTTATCCTAACCATTAACGACATAGGCTCTAGTATCAATCACACCTTTATCTCGCTTTATGCGGCTGATGCCAACATTTTCAAGACAATCCGCTCTCCCCTAGACTTCTCATTTCTTCAATCAGATCTTGACAGCTTTTGGGCTTGGTACCAAAATAACTGCCTAGAATTGAATAACGCCAAATGTCACACAATGACCTTACGGAAGTGCACGCCTTCTAAGGATTATGTCGTCAATATGTCGGCCAATGCCGCCCTTGACTTCGTCGAACGCTGTTCGAAAGAATTCCTAAACCCCTACGTCATCCCCCCACTCTACATAACCTTTGTCCGCGCACTGCTCGAATATGGTAGTCAGGTCTGGTTCCCATATCAATTGTCTCACATTCGCAGGATTGAGAGCGTTCAATGTCGTTTCTTGCGCTTTGCCCTCCGTGCTATAACCTGGGAAAATCCGTTGACTCTAACGCCATACACAAGCCGGCTCCCATTAATCAGTCTTAACACACTTGAGGAGCGCAGAAAATATGCATCTTCGTCCATCGTCTTCTGTCAGGCTCAATCAATTGCCCAAGCCTGCTTGTAGTGCTCCAAAAAAGCCCTACTACCTTTTTCCCCCATTCCTACATCCAAATCCTAGCTATCTTAAGCTAAAACCAAAAAACCCATCAAAACCCAAACATGATCCAAAATTCGCAATAAACGAATCAAACATTCGTTTATCGCATAACATTTGCCCCCACGGCAAAATTTAATCCAAAATCCGAATTAAAATTAAAATTCACAATAAACGAATCTAATATTCATTTATTGTTCTACATTTGCTCCACGGCATCATGAAAATTCAAAATTCAGAGATCGTTATCTCTATCTGAAAAATTCCATTGAGTTAAGCAAACAAAAAACCAAAAGCAGATACATTCCCACATCTGCGCAATAGTTTCGTAAAAATTCAAGAAATTGATTTCTTATCTTGTGTAAATACAACCTCTCGTAATACCAAAAAAATCGAGATTGTTGCACGAAAATGTGTATCTTTGGGATGTTTTCCTTTATAAAGGGATAGCAAAACGATCTCGAGGCCGCAGTATCTAGATCCTCCTGCCACAGAGCAGTTATTTTCCAATTCAAGTATTTCATCTTAAATCAACAATAAAACTTAATCCAAAATAAAAAACTTCTTTTAATACTTTGGAAATTTTGTGCTGGCACCCAACGTTGGATGATTCTTTTTTATATACCAGGACGACTCCAAAGAAATTGGTACAGGAACCGATACTAAGGTTGCAGAGTATAAGGACGCTATCCCCTAGGTTACGTCCTACGAACAATCAGGACCTTGCTCTTCCCTCTGGGTCAGAGGAAGTACGGCAACGTCCCCTTGCTGAAGTGTGTTGTTCCAGGAGCAATCGATAAAGAGATCAAACGTCCTTTTCAGGACAAGAAAACGCGTTTCCTGAGGAACAACCCCCACACCATCCTCTTCTCTATAATATTTTACACAAACCCCCGTAACTTACATAACTCTCGGTTCTTTTAATTGCCGGCCTATCACACTTCTTATGGCGCTAACGAACCCATCTCGCGTATGCTACGGCGGGCCAACTCTTTTCTCACCTCCTTTGATTTCAACCTCTCCACTCCCGCTCTCAAACGTCATCTCCTAACTACCCCCCCCCCCCCCCCCCCATCCTACCTCTCCTCTCCCGGTCTCAAACTAGTTCTCCCCCACAAGCTCCTCTTCTCCTTTCCTTGTTTTTTCTTTTTTTTTTAATTATTTTGAATTACTACTTTAGATTTTAAGTTAGTCTGTAAGATATTGTAGCGAGCTTACTGTTCGCTGGATTAATTATTTTAATAGATAAGAGCCGTTATCGACTCCTTTGTAAACACTTTATTAGTCTGTTAATAACCCCGTTAGTTGACATTTCGCTAAGAATTCGGCGACTCTTCTGTCACTAGAGACATCGTTTTTCCTCTCGCTTCTTTACTTATCGCTTCCTTACTGCTTACTTCAACCCTTTTTACTTCTTGATCTGCGTGCGACGTATTTATGCCGTTTTTCCTCATTCTGATTCGGCGTTTCGTTTCCGTCCCTTACATAGCCTCGAATTTTCTACTGCTCATAGTCTCCAGTTTTCCAGTACTTTCTTGAATATTCCACTACCTTGTTTTGGACTTTCTAGAATAATCTAATACTGATTGTCATATGCGTCACAATATTATATTATATTACGCTTGGATTAAGCCAAAATAAATGACGGTTCACCAACCGTTCGTTGACTTCAAAAAAGTCTACGACTCAGTCGCAAGGCAAAGACTCTACCATATTGTAGTTCGGCTGGGAGTCCCGAAAAAATATGGCGCCCTCATTCAAATTTGCATGAACGAAAACAAAGGGCGAGTTAGAATAGAAAACCACCTCTCCGAACCATTTGAAATCCAGGACGGACTAAAGCAGGGAGATGGTCTATCACCGTGTCTTTTTAACCTTGTGCTCGAGTATGTCATCAGGAAGGTACAAGACGACAACATGGCCGGATCATCCCTGAACGGCGTCACACATGTGCTCGCATATGCGGATGACATCGCCGTTCTGGGCGATAATCTAGAAACTGTTAGTAAAAACAGTGAAATCATCACGCAAGCGGCAGAAGAGGTGGGCCTAGAAATAAATGAAGACAAAACAAAATACACGATTACAGCGAGATCAGGTGGACCTCAAGGAACACACATAAACGTCAGAGGCAAGATGTTTGAAAAAGTTAAAGAATTTAAATATCTGGGAACGACACTGACGGCCAGTAACGAAATGTCGAAGGAAATTAACAAAAGACAGCATTCCGACAACGCTAGTTGGCATGCAGTCAGTAAACTGCTGAAATCCAGACTGCTATCACGTAATATAAAAATCCGTGTCTATAGAACCATAATCATGCCGATTGTTCTATATGGATGCGAAACATGGGCTCTCACAAAACGGGAAGAAAACAAATTCCACGTATTCGAGAATAAAGTTCTAAGGGGTATCTTTGGTGGTAAATATGACGAGGAGGCAGGACAATGGAGGAAACTCCATAACCACGAATTGGAAGAGCTATAACGCAAACCTTCAATAGTGAGAGTAATCAAGTCGCGAAGATTAAGATGGGCCGGACACGTGGCGCGAATGAGCAACGATAGGACCGTGCATAGAATTCTTGACGGCAGACCAACGGGAAAGAGACCGGCCGGAAGCCCGCGACGGAGATGGGAGGACAATGTTAGGCTTGGCCTAGAGGAGATCGGATCGAATGGTCAAGCGTGGAAGGAGGGTGCACAGGACAGGGAACGATGGCGGAGTCGAATCGGTGAGGTCATGAACTTCCGGGTTCCTACAGGCCAGTAAATAATAATAATAATATTTCCAGGTAAATCATAAAGTTCACAATTAATCAGAGATTATATAATGGAGAAGATGGATTACGCCCTTTGTAAATGGCCAGCAACTATATGAAAAATGAATGTTGTATGAACGGGTCGTTTAGTTGTCTATTTTTTTTTTTTATTTTACTTCTCCCAGGAAATGCGAACCTATAGCGCTGTGTCAGCGCCCTGAGATTGTATTTTTCTCAACCGGGTCTATCAGCCAAGCCAAGGCTTTCTCCCAACCATTTCACGAAGCCTCTAGTTTAATGGGGAGGTATTTCACCGGGCGGTCAGGCTTTGGGACCCTACCTACCACTAAGTAATTGTGCCAAACTGCACAATAGTAAGAGTCGTCATTTGAACCTAGGTTTGCACAATCAAATGCAAGACAAAACCTCCTTACCAATTCAGCCATTGAGGCGGAATATGTTGGAAAAACATTCGAGTTATCTGTTGTGATGTCTGCCGCCAATCATAAGCGAACGAATGAATAGAGATTGAAATTTTTTGTCGTTCTCTGCCATATTTTTTATCTTAACCTCTGGTCATGGAAGAATTTTACGCGTTGAATTTGTGCATTACCGTCATTCCTTTCCCTCTTGTATATTATTCGGTTTCCCTGTTTGTTTTTTAGTGTAAACTATCGAAAATTCAATTACCTTGGCGTAATAGCGTGTTTTCACTCGGAATCAAACCCTTTTTTATTTAATCCATCTTTATTTAATGCCTTGTACTCTTGGGGAATAAAGGAACTTCATGCCAAGAACAATCGTGTTATTTATTTCACCCAGTTAGTTTTTTCGTAGTCATTGTTTTTTAGTGTGGTTTTCCGAGGATACTGTGGGATTTGTCTTGGTCGGTGTACCGTCAAGGGCACGAGTTTGTCGGGAGGAAGTACCAGCATGGGTACATGATTCACTTCCTCCTCCATCATAATTCCGCTGAAAACAGTTCTTCGGACACAACGACAGGACAAACAGCAAAATGTCTCTGAGGGGAAAACCGGCGCACCGAGAGGGAAACACAAAGCGAAACTCCACGACATCAACACAGGAAAAGTTAAACACACTGTGGTAACTACATTTTCTTTTCTTTTATTTTAATGTTACTCTGTTCGGGAAAACACTGAATACATTTCGTGGTTACCGAACGCGACTCTCGACTCACGCGATTATCGCTGATTATCGCTTCCCTGTGCCCACCAGGGTAGCGATGGAGACACGACCTGGTCAGGTCGAAGGATGGAATTTGACTCAGCGATCGTCATCTCATGCAGAGATGATTTCGCTAAGGAAAAAAAAAGGAAGAGAGAGAAAAACTTTTCTCTTAAGGGTGTAACCACTAAGACAATGCGATCTTTTTGGTGCAGTGGTATATGTGCGCGATCGAACAGATTCAATGTAATTGCACGTGTTCGAAAGCAGTGGAACGACGAAACAGGCAGGTGGCAAGGACAATAGGAAAAAATGACCGAATGCGCCGTTGGTAATGCGGGTCATTGTTTACACGATGCCTCGTCGCTATTTTCGACGTTAGGAGAAAAAGGTGCTAAAAGCAAATTGGATGTTTATGGCGTCTCTGGCTGCAGTAGAAACCGGGTTCATATTTGCATTAGGAAATGCTGGAGAATTTGGTTTCAGCGTCTATTGCGCTAATTATATGCAGCTGCTTGGGTTGTTTGTTGATAAGAAAAACAAAAAAGGTTGTCAGGCAATGTGTATGAAAAGGGATATGACCCGGCTGGGAAAATAGACGGCGCAGTATTTATGGTCCCCGTCATGAAGGTTACATACGTATGTAAATCTAATTATTTGTTTACCGGAATTCCTCTAAGGAAATTTGACTGGCGACGTAGATGCCGAAATTGATTGGAAATTCCTGGTAAGTTAATAAAGAAATCTTAAGGAAAATTGTATGCGAAGGGATGCATGAAGGTAAGTTTTCTTTGTAGGGATTTTATGATTACAGATGGTGATCTATATAATGCGTGAAGCATTTACAGGTACTAATACCGTTGCATTAGCGAACTTAAGGACGATGGGTAGTAATTATGGGGGTTTTTAGGTAAGTGGACCGTAGGGTTTGGCGGAACCGTTACAAGTTCACCAAGATTCCACTGAAAGTCATTAATAAAACGCACAACAATAGTTGGTTCTGTTTCCTTTATTTCTATTTCTCTTACGTACGACCTACACAATCTTTGTTTAACTATCGTTTCCGCTTTTGTTTTGTACAACAATGGCGGGTGTTTTTTTGGACATGCTCTAAGTAACACTCGTTAAACGTGAATAATGAGGTAACCAGAATAACCTTTATTTCGTTCTATTTTGTCTTTTTACATCAATGGTGTGGTTTTTGGATATGCACTAAGTAACACTTGATAAACGTTAATAATGAGGTAAACTTGAATATCCGACTCCTCCGCGTGATCAAACTCGAACCCTCCGACCCCGTTAGAATAAGACTCCTGTGGGGGTGTGCACACTCCCGGGTGCACACGGCTGTGGTTACCGGACGACTCGCCTGGTTGGTGGTTGTATTTCGACTCTTGAATCCACCCTGGCTCGCGCAGGGCCGACTCCCTACTGGGGTGAGTTTCGTCCGTGGCGAGAGAAAATGTCTCTCTCTGGTGAATAGGGAAACGGCTCTCTCAGTGTAGTTCCTAGTGGCGTGTGTGAGCTGATCGTGAGGATCACATTGTTTACCGATGCACTGCGTCCAAGGATAAACGAAATCGGATAAGGGAAAAAGAACAAAGGGAAAATGGACCAAGGGTATCATGAGGGATGAGAGTGCAGCTGGGCAAATACACTACCTCTCATTAGAGAAGCACTAGGTGCTAAAAGGAATTTTAAATACTTACACAATGGGAATTGTGTATAGTATCTATTGCCGGCGGGAAGAGCCGAATTATTTTGTTTGCATGTTGTATATGCTGAAGAATTTGGTTTTTGGCGACTACGCGTGAGATGCCGGCGATGGCTTGTCGGTTGGACAAGGTATCGTGGGCCGGGTCTATTGCAGCTGAATAAACAAGCTGCCCGAAGTAGCTTATGTCGGTAGACGAAAGGTCACCTACAAATGTGCATGCGGGGAAAATTGTTGTGCACATGTGCTGGAATTGCCGACGAGAAGAAACGATTAGATTCCCTGATTATGATTACATTATATGTGAACCAAAATGTTTTCAGGGAAATTTGCTGATGCGTTGATGCAAGGAGTGATAATGGTCTTGGGGAGGATGATGTTTGCAGGTTTGGGGATCGGGAGTTGGGTTGAGAATATGGGTGGTTCTTTAGCACAATACTAACTGCCGACATTACTTGACCTTAACGCCGATAAGATTTGACGTGTATATACGCTAGTGTCATAAATGTGTTGGATAATTTAGGTTTAGTTTAGTTCAACAATTGCTGTTTTTTGGTCGGATACATGGGCAGACAACCACGTTTCGCACTGGTCAACGAAAAACACATTTTTGCATGTGAAAAAAACCATTTAGTTACATACAAAATTGATCCCAAGGCATAATTGGAAATATCCTGTTCGGTTTGTTTAAGATATCCACTATAAATTGGTCTACCCAAAACCTGGAATATTGAGTTCGGCTTTGGTGATACTAAAATAGATGGGACCATGTAATGAAAAGTGAATTGCGGAACAAAGTGCCATCAACAGACTTTCAGAGAAACGAAGTAATCTGCGAATTTATTCATGACTCCGTTATTTATTTAAATATATTTAAATTTTATTATCATTTTTGTATTGATATATCTTCTATAAGTTTCCTTTGTTTGTCCTTTTTTCGTCTCAATGAGTGGTTGGAAAATAAAATTGGGTGTATGTTTGCTTGAAAAAAAAAGGAATGACATCACATAATAGAATTATGAATTAAATTAGAAATTAATATAAACATTGATAAACAAACGCTTAAGGCGCTGCCTGTTTTCATTATCTCATCCCGTTAATCATCAAGAGACAGGGTTAGTTCAGAGTAAAGGAAAGTGGTAATACTATCCCTAAAAAGTACGTAAATCTTCCTTAGTGAATTTCTAAGACTAAACTGATTGATTTTTTGTTAAATAAACATAAACTCAAGGTTTGAATGTTTATAGTAGCACATTGCAATAATTATTTATAATCGGGGTTTACGTTGTTGACGTGGCGCTTGTTGTTGAGGCAACTGATGTCGTCGGTGTAGGTGGCGTGGAAATTGAAGAGGTCGAGGATGAGGTGCGACTGTCGCACTCATTTGACATTTCTGACTCAACTAGGGTCTCATCAGTCTTGAAGCGCTTTGCAGGTTTGTCATGTCCATCGACCGACTCTTCGGCAGAAGTTGGTGAGACAGAACGTTTTAGCGACTGTTTTTGGGAATCGTCCGAAGCAATGGCTGCTTGTTTTTCTAAAATAGCAGGTTCTGTTTCTTCGTATTTAAGCTTTGTGGGCAAATCCAAAATAGTATCCTTAAAGCAAACAATAACCGCTGTCATATTGTCGCAACCGGTGCCATCTCCGATTGTGTTGGGTGCGAGGCACTTGTGGAATAGCTGTAAACGAAACATTTAAGGAATTTTTCGATGAATTTGGCCTTAAATCCGTTATACCTCTTCGCAGATTTTAGAAACCTTTTTCGATTTGTCTTCTAGTTTTTGCCGCACAAATTGCACTACCTCCTCGCTGGACAGAAAATTCCAAATACCGTCGCATGCAAGAATCATGAACTCATCGTCTTTGTCTAAGATTATTTTTTTAATATCCGGGAAGGCTGAGATCATCTGATCTTCCGGTGAGAGTATTGGGTTCTGGAATAATTCATTTTTAACAACAATGTGTCATGTTACACTCACAGGAATAGGTTTTGTACCCCCTTGTATGCATGGTCTCCAATGGCTCTCGATAAATTAAGTCCGCCATTCACTCGACCAAGGGTAATCCGACCTCCAGCTCTTATAATACGCAAGCTTTCCGCCTCGTCCTCGGGCTTGTGATCGATGCTCATATCTATAGCTTTGCCATTGCGGCACACTACACAACGGGAATCGCCCGCATTGGCAACATACAAATCACGACCATGTAGCAACGCAACAACGGCGGTGCAGCCACTGTCTTTTCCCGGCTCCTCAATCATAGTAGCGCAAAAACGGCGGTTCTCCAATTCTTCATCTTCATCCTCATTTTCTTCCTCCTCGTATTCCTCCACTTCCTCGTCGTCGTCTTCATCGTCATCAGATCCGCAACCTGCAGCTCGCCCATCATCATCAGTGCTTGAATTCTCCTCTGCTGCAAGAATAAATTTATAGGATATTTAATTCGATACCTATCTACCGAGGAGCCGTTTAATGCACCTTGAAAATCAGCATCGCTCTCTGAAGAAGTGTCGTCGTCTGGTTCTGTTGAAGTTATGCCACCAATGCCTTTTGCGGCTCTATACAGCGCAGCCGATTTGCCAGAAGATGTTGTTGCGGCAATGCAAATACCAGAGGGAGATGGCAATTCTCCATTTCGTGACTTTGCACTCGATCCTGATGCCTTGTCGTCATTGCTAACGTATCCTGACGACGAAACACTTCCCGCGGTAGCTCTGCACGTGGAAACATCACCATTTTGCACAGAATCTTTCACCAAACTGCTGTCCGGACTGCAAGGCTCGCCTGATCCATTTGACGTTATTGTTTGACCCTTTTCTGTAGTGTCATTGGCCTGATTCGAGCTGCTGCTCACCGTAGAATCGTCATCAGTGTCCATCCTCGAACTATCAATTTCTTGCTCACTGCCCTTCACCTTTGCTGAGCCACAGGCTAATTTATCTGCAAAAATTCAGAATACTACTGTAAACTCTTCAAACACATATGCGTATATTTGTGACCTATACCGCTCTCCTGACGCTGGCGACGACTTCTCAGAAGTGGCGACTGAGGCTTAGACCCACTCGGGCCGTCACAAACTTTGTTGGCATTGAATGGTGCGCTGGAACCAAAGCCAAACTTGTATTTCTCCAACACAGCGTCCAGAGGTAATATCCCCTCTTCTCGCAATTCAGCTAGGTCCTCAACGTCGTCGTCATCAGGTATCTCACTGCCTTCCAGTTCGACATTTTTCTCACCAGCCAAACCTTTAAGGACTTCGATGACATCGTCCTCAAGCAAGGTTGCGTCAAAGCCTAAAAACGCCTTTTCCAGAGCAGTCTCAAAGTCCCCATTCTTATAAGCGTCAAGTTGCTTTAGAAATTTCGGCAGTTCGTCGGCGGTATAAGTGGCGACTTCAGCCCCTCCATGGCCATCGTAAACAGCGAAAAACGATGTGTTCTTATCGAAGCTCAATATCGAGTTATGGGCATCCTATGAGAAAATTTCAATTCAAGTACCATTTACTACACGGACACTAAGCCTTTTATTCACCTCTTGGCTACTCCGCCATCCCTGCATGGAACTGGCGCCGACCGATAAAAACTCATTCGACTCGTCTGTAGACTCTTTATCTACTTTTGGCTCGGACAAGTAAGCTCCCATTGTCGCGCCCTCGTAGCAAATTAATCCGCTAGCGAAATTATAATAGTTTTATATTTTCTTATACTACAAATAAAAATAAAATAACACAATCCCCAACAACCCAACACTAGTAAACTACACGGCGGCAATATTAACACTGACTTCCTTCTTCAACTCCAATGCAACCAATCAGCTTTAAAACCAACACGCGCAAAAGTGAGATAGACATATCTTAGGCTAATCGAACTTCCTCTTCGTTACTTTCCACCACACGCTGACGGTGGTAATTGCAAATTTTTTTTAATGTGGAGGCATCTTAGATATTTAACCGTTTTCATATTTCTGTTTCTACTTGCAACTTACGCAAATTCTTATCCAGAACTGTTATCAAAACAAAAACTATATTTGAAAACACACAGTTTACTGTACGCTCCTCACATATTAATTACACGGTACACATTAACGGATTCTGAAGAAAGCCAAAAAATAAGAATGGCGGACTGCTCCCAATTGATTTGGTCTAGTCTGTCTCACTTTCGCTCTTTCCTGAGGTTGGTTGATTGATGGCGAAATTCGCTCGCGACGCGTTGTCTCTTTTTGTCTGGGTAGGGTTTGGTATCTACCGAACAATATTGCCAGATGAACAGAAGGGTAGTATAAAATCTTATTGTTTTTGAGTTTTCTATTCCATTGTAAAATGTTTAACTAATAGGTACGACAAAGCTGAATTAAAAACGAACTACGAGAAATCATATTATAAAACCGACTCTTTATTAATGGGCATTTAGCAATATCATTTCAAAGCGTGGAATACATTAGTTCTAATATATTAGTACAATTTAACTGAGACTTAGTGTTAATGTAATAGTGGCGGGTCGCGTCCAGAGGAGAAAAGCGTTCCAAGAGTCAAGTCAAACGATGGAATCAGCGTCCAAAAGGATGAACTCGAACGGTAGAATTAGCACATAAGAAGATGAAGTCAAACGATGGAATCAAGGCCCAAGAGGATGAAGTGAAACCATGGAATCACTGCCCGAAAAGATGAAGTCCTTTTTCCTTGATATTGATTTTTATTAATTAATGTATGTTGTTGATTGGCCGAGAGCCGATGGTGTTTACTCGATGAATGTTGATTGTAGACTAACTAATTGGGATAACTGCCAATTCAAAAGCGACGCTATGACATCATCGTGGTGACAATGATGGCCAGTTGGTGCCAGCTGCTGCGCAACTGGTATTGTGGGGCTTTTCAGGGCCCGAAGAGCCATACATCATTCGATCCCCACTATTCCAGGCGAACCGACTCACCTCTAAGTCGAACTTCAGCAAGGTTGCGTAACCTTGCTACGGCATTTACCCCCAGCCAAATCGCTGGAATTAATACAGTTACCCAATCGGATAACTGTTATGAATATCCGTTAGGCAGCTTACCTATTCTGTGGGGGGTTTTCCTTCCAAACCCCTTTTTCTCCATCACCACCCCTGAAAAACATTAAGTCCACGGCAAAGCTTATCACTTAGCCGTGGCATCGAAAATTTATCCTCGAGCAGGCATTGATCCCTGAAAAACATTAAGTCCACGGCAAAGCTTATCACTTAGCCGTGGCATCGAAAATTTATCCTCGGGCAGGCATTGATTTCTGAAAAAAAAACATTAAGTCCACGGCAAAGCTTATCACTTAGCCGTGGCATCGAAAATTTATCCTCGGGCAGGCATTGATTTCTGAAAAAAAACATTAAGTCCACGGCAAAGCTTATCACTTAGCCGTGGCATCGAAAATTTTTCCTCGGGCAGGCATCGATTCCTAAAAAAAACATTAAGTCCAGGGCAAAGATTATCACATTGCCGTGGCATTTGAAATCTCCTCCTCAGGCATGCATTCTACACCGGGCATCTGGTTTCCATAGCCTTATGCTATGGAAACATCATCAACAAGAGTTCCTTGTTTACTCGTTTTCTTGTTTGCCCATGGCACTCCTAGCATGCGGCTATTAGGTCCCATTGGTTTGCCACCGCCGACAAGGTTTCGGCTGAGGCAAACCAAACATTTCCCTAATTACCAGCAATAGCTGGTTTCCTATTATCGGTCCCCACCGATCAGGGACCGCAAACAAGCAACGAATTGGATGCAGCCAGCAAGAGTTTACTTTTAACATCTGGCAATGGCTGCACCCTATATTCGTTGCAATATCTAAACATGGCATTGGCACCATAGAGTGTTATGCATACACAATTCCCTATTAACGGCCGCCACCCGTCGGCGGACCAAAGGAAATTCACATCATCAACCTAAATGTTGATTTATGGCCTCCCATAGGATGACCAGATATTCATTGTTTGCATTCGTGGAAGATGCAGTTGCGATGCTGGCATCCATCCTCGGTCGCCGGACGATCGTATGCGAGGCATACACACATATGCATAATGTATGCCTATTCCCCGGTCCAATCACGATTAACTACCTCGAGTTAATCGTGTGGCTCCTCCCCTTTTGCGGTTTCCTTTAGGTGTCCCTTTTCTTTTGTGGGCATTAGATACCCAGTCAGAATTTCGTTAGCGGAGGAGTTACGTCGTCGCGAGGAGTCGTGAGCGATCAATTGAAATACAAATTTATGGATTCGTGCGGCGATTAATCTTTTTAAGTTAATGTTCAACCATTGGATTCTCTTAAGTGTTTTTGTTTTGTTGTTGATGAATACTTTAACCCAAAATTACAGAGAACTGTTTGAAGAAATTTTAAACTTACTGTTCCACGTGCGATCATTTATAAAAAGTGTCAGACTCTCCCTTAAAGCAGTCAAATAAAAAGTTTAAAATATACCATCGTTCAAGATAAAGTGCTTTATTTTGTTCAATCGTTTCATTGCTTTCCTCGGTGCAGCATTGACAATTTTTTTATCCGCGGTGTGGTGATTGCTTTCTCTGTCGATGGAAAGTTGGTACAACCGGTGCCCGTGTTTTGGCACAATACTAGCTTAACCACAGTATACATGCGAATGTACTAGATTTCTCCAGTACATTCCAGCACATTTAATTGCCAATCCGCAACATTCCGCCCGCCTTCGCCAACCATTGGCGAATCATTTTGTTCCAGGGGACGGTGGCTAGGGGCCGGGAGTGTGCGGTCTGCTGGTGGCGGTTGGTCTTGGTCGGCTGTCCACTTTCACGTGGATGATCGGTTGAGAGGGGGCCGCCAGCCCCGAGGAGCGCTGGAGGCTTGAGGGTCTGGGATGGCCCGTATGATCGATGGCGACAGGAACCTCTTTCCCATCGCTGATGTCCGTTGCCTTTTGTGGTCGCGGGACCGGCCAGTTGATATGCGTTAGAGTTGTAAGGTCGCAACCCACGACCAATGACCACGTGAAGACTGGTGATGGGTCTCGCTATGTCGAGACCGGTGGTGGTGCCATGTACTGCGCACGTTGGCGCCCACCTGGAGTGAGTGGCCGGCGGGATGCGACCGTTGGGGGCGTGTGCTGTAACGTGGAGTCGGGTGCAGTGTCTACCCTGGCACTGTCCGCGTGTCCTTTCGTAATGGCAGTCACGGGCCAAGTGCCTCCCGGGGTCGTCGCAATGCAGCCTCTGTGGATGCACAGAGGGGCGTGCTTTCTTGCTGGAGTTCGAGAGACCTCTGGTTGCTGGGGAGCGCCGCCCGCCAAGCGGGACATTGCGCGCTCCTGGTCCTATTGTGGTGGCTACAGGTGGTAGCGGTTGGCCTGGGTAGCTTTGGACCTGGGCAGGAGCTTGACCGCGTGGTGTCCTGGGTGTGGTGGGATGCCTTGAAGTGTTCGAGTGGGTAAGCTCCTGGTTCCTCGATTGCCCCTTGCCCCTGCAATGGTTCAGCGGGCGGGGGTATGTCTTGTAGTTGGGTCGCGCAAGTGGTCGGTGGCTGGTAGTTGAATGGGTTTCGTATGTGGCCACTGGGGTCGATGCCGGCGACACGTCCTTTGGGTTCTCTGATGGAAGCCGCGGCCGTCAGTCGGAAGGGCGACCAGTTCCTCTGGGTCGGAGTTGTAAATTCGCAACCCACGAGGAATGGCCATATGATGGCTGGTGACAGGCCTTGTCACCTTTGCGCTGGATGATGTGGTGGGTGCTGAGCCTGTTAGCACCCATCCCAGTTCAGTGGCCTTCGCGACGAGGCCGGAACGTTGGTACTTCGTTATGCCTTCGAGGATGATGTTGGGGTATATGCCCCAAGGATGATGTCCACCTTCTCGGCGGAAGCGATGTTCGGATCCGCAAGTTCCAGATCCGCCACGAACGAGAGATCCCTTGTCGTTGATTGTGGTGGTGGTGTATACACTGAGAGCCCTGACAGGATGAAGGGCCTTAGTGTCCATTGGCTCGAGCCGTGGAGGCGAGGAGTGATGTTGATGGCGGTTTGAGCCCCTGTGGCAAGGCCACGAGTGCCCCCGACACCGTAAGTTGGGGCGGGTGATGCTTGACGTCGGAGGTGCAACCTTCGGGCTAGTGTGGTTGAAATGAAGGTGCCACTGGAGCAGGGGTCCAGCAGAGCATGGACTTCAATCCTCTGTTCGGTCTCCGACGCCACGATGACACTGGCTGTTGGCAGCAACGCGGAATGGTGTGAAGGGGTGCTGATTGTATGTGCGCAGACGCCTTCCTGACGGTCGATCCGGGGAGCGGATCCTTTGGCTCGTTGCGGCGGTGATGTTGTCCCGTCGATGGCGGTAGGCCGGACATGCAGCAGGGTGTGATGTCTCCGCTGGCATCGACGGCTCGTCTTGCTGGAGTGGCAGTCGCCCAGGCGGTGGCGACCCAAGCAGTTGGTGCACAGGTTTCTTTTGTGTGCGAAGGACTTCCGACGGCCAGGTGTGAGTGATCGGAAGCCCTTGCAAGCGTAAATGGTGTGTGAGGCCCTGCAGAATGTGCAAGCGCCCTGTTGCTTTACGGGTGTCGGCGGTGATTTGTGCATCGGGACACTGGGCTGGTTAGTCATCGGGCCGGCTACTGTTGCTGGAACAGTCGAATTCGTGGAAGGCATTGGCGTTGGATCTGACACGGATCCTATGTATGCCATGCCCACTGCTTGCTCTGGAGTCCGTGTGATGGTAGCCAGTTCCTCTGGGTCGGAGTTGTAAGTTCGCAACCCACGAGGAACGGCCATGTCATTTTGTGCCCTACAATGCGTGCGCGGTATCGTCTTCCGTGGGGGCTTCGGCACTGGGTCGATCATCGGGACCTTGGGTAGGTTGGGCTTTGGGCAGGCGGCACTCTGGCCGGCGGCCTGCTGACTCACTGTTCGGGGTTGCGGTTCCTTTTCCACTGGGTTAATGTTGACCGTTGGCAGCTGCATTGGGGGCAGCTCGCTAGGGTGGAGGCGATTCGTGCTGTTGACCATGGTTGGGAAGGCTGAATTGAGCGCGTACTGAGCCTCGAGGAGCTTCGTCTGTTCCTCCAGGGATATTTCTTCGGTTTCGCCGAAACAATCCTCCGCGAAGTATGTGTGCTGTAGATAGTCCGGTGTCACCGTGACGAAGATGTCGTGGTGCCGCTTGGAGAAGGCTTCCCATTCGGCGCGGAGTGCATGTTTGGTTGCCTCGATTGCTGTCGGACTTGGTTGTCCCTTTTCCTGTATGTTGAGGAAAGTGCCGGAGATGGTGGCCTGTACCGCGAATTGAGCGGCGATGAGTTCCTTAATCGTGGTCGGTTGTTGTACGAGAGCTGATGTTGAAGGCACTTTGGTTTGAACTCTCGTTGTAGAAAGTTCGTCGTCCTGCTTTCGTTTTGCGGCAACAGCGGTTTCCGACTCGTGTTGGTGATGAGCACGTGTATGATCTCAGCCGACCGAGGAATGTCGTCGGGGAACCGTTGTCAATGTTGTCACCGTCGCCGGCGTCACCACTGTTTGATCCATTGTCGGCTCCGTTACGCACCGTGTGAAAGCAGGTATGATCTCTTCCGAGCGAGGAATGCCATCGGTATAGATCTTTGGTGTTCCGCCGACCGAGGAATGTCGTCGGGGAGCTGTTGTGTTGCTTCGTCGATGTCTTTGCCAGCATTCGCTTCTGCACTGGGCGCATCGTCGGTAGATCGGTTTCTCCCTTTACTATAGGGTGATCGGGTCGGCGATTCGTTCTTTCAATTCCTTGGAGGTGGCAATGATCTCGTCCGCCCTCTTCTGGTGGCAGTGATTCTAATATAAAATCATGATCATGGCATGGAATGAAGGATATAGCGTTTTGTCTCAGCCCAGCAACTTCGCCTCTTGGTCTGGGGGAGCATTTTCCCCGTTATCGAGAAGACATGAAGTTGAGTCGTTAGCTTGTAAAATAAGATCACATGCAATCCCCTCTAACAAGATCGGAGTAATTTCGGCACTGTTAAGCAACTCATTGGACGGGTTGTCTACTAAAGCTTCTTTGTCATTATTATCATTAAACCCAGCAACCACTGCACCTGGTCTCTCTCGGTTGTCGTCTACTACATCGGAAAATTCTAATTTGTCTTTTGCCTTTTGGCATTCGTCGGAATCAAATATTAAATTTAAACCTAACTCATGGATAGCACTGGCGTTTAAGCGTCGTTTTATTTGACTTACTTGGCTTGTGGGAGTGGAACACTTCGCCGAGAAGTCAACTGCAATATTCTTGGAATTCTTCTTGACCATAGCTGCATCGATTGTTCCCCTTTTCACTGTTAATAAACCGGGTTCGTCGGTACCGTCAACCGGTTCTAATGTGTTGTTTAGATCAATGTTGATGTCCTCATTAAGAAGGGATGTTTCACAGTCGTTATCCCTAGTAATTTCAGTCTTCCTTGATTTGTGTCGAGTCAGGTTGCAGTGTCTATGTGCGGCGAACTGGGCGGCGATGAGACGATCCAAATCGGCTCTGGATCTGTTTCGAAGGACCAGAAAATGTTAATGTAATAGTGGCGGGCGATAACGTGGTCGCGTCCAGAGGAGAAAAGCGTTCCAAGAGTGAAGTCAAACGATGGAATCAGCGTCCAAAAGGATGAACTCGAACGGTAGAATTAGCACATAAGAAGATGAAGTGAAACGATGAAATCACTGCCCGAAAAGATGAAGTCCTTTTTCCTTGATATTGACTTTTATTAATTAATGTATGTTGTTGATTGGCCGAGAGCCGATGTTGTTTACTCGATGAATGTTGATTGTAGACTGACTAATTGGCATAACTGCCAATTCAAAGCGACGCTATGACATCATCGTGGTGACAATGATGGCCAGTTGGTGCCAGCTGCTGCGCAACTGGTATACATGCGAATGTACTAGATTTCTCCAGTACATTCCAGCACATTTAATTGCCAATCCGCAACACTTAGTTTAATTACACGGTATAAGCTTTTACACTTTTTATTTTTGCATAAATATATTGGCTCGTATATGCGTACTATAGATAACTTTATTTCGTCCCTATGACCCGACATTTGCTCGTCTTGGTTGTTATGTTGTCCTTATTCCCGGGGTACTGTGTTTAGTTATTGTTCGGGAGTGCCCTCTCTCCACTCAGGTGTATATAAATAAATTATATTTTTGTTCTATTATCTATACAATATTTTTCTTAACCTATTGTGGCGAGCTTAGGGTTCGCTGGATTAATTATTTTTAATAAATAAGAGCCGTTAAATCGACTTTGAATTAATATGACACTTTATTAGTCCGTTAATAACATCCGTTACTTTTTACCGTACACTTAACGATTTCTTCACTTATCGCTTCCGTACTTATAACGTATTTTACTGCTTACTTCTTACTTCACTGCTCCTTACCTATCGCTTGCTTCACTTTCTACTTCTTACTCGTCTCCATAATCTGTGTGCGACGTATTTATACCGTTCCCTCATTCTGATTCGGTGTTTCGTTTCCGCCCGTCCCATAGCCTTGAATGTTCTACTGTTCCTAGTCTCCAGTTTTCCAGTACTGTCTACTATATTCTAGTACTTTGTTGCGGACTTTCCCGAATATTCTAGTACTGATTGTTATATGCGTCACATCATTTTATGGATGCCATTAGGTAATCTATGTATTTAGATACATGAACACGTATATCCAAATACGACATCGGCTTAAAAGTCCCGCGACTTTCCAACAGGTGGCGCCACTGAAAACTGAAAATGGCTCATTTTCTTCCATTCGTTCATATAGTTTGAGTGACGGTACTTTCGCTATGGTAAAAAAAAAATGGAAAAGCAGGAATATTACATCTCATATTACTTCATGGCAAAAAATTCTGAACAATCATTGCAATGGTTGCAGAAATGGTTATCTCACATCTGCTCCTTCTGTTACGAACCGACATTGAGTCCAGGTCGCCCCAGAATCCACTAATCCCCCTTCGATTCCCCTCTTTACCTGTAAAAGGAGAATAACGCGCCAAGTAGTTAATTTGCATAAACTACTTTATGCAAATTCTACTTGGCGGAGAAATTAATAAAAAAAAAAAAATTTATAAAAAAATACGTCAACGGAAATAAATAAAAAAATGATAATTCGACGTTAAACTACGGACGAAGTATTGCTAGATTCGTTTCTCTGATAGAAAAGTTCGTTTTTAATGTTCTTAAAATACAATCTCTGGTTATTGGGTCTATCAATAAATGTTATTATTGCACAGCTAAATAAAAGGACACAACTGAAATAACATACAACAATAAACCAACAAAAAGGTGATCAGGGGAGCAACAATCCAACGCCCCCTGCAACGAGCCACTGACAACTTCACCAACGACCGCTCAACGGTCCAACTCAACGGTACAAACCCAAGTAAGTCCTTCCTTACTATATGTTTTAAAATTAAACTATATTAAATATATATAAAAACAAAATTATATTTACATTTAAATATATTTGTTATACAAACAATATAACAAATTGGCGCAGCCGGTTACCACCAGCTGGAATTTATATCGAAGCCGTCGGGGATATAAATCCAGTGGTGGAAGAGCCCCGAGGCTCTAACGTCCCTACGCCGACTAGCGGAACTAGCTAACTAGGAGCCTTGAATGTTCTACTGTTCCTAGTCTCCAGTTTTCCAGTACTGTCTACAATATTCTAGTACTTTGTTGCGGACTTTCCCGAATATTCTAGTACTGATTGTTATATGCGTCACATCATTTTATGGATGCCATTAGGTAATCTATGTATTTAGATACATGAACACGTATATCCAAATACGACATCGGCTTAAAAGTCCCGCGACTTTCCAACAGGTGGCGCCACGGAAAACTGAAAATGGCTCATTTTCTTCCATCCGTTCATATAGTTTGAGTGACGGTACTTTCGCTTTGGTAAAAAAAAAATGGAAAAGCAGGAATATTACATCTCATATTACTTCATGGCAAAAAATTCTGAACAATCATTACAATGGTTGCAGAAATGGTTATCTCACATCTGCTCCTTCTGTTACGAACCGACATTGAGTCCAGGTCGCCCCAGAATCCACTAATCCCCCTTCGATTCCCCTCTTTACCTGTAAAAGGAGAATAACGCGCCAAGTAGTTAATTTGCATAAACTACTTTATGCAAATTCTACTTGGCGGAGAAATTAATAAAAAAAAAAAATTTATAAAAAAATACGCCAACGGAAATAAATAAAAAAATGATAATTCGACGTTAAACTACGGAAGAAGTATTGCTAGATTCGTTTCTCTGATAGAAAAGTTCGTTTTTAATGTTCTTAAAATACAATCTCTGGTTATTGGGTCTATCAATTAATGTTATTATTGCACAGCTAAATAAAAGGACACAACTGAAATAACATACAACAATAAACCAACAAAAAGGTGATCAGGGGAGCAACAATCCAACGCCCCCTGCAACGAGCCACTGACAACTTCACCAACGACCGCTCAACGGTCCAACTCAACGGTACAAACCCAAGTAAGTCCTTCCTTACTATATGTTTTAAAATTAAACTATATTAAATATATATAAAAACAAAATTATATTTACATTTAAATATATTTGTTATACAAACAATATAACAAATTGGCGCAGCCGGTTACCACCAGCTGGAATTTATATCGAAGCCGTCGGGGATATAAATCCAGTGGTGGAAGAGCCCCGAGGCTCTAACGTCCCTACGCCGACTAGCGGAACTAGCGGCTAGGAGAGATAAAATCCGTAATAACAAAAGAATAAAAAACATAAATAAATATATTGGTTCTCTTTTCTCCATTTCATTTTCCAATTACAGGAAAGAGGACGAAATCAACGTTGGGAAGAAAAGTAGAGATAGCTTACCCCAAAAAATGTTCCACTGTTTTAGTGTTCTCTTTTCAGATTTTTATCTTCTTCTTTCTTTTATTTATATAGATTGGGTCTAGTCTCTCATCGTTGGGTCGTCCAAATAGATTCTTACCTCTCATCGTTGGGAAGTTTAATTATTTAGTAAAATAGAATTAATCCCTCATCGTTGGTTTATTGTTCCACTATCGTGTTTTCGTTCGCTACGGTAAAAAGCGAACTGCGGTTAGAATAATCCGGGTAGCCTCTCCATACGCAAAAAATTAATTACACGTAAAGCATTACCGTAGATGCAGACGAGAAGCCACACTAGGAATCTATCCGCCGAAATAATAACGGTAGAACCCGTCGCCGCTATGTTAGGTGCGGAGAAAATTCTGGACCTAGTCCAAGCAAACGTGGAGGTATATAGTGGCCAGAAAGGGCCTAACGCAGCGAGGGAACTACATAGTTTCTTCGAAAGCTGTGACAGGACACTGGACTGTTTATCGAAGGAGGGGGAAAAATTTTTCCTGCGGTGGTTACCCATGAGGCGAACTGGGAAAGCTCGCCGCATGTTCAAAGAACAACTCCCAGCGACTTTCAAGGAGTTTGAACAGCGACTCCGAAAAACAATCTTACCACACGTGTCATACGAAGAGTTACATTCGAAACTCTCTCGTATACGACAATCCCGTGATGAGGAACAGTTTATCGGTGGTTTAGCGAATTTGAAATAGGTTGTACACGCACCGAAGACGCACCTCACTCTGGCTGGCCAAAAGAGGCTAGGAATGTGGAAATCATAAAGCAACTGCATCGAATCGTTTTGAGCGATCCTAAAGTGAAGTTGCGGGTTATGTCAAACATATATTCCGTTACAGAGCGGGGAAGCTGTGGAAATCCCTTCCCACGCGAGTGTTCCCGGAGCGTTACAACCTGCAACTGTTCAAAAAGAACTGCAACAGTTATTTGATGGCATCTCGGGGCGCCCACTCGGCGCTATAAGTTCGCCTCTCCCGAGAGAAGTCTAATAAAAATAAAAAAATAAAAATACCTACCACTCAAGTGTCCGCTAATTGAATCACATGATAAGATCATCAAAAGCCTAACTGCAAGACTATCACATAATAAGAATACAAATAATTTTCTCCCAGCTTATTTATCTTAACTCCCAAGTTATGGTAACATTATTTAAATCGAATTTACATTGCATTGACACATTGTAAGTAATATTTCAATTCTATTCCTTTACTTATGTTATCTAAATTATTGTGACGCATATGACAATCAGTACTAGAATATTCGAGAAAGTCCGAAACAAAGTACTGGAGTATTCTAGAAAGTAATGGAAAACTGGAGACTATGAACAATAGAACATTCAAGGCTATGGAACGGGCGGAAACGAAACGCCGAACCAGAATGAGGAAACGGTATAAATACGTCGCACACAGATCATGGAGACAAGTAAAAAGTAAGAAGTAAGCAGTTAAAGACGCGATAAGCACGGAAGTGATAAGTACGGAAGCGATAAGTCAAGAAATCGTTAAGTGTACGGTAAAAGTAACGGTTGTTATTAACGGAATAATAAAGTGTTACAATAATTCAAAATTATTTAACGGCTCTTATTTATTAAAAATAAAAAATCCAGCGAACCCTAAGCTCACTACAATATGTAAACAATACTCAACCTCAATTCCCTCATCCTACGTTATCTTATGTAAAATACAAACAATACTTGAATCTAATTCCTTATCTACGTTATTGCAAATATGTAAACATCATTATCGGCACTCCAATCGGGATCTGGTCTTGGCCTTATTTAACAAATCTCTCCACCGGTCCCGATTTCGAGCGGATGTCATCCAGTTTGGCACTCCCAGGCCCTGGGCGTCCTGGTCTACGCCATCCCTCCATCGCAGAGAAGGTCTGCCGCGCTGTATTGTTCCATTCATCCTGCCACAAAGGACTTTACGGACAGGCTCCTCTTCGCTCATTCGAGCTTGTGTCCCGCCCACTGGAGTCTACTGAGATTGATTTTTCTTACAACGTTAGCTTCAAGGTAGATTGCGTACAACTCATGGTTGTAGCGTCTCTGGAATCGTCCTCCCTCACATACGGGCCCAACAATTCTCCTTAAGACCTTCCTCTCGAAGGCGGCTAAGAGTTCAGAGTGCCTTTTATTGAGCAGCCACGTCTCGGATCCATACATGAGTACTGGTAAAACCATGGTCCTGTACAGTAGTAGCTTGGATGTTTTGCATAAATTTCGGGATTTAAAGAGCCTTGATAGATCATAGTAGGCTTTGTTGGATTTGATCAGCCGTTCGCGTATTTCTTCTTCCATATTGTCATCGGCTGATACTATTGACCCAAGGAAGTTAAAGGATTGCACTACTTCAAATTCGTGCTCCACTACCCTGATAGTTTGACCAACGTTAGGTCTTCTTTTCGCAGAAGGTGCACCATGGACTTGGTTTTCCCCTCATTAATGTGCAGTCCCAGTTTTTGTGCCGCCTGCTCGATCTGGGTGAAGGATTCCTGTACAGCCGAATCGGATCTACCGATGATGTCGATGTCATCTGCCTAGGCAGGTATCTGGCTGGACTTGGTACAATAGTCCTTCTTGTTGTAACGCCAGAGTCACGGATTGCTTTCTCCAACGCCAGGTTGAAGAGGAGGCAGGCCAGACCGTCCCCTTGTCGGAGTCCATTAAATATGTTTATTGGCTTGGACAGCGATCCCGCTATTTTTACTTGACTAGTTACGTTGGTTATGGTCAACCTACAAAGTCGTATCAATTTGTTTGGGATACCAAACTCTCTCATGGCATTATATAGTTCTACCCTGGCTATGCTGTCGTAGGCGGCCTTAAAGTCTATAAATAGATGATATAATGGAATCTTAATTTTTTTTTATCCACTTCCTCACACATATTTTTGGAGCGACTCATCCTGCTGTAGTTTATCGCCATTTTTCCGTCACACCATCGGTTTTTCCAAGTTAAGCTAAGGTGTTAGTAAAGTTAGTTTATTCTCTTGATCTTTTCATCCTGCAATGGGATTGTAAGCGCCATGTTCTTAGTGCTTTAATTTCGTTCGTCCACTAGTAGTATGGGTTTCCTAAAACCGTCGATATTATTTTGGCATTGCTGCATCATATGCTGTATTAACTTAACTCGTGGACAATCTCCGCCGTTCTTCCTTCGCTTGCCGTATTGTCATCATCATCATTATCGGCACTACAACCGGGATCCGGTCTTGGCCTTATTTAGCAAGTCTCTTCACCGATATCCGGTCCTTATCCGAGACTTGTTAAATTGTCCATAATCATTTGTTTTTCCGGGCAAGGTTATTAGCCTTACGCCAACCATCCTGAGAAAGATGTCGCTACATGCATTGGTTCATTACTTTGCGGGAGCCAAAGTAGCTATCCAGGGGTGTCACGTGGAGACTGCATGTCAACTTGTATTGAACAGGGACAAGGATCGTCTTGGCCTTCGCCGCATACGCATAAGGCAGCTTGTCTGATCTCGTCACTGATCCATATACTGCTATCAAGACTTTTATATGGTTCGTTGATCAGTACCACGTCAGCTTTCTCCTCCTTGTGCGGCTGTCCTGGCCCCTCTCACAATGCTTTAGATTATTTTGTCAGTTTTAATTTGGAATATTTGGTTTATTCTTTTTGTTAATATTGGACAGCTTTTAGTGATAAACGCATGTTTTACTCCGTTATGATTTGTCTATTTGCAAAATGTGTATGCAGCTTTATTGAGGCAACAGGGAGTTGAGAGCGGTGTTTTTCGCAGTGCTTGGTCATATGCCGGAAGTCCATTCGGTTCTATTGCTGTATATCTAGTATTGAAGTGGAGGATGTGTCGGGCTTTTCAGGGCCCGAAGAAACTCGCATCATTTTTAACCCCATAAAAATCCTATAAACCCCATATCTACCCTTAAATCGAATCCCTGGCAATATCACACAACCTTGCCATAGCATTCACCACTGTCCTAAAATAGCTGAAAACGATTCGGTTGTTCCCTTGGATAACCGTCATAAATATCCCAACATAGCCGAGGAACTTTTCCTCTACACGCGGCAATGACATACTTACCTTTTATCTGCAGACCCATCGACCAGATGGGATGTTACAGTCTGAGCAGAGCAAAGGGTATACAAACACCGTCTCCATGCCCATTAGCGTCCAAAAATACATGCCGGGCTATTTGCCGGCTTGCACATCTGCAAGCCAGGTTTCTAATAGCCCCGCAATAGGACATAATGAGCGGGATAATAAAAAGACCAATATCCCAAAGACCAATAAACCTTTTTTTTTTAGTTGCTATGGCGAGCAATCTTCTGTGAATTTTACATCACAGAAGACCCAATTACCGCAGTCAGCATTGTTCCTTTATGCTACCCGAAACACTTCTGTCTATCCAATGTAGACAAAAGAAAACATTTTCGTCCAGGCGGCAATTTCCTACACAAATAATGTAGTCGAAAAGATGCATGCTCTCAGTCAGTCTTGGGTTTCTGTTGATATTATATCAACATCATGGGAAAACCCATGATTTATGACTACATTTTCTGCCAGTCTCTATTTACCAGATGTGTATTGGAATTACCCTGGTACACCAGAGGTATCCGATACTACAAGAAATGTTGAGGACGATTTCTCCCAGAGTCTCATAATAACCTTTACGGTGTATGCAAGGAGTTGAGTTCGTTCCCAGGCGAATACCAATGTGAAGTACTGTTGCGACTTTAACATTATCGTGGAGTTCATGTGCGTTTCAAATTAAAGTGTCGAATTGGAATCAAGTAAAATAAAATCGCGTTGCTGGTCGTTTTTCTTAGAAACTAGAACTAAATATATCATAGAGTGGTGGTGTTTAATAACTTTGAAAATGTATCATAAAGTGGTGATGTTAATAACCCCTGAAGTTAAATAAAAAAGCTAAGAAACTAAAACCCTCCAGTGTTTTAATTGGTGTCATCGTTGCAGAGAAGGAGGAACATTTCTATTCGTGATGTGTCGGTGAATTGACTTTGAGTGTTGGTTTTTGGAACAATCACGTGGAATGTAAGTGAAGCAATGTCCGTGTCGACATACTATCTACATTACCTACAGATGTAATTTTATTTTAGACTTTTTTGTGATGATCCATAACTTTCAACGTTATTTCTCAAACTGGGGTGGAAGTATGGAACTTGAGACCGATAGTGTTGCATCGTGCTCAATGCATTTGTCCTTTTTAGTTGCTCGTATATTCGCTCTTCCCAGAATTTTAATGTATGAACAAATACGTTCATCCTTAATTAACTTTTAATAACGTAGTCCTTCCAAGAACATTTTTGCTATTAACCAATTTACTCAAATGTGTCTTCAATCTTTGTCCTTGTACATATTAAATGTAAAATTCTTGGAATTGTACCTTTTGTTCTGTCTAACTAAATGCATGCACCATCTTTTGGAAGGTTTAATGTAAATTTTCGTTTGGTTTTGAGATCAGTCTTGTTTTCGCTGTGATCGAGCCTTGTTCTTAAGAAAAATAAATATATATTGTTTAAACCATTGCTTATTGTTGGTGTAATGTTGAAGACTATTACACGTAAGTAACGCAGCGCGGTAAAATAATCGTGTGACAAAAACATTGGTCCTTCAAGCCGGATCATTAGTGAAAAAGAGTTAATTCGTGTTATTCCACTGAGCGTAATACAGTGCACTGCGACTAAAGCATACGCAGCAAGTGGATGTTCATACACCTCAGCAGCAGAATCCAGCAAGTCAGATCATCCAGGCGAGTCTTTCTGTGGTAAAGTTTAGTCAAGTGATTACCTAGATTTGTTCACAATCCTACGCAGTTGCTCCCTTATACCTTGCAAATTATTGTCTTTATTTCTGATTTCTCGATATAAAATTTCTTACGTAAATTCGGTTATTTCAATTCTTCTTCCAAAATGTCAGAAGAACAGGTTAAGGCATAAGTAAATAAGCGGGCTGGAACCAAGAAATCCTTGGTTAATTATAACAATTTTTTAAATAAATTCAATCCCGACACTGACGTTCCTGCTCTGGAAAAAATGTTTTCCGAAATAGAAACGGTTCGCGACAAATGTATGTCCTTCCGGGAAGCTTTTGTAGGGTTACTAGAACCCACTGATGAGCTTTTTGAACATCGGACTATCTTCGATATCTCGTATTATAAGGCATATGGTATTGCTGTCAAACTTTTAGGTGAACACTATAAAAAAATATACTCCGGTTGCTCCAGATACAGCAGAATTGCAAGGTGTCAACGAGTTCGGTGGTAAGGCAATTACTAACAACATAACTCCTCTTGGTCTTCCATCGAGCCCGTTAGTCAATGTGCTTCCGCCACCTTCAATTGCCCTGGAGCAGCCTGCAATTGCTAACAACAGCACAAGTCCACAGCTTGAGGGTTCGCAAAAAATTCTATAATTTGTTTCACTCCTTGGCGCGTGAAGATTTGAAAATTGCTCCTTTTAAAAAACTATTTTATTTAAAGGGCTGCCTTAGGGGTGATGCAGCTGAAGTGATTGCAACAATCGGATCGTCTGATGCAAATTATCTGGTCGAATGGGAACTCTTGAAGGATAGGTATGATAACCGTAAATATATCCGTGATTGTCACATTAAGTCCATTATATATATGAATTCTATATCCAAGGAATATTCATTCCGTTCGTTTGTAGATATCTTACAAAAACACTTACGTGCGCTTCAAGCGTTAAACGAGCCCATAGACTTTTGGGTTTCTATATTAATTGTAGTACTTCGCGAAAAATTCAATTCTTGGGCGCGTGACCGGTGGGAAGATTGTAGTAGCAATATAGCTCAGCCTACTATAAAAAATTTCACTGATTTCCTTAAAAGACGTGCTCATTTAGAGGGTGTTCGAACTCAGGCGCTAAGCCCACTCAGAAAAGACCCGTGGCGGTTCCGCCAAATCCCACGGTTCCCCTTCCTCAAAAACCCTCATAATCATCACCAAGACACATAAGTCTTCGGCAATGCATTCGCATTCGGCACCTAAAAATGCTTCACGCATTATATAGATCAAATCTATGATAATTTAGTCCCTGTAAAGAAAACTTACCTTCATGCATTCTCTTCGCATACCATTGCTCCTTAAGATTTCTTTATTAGCTCACCAGGAATTTCCAATCAATTTCGGCATCTACGTCGCCAGTCAAATTTCCTTAGATGAATTCCGGTAAACAAAATAATTCGGTTTGCATACAATGTAACCGTCATGACAGGGATCATAAATAATGCGCCGTCTATTTCCCCAGCCGCGCCATGTGTACAACAATGTTCCCTATATACACATTGGCTGGCGACTTACACCAAAGCAAATACGCATTCCGCGTCTTTTGCATCAATTAAATCCTACAGCATATCCAAATGCAAATAGGAACTCAATACCTACCTTACTAGCGATGCCATTAACACATTTCCCATTGTGTAAATAGAAAAACCATTAGCACTTCTTCCTAATGGCGATACATTTACCTACGCATCCGCACCACAGCATAGACACAGGTCATAAATCTCTTTTATCCTACATAGTTCTGGATCCGTTTCCCAGTAACCTTCTCACATAAACAAACATCTCTACGATCCTTTCCCTTTCTTTGGGTTTCAGGTTATTCGGCGTTGATCTATGAAAAGAGCCGATGTACACACACACTTGTGTATCGTGAAGATCTCCTCTATGAGATCGGTTTGGTTACTCAAAAGAGAGACTTTACGTCTCTCTTGGAACAGGAAATGCACCCTTAATTTAAGAGAAACAATTTCACTGCTGAATTTCTTTTAACAACGATTGAATATCGTTGAGTCCTATTACAACCACCGCTCGCGACGGTTGGTTCACTCCCGCTCTTCGCCGTCTGCGGAGATGCGTTTGTGGCGTATCTACCAACGCCACTGCTACCTTTTCAATCTACCTCAAAATCTTCCCTCCTAAAGCTCCATTAATTTCATCATTTTTACCATGCAAGCGCAATAACTTCCCCAAGCATTCTCCTACCGATTGCATTACCTTTCGGTTATGCAAATAGCATCCAACATCAAGCATCTGCCCATCAAGGACATTCACGCAATTAACGCGTTATATAAATTTCCCTAGAAGAAATTCGGTACGCCAGTACCGCATACATCAATGCATCTCAGCATTGTTCTAAAAGGAAAACATTTCGGTTGCCATACTAGATAACCGAAGTGGATTATAAAAACAATCAGCAGAACCCCTGTCTGCCTGCATTTACTGTCCCACACGTGCGCAACAGATTTTCATGTTGCACCAGTATTCACGGCGGCTTTTATGCAATCTTCAAAGCACCGGCGCAATTCACGCCTAGCTGCCAAGAGCCGAATTCAATGCCAGTGTAAATACTCACACTGGAATTCGACCCATGACTCCCTAGGATTGCAATACACAATTAACATGGTTGTAAACACAACCATCATTGTGTAATTATCCCAAATGCATCCTAATCCCAAAGATGCTTTTTAATGAATTTTTATTCCCACGGTTCGACCACCCATGAGCTCGCGTCACGAGCCAACAAGGTGATCCGCGCACAAAAGTAGTTTAGTCGATGAAAGTGTTGTAAAGGAGTCGAGTCACCAGGAGTGCGCCCAAAAAGTCGAGTTTGATACACGGAGTAGTGCGCCCGCGCGATAAAAACGTTTACTTAAATTGTAAAATAGAGAAACCACGAATAGAATAATAGTCCCGGATTGTTTCGAATAAATCGAGTGTGCGGAAGCGATGTAAGTTGCTGTGAATTAAATTTGTGAAGTTAGTGACGGACCTAATGTTGTGAAGATCCGTCACAGACTAAAGATTAAGAGAAAGTTAGTTTTCGAACAATAAATGACAAAATTCCAACAGTGTAACCAGTGTTTTATTGCATCAAATTCGGTGGAGCAATCCGTGGAGTAGGAGTTAACCAGTGCCAAAGTCGGCACACATACGTTTTACCCCAACAATTGGTGACCATTCGACGCGAGTGAATACAAATTTCTAATTCGGAGTCGGATCAAAACCGTATCCTAAAAAATTTAAAGGAACAGTGACTATTCGGTGCCGCGACTGTGACAGTGACAATCTTCCCGAACCGAGTGCTTCCGGAAACGCAGTGGCAGTAAGCAATTGTGGCGGCAATTGCCGAAAATCAATATACATTCACCGGAAACAGGAACAACAGGAGCAACTACCCAACACTACACCAGCACCAGGAGCATCCGATCAATAACACCAGGGATTTAAGCAGGTATCCTTCCTTTCTGTTTTTAAATTATTCGCTTGGTAAAACAACAGTATTTTAACGTACATTTCCTTTTTGTGAAAGTTTTATTGTGTGTTTAACTGATTGTTTTCGAGATATTAAATAAACTTTCTAGCATTTTTCCACCCTGTAAATAAAAAATATATTTACAACAAAAGCAAGTAGCAAAATGTCAAATCAAAAATAGACGGTCATGTCATAATGCGTGTACTACTTATAATAATTCTAAATTAAAGTGAGACAAAAAAAGAAGAAAAAAATCAATAACATTGTAACTATAAAACGTTTGTTTCCTTTTTACTTTCGTGGCTGATTAGCAAAGATACTTATATGTGTAATTGGATTAAACGATGGTTAGCAAGGATTTCAAATTTTAATACAGAGATCTTGAGTAGGAAAATGTATTATTAGCCTGCAGTTGACGAAATGTTGTCTGCAGTTATTTAAATAAATAAGCAACAAAACATCAGCCTATACAAATAAAATTAAGACAATTTGTGCCTTTTTTATTATTAACAACACGAGTAAAATAACTCAAAACGAAATAATAGAGTATCTGAAATAAATGCTAAGTGAAAAACAAAACAACAAAGTAAACACGAAATTATTTACCAACATCTTCGTTAATTGTACTTCCGATTTAATATTTTCCTTTTTCGACCAGTTGCTAATTGAGAACAATTCATAAAAATCATTCTTCCATTTGATCGCTTTATTATGATTATTTTTACTTGAACGCAACTGCCTACTTTGACTCCATTAGCATTACTTAGAAGCATTTAATAATATTCCATGTCAGTTTTTGTTTTTTGTTATAACTTTATATTTTAAACATAATTTTTTTGTCATCATTTTATTGTATCCTTAAAATTTTTGCAAACAAGTATATGTATCTAATTTCTTCACATGATATTGACTACAAAATTAAATTTGTTTAAATAAAAGCCTGTGTTACAAATTAGAAAAGAAGAAATATATTTGTATCCTTAAACAGCACGAGATAAAGGCAAAATAAAATAAATTTTGTAAGCCCCTTCAGGGTATTAAGTAGCGCACAACCTTTCTCAGCACGCACACGACTCAGCTCAACTTCTCGCAACTTCTTTTCGACACTTTTCAACCCCTTCGACTTATTTTTAGCTTCATCCGCCTCTTTTCAACACCACTCGACTGCAACCGACTCCACCAACTCTTTCAAGCTCGACTCCATTCAGCCGTCCGGGCCACTTCACTTCGTGGTTTCTTTTCAGTCAGGCCGGATTGGACTAGCGCGAATACTCCGCCGTCCCAGTTTAGCTTCCAATTGGCCCCGAAAACTGTACTGCACCACCCCGGACGTTAGTCTAAATTGTTCCTAGTGTCACAGCCTTTGTTTCAGTTTAGACAAGGTAGTAAATCCTTTACTTACCCAACTCCATCGACTCCCGTGACATCATTGTTCACGCACGCGCACCCTACCTTCAGTTTCCTGACGTCGTTGTCTACGACGATTTACTCTGCCCGCTCCCCACCAAGCAATTAAATTCTTTCGCTTCTCTTCCTCTTATTCCGTTGCTAAACACCCTCTCTTTCCAAATAAAAAATGGCCCACTCTACTAGGTCTAAGGCAGCTCAGCAAGAGCAGACCCAGCCGTGC
Organism: Microdon myrmicae; assembly: GCA_963931805.1. Taxonomy (NCBI): domain Eukaryota; kingdom Metazoa; phylum Arthropoda; class Insecta; order Diptera; family Syrphidae; genus Microdon; species Microdon myrmicae. The sequence goes on from OZ007496.1 coordinate 267,694,483, forward strand.
TCGGATGATCAAGCGTTCGTAGACGCTTCCAGCATCGAGGACACCTCGCATTCCCATAGCATACACTTGCCTCCTTTCGACGAGAAGGACCCAGAGCTATGGTTCGCCGTAGCCGAACGCTTCTTCAGGGTTGCCGACATGCACGATGAGGAAGTCCGCGCAGTAGAATTGTTGCGAGTGCTAAACCACACGCAACGGACGCATGTTGCTCACGTAATTTGGTCAACAGAAACAAATCCCTACAGCAACATGCAAGAGACGCTCATAAATGCCCTGGACGAGCCCAGGAGCAGCAGACAGCAGCGTTTGGCGAGCGAAACAAATGTTACTGGAATGAGACCGTCCAATTTTCTGACACATTTACGCTCAATAGCTGGAACCAAGATTTCGGACGACATAATTAGGCCTCATTTCCTGAGGTGCCTCCCGCAATATGCTCGCGCGGCATTAATAGTACAACCCAACCAGAGTTTGGGTCATTTGGCGAAACTAGCCGACACAATAATGGAAAGCTCAGACCCACAGTCTGAACCCCCAGCATACCAGGTCACGGCGATTAACCGACACGCCGTTTCACCTACACGGCATCAATCCTTATCACTAACAGCACCCCGGACTTCTCTAGTAACGCCTTTTACACAAGCCACACCAAGAGAGGTAACACAAGCTACGATTTCCTCCCGTGAGGAATTTCAACCGCGCACCCAGCAAACAAAGCTCTCGAGATTCGAGCGAGACCTGAACCAACTGCGGGCTCAAATGCGAAATGTCGAGCGCGCAATCCAAAACCGTTCTAATAACCAACGGCCACAAACGAGGAACCCCCAATGGCAGTTTAACACGCCCAGAGGAGCACCAATCACAAACGAAAACGCACCAGACAACAGGCAAAACACGCCTAGTGGCGCTCTGACAAAGGCCCGGTGCATATACCACAGACGTTTCGGTGCAAACGCCAGAAATTGTAGGCAACCTTGCAGCTGGACGCGGCCAGCCCCCGCGCAGAACCTCGTTCGAGTGCGAACGGCCGGCACCCCTATTATAAGTCGCTTAACAATCAGGGACTCTAGATCGAATATTAATTTCACCGTCGACACGGCGGAAAAATTTTAAACTGGATCTGGGTCTCCCACGCCCTATCTCCTGGCACTTCGTGATAGCCGATGTCAGCGAGCCCCTAATAGGATCTGACCTATTAGGAAAACACAACCTGTTGGTAGACACTGCCAACAAGAGATTAGTTAGTCACAACGTCTCAACCCGTCTCTCCCCGCAAGCAGCTATAGGGGCGAACGACCCACCCGAGGACTCTACAGACCCAATCCCCGCGCTGTTGGAAGAATTTCGCAATTCAACAGTTCCCCTCTCCAACCAGCAACAACACAGATCCGGCGTGTTTCACCACATAGAAACACGCGGCCCACCGGTGAGCCAGCGCCTACGTCGCCTGGCCCCCGAAAAATTGCGAGCAGCCCGCGCCGAATTCGAATATATGCTCGAGCGAGGCATCTGTCAACCCTCGGTCAGCCCATGGGCAAGTCCACTTCACCTCGTCAAAAAACGCGACGGTGAATGGCGACCATGCGGCGATTATAGACAGCTGAACGCAGTAACAGTTCCCGACAGGTACCCAATAGCCCATCTTTACGACTATTCGTACAAGTTGCGCGGTTGTACAGTTTTCTCAACTCTTGACCTCACCAGGGCATACCACCAGATTCCGGTGGCACCTGAAGACGTACCCAAAACCGCCGTCATTACCCCCTTCGGACTCTTCGAATTCAAGGTGATGACGTTTGGCCTCATGAATGCAGCTCAGACATTCCAGAGGTATATCGATTCGGCACTACGCGGCCTGGATTGCTGTTACGCGTATATTGACGATATACTAATAGCATCTCGGAACCTTGCGGAGCATCACCAACACCTCAGACAGGTCCTTGAACGCCTCAGACAATTTGGCCTCGTAATAAACCCAGAAAAATGCCAATTCGCCAAAGAGCAAGTTACCTACCTGGGTTACCATATCAACAGCCAAGGTATCCTTTTCAATCTACCTCAAAATCTTCCCTCCTAAAGCTCCATTAATTTCATCATTTTTACCATGCAAGCGCAATAACTTCCCCAAGCATTCTCCTACCGATTGCATTACCTTTCGGTTATGCAAATAGCATCCAACATCAAGCATC